>OZ018328.1:70723137-71369687 GCA_963969495.1 Ceratothoa steindachneri | reverse complement strand
GAGAGAGAGAGAGAGAGAGAGAGAGAGAGAGAGAGTTACAAGAAGTTACAAGGAAAGGAAGGTACCCTAGGAGACCTTACGGTCCATTCAAAGAGGGTACCTTGGGACTAGCAATCGAGCGGGCACATGGCTGCTCAATTGTTTTGCGTCCCTAAACGGCCACTTTTTCAAGACTTTGTCTAGTCTTGACTTGAACTGGTCAACAGATTCACTGTTGACAACTTCCACTGGAAGTGCGTTCCACTTACCGCAGATACTGTAGGTGAAAAAGTTTCCACACAGATTGCGGTTGTAACGCTTCAGTTCAAGTTTGAAGCCGTGATTGCGCGTTCTGTTCTCACTCAGTGTGAAAATATCCCGTAGTCAACATTGTCGAACCCTCGAAGTATTTTGAAAACTTCGATGAGCTGACCACGCAGTCTACGGGTTTCCAACGAGAACAGATCTAATTCCCTTAGTCTATCCTCATAACTTTTATGTCGGATAGAGGGAATCAGTTTGGTTGCCCTGGCTTGTACGCGTTCCAACCTTGCGATGTCCTTTCGAAACGAAGGACTCCAAAATTGTACGGCATACTCCAGGTGCGGCCGAACTAGGGAGTTGTACAGACAAAGTACTATCTCCCTGTTACGGTATCCAAACTGGCGCTTTATGTAGCCTAACATCCTTTGGGCTTTCTTCTCTGCCTCAATGCACTGTTTCGAGAACTTGAGGTCGCTAGTGACAGTAACACCCAAGTCCTTCTCAGTGTCACTCGATTCGAGAGCAGTGCCCTTAAGGATATAATGAGATTGGGGATTTCTGTGGCCGATATGCATTACTTTGCACTTGTTCACGTTGAACGGCATTTGCCACGTGTCCGACCACTCCCCAATCTTCCCAAGGTCTTCCTGCAGGTGGGCAGTATTTCCATCCTTTGCAACGTTCATACCAAGCTTGGTATCGTCGGCAAATTTGGAAATCTTGGCAACCATGTCACCGTCCATGTCGTTGACGTAGATGATGAATAGTAGTGGTCCCAGGACAGAACCTTGAGGCACTCCGCTAGTAACGGGCACCCACTCAGAAGCCTGTCCATTCACCACCACCCGTTGCCGTCTGCCACTTAGCCAGTTCTCGATCCAGCCGGCTACTTTTCCGTCTATGCCCAGCGCTCGCACTTTCCGGAGAAGGCGGCGGTGTGGTACCTTATCAAAGGCTTTCTGAAAGTCTAAGTAAACCACATCCACCGCCTTGTCCCGATCGTGCTCACTGAAAACGAAGTGGAAGAATTCCACAAGGTTCGTCAGGCATGACCGTTGCCTTCGGAAGCCGTGCTGGGAACTCCTCAGTAGCAGGTTTGACTCTAAATACGACGTTATTTTCTCCACCATCATGCTTTCCATGAGTTTACCGACTATCGAAGTCAGACTGATAGGTCGGTAGTTTGACGGATGGCTGGAGGATCCTTTCTTGAAGATCGGAGTCACCTCCGCCTCACGCCAGTCTCTAGGAACGCATCCGGTCCGGATTGACATGTTAAAGATAGCGCACAGATGTCGTGATACTTCATCGCACACTTCCTTCAACACCTTGGGTAGAAACCCGTCCGGTCCAGGGGACTTATTCGTCTTTAGGTCAGCGATCTTTTTCTTTATTTCTCCTTCGGTGAAGTCCATTGCCTCCAGCTTTTCCCCCGAGTAGGAATCCGTGGGCTGGGGGATGGGACCACACTCTTTAGTAAACACTGAGGAGAAGTAGTCATTGAGAAGGTTAGCATTTTCTGCATCTGACTGAGTTAATGCACCCTCCTCGTCCACTAGGGGCCCAATCCTACGATGGATTGGTTTACGGCTATTTACATAGCCGAAGAACTCCTTGGGATTCTCCTTGCAGAGTCTCGCCACTCGGAGTTCCTCAGTACGCTTAGCCACCCTTATGCTGGACTTCACTCTCCTGGCTAGCCTCCGGTACTCGTCAAAGGCACCCGAGATCTTCGATCGCCGGTACGCATTTCTCTTCTCCCTAAGCAGTTGGCCGATTTCTCGATTAAACCACTTTGGTTGAACAGAAGACCGACGGAGGCATTTCAGAGGGATGCAACTTGATTGAAGACTCATGAATTTATTTTTGAAATTGTTCCACGAATCCTCAACCTCTTCGCATACCGCTAGCCTTACATCAGTCAGCCCAGCACGAAGGCGTGCAAAGTCTGCTCTTCTCAAGTCAAGTTTCCTTGATTGACTGGCAACAGACCTTACCTTCGGGATCTTGACGGTAAATCTAACTAGCTGGTGATCACTGCCACCGAGCTCTTCGCCTACAGAGACATCCTCAACGATATCATCCTCAGAGGTGAAGACCAAGTCGAGGATATTGTCTCCTCTCGTCGGTTCTCTGACCCATTGAGTGAGGAACTCGTTGTTGGCGAACTCCAGGAGTAGCGCGCTATCGCCACAGGCTGCTCTGGTTTCCCAGTCAACTTGTCTGTTGAAGTCGCCCATAACGATGCACACTCTGCCTTGAACAAGCTCACCCAGCAGCTGGTACAGTTCCCTGTCCTTCTCAACGGGTTGGGAAGGGGGTCTGTAAAGCACCAGGGTCCTGTATCTGACAGGACCTATCTCTAGGTCAACGCCTAGGAGCTCGTGATCGGATATAATGTTGGAGTTCGTAGATTTGATTGTATCCTTGACATACAACATTACACCGCCACCCTCTCTGTCTGGCCTATCTTTGAGGAAGAGTTGGTAGCCAGGAACCGTGAATTCGCCTTCAAAGTCTCGGTTTGACGTTTTTATCCACGATTCTGTTATGGCTACCATTTCGGGTTCTTCCGTCGCTACGAGGCCACGGAGCTCAGGAAACTTGTTCCTGATTGACCTCGCATTGAACAGAAGAACTTTCAGGGAGTCCCCGACTGTAGGACTCCCTATGCTCTTCCGTTTCCCGGCTTCTTTGTTGGCGAGGCACCCCTTTTTGCGACCTCTGAGAAGGTCGTTCCTGGAGTGACACGGGCGTACTGGCGTACGTCCGCCCTCACTCTGGGCCGGATACTCCTTTCGGTCCCTCTCTACGACATTCTGGATCATGTTCGACAGAAAGGCCTTTCCTTTAAAGGAAAGATGTACCCCATCCCTTTGGTAGAGATCATTTCTACCATAAAAGGTGCGGTACGGGTCCACAAAAAAGACCCCCTCTGCCGTACACAAATCTGCCAGGCGCCGGTTTAGAGACACATTCATCGAGTGAGCGGTCCGTGTTGGACCTCTCCTCGGGAGCATCCCGACTACCACACGCTTGCGGGTTTTCAGCCCACAGTCGTCCACGGCACCCATGACCGTGTGGAGGATTTTATCTGTAGGGCCTACCCTACCTCCTCTCAGGTACAGGTCGTTTCCACTGACCATCAGAGCAACGACTGAGCTCTCAGAAATCTGTGATTTCTCAGCCTCTACTCTGATGTGGTGGTTACCACATCCTGGCAGGCAGCTTACCTTCACACTAGTGCGAAGGCGGGCCGCTAGCAGGGACTGCAAGCCCCGTGCTTGAGAATCACCAATAAGGGTGACTCTTGCACATTTGTCAGCAGGCGACTTATTCTTTCCTCTCGGAAGCGACTTGCCGCTTTCCTCTTGTATCTCTGCATTTTTCTTTTTTTTCTTCCTCATCTTATTTTTCTTCTCTTCATTTGTTTTCTCTTCTTCCGTTTCTCTTTTCTCTTCTTCCGTTTCTCTTTTCTCTTCTTCTCTTTCCACTTTCCCATGCGCACCAGTAGCGCTCGAATCCTCTACACTGGGGTGAGCTGCATTATGGTCCTTTTTCTTCTTTTTCTTTTTCTTCTTCTCATTGGCTCCGCATGGCAGAAGTGGGACTGCCAATGCAGTTTCACCTCCTTGGGCTGGAGTCACATCGGCGGAACCACCCAAGTCAGTGGGACTTTCGTCTCGAGCTTGAGCCGACTGGGCCTCTAGTTTAGAGGCTAGCTCTAGGATCTTTTCCTCGAGACGCCGAATCTGAAGCGCGTGCTGCGTTTCTAGGGTCTGCAGTTTATTTTCCAGCGCCCTAGATTTTTCTTCAGAGGCTGTGAAGAGATCCTTGAGTTCATTGCAGCATGCCACTGCCTCTCGGATCTCTCCTTTAAGGATGCAATCGGTGCATATACTTCCCGGGTGGCATTTCGAAAAACATCCTTCCGGGAAGTCCACGCACCACTTATCCTTCTGGCATATCGCACATGTATATTTAAGTGCAGCTGGACCTTTTTTCCCTGTCATTTTAAACACTTTCTCTCTTTCAAAACTTTGTGACCAATCAATAGAAAAAAGGGGGTTGGTGAGTTCTCCCCGCGTGAGTCGCTCCCGCCTATCGATCGGAGACGTTTCGGATCTTTCAGAAGGCACGCTCCATGTGCTGCTGTTCGTCCGACCGAGTCGTCAAACCTCGGCGTGCCGTGGCTCCCAACCAAGCAGCACAGACGGTCCCCGAAGGGGCCATCGATTTGTCACCAGGTGAACAACAACGAAGCACGCCCCTTACTAAACTCCTACTAGTTCCCTTCACAACGGCCAGGATCTCGGAGCAGCGTTCAATGGATATCCCGCCCCACCAAGAGACTCGACCCAAGGCTTTTTATTGGCCTGGCAACCAACCTGGGAACAAAGGGCCGTCACCTCGGACCGATGCTACCAGAGGCACCCGTCAACGGGCACTGGGAACGGTCAATAATTACGCGCCAGGGAAGGGGTTAACGGGGCACTACCCTCATCCCATTCATCGTGCCCCAACGCCTAGGACACCTCTAGTCCTAGTCTCTCGCAACCAGTGAGCGTCGATTAGCGTTGTTTATAGAGGTTCCAAAGCCTCTCTTCTGACGCATGAGGTAGCTGCCAGGTCCTTATATGTAGATAGAGGAAGAAAAGAGAAACAGGGACATGATAGGAGTAGGCTTTTTTTTGTTTTTTTTCTTTTTGTATAAGTGGGAGAGATAGAATAAAAGTAAAAAAAGAGAAGGATAGAGTAAAAAAAAGAGGAAGGAATGACGCACTTAGTCTGGAATCTCGTTTTCGACCAAATTGACAAGGGAAGCCCTACCAGGGGTACCCAGAAGAGGTACCCCCGCCGACATAGCTCGAAAAGTCAAAGGTACACACAAGCTCTCTTCCCGCGACAAGGGGGCGTCACCTCTCCCTCTACATTCTTTGAAGAGAGAGAGAGAGAGAGAGAGAGAGAGAGAGAGAGAGAGAGAGAGAGAGAGAGAGAGAGAGAGAGAGAGAGAGTTACATAGAGTTACATAGATACACAGATCACACGGGCCTTACGGCCCAGACTAAGGTGATCTGGCCTTAAATCTACTGCCACTTACACATAGAATAGTAGAAGTAAAGGATAGAAAAGTTTTAGGCTCTCCCCACCCTCCACTCCCTCCGGCAAAAGCCGTACATGAAATAATTTGGGAAAAGTACCTTGCAGGTGTAAGAAGACAGTACCTGAAGGAAATTTGCATTGAATAGTAATTAAATGAAATGAATATGAAAACCACTTACATAAACCTGAAAGAGTTATATTTTGTAATATTATTTTATTTTGTAGCTTATGCTAAACAATTCCAATATTTGTTAAGTGTTTGTCTAATCTCATTTTAAATGAATCTATAGTTCTGCTGTCCACTACTGCGTTTGGCAAATTATTCCAATCATTAATAATCGAGTAAGTGAAGAAGTTTTTTATTACATCCATAGTGGCTCTTTTACCCTGAAGTTTTGAATCATGTCCACGGGTGGGACACTCCCCTGTCAGTGTGAACAAGTTATTGGCATTAACGTTGTTAAATCCTTTAAGTATTTTGAAGCACTCTATAAGCTGCCCCCTTAGTCTTCGTTTTCTGACGGAAAATAGATTGAGTTTTTTTAGCCTCTCGTGGTAAGGTTTGTTACGTACTGACGGGATAAGTTTTGTCGCTCTGTGTTGTACAGCTTCTAATTTATCTATGTCTTTTATTAAGTAAGGGGCCCAGAACTGTACAGCGTATTCGAGATGGGGCCTGACAATACTTTTATATAGTGGCATAATTATCTCCTCGCTTTTATAAGTAAAGTTTCTTTTTATAAATCCTAGTGCTGTGTTAGCTTTGTTTGCAGCAGCTGCGCATTGGTTTGATGTTTTTAAGTTTTCTGTAATTATTACTCCTAAATCTTTAACCTGCGGGGTTGTGTTTATTAAGCCGCCTTGCATTGTATAGGTGTATTTTTTGTTTTTTGTTCCGCACTGAAGGATTTGGCATTTGTCGATATTAAATGGCATTTGCCATTTCTCAGACCATTCGGTAATTTTATTTATATCAGCCTGCAGGCTAGCCCTGTCATCTTCGCATAGTACTGAGTTACCTATTTTCGTGTCATCTGCAAATTTAGATATGATATTATTTATTCCAACGTCTATGTCATTGATGTATATAGTAAATAAAATAGGCCCCAGGACTGATCCCTGGGGAACACCGCTGGTAACAGATACCCAGTCCGATTCCACGCCATTTATTATCACTCTCTGCTTCCTGTTTTTTAACCAGCTACTAATCCATCCGTATATATTACCGTTAATTCCTAGCGTACGCACTTTGTTCATGAGTTTCTGATGTGGAATTTTGTCAAATGCCTTTTTGAAATCTAGGTAAATTATATCTAATGATTTAGTATCGTTATATAGGTTAAAAAGGTTATGGTAAAAGTCAATTAGGTTTGTTAAGCACGATCTCTTAGACCTAAAACCATGCTGGCTATCACGTATAAGGTTATTGTTTTCGAGGAACTCTACTAGCTTGTCTCTAATGATCGTTTCGAGCAACTTTCCAACTATTGAGGTTAAGCTAATGGGTCTGTAATTACTGGCCTGGTTTTTACATCCCTTCTTAAAGATAGGTGTGTCGTTAGCTTTCCTCCAATCATCAGGGACGACCCCATGCTCGAGAGATTTGTTAAAAATGAGAGCAAGTGACTCTGCTAACTCATTATGGACATGTTTTAAGATTCTAGGGTAAAATTTATCAGGACCAGGAGTCTTGTACGAGTTCATTTTCTTTAATTTATCAATTACTAGTTGCGGATTTACTTCCAGGCTCCTTAGTGATGGGTGTCTGACCTGTATAGACTCGTTGTTATCGTTATTAGTATATCCTAAGGTGAAGACTGAACTAAAAAACTCGTTTAAGATATTAGCCATACCCATATCATCTGAAATAATTTCACCCAACTGGTTTTTCAAGGGGCCAATCCCGCTTCTCATTTGCCTATTTCTATTGATATAAGTATAGAAGTGTTTGGGATTAGTGGTGCTTGCTTTTGCTATCTCGATTTCGTATTGACGTTTCTTTGATCTTATGAGTGTTTTAACCTTTCTTCTGCTAGTGTTATATTGTTGGTTAACTTGATAGCTTCTATTGTGTTTTAATAATGTGTGGAGACGGTTCCTATCTCTAATTGCTCGTTTGATGTCATTATTAAACCACGGCGGATTGCCTCTATTCGCGTTACTATTCCTTGTCTTAAGAGGAACATGGTTTTCTTGGGCTATAAAAAATAGTTCTTTAAATTTATTCCAAAGTTGATTTACATCTTCTATTTCTATCAGCTGCTCGTGAATATTTCCCAGGGCTTCTCTGAGGCCCTCTAAGTTAGCTTTACTGTAGTCTGGTACTTTTGAATAGTTATTGGTAGTTGAATACCTGGCATTTAGATCAAAGCGGATTAGTTTATGGTCACATGTACCTATATGTTCCGCTACGGCCAGAGTTGATATTAAATTTTCCTGGGATGCAATAACTAGGTCTAGTATATTATTTCCTCTGGTTGGCTCCCTTACGCATTGGTGTAAATAATTAGTATCGATAAAATTTGTCATTAATTTTTCTTGTTGGCTAGTCCCTATATTCAAGTCCCAGCAGATATTAGGTAAATTAAAATCTCCCAGTAATAGCGTTTGTTCCTCCTGTAATGTTTCTTGCAAGATTCTATATATTTCCAGGTCCTCATTAACGGTAGTATTTGGGCGACGGTAAACAGTGCTTATGTTTATTTTAAAATCTCGTAAATGTAGTTTAACACAGATCAGCTCCACTTCATTATTTGTAAGTTCTACCTCCGTTACTTTTAATTCTGATCTTATATATATATATATATATATATATATATATATATATATATATATATATATATATATATATATATATATATATATATATATAGAGAGAGAGAGAGAGAGAGAGAGAGAGAGAGTGTAAAAGAATAAAGTGGATAAAGGGTGAGTTTAAAAAATAGATGATGTGTAAGAGATAGAATAAAAGATCCCTGGTGGAAGGTTAGCTCTGTTTGTTTTAGTTTTTTGTTTTTTTTATCTAATAAACTATAATTTTTATAGTTTATTTTAATTAAATTAACATTGTTAATTTAATTAATGGGGTTCATCTTTAATGATGATTTCTGGCATTCAAGCCTTTATTTGAGATGGGGGTTTTTAATCCCGCTGGGGGTATTTGAACAAATATTATTTTTTTCCTTTTGGAATGTTAAATTGAGTTTGAAAATAAAAATTTTATTTTTAGCGTGAGTTTGAAGTGAAGTTAATTTTAACTATTGCCACATTTTGGATCGCCAAGCAATCCAAGCTCCTCGCAATCAGAACTGTCGTAGATTAGGAATTGTGGCAAGGATTCAAAGGAGGGCGTAAATCAATGGATCATATGTGATAATTGTGAAGCGCATCGGACCTGAACAAACGATGCCGATACGCGGTCGAAATTTAACACTGAATTCAGCAAAGGAAAAAAAAAAGCGTCTGCATCGCGTGGAATCAGAGCATTGCTGCCATTTCGGTGTACGGTGATAAGTCGACTCTCTTCGTTCCTTTTCAACTATTCTTCAATTTTTCTTCTCGTTGGAGTAGGCATGATTTCATTTTTAGCATTTTTTACCAGTTAATGAGATGCGTAAGGTGAAAACAATTTACTCCCTCCCCCCACCAACTCTTGTCAAAAATTCGATTATTATCGGGTCGTCGTGAAATTAACGTCGATTTGACATGAGTAACCAAGGAGACGTTAATTGACCTAGGTTAGGGATTTCTCCTCCCTGATCCTCCATAGCCTTACGTCGTCTGATTGCCATTTATTCCGATCACTGAAACAATGGGAAAGTTATGGATGAGATTGCGGGTTTTTTTTTTTTAATGTCAGGCATCCACCGTTTAGGCGCTGAGAGAGCGTAAACTACAAAGATTAATTTATGTAGTCTAAATAGGAGACTACTTAAGATCCTCAGACTTGAGAGGATACGCAACTCTCCTAAATGTGGATGACCGTCATGAAGACAAATGCCTCTTAGGGAAAATTCGATGATCGCTTTTTTGTGTTTTTTTAAGTAAAAACAACAAGGGAAAAGGTGCAACCAACGATGGGATTTTTACCCAGAAAGAAAGCTGATGGAAGGAGAAAGAAAAAGATGAGAGAAATAAGTGGATAATTGGGAAGAAGAGGAATAGTAAACCAATTATAGATGCCAAAGAGTTCAATGACAAAGAGCACGTTACAAACACCCGGGAGCGAGTTCCTACAAAAGAGCACTTGTACTCAAAATAACGAGCTAGTAACTGTAGCGGGAGTGAGTTCTTAGAGACTTTTGCACCTGACACAAATGGGGTCGGTCGCTCTTCAGAGAGCGAATTTGTACCCGCCGCAATCATACGCCTAAATTGGCACCAAGGAGTGGGTAACTCAATTCTCTCTCTCTCTCTCTCTCTCTCTCTCTCTATATATATATATATATATATATATATATATATATATATATATATATATATATATATATATATATATATATATATATATATATATATATATATATTAGATTAAAATATATCACATTAACGCGATATATATCCAGTACAAAAAATAATAATAAACCACAGCATGATGTCATTGTCAACTGTGCAATGAAATGAAAGGCAAGCGAATCTAAGTATATGAAGGCGAATAAAAGACTAAAAAGGAAAACAGAGGAAAAAAAATTGGAAAAATAAATATTTGCGCGGATCCGGGGGGCAAATTTCTAGCCGCTGGACCAGTCATTCCCGAGGATTAGAAATTTGCCCCGTCGGATTCACCCATAAATTTATGTACTCCAGTTTATTTCCTCTGTTTTCATTTTGTTTAGTCTTTTATTCGCCTTTATATACTGGAGTCGCTTGGCTTGCATTTCATTGCACAGTTGATAATGGCATCATGCCGAAACTAATTCCGGTTTTTTAAAAAATAAATCAGATTAAAATATTGCGGTTTATTATTATTTTTTTGCAATATATATATATATTAAGAAAAATTATTGCAGTAACGCAATTAATTATGCGGTTAAAAGGCTAATTTTGGCAAACACAGTCTTCCCCAAAGCCCTCGGAAGGAGCTCTTCTTACATACACGAGAAGGTAACACTTAAAATAGGCGTTCTCTCAGATAGCCAAAAACTATCTTTCAATTGGCGTTTTTAAGTGCCACCCTTGTTTTTCGAAGAGAATGGAAATAAAGACGGAAATCTTGACAAAACTCGCAAGAAAGACGCAAATCTTCACAAAACTCACAGGAAAGACACGAATCTTCACAAAACTAGTAGTAGAGACGCGAATCTTTATAAAACTAGCAATAAATACAGGAATCATCACAAACTCACATTTTGACGGAAATCAGAAAGACATGAAACCTCACAAAACTCGCAAGAAAGACGCGAATCTTCACAAAACTCACACGAAACATTGAATCTTCAGAAAATTCCAAAAAAGGATACGAATCTTCACAAAACTCGCAAGAAAGACGCGAATCTTCGCAAAACTCGCAATAAATATGCGAATCTTCACAAAATTCACAAGAAGTGACTCTTCACAAAACTAGCAATGGAGACGCTAATCTTCACAAAACTCGCACTAAAGAAGTAATTCTTCACAAAACTGACAAGAAAGAGGCGAACCTTCATACAACTCGCAAGAAAGACGTGAATCTTCAGAAAACCTGCACGAAGGACAAGGAAACTTAACAAAATTCACAAGAAAGACGCGAATCTTCATAAACCTTGCAAGAAAGATGCGAATCTTCACAAAACTTGTAATAAAGATGTGATTCTTCATAAAACTCGCAATAAAGACACAAAGCTTCACATAAGACAAAAAAGACGTTAATCTTCACAAAAATTCGAAATAAAGACGCAAATCTCCATAAAAACTCGCAATAAAGATGCGAATCTTCACAAAACTAGCAACAAAGATGCGAATCTTCACAAGACTCTAAATAAAGATGCGAATCTTCACAAAACTCGCAAGATAGACGTTAATCTTCACAAAACTTGCAATAAAGACGCGAAACTTCATAAAAACAAAAAAATACGTGAATCATCACAAAATTTGCAATAAAGACGTAAAACTTCACAAAACTCATAGGAAAGAAACGAAACTTCGCAAGACTTGCAGGAAAGACACGAAGCTTCACAAAACTTGCAAGAAAGAGGCGAAACTTCACAAAACTCCTATGAAAGACACGAATCTTCACAAAACTCGCAGGAAAAACGCAAATCTTTATTTTCACAAAACTCGAAATAAAAGCGCGAATCTTCACAAAACTCACAAGAAGGAAGCGAACTTCACAAAACTATTCATCACAAAATTTGCAATAAAGACGTAAAACTTCAAATAACTCATAGGAAAGAAACGAAATTTAACAAAACTCGCAGTAAAGACACGAAACTTCACAAAACTCGCAGGAAAGACACGAAACTTTACAAAAGGTGCAGAAAAGACACGAAGCTTCACAAAACTCGCAAGAGAGACACGAATCCACAAAATTCGCAATAAAGACACAATCTTTACAAAACTGACAAGAAAGAGGCGAATCTTCACAAAACTGGACAGAAAGAGGTGAATATTCACAAAACTTGTAGTAAAGAGGGGATTCTTCACAAAACTCGCAAGAAAGATGCGAATCTCATAAAACTTGCACGAAGGACAAGGAAATTCACAAGAAAAACGCGAATTATCACAAACCTCGCAAGAAAGAGGTGAATATTCACAAAACTTCTAGTAAAGACGCGATTCTTCACAAAACTCGCAAGAAAGACGTGAATCTTCATATAACTCGCGAGAAAGACAAGAATCTTCACAAAACTCACAGGAAAGAGGTGACTCTTCACAAAACTAGCAATAAAAACACTAATCTTCACAACCTCGCAATAAAGACGCGAATATTCACAAAAATCGCAAGAAAGACGTGAATCTTCACAAAACTCGCAATATAGAGGTGAATCTTCACAAAACTCGCAAGAAAGACGTGAATCTTCAAAAGACTCGCAGAAAGACCCATATCTTCACAAAACTCGCAATAAAAACGCGAATCTTCACAAAGCTAGCAATAAAGAGACGAATTTTCACAAAACTCGCAAGAAAGACGTGAATCTTCACAAAACTCACAATAAAGACGGAAATTTTCATAAACCTCGCAAGAAGATCACAAATCTTCACAAAACTCGCAGGAAAGACGCGAATCTTGACAAAACCTGCAATGAAGACGCGAATCTCCCCAAAACTGACAAGAAAGAGTTGAATCTTGACAAAACTCGTAAGAAAGACGTGAATATTCAGAAAACTTGCACGAAGGACAAGGAAATTTACAAAATTACCAATAAAGACGCGAATCTTCACAAACCTTACAAGAAAGACGCTAATCTTCACAAACCTTACAAGAAAGACGCTAATCTTCACAAAACTCGTAATAAAGACGCGATTCTTCACAAAACTCGCAATAGAGACGCAAAGATTCATATAACACAAAAAGTACGCTAATCTTCACAAAAACTCACAATAAAGACGCGATCTTCACCAAACTTGCAACAAAGACGCGAATCTTCACAAAACTCTAAATAAAGACGCGAATTTTCACAAGACTAAATAAAGACGAGAATCTTTATAAAACTCGCAAGATAGAAGTTAATCTTCACAAAACTCGGAAGAAAGACGCAAATCTTCACAAAACTTCGCAATAAATACGCGAAGCTTAATAAAACACAAAAAATACGTGAATCTTCACAAAATTCGCAATAAAGACGTGAACTTCTCAAAACACACAAAAAAGACGCGAATCTTCAGAAAACTCGCAATAAAGCCGCGAATCTTCGCAATACTCCAAAATAAAGACGCGAATCTTCACAAAACTCGTAAGAAAGACGGGAATCCTCACAAAATTCTCAATAAAGACGCGAATCTTCACAAAACTCGCAATAAAGACGTGAATCTTCACAAGACTCCAAATAAAGCCGCAAATCTTCACAAAATCCGCAAGATTGACGCGAATCTTCACAAAACTCGCCATAAAGACGCAAATTTTCATAAAACTATCCAGGAAGACGCGATTCCTCACAAAACTAGCAGGAAAGACGTGAATCTTGACAAAACTCGCAAGAAAGAGACAAATCTTGACAAAACTCACAAGAAAGATGCGAATCTTCACAAAGCTTGCAAGAAAGAGGCAAATCTTCACAAAACTCGCAAGAGAGACGGGGATATCCACAAAACTCGCAATAAAGCCACAAATATTCATAAAACTCTCAATAAAGCCACAAATATTCACAAAACTAGCCAGGAAGAGGCGAATCTTCACAAAACTCGCAATTAAGCCGCAAATATTTACAAAACTGGCAAGGAAGACGCGACTCTTCACAAAATTCACAATAAAGCCGCAAATATTCACAAAACTAGCAAAGAAGGCGTGAATATTCACAAATCGCGCAAAAAATTGGCGAATCTTCACAAAACTCGCAAAATAGACGCGAATCTTCACAAAACTCAGAAAAAGGCCTGGAATATTCACAAAACTCGCAAGAAAGACGTGAATCTTCACCAAAGTTTCGAATATTTCTTGTCTACCTGCAGTGTGGCTTTAAAACCTTTCACATAGGGATTAAAATCTACTTGAGTCTATCAACTCTTTTGCGTGTATGTCTTTCTACAAGTCTTCAAGGGGACATAAGTCATCTTATAAGTAATGCTTCAATTTTTTCATGTTTGTCATTATTTTATGAAGAGAAATCAAAAAACTCTTCGAAGCTATTTATATTTAAATAAGTAGTTAGTTACTAATTTAATAAGTAATATAATTTCCATCAATTCTACCACATCTTCATCTCTACTAACTTTTCAATACCATGTTTGTAAAAGTCGTTTGACTTTGATTTTAAAATGTTATTTAAGGTTGTTTCGACCTTTTTGTTGTTGACATCTTTATTCTCTTCGGACGATGCGATAAGCTCCTAAAAAGAGAATAATATGATGGGGCTAAGTCGGGTGACTAAGGAGGCTGACTCATTAGTTCCCAATCATAAATGAGGTCACGCGTTATCTTAATGAAAAGCCATTCGATATCTATTGATTAATGCTTGCCATTTTTCTTAAAGAGTTGCATGTAAACGGTCAAACTGAACGCAGTATATCTCTCTGGCGATACTCTGATTTAGATTAAGAAGTTCGAAATGGATTATGACATTCATATCTCACCAAAAACACAAGAATGTTTTGGCTGGGGTATTGGTTTTCCCCAGGACTAATCCATTGTCTAAAACATTAAATATCATTGTGCATAACCCACTCTTCGTTTCCTGCAATAATACTCCTAAAATGGTTCACTTTTTAGTCGAGAAAGGGGGAAATAAACGAATGTTGATTCTTTACTGCAAGTCTACCCCGTGACAGTCTTGAGGAATCCATTGCACCAATCTTTCAACCTTGCTTATATCCTTCGTTTAAATGACGATGCTCAGTGGAATGAGCTGAGTGTATTTTTTACCCAATTAATTATTCAACAGTTACCATGTGATTTTCTTCCAATGTTATTAGTCGCGTGCGACTCTATATCTGACTATGTCGGTCGGTCGGTCTGTCGATCCCTGTTTTGCTTTTTTTTGTTTTGGTAATAATATTGTAACTAATCGGCAGATTTGAACCGTTATGTTGTTTCACATTGTCTTTCGAATGATTTAATTGGCAAGGTCCTCCCAAGGTTAGCCCGGGAATTATTTGTTTTGGCAATAACATCATAACTATTCGGTTGATTCTAACGAAATTTGAAACCTTATGTTGTTTTGCATTCTCTTTCGAATAATATGATTGTCAAAGTCCTCTCAAGGTTAGCTGGGAAATTATTTGGCATTAACATTATAACTGTTCGGCCGATTCTAACGAAATTTGAAACCCTTATGTTGTTTTACATTCTCTTGCGATTGATATAATTGTCAAGGTCCTCCCAAGATTATCTCGGGAATTATTTGATTTTAACAATAACATCATAACTATTCGGCCGATTCTAACGAAATTTGAAACCCTTATGTTGTTTTCCATTCTCTTTCGAATAATATAATTGGTCAGCAGACCTTGGTTTTAAAATATTTTGATCAAATACCACTGATCGGCCTAAATTAAGTAAATCTTTGAAACTAACGCTTCCCAAGCGAAAATTTTGAAACTGTCTTAGCCGAATAATTGACACCAACTCTCTCTTGTTAACTTAACATTGTTGCCTTTTTCTAAACTCCCAGAGCATAATGTTTTGCATGTGCTATTTTGGAACTTCCATAATATTCATCATTTAACGTTAAAGCACATTAAATTAACAATAATAATATGAAATTAGTAGCCCAGAAAATGACGACTAAGGAACAATTGGGACAATCAAGCAACATTTTACGTTGATTTTCGTCCACTGACAATTTAATATTATTATATTAATATTATATTAATATTATTAGGTATACTTAGTTACAAATAAACTAGATAACACATTTACGAATAAAACCTCTTTTTTTAACGTTTTTCTGGCATTTTAGCGGTACTGTCGAAATATTTTGAAACGTTTTTATTTTAAAAAAATAGCGGCGAATCTCTCCTAAAATTTTATTTGGGGGGGGGGGGTAATTTTATATATTTATTTAATATTTAATGATTGAAATCACAAAAATATTCACATTAACATTTGGTTATTTAAAAAAAAATCCCTATAATTAATTCTCCAACCTAACGTGTTATGAAACATAGCGTGAAATTACGTGTCAATACGGTACAGCAATCTGAAACTATTCAGGATTTATAGAACATATAACTGATCATATCATTGTTAACTTACTTTCTTTATGGAAACATTTTAAAAAGTGTGACATGAGTAATTTTGGTCATTCTATGTCAAAATGTTAGCCTTGGGTTAGGCTAAGACATACAAGTACCTAAGCTTTAATTTTAGTAGACTAGGCTGGTATAAAAACAAACCTGTTTGCGATTATTTATATTTCATCGTGGCTTTCACTCTAAAAAGTATTGAAAGATCTCTATCTTCTTCAGCAAACGGTTCTTGACTTACTAATCCGATGCGAGAGCCGATCGCTCGATCGCAAACGGGCATCTGAAGTTCTGGGTCCACTTTGGGAGTCAAGAGACGCCTGTGCGTGAAATTCTTTTTGCGTGGGAACCTGCATCACTCTCACAGAATCCACGATCTTCATCAGAACAGCGGTTGTTTCAGTGGCACGAAAGATAGAGATGATTAAACCATTGATCTGATTGCAACCCTCGTCCGCCGTTGTGATCGTTGACCAAATAGAGTAGGTTCGTCCGCTCACTCCGCCGTTGGGGATTTATATTTAAAAAATAGCGATAGCATGAAAAAAAAATACTGCATTAAGTTTGGTCGACTATTTTAAAATGTTGAATATTATTATTGGTATGCTCGTCGTTTTTGTTGGATCTGATTTCCTATAATCATATAAACTTTCAAAAGGTATCGACCGAATAATTCAGCCACCGACTGTTCTTCGTCGTCAGCACCAACTCGTGTCCGAACAGTGGTTCCGTCCATCTGCTATCTTATCGTCTCTGTTGATGTTTGTGAGTACTGTGACTTAAAAGGCCTCATCTGTGGTGGAAGAGTCGTGGGTACTGATCACATGGGAGGATGGGGGGGAGAACGAGGTTGTTCCAGTCTCTCTTGATCACATGGGAGGATGGGGGGGAGAACGAGGTTGTTCCAGTCTCTCTTTTCTTCTTCCTTTTGTCTCCTCCCTTCCTCGAATGCCGCGGTATCATCACTGACGGCTCTCCCCCAGGTTGAACGGTCCCTTGAAGTTTGTTCCTACGAGGAGAGATCAATGTTAGTTAGGGTCATGGTGCTCTTTAGCTGATCTTTGTAGCGTCGCTTTGGGGCTCCTCGTGGTCTCGTACCATTAGTTAGTTCGCTATAGAGCATAATCCTGGGGAGCCAGGATGGTTCCATCCTCAGGACGTGTCCTGTCCAGCGGAGACGATGGTGGTTGATGGTGGCTTCGACGCTGGTTACTGAGGCTCGCCTCAGGACCTCAATGTTGGTGGTATGGCTTTCCCATGGGATTTTAAGGATTTGTTTTAATTTGTGTTGTTGAAAGCGTTCAAGGCTCTTGATGTCGCTTTGGTATAGGATCAAAGTCTCACAGGCGGAAGACCATGATTTTAGTGTAAATGGACAATGCGTGGTTGTTAAATACCCGGGAGCTGAGGCGACAGAAGGCGGAGTGGGCTGCTTTGATCCTGTTTTACACGTCCTTCTCGCATTTAGGGGTGGTTGTGGGGATGCTCCCCAGGTAAGAAAATTGTTCCACTTCATCCAAAGCTTCTTAAATAACAGCAAATAGGTCAAGAAACAAAAAATAGCGTATTTTTCTATTCCCGATAAAACTGTTTTTTTTTTACTCAGCGTCTAAAAATTTAGCTAAAAAACAATGGACCGTTGGAGACAAAGCGCACTTTGTCTTGTTTGTTCCATTGAAAAGTCAACTTATTTTTATTTTATTATTTTAAAAATGTTTTTAATTTAGAATCATGACTGGTTACTCAAAGTCTAAGATACAAAAATCAGAAGCAGTCTGCATTGCATTTGTTATCATCATCATCATCATCATCACTTCATCATCACTAACTATAATTTAAGAAGGGGATTTTTTTGAGTATTTGAATAATAATTTCATCTTAGTTTGGTTATGACTTATTTTTTTCTTCAAAGTTATATCTAATAATTTTTTTTATAATATCAAAAAACAAAAGGGTGAAGTTCAGAAATAAATATAAGTATCAAAATTTTGTGATTTTTTTAAAACCCAAAGAAATACAAATGGTGAAGTTCAGAAAATTTATTTTTATATATCTTCTATATTTTAGCAACGTGATATTTTGAAAGGGACGAAATTTTAGAGTTCTTTTTTAAATTATTATAATTGGCGAAGTTTAGAAAATTTATAAAAATTTAACCATGGCTGTTTTTTTTTTAGATTTTGAATTTTAATCTTAGTAGCGAAGCCATTGCCTGGTAAAAATATAAAGTGAAACCAACAATAGCATCCATGTCAGAGGTTTTGAAAAAAAGTTTGTAAATCTCATCCTTACCACTATATTTTAGGAAGGCAAATTTTGTAACAGTTTGATTTCTTTTAAAAACTTTTCTCTTAGTTCAAGTGTCTTTGTATGTTATTGTAATTTTATTAAGAAATTTTAACATAATGAAACTTTGAAATTAATCGCTATTATTCAATGTTTTGGAGGGTTTTTTTAAGAAAAAGGATTTGAAAAGAGAAATATTCCTAGATTTTCCAAAATTGTTAAAATTTGAAGCTTTTAGCAAAATTCTTTCTAAGAGTTCAGAAAAAAATAGATATGACTATCGAATGTTTTGCGATTTTTCAAAGGAAAAATAATTACAAATTGTGAAGTTCAGAAATTGTATTGAAATTAAGACATGGCTGTTTTATTTTTTCCCATATATAAGCATATTTTCAGGATAAATAAGTCTGCATTTAGGATGTTCATTATAGTATTTTAACTGCTTGGTACCGACGTTTTGGGTAGAACCTATTTTCAAAGATATCCTTAAAAATGGGTTCTTACCCGAAACGTCGGTACCAAGTAGTTAAAATACCATAATGAACATCCTAAATGCAAACTTCTTATTTATCCTAAAAATCCACATTCGCCTGGCAACGCGCAACCCCTCTGCTCTGTTACGATATAAAAGAACTGAAGATTATCTTTTCCGTACATCAAAAGAATTCCAATAAAGTTTTTTTCTTGCCGTTAGGCCTACAAAATTATCAGATCGAGGAAAAAACTAGAACAAGAGTAAATTATTAGGAGATATGTACTGGAAACCTTTTAATTTTTTTTTAGTCCAAAGCCCCATTGCTAGAGGCGGATAGGCCGTAGGCCAAAGACCAAAGATCTGCCTCGGAGCGTGGGCCTTTTTATAACCGTTTACCTGTTAGGATTGTAAACAAAATTTTGTTAGGTGAATAAATACCTTTATTCTTGTAATTATGAGGACTTTGGCTACTAAATAAACGCGATTACTTTGAGCAACTTTCGAGCATTGAAGATGATGTTTATTTTCTTGAATAAATTTTATTTATCGGACAAAATTGTGTATATATACAGTCCTGTATTCAGCGGTCAAATGTATTCCCTGTCAGTTAGGACGAGCGAGGTCGCTACCGCTTGTCCCCTGTACTCGGGACGAGTTCGTACACACTGACTTGTGGACTATCTGACTTTTTGCAGGATGTTGGCCGACATTTTATTTGACTTTTTGTTGTAGGCCGCATGTTCCTGCGCCGGGAAGGTAGTCCTTCCCCCTATGCCGTAGTGTACTTCCTTCGTCTTCTTGCTTTTTGCTTGACTATGTTTTTGTATTTTAGTTATTTGTGTTGTTGTTTTTTATCTATCCTAGTATTAGGGTGCAATTTGATTACGGCAATTTTTGCCCAAGTAAGCAGTCACCAGGTGGGCTTAATCTTTAAAACAAGGTCTGCTGACCAAAAAGTCACGTGCTCTTAATTATTTTGATTTATTACCTTACGACCTCCGAAACTTTCAATAATTCAAAGACTAACCTCAGGAGGACCTCAGATGTTTTATCAATGGGGAGAGAATGCAAAACAACATAATAGTTTCAAATTTCATTGGAATCGGCCGAATATTTATGATGTTATTGCCAAAACAAAATAATTCATGGGCTAATCTCGGGAGGACTTTGGCCTTTATATCATTCGAAAGAGAATGTAAAACAACATAAGGGTCTCAAATTTCGTTTGAATCGGCTGAATAGTTATGATGTTATTGCCAAAACAAATAAAAGGCAAAACGGGGACCGACCGACCGATATAGTTAGTGAGATGTAGAGTCGCCCGCGACTAAAAATAAAATGTCTGTCATTCATTACTCGTACGAAAGAGGAAAAAGCGAACAGAATACGCCGGTATCTAATTAAGGCAAAAATATAAAAAAATGAGAAGAATAAAACTGAGAAAAGACACGAATACTACGGATAACAAGAACTGCTGCAGTCATTTTTTTATCTCTTAATAAGTGAATAAAAAAGTACATTTCGAAATCACATTTGAAATCGTCATTGTAATATTACATAGTTTTCCTTACCATATCAATATTAATTAAGCTATTTAGTAGTTAAAATAAGGTCATAATTAAGATATTTAAGATTTTTTATTTATATTTCTTCAAAGAAATGCCAAACCTTTTTTCCATTGCCATGTAATTTCTTGATATGTTCTAGTATGTCTGGTCGAAAAAATCTTCATTATTTATAATAGCGCACTTTCATACACACGCTCTTAAGTAATTACAAAGTACATACACCTAAAGTGCACATTTTATTTTGTTAATTTCTTGAGGGGATGTGATTTCCAGTGTAAAAAATAGATTCATCGGAGTAAAGCTGCTGATTTCGTTACTTTCCTAACAAATTTGTTACTTGTTGATTTTTTTAACCTTTGTTACGAAGTTAAGAAAATTTGCTACGTATTATATGTTTTTCGATCTTCTGACTCCATAATACAAATAAAAACATAAGAACTCCTACATCGATTATATGATAAGCTGTAAAATTTCCTAACATTATTTAAGAGGAACATTGCGAAAAGTTAAGCAACCCCATCATTATTTAGAAAAAGCTCCAGAATGTAAAAAATCATGACTCATCTTTCACTACCTCTCTCTTTAGCTGGTGATGGAAGAATATTTTCTACGTTAACCAATGTAAAAGTTAGAAATCGATCATCATTAAAAATATCTACTGTGAATTCCTCGCACGGGGAATTCACAGTATAACTGCTATAACGGAAAGTTGTAGGAGTAAAACGGCCTCCAACCACAGTATACCATGAGAAACAGGTGCTTTCTCTCCCGTAGTCCTTTATAACCTTTTTTAAATATGTTTTCCACACCAGGAAATAAAGGGTGAAAGAGGGTTTTAAACTTTCTTAAATAAATAAATCTAGCGTGGATTGAATTTTATACACTAAAGGATTGCTTTAAAACACAAATTGTATGTAATGGAAATCATCTCAAGAAATGATCCATATGATAAAGTAAGATAACGCATCGATGAAGATATTGAAAAGGAAAGAATTAATATTGTAACAAATGAGCTAAATATAATGAATGTTTATATACTATTGGGCATTTGAAAAAAAAATATTTCTTAATATTTTGTTATCTTTTCGATCGATTTTGTTACCTTAGCCGAAAATTTCGAGGCCTGCGTCGGACTATGTCGATAATTGCTAGTTGGAAACTCATAATTGTTAAATAAAAGTTTCAGCTTACCACGAGGGATTTTTATTTAATTTTTGGTGAAAGGGAAGGGATAGGTTCTGAGCCAATTAAAAATACAAAGATAAAACAGTGAGTAGGAGAGAAGATGCTAATGATAATAAAAACAGAGACCAAGGTTCTATAATCCAACCGGGTTATATTTTCGTAAATGAGAAAATGCTAAATGGAAAACGGCAGAATAATACCAAAAAAATGGATATACCAAGAGATAAAGAACTGATGGTGGTGTAACGATCTAATTAGGAACGCCATCTAAAATAAGCTGGTGAACGATGGAGGGAGAGGGGCTAAACCACTAAGAAAAAGTTCAAAGAGCAAAATATTTCGAAATAAGCCCATCTCGATAAAAATCTACCGCAAGTTGAAAGCTTTGAAAACGCTACCTTTCGGCTCACGCGAAACTGTATCTGCCCACAGAGATATGCATCGAACGGTGCCAATCAGTGCTAAAAAAAAAACATTCAAAAACAAATTTCCCTAACTACTAGTACAAATTTAATAAATGAATAGATTCTCCCCCTACGTCTATTGATATACATAGTCCTGCAACTGATCCGTCCCAGCTTTCAATGGATGTTATTTAATCATTTATTAACCTCGCAAATGACTTGACTCAATGTTTCGGCTCGAAGAATTTTCGATTCGAAACAAATTACAAATTAAGAAAACAAACATCCTTAATCTCTATCCACAAGTCAAAAATGCAGATTAAATTCGACATCTATTTTTTCAGCTTATCTTATTGCGTTTCTACGGTCGAAGCCATACGTGTGAGTCATCACAAATCCAAGATTACGTTGTTCCAAGCAATTTTAGGTACCTATGAAAAACTTGCCTTAAGGAAAGAAACGCTTTAGAAATGGGAGCCCCGCGGGGACACTTTAAGAGAAATACACATAAAGTTCCGAATGATGTGTTGGAAAAGCGCTTATTAAGTATATTAAAAAAAAGCATATATAGAGAGCAAAAATGGTTTTACAGAAGATAGCGGAAATAGAATTGACGATCAAATTTTAGAGAAGGTAGAAGAAAACGCATACTTATAATTATCATGATAGCTTTTTATTTATTATAAGGACACTTAGTATTATGATGACATCTTATTATTATAAGGACACTTATTACAATCATGATAGCTTATTATTATAAGGACACTTAATATTATAAGGAGCTTATTATTATCATGAGTCTTATTATTATAAAGACACTTATTATTACCAGGACAGCCTATTATTATAAGGACACTTATTATTATCAGGAAAGCCTATTATTATAAGGTCACTTATTATTATCAGGACAGCCTATTATTATAAGGACACTTATTAGTATCAGGACAGCCTATTGTTATAGGGACACTTATTAGTATCAGGACAGCTTAATATTATAAAAGACACTATTATTATCAGGACAGCCTATTATTATAAAGAGTCTTATTATTATCATAACAGCCTATTATTATAAAGACACTTATTATGATCAGGATAGCTTAATATCATAAGGACTTTTATTATTATGAAGACAACCTATTATTATAAAGACACTTATTATTGTCAGGACAGTCTATTATTATAAAGACACTTATTATTATCAGGACAGCCTAATTATTATAAGGACACTAATTATTGTCAGGACAGCTTAATATTATAATGAGACTTATTATTATAAGGACAGCCTATTATTATAAAGACATATTATTATTATTTTAAAAATCCGATCTTATAACTAAATCGATTAAATTTTTATGACATTTTTGGTTGATTTTTGTTAATATGTCTCATCCGAAATCGTTTTTTTAAGATAAAAAAACCATCGTTTTCTAGCCCAATTTATTAATTAAATGTTACAAAAATTTATTAGTCTACATTGAATAGTAGACATTGGTATGGTAAGTATATCAAAATTGGATAATTGGTCATCATTGTTCAGAATTCAGGGCATGAACCTCGGTTTGTTCGAGCTCCTAGATCAGCAGTATTATTGGACTCTTCCGAGTCCAACAATATTCAGCCATCATGAGTGCATCCCAGCGTCCCTGATGGTTGGGTTCATGTCCTGATGGAATCCCCCCTCCCCCGGATCGTCGCTAATTGATCCCAGATTATCAGGAAACCGATCCATATGTGAGAATAAGTAATAGTGAACTTGGATGCTCATGTTGCATCCGACGTTTCTGAAAGCACTCAGCATATTGGTGACAAGTTATGTGTAGTTCCTGGCCTTCTTGTTGCCAAAAAGACTTTGGACTTTGGATATAAAAAGTAGTGAAAGGAAAATACATACACACATATATGATTACAACTGCAATCATGTATGCATATATGTATATAATAGTGGAAGATAAATAGGTAGGGATAGATTTCCTTGATGAAAAGAATAGAGGCGGGGGGGCGGGATCCCTGGTGATAGGGAATCGCAGGCATTTGTTAGAGGTTGTTATTCTTCTCTTTGTTATTGCTCTAATATTCTTGTTGTTGTTAGTAGTACTGTTTTCTGCTTCTTTTTTATTTCTTAGTTGTTTGAATTGCTATTGAATAACATGTTTTGTTTGTGTGGTTGTTTGTTTTTTAATGTTATTGGTTGAGTGTTCTTTATGTTTCTTGTAATTTGTAGTGGTTTTTGTGGCATTCAAGCCTTTGTAATTTGTTGTTGTAAGTTCTGTGTTTCTCTCGTTGTTTGCCTAAGTGTCTTCAGTGTTCTTCTTTTGCTCAAACTTGTGTATTTCATTGTTTGGAGTGATTAGTTTTATGTGTAGATTGGGTCTTCTCGTCTTTCTGTATGTGCTTTGTTATTCTTCTGTTTACGTCATGTAGCGGAATGTCGATGTGTCTCTGTCTGATTTCGTCCGTCAAGAGTCTTGGGATTTTTTCCCAGATTTTTCGGGCCCTTTATTGCAGCTCCATGTTGATTGGAGTCAACTGGATGCCTTGGTGAAGGTCCCTCTGCCTCTTTCTTTCTCTCCTCCTGGTGCCTGTTATCAGCAATACACCTTCGTTTTGGACTCTTTGGAGGAGTCGTACTTTGTTTTTGGAACTAGCATTGATAGGTATTGGTGGATACAGTATCTTCGATCTTATGCGCGCGTTGTAGATTTTCTTTTTGTTAGCTGTGTTCAGGTTTCGGAACCTGAATAGCTTTGAAAGCTCTACCCGCGCTCGCGCTGCTGCCTGAGCAACGTGACTACCGTATCCCTTACTACCTATCTTCTTTAGTCCAAGTACAGTCCCGTCGTTACTGTAAGGAATCCGGGTGTTATCGGTCTCGGTATGGGCCCGTTTCTTACGGAAGAATGGAATAACCTTAAACTTTTGGGTGTTCGTGGAGATCTTCCATCTTCTTTCGAACCTGTTGATCTGGTCGATTTTTCTGGCGGTAATTTGTGCCATGAGGTCAGGATTTTTGAAGGGGGCAATCATAATCTGAGAGATGTCGTCCGCGAACTGAACATACAGGGTGTCCTCCCTGACCGGATTGGGTAGATCGAGGGTATATATATATATATATATATATATATATATATATATATATATATATATTGTAAAGGAGGGGGCTTAGGCACCCCCCTTGCGGTACGCCAGCAGTTAGTTCGAAGTCTGGTCCAGTATAATTGTATATTTGTAAGTATGCTTTTCTGTCTGTCATGTAGTCGCAAATATTTTTTTCCAGTCTTGGGTTTAGTCCGAGTCTTAGTATTTTGAACTGAAGCCCAGTTCTCCATACTTTGTCAAACGGCTTCTTCACATCTCTGAGCACCAGGTCAGTGTACCTTTTTTGGCTAGCAATCTTCGCCAGTTTTTCGGTGATGACTGCTAGCGCCATATCGGTCCCTCTCCCTCTTCTAAATCCATGCTGGTGTTGATTATGGAGGTTTTTTTCCTCCATAAAATTTTGGATACGACTACCAAGGATCTTCTTGAAGACCTTGCCAGCCACTTCGAGGAGGAAGATGGGTCTGAAATTTGCTGGTCTGTCGGGCAGTTTCCCGGCTTTTGGAATCAAGATCATTTTGGCGATCTTCCATTCGTCCGGGAAATAGCCGACGTTCAGACACGCATTCCTTAGATTGACCAGCCCCTCTAAGATGTTTCGGGGGGTGTTCACCCAGTTGAGTTTGGTCAATCCTGTTTTTCCTGGTGCTCTCTGCTTGAAGGAACGTAGTGTCGTCATGAGTTCTTCTATCGTTACCCTTCTTCCGTAACCTGTCATCTATCTGTCAGCAGTCGCTCTATTAAAAGGGGTATGCCCTGTCTAGTACAGGTCTTAGTTGGTCATGAATTCGTTCTTCGAAGTCTAGGTCGAAGAGTTCGTTTTCTTCTGGAGTGATGGAAAATACATCTTTCCAGTAGCTTCTGAACTCCTCTTCCGTTTCTGTCGCGTCCATTTTTGTCCCGTCATCATTACTGAGGAGAATGGTTTCGTCAGGCGGCTTACCCTTCAGTCTGGATAGTGAGTTCCAGAATGTTCAGGGATCCGTCTCTTCGTCAAGCTTGTCGACAAGGTCATTCCAGAGCGCTTGCTGTTGCTGTGTTATGAGAGTCTTCATCTCTGTCCTAAGTGTTCGTAATCGTCTGTTTTTAATTCTGTCTGTGCTAGTCAGTCTAATATCTTCGAAGAGTCTTTTGTATTCGACGGATAGGTCATAAAGTTCTTGGGTCCACCTTGGTGCTGGTAAAGTTTTGAATGAAGTTTTTTTTACCGTTGCGCGGTCCGCTTCCACCATTGCCTCCGTCAACCTTGCCAGTTCCTGGTCGATCTCCTCCAGGGTAACTTCTTCTAGGGGCTCAGCTCTGAACTCACCGAGAAGGGTACGGTATTCTTCCCAGTTCGCTCGGGAGTAGCATTTTCGCTCCCTGACGGGTATTTGAATAGGGCTGGATCAGATTTTGATAAAGGTAGCGACGTTTTTGCTGGGGATTAGAGGTCCGGGCTGAATATGGTAGTTATAGGAAAATTGAGGGCTGGTTAGGTCAATATCTGGTTTGGTTGCGTAGGTGTCGGTGATAAAGGTGGGGAAGTCAGGCCCAATGCGGGCAACGATACCTTTGTCAATAAGGTTCTTCAAGTTCTTTCCCTTCTTGTTTAGAGCTCCGGTATAACCGGATTCCTGGCATCTGGCGTTGAGGTCCGCCCCGAACAAGACTGTTCTCCCGTGTGCACACAGCTGGAGAAAGTTGTGCATCGGGATATAGTCTCGTCTTGGGGGTTGGTACCCTGTTGATACCACAAGTGGCCCCAGGGTGGTTTGAACCTCGATGGCCAGATAGGACTCGTCTAAAGAAGGGAGTAGTTTGAACAGAATACCTTTCTTGACTGCGATGGCGGCGCCATCAAAACGTTCCTGGCTATGTTTTTTAGTCGCCACGGAGTAATTAAATATCTGTATTGTCTTCTGTGATGTGTCTATACCGTGTTCTGATATCAGAACGATATCAGGGTCGTAATTCCTAATGATATTGCCATAAGTCACTTGTTTGTCTATCCATCCGTCAGTGTTCATCTGTAAGATTGTCAAGTCCTTTTTTAGTCTGTCTATGTCGTCTGTCAATTAGTCGTTCCTGTTTACGTATTTCTTGGGGTGGAGGGGCTAGCTGGAGGAGATCGGCACTTGCCGGATCTCTTTTTATTAAACTCTGAGTTGGTTAGGGTTACGGATGCTTCCTGGTTGAGCCGGACCATTCCGAGGATGAGGGCCTCTTCGACAACCTTCTCTGGGATGTCCTCGGAATATTCCCATATGTATCTTCCTGTGGTTATTCCGTCGCTCACATCTTTATCATTTTTTTGTTGAGGAAAGGGGACGTCGTCAGTGGTGAAAATTTTAAGTTCAATCCTCCTCCCGTGGTAGGCATGTTTGCCTTCCTTCGATGAAGAGGTTGACCTGCTCCTCTGCCGGATGGGTGATCGCTTGGAGCGGCTACAATGTCTGTGCTTGTTTTTGGTTCCTCTAGGTGATTTCACCTCGGCAACAATAGTGGCGGGTTCGCTTGTCGTGGCGGTTTTTGGTTCGGGATCTTCTTGGGTTGGGTTAGTGGGAGCGGGAACATCAGTTGGTATTGGAGCGGCTGGTCTTGGTTGTGGGGGCTGCATCTGTATGCGTAGGACTTCCTCCGAGCGTGGGTTCTCGGGGAACCACATCTCATCCATCCCGTTGTTTTTAAGCATTTGGTTAAGTTCATTCTTGAACGAGCCAGGGTTCGTCAAATTGACAATGTGCGCATAGTAGATGCAGCACATGATCTTGGATGACTGCTCGCTTTCTACCTTAAGGTAGGTGCGCTGAGCCGCTGCTTCGACGACTGCCGCCTTTGCCACTTTGGCATAAGTCCTATTGGCCCGGGCTTCTTCGTCCTTCTTTTGCCAAAAAGGTTCTTCACGACCAGAATATAAGCCTTCCACGTTTCTAGTTCCACTTCGTTTATTTAGTTTTCAAACTCTGGATTTCTGATTGGCTGACTGAGCTGAGGAAAGTCAAAGATGCCAGCTTTCAATTTCTCCATGGTCAATCCTGGAAAAGCTTGGTACAATTAAGTGAAGCAGCCGCCATCCTTGTCCAGAGCTTTGGTGAACTGTTTGATCAAGTCGAGCTGGATGTGCAGCTGTTGGAAGAATATCCTATCTCTGTCCACCTGATGGTTGTATATGGCGTTTCTTGCTCTGCAAGGCACCAATTCCTCCCTACAAGCTACTCTTTCTTTGTGTAATGCTGAGCTCGGTTCTTACTATCCCACGTACACAGAAAGCACGGGTACTTGTTGAACCCGGACTATTATACCAACAAAAATTCACCATCTTCACGTCAACACAATTCAACCACTCATCTTAATCATGACGAATTTTCTCCAACACGTACTTCATACTTCTCCTTCAGTGTAGTCAAGTGAGCGTGGGGTACATAGGTAAACTGGTGATGTTGTGCAGCTGAACACATTTCAGCGATCGCTTAATGTTGTCAATGAACAGTTTCCAATCTTCGGGTTAGTGTTGTGGCTCTCCAAGCTGTTACAGAAGCTGCGCAATATATGTCCACTACACTAAGTCCCTCTTCAGAGAAAATCGGAGGTAGTCTTGATGCCTGTTGCGGTATAAGGTGATGTGAGCACTGTTAGTGAGGAGTTTTTTCTCCTTCAATCTGGATACCAGCAGTTCGGCAGGGGACTTTAACAAGCTAAGATCGTGAACAAGATCATTTAGATCCTATTTGGAAAAAAGATGTGGAGCATCTTATCAAAAACCACCCCTTCTTCTTCATTTTTTTCAACACTGGAGGAATCTTCGTCACTAATGTCAGGAAGTTCTTCAAAGACATGTACTGGGATTTCATCCTAATAAGCTACAAGACAATGTGCTGATTGAAGATGAGGATACTTGCGGCTGCTCTGGTTCTTTCTGTTGATCCCAGTCAAATCATTGTCGGTCAGAAGTAGACGTTCGTGCCATGGGTTGTTGGCTCCCTCCAAACCATGAGAATTTCAAACTTCAGACAACTCTTCTTTCCCTTGGTCCAATGATGCAGATACTCGGTCCATGTCTTGCATACTATGTGTGGAGCCCAAGCTTTATCCTGGTCACCAAGTTTCATACCAAAATAAGCATGGTAAGCAGGCTTTATGTAACTTGTGACTTGATTACTCTTAGGAACAACGTGGTATTCGCCACAGATGTAACAGAATACATCTGGCTTATTTTTGCAAGATCTTCTGGTCGAATCCATTTCATTCACCTACAAAATATAATGACCAGTTATTAAAAAAATTACCGAATTTAAACTCTTCAGAATTTGTTTATTGAAAGAAATAAGAAAATTTTTTGCATCATATAAATAGAAAATACCCATACATGTAAAAAACAACGTGAAAAAACATCATGTGGAAATAAATAAAAAAAGTTGACCTGATTGAGCTAAACCAATGTGATTTTGGGATTCAGCGCATCAAAATTGCTCTAAATCAGATAAAAGAAAACTTAGGCAACACAGTTTGTGTTGGCCAATGTAATTTATTGAGGTGAAACTTGAACACTGAACAGGAAAAGAACGCAGAAACTGTGAACAACCTCGGATGCGTGTTAAGAATAACCTGAAGGCACCAGAAAAGAAATACGTGCATAAGAAGACAAATGTCGGTGCCATGCAGTAAAAAAGAATGAATGTTCTTAAGTGGAGATGGGCAGGGTACGATTGCTAGAAGAAACGCCATAAGATGAAGGAAAGAAATGGATGCCTTTATACATATGAATACATAAGGAGACCACACACACCCCTCTCGGCCCCGCCCAGGGATGGATGCACGAAAACTAGTTTGGCGACTAGCCTGCGAAATTAGCTGCTGTCAAATAAAATAGGTGAGAAGAGACTTGAAAAAAGGGGTAAATATTTAGGAATAACGCTCAACTAGTCTCAATCTAGTTTGAGACCAGTTAGCGGTGGGGCTTGGCGAGCGTGTCGCTCCTTCAAGTAGCAGGTGTCACAATCTATATGCTCCCCCCGATCCTTTGCGGGGGTTGGATAGACAGATAAATATATAGCACATTTTTTTAATAATAATTATATCAGCAGAAGATAAAATAATCTTGAGGATAACTTGAAAAATAGGCCCATTTTGTGGCTATGAATAAGACCTCGCACTATCGAGAAATTCGTGGCTATGAATACCTGTGACGGCTGAGAGGATACATCAAACCCAATTGGATTTCTTAGGAAAGTCAGACAAGCCATTTAATCAACATTAAACTAAATTATTTGATGAAACACAAGTAGTTATAAAATTGTCTTATAACTAGAATTGTTCAAGAGAAAAATTACAAATAATTACAAAGTTAGCTTCATATCATTCTGTAGGCAACCCCATGTCCTAGTAGGCACGCGTGCCACAGTTTGACTACCGTGTCGCAAATCTGAAGGATTTTACAGAATTATGAACTAGCAGAAGAGGCCTTAAGATACACTCCAAGCTAGTTCAAAAAGAAGATAAAGGGTAGAAACCTGGAGTGAAGGATAGGTAAAGAGAAGATAAGATACGAGTATGAAGAAAGAATTAGTTTTACAACTTTTATTTCTGCAAAGTCATATTTTAAAGTAATATCTATTGATTCTATTCTTAGACATATATATTGTATGGCTTTAGCCGACATTCCAAGGCGAGTTATTCCAAGTTTGGGTTATTTTATAAGAAAAGAATTTCAGGCTATGAAAGTGGGGAATCTTTTGTTCGGTTATCTAGCTCAAATATTGAGTCAAACGCCTCAATAAGGTGACCGTGTAGAGGCTGATCTTCCAGTGTAAGTAAATTGAGGTGATTGAGACTTTCTTCGTAGGATCTATTCCTAAGTTCAGGAATTAATTTCGACCCTGGACGAGTTCCAATATTACACTCTCTTTTTGCATGTATGGAAACCTAAAAAGCACCCCATAGTCCAAATGAAGTCTTACAAGCGCTTTATATAAGGGAAGAACAATATGTGTTTAAATCTTTCGATTTAAACGCAAAATGTCTCGCTATGTATCATAAAAAATGGAGAAGTTATGCCAAATGAAGATGTATAGAATATACATAGACCAAGTTGCTTAAAGAGATTACTGAAGGTGGTACGGTGTATGACTCTTTTGAATCGTCAGAGCGATTGTCAGTAAAGATTTGTATAGCAAGTGATGGATATGGAAGAATGGAAATGTATGAAATATATACTCGTATAACCGCAGATCTCCCTGCGGGCGTTGGGTCCCCAAGTGTATGCAATCGTCCAGTTATCAGCTTCAGCATGGTTTCTCGACATCTTGCGTAGTCGTCAAGTCAAAAATGACGTTAATTTCGTCAGCAACAGGGATTTGGTTCTAGAAGCCAAGGTTGACAAAATGCAGACCGGATGAATAGTAAAGATTTGCAAATTTTCTTACCCCTTAAAAATAAAAGAAATGGATGGTAAACTCCCTACCAAATCATAAATGTGTATGTATATTCTCCTTTTCTACGCCCTATATTGTATTTGTGCAAAGTAATATGAGAGCCATTTCTGCGTTTCGTTTTCTCGTTTGAGCCGTTAAGAAGCCGTGACTCCCTCTTTGGGTCATTTCAATAAATTCACTGGAGCGAATTTGCCTTTCCAATTCCCTTCGATTTCGCCTTTGTCTCACGTCGATATGAGGGCGAGTTTGACTGTTCTGCCTCGAAGTTTGACAGACAAATTGGCTCATAAATAGATTAGTTTATTTATCTGCATCATGCAGTACCTTTATCATACATTAAATATCCCAACGGGGTCACCTTGACCGCGATATGTGTGCGTCTGTATGTAGATGTACATATATTTGGCACATATGCCCCGAGGGAAGAGGGCTAACCTGTATAGACTGTTACTCAAGTCTAGTACCTGGAGGAATGACACCCCCCCCTCCTTCTCCAAATAGAGAAGGCCTCGTTACCGGGTTGACTTCAACTCTTTAACGGGGCCTGAATAAATTGGTGCGCCTCGCCCCTTTTCCCTTCTAGCGCCCAAATTTATCTTCTACTCCCATATTTACCTATTAAAAAAATCTATCATGGGTTAATGGCCCGTAGTTGGTACCCTGTCTAGTTTGCTACATATGGGGAGGATTGCTCCTTTTCACGTGAAAATCCAGTGCTGGGATATGATAATAATAGGCGATTCCTCACCCTACTCCTTATTGGATCCGTTTATCACTATTTTCTTTATTACATACCATTCTCTTACCCACCTTCCAACTTTTGCTTTTACTATCCAAAGAGGTTATGGCGGTTCTGAGCACTTTCTTCCTCTTACGATAACCTGGAACAATGGCAGGATATACCGCGATGTCCCCAACCTGTTGCGAGGGTCGAAAGCACGCCGGCTAGGAGAGGTATTAGGCACCAGGGGGTGGGGGGTCGTTGACTCTAGTTACCGTTTCCAGTGCACAAATAAGGTGGCTACGCCGGTATCAGTCTTTATGGTTCAAAGCTCCATAACAAAGGCAACATTACGGCCGGTCGGGCTCGCAAGGCTCATCTTAGTTCGAATCTGCAGGCCGAGTACGTATGTGTAAATGATCACTCTCTGACCATATGGAGATTTGTAACTTAACCTCCCTCAGGTGGTTTGAGGTCATAGTATCTACCTTCTATTCAACCTTTTTTTTTACTGTAATCATGTCTACAAACAAGGGAAAAAGAGGTATATATCAGCATGTGAAAGGAGCGCCCTCGACCCCCTAGGTGCCGGGAAGGACAAGGCACCTCATGATCGGTCAAAGGGACCCCTCTAACAACACGATTGCGGCAAATGGTGTTCCCCTTTACTATCTTCAGAGTTTTTCTAGGGCAGCTCAACTTCTCAAATGGAGACATCCTCCCTAATTTTTTTTAGGCGTCGCTCCAAGATGCGACTAGCGGAGAAGGGGCTTCCCCCTCTCCTTAGCCTACGAGCGAGGGAGTTTCCACTTCACCCCTTCGTTAGAGTCGTCTCTGGACGAATCTTCTTCATGGTAGACATAGTCTACCCTTTCCTTTGTCAGGAATTCGACAAGACAAAAAAGTACGCTGCAACAGCATCGCCATTAGTCGCGTTCATGGTCGGCTAAACCGGGAAAACTTGTTTAAAAGGGCAAGTGGCAGTGGGTCCACTGGACCTTGCCACCTCCTTTATTAGACCTCAGATTGGTAATCTTGCTGAGGCTGTCAACAAGATTGAGGTTGGCATGCCAAAGGTTCGGCAATACGAATCGCTTTTCTATACGTGCCAAGTCGAGTCAACCCGAAATATGTGCGATCTGCGCAAGATCCGTACATGACAAGTCTCTATCATGTACCCTAAATGTGTCAATTGTAGCGAGCCACACCTTGCTTCTTAGAAGCAATGTAGCTCCTATCATCTAGTGACAGAGGTCCTAGCTGTTCAAGCTGTGAACCGAATCTCGTTGGGAGAGGAAAAAGACCTGGATCTGTTGCGCTTTATGTGACCTGAGACTCCCTAAGTCTTTCAGGTATAAGAAGGCACCCTCTGCTCCTGGCCCATCTAGCCCTACGCGACCACTTTCCAAAAAACTAAATGGTCGCACGCCTCCATCAAGTTGTCAGACTCAGAGGAGGCATACACTCTGAAGGTCGTCATGAGACCGTCCTCATGCAATTCTAACTCTCTCCCTATCAACAGTACAGTACAAAGAGAGCCTCGGCTCCCTCGTCAATGTCCAAGGCTGGACGGGCTACCTCGGAGAATCAAGATTCTCCAAAAGACGAAGGACCTCCGAGTTACGCATGAAGGGCTTACTTGGGGGAGATGCGGATCATTGTCTCCCGTTCCATTTTAGTCATTTGTATTCAGGAGAGCATGTTGGGCGCGTGCCCCCTGCCCACCTTCTTGAGGTGTAAGTGCTCTCATGCTGTCACCGCAGGATGGCGGGCTGGCAAACGGATGCGCCTTTTATAGCCGACATTATATCTCAGTTCTTCTTCTCACTTTAAATACAACCTCCAAGGCAGTGTGATGCAGCAACACCTAGATAGGATATATACTTTTATTTCAGCCTACATTACACCGTCAGCCGACTTCACTCGATGGATTTCTGGCGCGTCGCGGAATGGTTGCGGAGGTTCTTTCCCATTCTCGGGGATTTGAACGTTATGTACACTCTCTTGGGGTAATACCCGATCATTCCCAATGGTCATGTTCTTGCCGACTAAATCGAACATTTCGAGATAGGTGTCCTTAATGTGGATGAGTTTACGTATCACTTTCCGATACCCGCTTCATTCTTCTGTCTCTATCTGTCCCTGTGATCCACGGAAGCACAGCCTGATTTGGGGTAGGAGGTTGTCGATGACCTCCATAGAATCGACCACTTCCCTATCCAGATATGATTTACAGGATAGCTGCCGCCAAAGACATCTCAGTGTCGCTTGGAAGGGGCACGGTGGTCCGCCATTCAGGAAATGATTGATTTATCTGTTCCAATTGAGTAGTTTAGTTCGGTTATGAGGCTGTTGAGTTCTTATCCGGAAACCTCATCGCCGTGGGTCTGACTAAGATTACTAGAATGGCTGGCTGTTTAGCACGCTGTTCGATTCCTTGGTTGACCACCTAGTGTGAGTTAGCATTCAAAGAGAAGCGATGCACTTATATGTGCTTTAAGCGTCACCCGAACGATTTCGTCAAGCGAGTCCAAGGATCTGGTATGTTTCGAAGCACATCCGCCTCTTTTCTTGGCAGAACTACGTGTTTTCGTTCAACGTAGAGATCCCTATTTGAAATATGGAGAAGCGTATCAAAAGGATTCTGGTCAAGTTCTGATATGACTCCGTCCGTCCTCCAAGACGATGGGACCGCAATCTCGCACTCAGTGTCCGTGGCGGAATCTTTCGTGTCCGTTTTCTCTACATTCTCTAGCCGGGATGATGATCCACCAGCTTTGAGTGCACGACGTGGTGTCGCTGAGGGCCACTGACTGGAATTTACCCCCAGATGCGTGGGACGCTTTAACGATCTGTTTACGTGAAGTGAGCTGCGTAACGCTCTCGCTTCATGCACAGATACCGCACATTGTCCAGGAGATTTTCCGTACACCATGCTTTGACACCTGGGTGAGCGAAGCATGTCCTTTCTGTTAGATGGCTACCGTGCTTGCCTTTCGCAAACAGCAGAGATCACTATACCAATTTCTCTAACACCCTGTATATGCAAGTTGATGGAGAAATTGGTAATTATTAAATTAGCTTATTTCCTGGACAGCGGAGGCCATCTATCATCTGCACAGAGCGGCTTTTCTAAGTTCCACCCCACAACGAATGCTCTGCTCCAGCTAAAAAATACTCTCTGCGAGGTCTTCTTACACTGACAGTACTTCACCGCTGCGATTTCGATCTAGAGAAGGCCTATGATACCGCATTGTGATGCAGTTTCATGGAGACCCTTCACACGATGAGGCGAGAGGACTTCTCCTAATTTTCACAACTTAATTCCTGCGAGATCGTGGATTCCGTTTACACGTCGGAGAGAGCTTTCTCCGGCCCAATAGGACAAGAAGAGGGCGCCATGCAGGGAAGCGTCCTGATTGTCACACGCTTTGTATTGAACATCAAATGCATCTCTCGGTGCTGCCAGAAGATGTTCTCTCTTCCCTCTACGTAAGAACCGCTGGATCTCTTTTGGTGGTGCGCAGCTGGCAACGCTTTTGCGTTGCTCCAACAGGCAATGAATCGAGCACTCATGCTTCTTCGAATTGCTCGAGTTTCGGTTTTGTTGTCCAAGACCAATGTAGTGCACTTCTGTCGCCATCCACGGCTTCACTCCGACCCAGATTTATTCCTAAAGGGCTCATCTCGAATATAGGCCTCTCCTGGGAGGCCTATATTCGTAACCTTGTGGTCTCTTGTCCCTGCGTCATGGACACTTTTCGTTTCGTAACGTTCAGCACCCGGAGTGCTGATATCGTTCTACTCTTCTACCATTCTTTTCTCTCTTGGAACTTCGACTACGGAAGCGAGTTTTATGCATCTACAGCCGAGCGTGAATTGTAAAAGGTGGACACGATCCACCACACCGTTGTCAGTATGCTGACCGGTGCCCTCAGCACGTCCCTTATTGAGAACTTACTTTTCTATGCCGGGGAGATGCCACTTGCTCTGCACCGTACACATTGTATTATGCGCTTGTAGACGCGGGCCCAGCGTCTCCCTCAGTCACTATCGGCTCTCATCGCATCCGCGGACGATCTCGACGGTGTCTATATTGCCAAAGAGACGCAACTAATACCCTAAACCAGATTCTCAACGGGGACGATAAATCAGTGCTTCATCAACTGCACAATGTTCACCACAATCCACATTGTGCATTGAAATGCCAGTTAGCAAGTCAGAAAAAAGTATCTAAACCAGTGTTTGAAATATTTTTTACATCTTTTAGATCACTATATCTTAGAAAATTCATTATCAGGATTTAATAGGACAGCGAGGAACTCCACAAATGGACGCTCGGTGAATCTATCAAATCCTAAAAAATTGCTATTTGTGTAAATTAAGGAAATAATATGCTACGTGTAATAAATAAACAACCAAAGAGAATTAGTAAAAGAAACTATATGTATAGATATCAAATTGTACATCTATGAAATAAATATAAAGCAAGCAGTTCGTAAAGGTCACGCGGAAACACATGAACATACGCATCTGGAAACAGCTTATCAAAGGCCACCACCTGAACAAATACGTGTCTCGCGCATACAAACATACGCGTGCTGAGAATAATTATCAGGCAAAAAGGTCTCAGCCGGAGACGCCAAACAAGCTGAACAAATACAGACTTTGGCCAGCAAAATTTCACAAAGAACTATATGAGACAAGTGATTCCCTATAGTAAGATAAATCTGAGACATGGGAAATTTGTAGGTACGACAGGTACACATAGCTGTCGGAACTCTCCCCAAGAGGTGGAAGTAACGAACAAATTAGATCACTGGGTCCTCCCCATGAACAAATCAAGGTCACGTCCCTTGGAGACGGCACTCACTATAAATATATATATATATATATATATATATATATATATATATATATATATATATGCCCACTACTTTAAAAAGTCCTTGTTACTCGTCTAGTAAACTATACCGGAACACTCCCCCGCACATTGCTCTAGACGGGTAATTTTGAGCAGTGTAACACAAGGAGGACTCTTCATTACACACCCTTATAATTACCGAACACGCACCAACAAATTGGTTACCTTTGCACAAACAAATAACTGGACTTTTCACGCCCTTCCCATTAACTGGTGACCCTCTTTCGGCTGGACATTGAAGGTGACAGAAATGGACGCATTAAACCATCGACAGGCAGGACAAGGAGAGACGGAGTTCGTAAAGGCTATCACCATCAAGTCACTGATCTTTAAGGAGACAGCAATTGCAGGTTGGTTCCATATTTTGGAGGCCCAGTTTCACATTTCAGGCATAAACTAAATTCTTTAATGTATTGGCTGCACTTCCTCCCGAGGCTGTTGACCGTCTTGCGGTGGTCATCATATCTACCCCAAATTACCAGCTTTTAAGGACTGAAGTGATTTGGCTCTTCGAGAAAGCTAAGCCCGATCTCTTCGAGAAACTCATTGCATCCTCCACTCTCACAGGTGGGCCATCTACCAATTTAAAGGAACTAAGAAGAACTGCCCTACATGTAGGAGTTGGTCAAAAGCTTGTGAGACACAAGTTTATTCGGTCTCTGCCGGTCAGCACCGCGCCTGTAATTGCCACACAAAAGGAACTAACCTTGGCACAATTAGGAAGACTAACGGATGAACTAATGGTATTGTATAGAGCGCAGTGCCTAATGTAAATAGTTGCAGCGAGTCAATAGAACAAGGTGCCGCGTCCCTTTCTGATGCTTATATGCCTGTTAATATCAGTACAAGTGATGATTATATAAATAATGTGAATTCGGCGGGAAATTGGCTGTCAGTGCTCATAGTTGCGTAACTTAATGGGAACTGTCCCAATTTTGTGCAGCGAAATAATGATCACAGTGCTTATAATATACCGGTAGGATTGCGACCTTTTTGCAGGAACAAAAGACCTGTAGCATGCTCAGTGATGGGTGCGATAACGAAAAAATGTATCACGATAACTGATAAATCAATAACGATATAACCGATAATCGATAACTAGCGATAAATTTATCGCCCGATTATGTGATAACCGATAAATCGATAAATACAAAATTCCGATAGTGCGGGCACAGTCTCTTGCGACGCCATCACTAATTCAATACTATAAAATAGCAAAGCACTACACTAATAAATTACAATAAAAATAAGATCAGTTTAGAATAGGAGCGTAACTTCGTAAGTGTTCAAAACATTAATAAACGGATATTAAAAAATAGCACCGAATAGTACATGCATTCTTATACACGTGCACAAAAAATTAGAACGGAACAAGCAAGGGAACATGGGGAAAAATCATCAAAGGACGCGTAAAACCGGTAGCGTGCAGGAGCTGGCGAGAGACTGAAGCTGAGCAAACGTTTTGAGAAGACATCAAGACCGGCCGCCCCACTCTTCGTTCAGTATACGTTCGGTTCCCAGCTCGAACCTACCTATTTCTGCCTCAAAGGCACGCGAGGCTCGCGCCTGTGCTAAACTGGAACCAAAAACCAGCCCCAGCGGAAAACTAGCAGGGCATGCCATTGCAAGCGCAGCTGCTGGTATGCCCTTTTGTTTTCACCGTGACCGTTAAAGTGAATAAAAATAAATGTGAGTTTCTAATTGATACGGGGGCAAGTGTGTCAATAATTCCGGCTAAATTGGTGAATTCGGGTGTTCGCGCGAGTCCAGTGTAATTATTACAACGGCTAATGGCGGAAAAATAAAAGTGCACCCGAGGTACACACAGATATAGTTATCCCTAGTCTTCGCCACTCAAACAGGTGGTCATTTGTGGTCGCGGATACCACTTCACCGTTATTATCATTTGACTCTCTGAGGCATTTTAATCTCTTAATGGACTGTGCTAGCGGCATACTTATCGACGAACAAACCAAACTCGTATCAAAAGTGAAACTATCAGGAGAGCCTGCGTTAGTTTTAATCATTAATGACCTACTGCACCTACCTCCCCAATGCAAAGACATATTGGAGAAATGTGAGGTTTTGTACAGTCCCGCGCCCGCTAATTCCTCCCAATCTTCGCCGAACTCAGTTGGGCACACAATTAAGACAGGTAATGCTCCACCAACATTCGCGCGGCAGAGGCGTCTTTCCATGGAGAAGCTTCAGGTTGACAAAGCAACTTTCGAAACATTATTGAAGGAGAGAGTCATGCGCCCTTCAAAATCACCATGGGCGTCGCCGATTCAAATGGTACCGAAGAAACCGCTGGGTGAGTATAGGGCGGTCGGCGATTGCCGAGCGCTCAATGCGATCACAAAGCCCGACAGATATCCATTGCAGCGAATTCAAAGTGTGGCAAACCACAACCATGTTAAAAGGATTTTTCAAAAGGTTGGATCTGGTTCGTACTTACCATCAGATCCCTATGAATTCTGCCGACATAGAGAAGACTACGGTGATAAGGCCGTTTGGCTTATGGGAGTACGTGAAGCTTCCATTCGGCCTCATAAAATACAAGTTACATATTCCAACGGCTCATAAATGACCTGTTTCGGGGATTAGGGTTCGTTTATGTATACATAGACGACATCTTGATATTTTCGGACAATATGGAAGGCCACTTGAGGTATTTGGACCATGTTTTCAAAGTCCTGGTCGAAATCAGTCTGAGGATATTCCTGGAGAAATGCGAGCTGTCAGAGGAGGAGATTGATTTTTTTTTTTTAGGGCATCACATTTCGGTGAAAGGAATTTGCTTACGGCCAAGAAAATGAAGGAAATTGGAGACATGCCCTTACCAAAGGACTACAAGCAACTACGACGATATGTGGGCATGTTAGGATACTATCGAACGATGATTCCTAATTTTGCCGCAATTGCAGCTCCTTTGACCGAGCTTGCACGCCTGCACCTTAAGGTTCGTGAGCTCGAATGGAACGATGAGTCACTAGGAGCATTTGAGAATACTAAATCGGCTTTAATCAACTCCGTCAAACTATGTCATCCACTGCTCAATGATTCGCCATACCAGCCTGTGCCGGATTGCTCCCAATACGCGGCAGGTGCTGCCCTGCACGAAATGGTAAACAGATCGCTACGACCGGTGGCATTCTTTTCGAGCAAGCTAAGCCGGACACAGCAAGCATACTCCACCTATTACAGAGAACTTCTAGCGGCGTATTTTTCTGTTATCCACTTCAGGCACAAGATTGAAGGTTGCCATGTTACCTTGAGCACGGATCAATGGCTATTAGTATCGGCTCTTTGGTCACCATTAAATGCAAAAACGGACAGGCAGCAACGCCATTAGATGTCTATTTGGGAGTATATCAGCGACATCACCTACGTGCGTGGTCAGGACAATTTGGTCGCTGACTGGCTATCGAAGAACGTCAATTCGGTCCAAGTAGACTCATTTGAAGATTACCCCCCATCCTCCCTATAACCCAACGTCTACCCTGGCGCCTGAGAAAGATGCACCTGCACACTCAGACAGCCCCAAGGAAGCAGCGAGAATTTCACGCGGTCGGATGAACCGGGTTGGGTCCTATTTATTTCCCTGTCACATCACCTGATCGGCGCTAGACCTACGGCGCCAAGGACCTTCGCGCGAGGCTGTGATGACCGCCGAGATCCCCCCCTTCCCTTCCTGGCGCGCCAAATCTAATAAGATCCCCGTCCCCGTTTGGGGGCCTTCGGCGACCCGCTCCCGCCTAAGCTTTGAGAAATTAGTACCTCTTGGTTAGCAGCCACGCCATGCCCCGCCCCTCAACGGCTTCCAGTTACGAACGCGACGCGTCACCTCTCTACCAGGCCTCGCTCGTACCTAAGTCAGAGTTCCCGCCCGATAGACGATATACACGGACAGGCATATATCACTCTGATATCTACTTCGTTTTCGTCTGGAGTACTCCTTCAATAATTTCTCAGCGAGGTTAAAGAAGAAGGAATTTTGCAAGTGGAACTTCGCCTCGCCCCGCGTACTCGTCGTATCCAAAGCTTCCAGTCAATTAGGCTTTACATGACTCTCCCCGTCATTTGCACTCTCCCCTCACCCTTTCCTGGAAACAATCACCGTACATCCTCTCTCGGACTCTCGTACTTGTCGAGTCATTTGACATCCCCCCTCGTCGTTTGGTACCCTGGGCAGCATTTCATTAATTGTCATTTATTTACTTATGCTATTAATATTTTTTTTTGTATATAGTAAAGTTATTTTTCTACAATCAGTTTCTGTAATCCGAAAACCTCTAAAAATTGATTATTTAGGCCAACCGCACTCGATTTTAATTATTTAACCCTCGCACTGGGATCTATATCCCAATTTCTGTCGTGATTCCTTCTGTGGGGTCACCCTACGACAAGGGGCACTGTCTCATTGGACATACTAAAACCGGCGAGGCTTCCTCCCTCGTATAGTGTTAACGTGCCGGGTAATCATCGACCCCCGAGGACTCAGGCAGAGAACAGGAGTAGGATCGGTTGCACTTCACCTCTTGGAGTGCATGGGACAAAAGACAATAATGCTAAAGGAAGTCGACGAGACACCTCTACAGGAAACGGAGAAGATAACATCCAGCCAAACCTCTTCATGCGCCCCGGGAGTCGTTATATTGTATCGGCGTATTATAGTGGAAGAAGAGGCCTAAATATAAACACGCCTCATTACTCTATAGCTTTCTTGCGTGTCGAAACTATGTATATATGTACTGTGTCATAATTCTAGATTGATAGAGTAGTAAAAAAGAGGATGATACCCAATTGTAGGATAAAATATATATATTGTGTAATATATGGCAGAACATGGCAAAATGAAAAGACCCGTTTTGTTGAGTACAGATGTATGTGCTTACGAATTCCAATGCCCTGTATGAGTGTTAAAATGCTATTAGACATTAGGTCAGCCTGAGGTGCGTACTTAATATGTATCTATCTATGTATTTATAATGCGTTATTTCTAAGTTACTCCATAACTGGTACAGGGGTCTTTGTGGTGTTCATTTTGCAAAATAGTTAGGCCTGTGGCACCCGAATTGCAGGATTTAAAAGGACCAGCGAAAAACTCCACAAATGGATGCTCGGGATCTATATCAAATCCTAAAAATGGCTATTTGTGTAAATTTTGGAATGAATATGCCACGTGTAATAAATAAAAAACCGAAGAGAATTCGGAAAAGAAACAATATATATATATATATATATATATATATATATATATATATATATATATATATATATATATATATATATATATATATAAAATTGTACATCTATCAAATAAATATAAAGCAAGCGGTTCGTCAAGGAGTCACGCGGAAAACACATGAACATAGGCAGGGTGGAAACAGCTATCAAAGGTCTCCACCGGAACAAATACGATTCCCTATAATTAAGTAAATCTGAGACATTTGAAATATTTAGGTACAACAGGTACACATAGCTGTCGGAACTCCGCCCAAGGGATGGAAGTAACGAATAAATTAGATCACTGAGTCCTCCCCACGCACAAGTCAAGGTCAACAAGTCAGACAATTCATTCGATAGTTAATTCATTTGATCATTAAGTAAAAAATTCGATAGTCAAGATCAGTCAATCAGAATCAGCCAATCTGAGAATCAATCAGTCTCTATTAGCGTTACGAAACCCCGTTAACTCGCCTAAATCCTGTCGATGTTAGACTCGATATTTCACATAAAATAGAAGCCTACTCACTGACCGTAAAGTACTCGAGGCATTTCCTCTTGCTCCTTTTCAGTAGGCCAATTTAAGAATAAAGTTACCTTCTTTTGCAGCGTCCCTTTCGAAGTCTTTTTCTTATCCCGATCGCGAAGACACCTTCGGTAAGCCCAGCCTAGCGTATAATGCCTCGTGAAAAACTATAAGGAGTAAGAACCAATTCAACAGGTGCATAAAGTAGGCCCACTACTTAAAAAAGTCCTCGTTACCCGTCAAGTCAACCGTACCAGAACCCTCTCCCGCCCACTGCTCTAAACGGATAATTTTGAGCAGTACAACAACAACGAGGACTCTTCATTAGACCCACTTATAATTATTTACAAATTAGTTACCTTTACACAAACAAATACCTAGACCTTTTCACCATGCCATATGCTCTTCCCACAACTATTTCTCACTGGCTTTGTATATGGTAACAAGCGACGTCTCCTATGACTCACTGGTTGTGAAGCTTTTCGAAATCTGGCAACTCTGCTGATAGTATTTGAACTACAGCTATAGCAAGTAGTTGGTGCTTAATTTACGGATTAATATTATTGGTACTGCGATTCTAAAATTTAATGGTTTTAATATTGACAAAATAAATTTTCAAAATTCATTTTCAGTGTCGTGATAATTTTATGAGGGAAGATATTGGCATTTATTATATTTTAAGAACAATTCATTAGGAATTATGTCAGCCAAAAAGAAGTGTAGACACTATGTTGAGGATTATTGATCTTATGGTTTTGTAGAAAGCTCTAATGATCAAAAGCAATCTATATGCCTGATATGCAACAAAATATCATTTCATCATTTTTTTAATGCAGAAACAAGTGAAATTGAATGGATTGTGTCTTATGAAATAGCGCAAATAAGTGCAAAAACTGGCAGTGCCCATACAGTTGCTGAGAATATTATAAAGCCTTCCTTTGAAATTCTCATGTAAACTGTGTTTCATCATGATTCAGGAAACGTGTTAAAAGCATTATCACCGAGCAATGATTCAAATTGGAGAAGAATTGACGAAATGTCACCTGATGTAGAAAACAAGCTTGTTTAGAAACTAAAACAAATAATAAATTCTCATTTCAAATTGACCAATCTACAATAAGTAATAATAGAGAAGTTCTTAAGGCATACGTCCGTTTCATGGATGAGGTCTGCGAACTTTGCGTACAGTGCATTATGCGCTTGCACGCGTGAGCCCGATGCAACCTCAGTCACCAACGGCTCTCATTGCATCCAGAACCGATCTCAACGGTGCCTATGACGCCGAGAGACGCCAATCTTACCCAAAACTCTTTGGGTTTAGGGCTAGGAAACTCTTTCGAAAGTTCGATGTATTTCTAGGGGCAATTGTGCTCCTGTTTTTTCCCAGGACGCTACCCTGGTGGGCACCACGCGTGACCATTTCTTGCCACGTCTCTGCCTCCAAAGCTTCCATAACGCCGGGATTATTGCGTTCGAACTTGTTGTAGCACACTTCGTCTCACGATGTATCAGTGCAAGTGTACATGGATGGCTCCAAATCCGAAGAGAGGGTCGGCTGCCATGTCGTGTATCTTTTGGTTGCAATCCGCTGCTCGGTATGGGAGATTAAGCGTCGTGCATTGGAATTTCCGCACCCCCTGGTTCGTAGTATCTGTGACGCGACGGCGGGCACGATCTTGAGGGATTTCGAGAATGTCTTTTGCTGGATCCCTGGACATGTAAGGATTGCGAAAGATGAGTGCGCCAAAGAGTTCGCGAGGATGGAGTTCGGGAGATGGCGGATGGACCCTATCGTTGCATCCCAACGCACCTCGACTGTTCACTTAGTCTTAATACACTCCCCCCCCCCCTCTCCTTACCTTGCTACGACGCCTATAGGTTCTATTTTGTTCTTTTCTTCTCCGAATCTTTGCACACTCTACCTGCCCCCGTACTGGTGCGAGTATGGTCGCTACCACTTGTTCTTTGTACTCGTGTGGAGTTCATACAACTCTATTTGTGTAATTATCGAGTTTTGGTAGGAGGCAAGACTCATCTACTGTTTATAGTTGTTAGTTTCGACTGCACGTTCGAGTGTCGGAGGGAAGCTGGCTTCCCTCCCACGCCAGAGATATTTTTTCTTTTAGGTTTGCTTTTTGTTGATTTTTTTACGGTTTCTTATTTTTGCCTTGTTGTTTTTCCCTGCTATTAGTTGTTTTTGTATATACTATAATATTTAAGCTGATTGTTATTCCGCGAACATACCCTCGTTAGCTATCGACAGTATAACCCTCTTAAATTAAAAATATTGGCAAATATATATATGCACACTAGAGTGTTTCTCAAAAAAAAAATTGAAGTTTTATTCTAATCACCAATTTTTTTTTCCATTAGGTATAAAAACAATGCTCGCCAAATATCGTGCAATTCAATTAATATTTAGGGGCGCCCCTGGAAGGTTTAACATTTACCTTAATATTTATGAGAGAAAAGAAATGCGTTTTGAAAAGTTTTGGGTTAAAAGCTGGATCTCGCAAAAACTTCGTGTCATAATGGTTGTTCTAATTATAAAAACGTTTTGTTCTTGTAATTTTTTTCATTATCTTAACAGGAAATGAGAAATCGCACAGAAAAATTAAAAAAAAAGAAAATATTCATTAATGCATTAATATGAATTCAAGAATATTTTGTCTTTTTTTAAATAAATGCATTGCGTATATTTTTCTTAAGTATTTGTGAATGCAAATAGTCGCTGTGTTAATTAACATGCTATTTGCACGGTTACAATTGATTGTTAAATTGTAAGAGTTCAGCCATAGAAAATTGAATGGCTGCAACATTCGGTTAATTTGCTGTTACCAGGATACGGGACGTGGACCCACTCTTACTTGTATCCCACCAAACTCTTTCCCTAACCACCATCTATTGAAAGAGGATGATTATTTGAGACCTAGCGGGCCGACTCACGGCGGCCTGTAATTGAGTAGCTGTTATACTATTACTGCCACTCATTGATGCTTGAGCAAGGTTTTCTTCCGGCTGTCAGGGAACTTGAGTTTGTGCTCCGAAAATACTTTAATCAAAAACTGGATCTGATCTTCTTCTCGTGTTAAATGGCAATTGTATTCTTGAATGAATGCGATCCCTCGTTCTGAATCGTCATTGACGACCTTGAGGTTAGAAATGACAGACGAGGCTGTCTTAAAATCAATGTTGCTTTCCCAAGTTTCTGGGTCAGAGTGTAAGAAGGAATGTGGCTTCCCCAGCTTTGTGAGAAGGGACATTGAGTTCTTGCTACAGAAATCTTCTAGCTTGGATGATGAAAGAGAGTCCTCTTTCAAATTGATCCGCTTAGGGGTTTCTTTTCACCTTCCTTATTTGATATGGCTTCAACCATGGTTCTCTTTGTATTTGTTGAGACCAGAGAATCAAACAAAGCCATCGCCACCATTTCCTCTGAAAGATACCAGAGGTGTTAACTTAACTTTGATGCAGTGGCTTAAGCTATGGTCTTGTTGTGGTAACCAGCCATAGCTTTCAAAATCTCAAGGTCTTGATGGGGAGCAACTGCTGCCAAAGGACCCCGTATCCATTCCTTAACATACAGAAGTACGAAGATGCAGATCTCACGAAGTCCTTTCTCTTCACAGCGAGTCAACTTGAACTGTGTTCGCAGAATCCACACTTTCAATGAGTAAATTGCTTTACTAATCCATCTGACATGGTGCATTGGCCCAGGAGTTAACAAACGAAGCCCTCGTGGAGGAGTGCCTCCCAGGAAGATCAAAGACAACTCTACCAACTCACGGTAGTCATCTCGAAGACTAAGATTCTTATTCTTGAGAACATCTTCAAAGAAAGCTGTTAGGTTGTCTTTAATATTAATCAGAAATTGTTCCACCTCAGCACTGTCGGCTCCGGTGCTTATTGAACCTGGACCAAGATCACTGGTGTGCCAATGTGTTTTAAACTTCTTGAAAAGATGTACTTCAGGGCCAGACGTTGGACCCATTAAGGCGGTGAACGCTGCTCCAAGGACGAGCTCAAGAACATGGTGGCGGCAGGCCAGATACAAGAGATCTTTCTTCAACTGCTGTTGCAGGATGACACAGGTTCCGGAAAACTTCCCTGTATTGGTGGCTGTGGTGTCGAATCACATCCCTACAATCTGATCTTCCAGTCCTCAGTCTCTCAATGCTGATAAGACAGCATTCGCTTGCTCGCTATCTGTTCCACTCCTGAGCTTGGCAACACACAAGAGCTGACTGGTACCAATGCTGGTTATCAGAACTGGAAGTCTCTCCACATGCTGATTTCCAGTGAGATCTTTCATCAACTTCCCACCCTAGTGCACGATGAGTGGAACATCTTGAAGCTCGTCTTTAAGTCTGGGTGTAGCATGGGCTTGGGTACGATGTTCTATTCTCTTCCGGTGAATGGAGCTCTGATTTATGATTAAGTCTTAAACATTATAACCTAAGCTGGAAGCTGTCTCTGCAAGAATGAATGTTGCAGCTCTTGATGACGTTTTAGTCCGGTCAAGGGCACCCGCTAATGTCGGCGTCACAATATTCCCCACGCGTCCACGCTTCGACGGAGGCGAAACTGGCACAACAGCTTCCGAAGGCCTGCCGACGCCCTGCTCTTGATCACTCTCTGTGTCATTAGACTCATTACCTGATGAGGACGAACTGGTGACAACCGCTTTGCTCATTAACGCCTCCTTTTCAACTGCTGCTCGCTGACGGAGACGTTCTGCAGCAATAGAACATGCTCCCGCCTTCTTCTCCTTCTGCACCAATATTTTGTCAACTGATCTAAGGACGCCTCGCCGATAGTCTTCCCTTTGTGCGAGGAGAAAATCCTTATCCTCTTGGATCTGCATAATGTTCATAGCATTTTGATGGGCGATGTCAAAGACAGTGTCGAGACTTTTTAAAAATTCCCTTTCCTTTGCCTTATGTGCTGCAGTTGTCCTTGAGTGTTTTTGGAGCGCTTTCCAGTTAGAAAACACTTTTTCTATTTTTTTTATTACATGTTGCTTTGCCTGTACTGGAATATTTGATTTTGCCCAAAACTCAAGAACGGCCTCACAGGTAGCTTTTGACGATGTCCGAATTTCCTTTTTTAAGTTGAAATGCCGATGAAAAAAGTATGCAATCACTTGTCTCGTCTTAGGAAGCTTTGCTCTGCTAATCATGGGCTCGCTGTGACCTATCAAATAAAACTCGGTTTTGCTTCTATTAGACTCGCCATCTGCAAACAGATACACGAAAAAATCATAAAGATAGTAAATATTTCAATTTGAACAGGTTTAAATACTTTTAAACAGAAGATGAACAACTAAATTAGAAATATACAATGTAATATTGAACATAAAAGTGCATAGAATTAGACACCGTGATATTAAACAAGTGCATAGACTTACTGGGGGTATCAGAGAACGCACCGTAGCACAACGACACACCATCAACGCTGAGAGCAGACTACCCTCGCTAGCCTCAGTGCAGCCGCCTCTACCCCATTCCCTTGTCCTAACCCTCCCAAGTGCTAGGGAGGGGTGGGGTAAGGGAATGGTGCGTTCATAAGTATCAAATGGCTTCGATGGTGGGTTCAAGAGAATGGTTTCAATAATGCGTTCACAACTGTCCTCTTTGGGTGTGTTTTTGTGTAGACGATTCCCTTAAATAGTTTAAGTAAAATATTAAGGAAAATGGTCCATTGTTCAACCTTGCAGGGGCACCCCTAAATATTATTTTAATTACACCAAATTTTACAAGGATTGTTTCTGTTGGTATTGAAACAATTCTGGGTGGTTGGAGCTTGTATTACTCCAACTTTAATTTTACACCCCTATACCTGAGAAACACCCTAATGCACATTGATTTGGACATAAGGAGGATTGCATCATTTAGAATTCATTCGCTATCAGCCTGGTTACTTTGAATCTCCTGGGTTGTTTGGAAATTACTTTGTTGGAGTCCAACACCATTCAGAAGTATCTCTAGTATTCGAATTTTTTTGTCGTTCTTAAACCCACCGAATTTGATAAAGTATCGAGTACACTAGCCTTTTATTCTATTCTTTTGCGTTTACTTCTCCTCATCTTTCCCCCTCACTTCTTAGGTCGGGTGAGCTAGACATAACATGTTTTAAATGAGGGGAAAAACATTTTCCGAAGGTTGGTTCTTCCAGCTCGCTCACCAGTCTTTTTCTTCGATTATCGAGGACTTAAAGAGTTAGTCTTTGTGGTCTATCGGGTAAATGACCCATTTCTGGGATCCGAGATAACGATTACATATTGTTATCGGGGTAGTAATTCATAATGAAATTAGGAAAATTTTATATTGCAATGGAAAAGGGGTGGACATTAATAAATTAAATGGAATATCAGGCTTGTCTTGTTAACTCTGCTGTTGCTACCTTTGAACTGCCACAAAGAGGACAAAAAATCTAAACGAGCGTTTGGGAGTATGACGGAGTTTCAAAAAAAGGCTAATACACCAAAAACTAAGTCTCAAATTCAATTTTGGTCCGGGCAAGAAGCAACTCCTACAACTATGCACATGACGAGGGTTGAAATGGAAGCTGGGGCAAACATCGAATTTTTGGTGGAGGTCTGGCGGAAATAAATGGAATTATCGATGTTTGGGTGAAGTTTATGGGAAAACGCATCAAAGCATCATTAACTCCATTTTTGCCACTGTAACTCTTTCAATCACATGATATGAATCCTATAGACAACCCTCAATCCCCCTGATAACCAATCAATTGTTGAATTTGATTTACTAACTCTTAGATCCTCGCATTCCTTAAAAATTTAGTATCCACTCCTCCCACCCCTTAATAGAATATCAACTATCCGAAGAAAAGACAAGATGTTTACTCTCGAAGTGGATCATAAAATCATAATTGTTTTCATTGTTCCATCGAAGTCAAAAACTCATCTCTAAATTTTTTGATATTCTGAAAATGTCAGGGGCGATTTTATCATTTTGTTTTCGAAAGGAAGAGAGAAAGAAATATAGAAATGAAAGAAGAAAGAAATGAATGAAAAGGAAATATATGAAGAAAGAGTGAAAATTATATTTTCAGCCATGGATTTCCCCCCTTCCTTTCGTACTGCCCTGCTTTCATCTGTCTACCCTCAGTGTCTCTCTATTTTAATACACGTCTTCAAGTTTCATATCGAGTAGACCCAGCTGTTGACCATCAGTGTCGAGGTAATCGTATTGTATTTGTTGTTTTAAGGAAGCCGGTCTGATACAATTGATTATGCAAGAAAAGAATACTTCAATATTGGCTGAGTGGACTTTTTATTACTTTATTGTTGAGAGAGTGTCACAGCGTTTAATCCATTTTTAAGGAGAGAGCCCGTTAAACACGTAAAGGATCTATTGAAACATCAGAATTATCCCCAAATAAACATATATTTTAAATTTAACAATTAACTACAAACAAAACAGTAAAAATATTTATATTCACCTCATAAGTTAACCGAGGCTAAACACACTTGCAACTGGGCCTATTACAAAATCTATTCATCACAAAAATAAAAAAATAGGCTCCACGTAAACAAACCATTGGCGATTAGTTATTTTATCGTGACCCTTTTAGATTAGCGTTAACCATCAAATTAAATTACACTCTTCTACTAGTAAATATGACGGGGTTCACGCACAATTATTTCTACTTCAGTTAATTTGAGTACAGTAATTAACTCATACTAACGCAATACGATAATAAATGGTCATTCTAACTTACATGACAGATAGGATCAGGGGTTGCCGCATGTCACTAGAGGGCTTTTCTCGCGCTACGGAGTGTTGGAGCGGCCGATGGTAGATTTTCTTCGAGATAGGATGGAGGTAAGGGAATCTGAGGCCTAATTCTTCGGTCTTAAGATCGCAATTTGAGAATCACTAGTGGGTGACTGGTTCTTCTATTATCTTACTGGCGAAATTCCTGTTTAGCACTAGGAATATTGGTCCTGCTAAGCTTCTTACTAAGCCTGTGCAGGATGCTTCGGGCTGGCACCGAAATAATCCTTCTCTTGCTGCCGAAATTCCTGGTTTGGCCCCAGGAAAAGTAATCCTGTTAGACTTCTTCTAAGTCTGTACCGGATGGTTCGGTCTGGTACCGATACAAAACGTGGCGTTTTAAGTTAATTCGACACTGGGTGAAGGATTAATCTTGACGAACTAATCCTTTATCGTCTCTCCTAGAAATAATCTTGGTTATATCGAAATGGGCGAAGGACCGATCTTCTCTTACTGGTCCTCTATCGTCTCTCACCGAATAATCTTTTCTCTTACCTTTAGGGGCTTATTTATAGGCTGGCGACCGCCCCATCTAAGGGGAAAGGGGCGAGGCCGCAGAGGGGGGAGCGAGGGGTGAGGCCGCATCGGGGAGAGCGAGGGGTGAGGAGGTTGGCACCGCGGTGCCCAAGTGGGCTTGTTAATTAGAGACACCACCAACCGTCACCATCCTTGGCGTTCCTTTTTGACTGGCACAGCTTTTTGGTGATTTAACCACGGGCCTACGGATCTCGTAGGTAATTGGATCTTTTGAGCCCTGTTTAAGGGCCTTTGGTGGTCACCTTAACACAGATGGTCCTCCAACTACCTCTGCGGCGGGGATATCAAACAGGGTAGGCAGTTAGACGGTAAATCGCCGGTTAACCTTCCCACGACTCTCTACATGTGGCTCGATTCTCTTGCTTTCTCCGTCTTGTCGAATGTCCCAGTCTGGGTGATCTTCGCGCACGATACCTGTTCCGGTACCGGGATGGGTGGGGTCGCTACCGCCTGTCCCTTGTACTCGGGACAGATTCGTGCACATTGACTTGTGGACTTGTTGACTTTTTGGGGGAGGCCGACCTTCTCCCTTTCATTTAACCAGGTTTAATTGTTGTTTTTGTTATTATTTTGTTATTGTTATTGTTATTTCTTTTTATTGTTGTTTCCTGTTCAATTTTTTAAAGTAGCCTAGAACTAGGCTGTTTGTTTACGGCGACTTATGCCTAAGTCGGCAGTCGCCAGATAGCCCCTTAAATAAAAAAAATTAATCTTGCTTTCTCCGCAAGGGGGGGTGGGGCTTTAATGTATACGTCCGCCTGGCCCTCCGGGAGGCTTTATGTTGTAATTCCTTCACAATCGGTTTAGGACATTTTTTTTCCAAACTTTGTTAGACGTCTGCACGGAGGTTTATGGCTCTCTTGATTTGTGGATTAGTAATGGGGTGTCTCCCACCCCTTGAACAAGGACCTTGGCACGAGAGAGTAGCTTTCTCACACTTGTCCGACCTCTAGTCTTATCCCACATGTGGGGAGTGGAGCCTCTGGTCTATCACATCGAAGAGTCTGGGGTATTTGTGTAGGAATGCGTTACAGGCCATCGACAAAAGTGAGTGTGTATACATTTCAAGACAGAACACCAGAGACCTCCAACGAGGACTTCTAAAAGACGGGAGAATAAACAAACAACTTCAAACTTCCCCAATTTACATCTATCTCTTAAAGCTAACTCGTCTTACTTTTCAAACTATTTAGTATTTTTATTTGTGTGTTTACCGTAATTAAAATTAAGCTCGTATCATTCGAAAAGGTAAGTTGTTACTTTTTATTATTATTATTTTTCGTGATATTCCTATTATCGTCAAACATTTAAAGGTTGCAAGTAACACTTTTGTTGATCAAGTAACAAATTCAAATTGTCCAAACTATAAACTATTCAGACTGCGGCGGTGCAGAGTTTATTATTCAAATTCCTGTATGAATTATTTTTCCAATTTCATTTCCTTTAACAAAGGAATCCTGTTACGAATGCCGTTTTCGGGCACCCCGGAAAAAGGCAACAATCTTTTTCAAACCGTAATTAATTTATTTCCAATCGTTTATTCATTTTCTATTTTTCAACATCAAACACCGTCATAAACAAATGAAGTGATCAAAAATAAAATGTAGCGAGAAAGAAAGGAAAGGATGAAGAAACAAAGGAAAAAAGGAAATTAAGAGGTGAAAAAAATTGAAACAAGATATTAGTAAATGAAAGAATAAAGAAATGAATGAAAGAAGGACTGAAGCAAGAAAGAAATGAAAAATAGATAAAGAAATGAAGAAACAAAGAATAAATGAAGAAACAAATAGAAAAAGAAAGTGATAAAGAAATGAGTGACGAAATTAGGAAATGAACAAACATATTATGAACGGAATAATAAATGAAGGGTTAAATAAAGAAATAAAGGAAGTAAGAAATATATGAAGGAATAAAAGAAGAAAGCAATTAAGAAAGAAAGCAATTAAAAAATAAAGAAATGGAGAAGGAAAGAAATAAATAAATGAAGAACGAAAGAAGAAAATATTAAGGAAGAAACATAGAAACAAAGAGAGGAAAAAAGAAAGAAGAGGGAAATGAAGAAAGGAATGAAGTAAGAGAAAGGAACTAAGGGAGAAAGAAGGAAAGAAGAGAAATATAAATAAATAAAGGAAGGAAGGAAGCAATAAGAAAATCGAGGGAAGAAACAATGAAAGCAAAAAAAGACTGAAATTTAGTAATAAAGAAAGTAATTAAGGAGGAAAGAAGATAATGGAGGAAGAAATAAATTCCTGAACAAAGAAAAACTAAAGAAATTAAATAAAAAAAAATCTAGTAGAAAAATGAAGGTATAAATAAACAAATGGAGGGAAGAAAGAAACAAATTAAATAAGAAAGTAGGAAAGGTAAAGCAAGAACAAAGGAAATACACGAAGGAATGAAGAAAGAAAGATATGAAGTAATAAAGGAGAGAATACAGAAATGAAGGAAAAATAAACAAATTAAGTAAGAATGAAAGAATCGTGAAAAAATAGAAATGAAGAAGGAAATCAAGTAATTAAGAAAGAACTGAAGGTAGAAAAGATGTAAATTGAAGGGAGAAAGAAAGCTAACTGCGAGGTTAAGATGAAAATCAAAAAGTGCAAATAGCAAAAAAAAACAAAGAAATAAAACAAGGGCAAACGAAAGCAAGAAGTAGGAAGTACGCTCGAGCGTCTGGGGAAGTGGGGGAGGCACGCCTCCCTCGCACGGAGAAACAAAGAAAGAAAGTAAAGAAGGATGGAAAAGAAATTAATACAGTTATAAACAAATAAGTTATGAAATGAAGAAGAAATAATTAAGAAAGAAAGGGAGGGAGGCATGAATGGGACACAAACGCCAGCGCACGCAGAGATCTGGCTACCAATTGGTGGACGCTCTGTGCTCATCAGCCCTGTACTGGGTTGGGTAAATCTTGCACTTCTCATCACCCACATAGCCAATTACAACACTGCTTTCTTTCCTCTCACGTCTTCGCGGCACAACACACACACACTCTGTTTCAAGGAATCCTGCCTGATGACCTTTACTTCCTGGCACCGATCTCCCAAGAGGACTCTCTTTCTCTGGCTCTAAACATTATTATCACTTATTTTATATGACTACCTTTTCTGTTTGTGCGTTTCGCTTTCCTTGAGCCTCGTTTCCTAAGTTTTTTCTTCATCTTGCACAATAACAAAATCCCCTAATCGATTCTTATCCCTAATTACCATTTACGAATCATCTTTTTACCATTCAACGCATTTATATTTAAGAGACCTATTTTCGCACATCTTGTCACCGACCCGGAGTTTATCTCGTAGGTGTCTGGTGCACTCACTTATCTGATTAAATGAACATCTTTCCTTTCAAACTATACATTCTCAATTGCAAGTACTTTTTCCTGCTCCGACCTACATTTGCTTCTACCATCGCGCCGCGGCTGTTCCCATCGTCCTACCCTTCATTGCTCCGACGGCTGTGGACCTCGAATTGGGCGTCCTCGTGGGAAGCACCGCCATTTGATGGAGCACTCCCCTGCGCCTTACTGCGACGACTGCGTTGCCCCCCCCCCCCCACCCTACGAATGTTCGACACAGTCTTATTGAATGTCCCAGTCTGGGTGATCTTCGCGCACGTTACCTGCCCCGGTACCGGGGGACAAGCAGGGTCACTACTGCTTCTCACTCGTACTCGTCACGAGTTCGTGTAAACCTGATTTTGACACAGTAAGAATTTTTGGAGTGAGGTTGGCATCCTCCACTGTACAGACTTTTAGTGTTGGTTGCTTGCTTGGGTGCCGGAGGGAGACCCGCCGCCTGAGCATGCTTTTTCTTTTGGGTTTGTTTCTTGCTGTGCGCTTTTTTTTTTTGCTTTGCTGTTTTATTGCTATTAGTTGTTTTTTTTTAATATAGACTAATACTTAGGCTAAATGTTTTTCGGCGACCATTCCCTCGTTGTTTATGGATTAAAACAAAATTCTTCTCTGGCAGCAACTCCACATACTGGTCTATTTTCTTTTCTACAAGGTCACTTATTACTAATAACGCCCTTTTGCCCCAGTACTCACCTCACTTCCCACAACTTGAATACTTTTCGCTGGATTCTTTGTATTCCTCTGACCTTTAATCACAAACATCGCTTAAGCCTAATGCCTTTTTACACTTGTGTTAACTTATGATTCATATACTTACCCACACAAACGTGTGTGTGTGTGTGTGTGTGTGTTTAACATTGTCGCCTAAATAGTCTTACATTTTATAAGTCTATTGCACGTCAACACGTAGCCTCGGAACACAATACTTAATGCATATCTATCAGATTCCCCGAAATCTTCTGGCAGGTTTTTGAACCTACATAGGCGAATCCATAACACGAGTTACTTTTTTACATGTTGTGCAGAATCAACCGTTTTCTTTTCTGTTATAATCACAATGTACTTATCTTGTTTCCTTTCCGCTTCCTAAATGAGTCAGCACTTTCTGGCCAACCATATATATTAATTTCTTATATTTTAAATTCGGAGTTGCATTCATTAAGAAAGAATAACCAGTCTTTTATAATTATAACTTCAAATTTAGATATTACACTAAAGAAGCACATTTCTTCGTATTAGCCACATTCTAAAATGTAATAGGTTGATCATAGATTTTTTGTGTGCAGTTGTCTCCTTCAGCCCACCATAATGGCATGAACAGTGGCGGATCCAGGATAAAAATGGTGTGGAAGGGGGGCTAACCTGAATTTCTCTCTCTGAGTAGTCTGAGAAAGAGCATTGATGATTAATAATAGTTATCTTACACAATATTGATAATAAATAACAGCATCTCATAAGGAAGTGAACACTAACTCTCCCTAATTCAATTTTTTTCCACACTTCAGAAAATTATGAATTGTACTTTTTGGACGTCAACTAAGGTATAAGACTTAATTTAATAATTATTTTAGAGATTTACTTCTATTTTAGACATGTATCATATAAGATACATTCGGTCGCAACGGTTTAAAAAGAACTGTTTATATATATATATATATATATATATATATATATATATATATATATATATATATATATATATATATATATATATATATATATTCCATAATATTACATAACTCTTTCTGAATAGCAGAATACAAGTAGGGTTTAAAACAGAAATATGAACAAAAATAGGTCTGAAATGCGGGGGGAGGGGGGGGGCTAAGTCCCCCGCCCTCCCTGGATCCGCCATTGGCCATGAAAGTTCGAAAATCCGACTCTTCCTACTCAGCCATTGAACATCTTAAAGTAGTGGGTTTCATCGTTACAAGAAATTAAATGGTTATCCATTTCAGGAGAGTATTTTTTTTTCTCTCAACTTTAAAGCGCAATAGCAACGAGACTGTATCACGCAGAAAAGTTATTAAGGAGAGATCTGAAAAGAAAGTAGTGAGAGATATATAACCACAGGTCCTCCTGCAGGCATTGAGGCCGGGAGGGCGAGCCGCCCTTCCATGTTTCTGTTGTGGTGGGGGCATTATAGCTCTGCTATACCATCCTCCTCAGCAAAGTATTACAGATACTATCATAACAAACTGCAACAAAAAGATGAGGTCTCGTTCTAGACTTCTAGCGTCTAGGCACGGGTTCGATTCCAGCGGGCTGCCCATTGGCGGATATGCTGAAACTACGCTGGTATCTCGACACGGATCATCACGTACATAGCCAATCACAACATTGCTATCTTTCACTTCCCTCTTCACAGCACAACATATTCACTTTTTCTCCTCTGTTCCGGAACCCTGCCAAAGAAGGAGTACAAGTGTTCCCATGAAGGCACTCAAATCCAAGGTACGCCTTTTAGTTATTACGGCGCAGACATTTTTTGACCTTACGAGAATGTCTCTTTGAATATTAATTTTCCCCTGCAAAGAGCCAAAATATTAAGTGTAGCCGCATTAAAATTATCCTGCATTATGACATTTATCATATAATTCTGACTATACTTTTTTAAATTATTGCGGCTAAGCGATCATACTTGACATATATAAACATTGATGAAAACGGGGACGCATTGTGTCGACATCCCAATACTTTTTATTTTCCAGTTGTATTTTTTTACGAATAAGAAGTTAGAGACGTTTATTGGCTATCCTTTGTGAAAATGACTTGTTTATTTGCTGCTGCTATGGCATCAACTACCTATTCCTTTCCAAACTCGATCTCCCGCACATTAGCGTGCCCGTAGTTCCTAAACTTATTTCCATCACTACATATATATATATATATATTTATATATATATATATATATATATATATATATATATATATATATATATATATATATATATATATATATATATATATATATATATATATATATATATACGTAGGTGAGTCAAAAAGTTCTCAGACAAATGCCAGATTATTGAAATGTTCGATTTTGTACAAGTAAATACAGGGTCAAACACGACTTTCATGTTTTCTGAACAATTCCTACAAAATTCGTCATTCAATTTGTCGAGACTCTTTGTATTAGATGTGCTTCAAAAATGTTACTTTTTTGAACCCATAAAATGGCAAATTTTGAGATAAGAGCGAACATTAAATTCCTGACTAAACTTGATTGGAAGCCTGTTAAGATTATTGACGCTCTACAACAGGTTTATGGTGACTCTTCGCCATGTAGAGCGGTAGTTTACGACTGGATTAAGCGCTTCAAGGGGGGCAGAGAAGAAGTTGAAGATGATCCACGTGAAGGGAGACCCTCCACCTCCATTAACCCAGAAAATGTCGAGCTTGTGAGGAATCTAGTGGATAAAGATCGCCGTATTACTATTGATGAAGTTGCCAATGCATGTGAAATCTCTCATGGCTCAGCATTTGGAATTCTAACTGAAAATCTTGGCCTGAGCAAGCTTTCAGCACGTTGGGTCCCAAAAGCGTTGCGAGAAGACCAGCTGAATCATAGGGCCAACCTTTCTTTGGCTATTTTGACCAAGATTGAAGCAAACGAGGATAGTTTTTTTGAGCGCCTCGTAACGGGAGATGAAACTTGGGTGTATCAGTTTGATCCTGAAAGTAAAAATCAATCAAAAGAGTGGCACCCAAGGGGGGCAGCAGGGCCTATCAAGTTCAAGACAGAGAGGTCCGTTAAGAAGATAATGGCTACAGTTTTTTGGGATTCGGAGGGAATTATTTTAATAGACTTCTTAGAAGGACAAAAAACTGTTACATCCAGCTATTACGAAGGAGTTTTAAGGAAGCTGAAAACTTCAATAGCCAAAAAACGACGAGGAAAGCTCCACAAGCAAATCTTGTTCCACCATGACAATGCCCCTGCACATTCGTCCAAAGCTGTGAGATCTCAGCTACGGGAATTTCGATGGGAAACTCTTGCTCATCCCCCTTATAGCCCTGATTTAGCACCCTCTGACTTTTTTCTGTTTCCAAATTTAAAGGGACACCTAAAAGGAACCCGGTTTCAATCATTAGATGAAGCAAAAAAGCAGGTCATTACTTGGTGCCAGAGACAACCCCGTGAATTCTACAAAGATGGTCTTTACCGTTGGATTCATAGATTAAGAAAGTGTATAGATGTTAATGGAGCTTATGTAGAAAAATGATTACAGTATTATTACAAATAAAAATTTTATGCCATTTATCTGAGAACTTTTTGACTCCCCCTCGTATATATATATATATATATATATATATATATATATATATATATATATATATATATATATATATATATATATATATATATATATATATATGGTAATGTTTAGCAACTTCTTGGGTGGAAACTTGGGAATAACAAAAGATAAGAGCACTCTGGTCAACTATTTGGCTTCTATTTCTTTCGAACAAAACAAGTTCAGACTTCAGAGCAGGCTGCAGTTCACTTCTCTCCACAGTGTATTGTTGTTGTTTACGGCGTCTGTTCACTCTCCTAAATCTTAGTGAGGGATATATTTAAAGAACTTTTTGGGGGGGATGACTCCTTCTTTGAGAGATCAAATGCATAATATATATGGGAGAATACTTTTACTTGCTAATTTCCCTTATTTGTTCTATAGTTTAATGTGGACAATATAAGTTTTCCGGGCACACCTCAAATAAGTGACGTCAGCATTTGAGGTCACGTGATAAAAATATCTTGATCACTCCTACTTTACCCATAGTATCTAGTGTTTGAATTGTATTTATTTGTACTTCGATGTGTTAAAGTAGTATGCACGGTATCTTATATACTGCGATATGATTTTGAGTCTCATTAGTAAAGATGGATTGATGAAGAATATGCTCGTGTGGGAAACACCTGTTACTCCTATTAATCTGATTGAAAACTCAGTTTATTAATTCAAGCGTTTTGACCACGCATCTTTTTTCACATTCTACCGAGCGGCTAATCTATAATTTTACTTTGACTTTTACTTAACTATGCGTATAGGGTTTTTAATCTAAGCCTACCTATGTAATTGCTAGCAACTGCAATAAAGGAGGTACAGCGAGTTCCAAGCTACATGGCGATTTGGATAGGTTAGTTGCACGGGCAAACAAATGGCAAATGAATTTTAAAATTTTACATTTGGGTAAAGAGAACAGAAATTTTTGGGTAAATATGTAGATTATCGACGCGAACGATGGGACGTACTATTTCGTCTGTGTTCCAAAATGTTTCACGTTTTTTGAGTACATTTAAGTTGACGGCTCGTGTGGGGGTAAACACAATGGGGAGACTACACTACAATGATCCTGAGTTTCATTAAATTGGGGGGGTCTGGGTGGCACAGCCCCCCAGTATATAATCCTAATTGTTTATAGAATAATAATTCGAAAAGGACTCAAACGCGCATGAATATTCCGACACGAGTGAACGATAATATTTACGCACAAATTTTTTTTCGGCCGGGCCGCTAGTCTACATATTTACCAAATTTTGGTTATAAAATGGAGGATGTTGGCTGGAGGCCATTGAGGAAGAAAAGGACTTTTGGTTTAATAGTTGATCGGTCTGAAATTTTCAAAGCGGTGTTTGGAAGCAAGAAACAGCAAATAAAAATCTGGGTTTTATTAATAGGAATATCAGTTATACTCTTACCTAGTTTATCTATGAAAAGATAGTGTGGGAATTAAGAAGTTTCTTGTGGTGGTCGCCACCTCTATGACCTGTCAGACACATGCCCTAATCCTATGTGCCTGTCATACCTTGACTTAAATGTGGCTATTGTAGGTGCAGTTACTACACTTTCTGGAAGTGCATTCCAGGGGTCAATAACCCGAAGGGCAAACCAGTTCCCTTTCATAGTGGCGTGCCAGTGGTTAGGTTTATGCAGTTTAAGGGTGTGGCCCCGCAGCTGGTTAGTGTTAAGCTGAAAGAAACTAGTATAGGGAATGTCTTCATAACCGTCCAAGAGCTTGAATGTCTCAATCATGTCCTCCCTAACTCCTCTCTTGCAACATCTGCAGACCAAGGTGTTGGCAGCGTGACTCATAAGGCAGCTGGGCGAGGCCTGGTACCAGCTTTGCTACTCTCCTCTGCACCCTCTCTAGGGTCTGGATGTCCTTCACCAGCTATGGGGACCATAACTGGGCTCCATAGTCCAGAATGGGGCAGACTAAAGAGAGGTAGAGTGGCAGCAATATATCCTTATTAAACACACTGAAATTCCTCCTGATAATGCCCAGTCTGCTGTTCACTTTGGCAGCCACAGTTGCAACATGGGTCATCAGCCACAATTATACCAAGGTCCTTTTCCTGGTCAGATTTCCCTAGCTTACTGCCGTTAAGCTGGTAGTCTGGTTGCTGCAGCTTATATACATGGTCTTGCACTTGGTGGAGTTGAATGTGAGCAGCCACTTACCGCTCCATTCCTCCAGGCGTTTCCTGTCTTGTTGGAGGGCACCTACATTGTCCTTGGTCTTTAACACTGTATGCCTTTGCATCATCAGCAAACAGACTCACAGATGATTCAAGGCTGAAAGCAGTCATTTTCATAGACCAGGAAAAGGACTGACCCCTGTGGAACTCCGCTTAGCACTGGTAGCCAACCCGAACACTCCTTCCTGATGCAAACTCAATGTCTCCTATCTGTGAGAAAGCTTCTAATCCAGTTCAGGACATTTCCAGTTACTCCTATTGCTTTCAGTTTTACCATTAACCTTTCATGAGGGACTCTCAAAAGCTCTCACATTCTAGCTAATTCACATCCACACAGTGTCTGCAGTCCACTGCATTGACCAGGTTATCTAGGTAGCACAACATATTGGTTAGAGGAGTGTAAGCAATAAGAGTGCTGAAGTCATTCTAAAACTGTATCTGGCGCTAGTTAGGCCTCATCTAGACTATGCAGTACAATTTTGGTCACCATATTATAGGAAGGATATTGATTTGCTTGAGTCTGTGCAGAGAAGGATGACAAAGATGATTGGTGGGCTAAGGAACTTACCTTATGGTGAAAGGCTCAGAAAACTAAATCTACATACATTGGAAAGGAGAAGAGTCAGAGGGGAATTGATTGAAGTTGTCAAATGGGTAAAAGGATATAATAAAGGGGATCTGGGTAAGGTTCTTATACTTAGTGAACATGACAGGACACGTAGCAATGGATTTAAGCTTGATAAGTATAGGTTTAGGAAGGAGATTGGGAGGAATTGGTTTACAAATCGTGTGGTAGATGAATGGAATAGGCTCCCTAGACATGTGATAGAAGCCTCCTCTCTGGGTAGTTTTAAGAATAGATTAGATAAATATATGAATGAAGCTGCTAGATGGGACTGACTTTTTTATGTACATATGTATATATTTTTCTAAGGAGTGGGGAGATTATATTTTGCGGTTGCATGAATGGACATAATCCTCTGGATGCATTTTATGTATATTGTAGATTAGATCTGACAAACTCCTGTAAAGGGTGACAATGTTGATGACTTTTCTCTGGTAAGAAATCTTTTGTGTATTGACTGGAACAGGAGCTGCCAAGTGTAGGCCATGAATGGTCTTTTGCAGTCTCCTTCTTTTCTTATGTTCTTATGTTGTGCATCCGTTATTAATGCATTATCTGTGAGGTGCTGCACAATATCTTCCCTTATAATCTTTTCCATGATTTTGGACACTATACTGGTCAATGACACTGGGCCATAGTTGAGTGGGTTTGTCTTTGGTCCTTTTTTGTGTATGGGTGAGATGTTGGCCTTCCTCCAGTCAAGTGGAACATCACCAGTCCTCATAGATGATAAAAATATATCCAGTATTGGTGCACAAAGAATGTCAGAACACTGTCTCAGTACATATGGCAATATTCCATCTGGACCTGGTGCCTTGCTGTCATTTAGCTCAGAGTTTTTTCTGGACGTTTTTCATCGTTATGGTGATGTCTTGTAGCTGGTTTCTGTGGAGCATTTGGCTTAGCGTTGAAGTCCCTATGCTTGTGTCCTCCCTCACAAACACTGTGTTGAAGGCTTTGTTCATTTCCTGTGAAATGTCTCTGTCATCCTCTATGTCTTCTCCATTGATGGTCTTCAGTTTTGTGATGCGGTCCTTTATTGTAGTCTTGGAGCATACATATGCCCCAAAGTTCTTCTTCTTACTGGTTGCATCCTTTGCTACCTTCTTCTCATACTCATATTTTACCATTCTTGTTGCCAAAGTTGCAGTGTTCTTTGCTATTTTATAGTGTTCACGGTTTCTATCAGTTTTGTTTGCCTTGTATCTGCTCCATGTGTCTAGTTTCTTCCTTGCAATGCAGTAGTCATCTACTTGGGCCTGGTTTCATGTTGTCTCTCTTTCTGGGTAGGGACATACAATTTCACAACCCGGTTGTAGTGATCTTTGAATGTTTCCCATTTCTGGCTTGCAGTTTTGTCCCTCATATGCATATCCCAGTCTATCTCCTGAAACAGGTCTCTCATTTTCACATTATCAGCCTTGAAATAATTAAGTTTCCATGAACAGTTGTCTTGCATCCTTGGCTTGGAATCTGCTTTGATGGTGAAACAAAGGACAGCCTGCTTGCTCAATCCTAGTGGGGAAAGGTATTTGACATCATCAATTTCACCAGCTGTCTTTGTGAAAACAAGGTTAAGTCAGGACGGATGGTCAGTGTCCCTTAGATGTGTCCATTCCTCCACATTTTGGGTCCAAAAGTTGTCATTTACCACCTCCAAAAAGTTTGTTGCTTGTGTAACAGCCTGAGTGCTCTCCCTGACTCTGTTCTCTTCCCAGTTAATATTTCCCTCATTAATGTCCCCACAAACTAACACTTGACTATTTCTAGAATAAACTTCACTTAACTGTATGAGATCATTGTTTTCTATTGTCGATGAAGGAGCTCTATAGATAGTTCCTAAAACTAGGTTCTTGCCCTCTTTGCATCTTATCTCACACCAAACTGATTCTTGCACACTGTGGTCAGCAAGATGAGCTGCAGGACTTAAATCTATGGACAGGTGCTTCTTCACTAGTATTGCCACTTCCCCTCCTGGAGCTTTCTGGTCAACTCTGTCCTTCCTTGCAATTGTAGACAGCTCTGTATTGAACAGTGTAGGATTCAGCACCCCATTATTGCACTTGGTTTCTGTCAAAAAAATAATATCTGGGTCCTCTTCACTTAATAATACTTGTAACTCAGCAATCTTGTTGGTTAGACCATCGAGGTTAGTGTATACAGCAATCCCTTGATTAGTGCGGTTTTGAAAAATGCAGTTTTAATTAGTGCCCCCCCTCAAATTTGAGACCCTTCATCAATATACTCGGTGCCAATTTTGATCAGCGCGCCTTTTTTTCCCTTCCACATGCCATTTTTTCCCTCCGGTGAGCATTGGCAACCTACGGCAGAGCCTTCAGCGAGGGAGAGTTGAAGCGGTCAGTCAGGCAGACGCCAGTCACTTGCCAACCTTCATCTAGGAAAGACCTCTGCCATACTTATTGCTCATTTCCATCAGACTACGTACATAATTTGATTTTATTTTATATATTTTTGTTTAATAAATTACCTTTATAATTATGGACAAAAAAGAAACTCTTAAACGTAAACACATCACTTTGGAGACTAAACTTGATATAATCAAACAATTTGATAATGGTGAAACCAAAGCACAGATAGGTAGGAGGCTAGGTTTTAGCAAGTCAACAATACGCATGATTTTAAATAAAGCGAGCGAGTATCAAGATAAAGGCAAAATTGCATCTACGTCTCAAGCATGCAATGCACTAGAAATAGGTGTCCTTTGATGATTGAAATGGAGGATTTGCTTTTCATTTGGTTGGAAGACTGCAATCAGAAGCGCATTCCTATTGATGGGAACAACATCAAGATTAAAGCTTTGAGCCTTTTCTCTTCATTGAAAAAAGAAAAATATCAAGAGGATGCTTCAACATTTTCTGCTAGTAAAGGCTGGCTTGAAAATTTCAAAGCTCGATCAGACATAAAAAATATTAAATTATCAGGGGAAGCAACCAGCGCAGATAAAGAGTGGCATGGAAGAAAGCCAATGTGATACCTATATTTAAGAAAGGGGATCACTTGGATAAGCATAAGTTGATAAAAGAATCACAGCATGGCTTTTGTAAGGGTAAATCCTGTCTGACTAATTTGCTGTCTTTTTATAGTAAGGTGTATGAAGCAGCAGATAATGATGAAAACTATGATATTTTATACTTGGACTTTAGTAAGGCTTTTGATCGAGTGCCCCACTTACGGCTTCTGAGCAAAGTTAAAGCACACAGGATCGATGGCAGTATATTTAGGTGGATTCAGTCATAGCTTGGTGACAGACAGCAAAGAGTTAGTATAGATGGAGTTAAATCTGAGTGGGGGTGTGTTAGCAGTGGAGTTCCGCAAGGATCTGTTTTGGGTCCCTTGCTATTCTTAATTTATATTAATGATCTTGACATAGGTATAAGTAGTGACCTGATTAAATTTGCTGATGATACTAAGCTAGGTAGGGCCATTAGGGCTGATTCTGATGCTGTTGTAATGCAGGAGGAATTGACCATTCTGTCCAATTGGGCTGAGAAATGGCAAATGAAGTTTAACATAGACAAATGTAGTGTACTTAGTATAGGTAGAAATAATCCACTGAATAGTTATAAATTAAATGGGAGAAATTTAGGGAGGACCGATTGTGAGAGGGACTTGGGTATTTTGGTAAGTTCAGACCTTCGTCCTAGAAAGCAATGCCTAAATGCTAAGAATAAAGCTAATAGGATATTGGGATTCATTAGGAGGAGTGTTAGCAATAAGAGTGCTGAAGTCATTCTAAAACTGTATCTGGCGCTAGTTAGGCCTCATCTAGACTATGCAGTACAATTTTGGTCACCATATTATAGGAAGGATATTGATTTGCTTGAGTCTGTGCAGAGAAGGATGACAAAGATGATTGGTGGGCTAAGGAACTTACCTTATGGTGAAAGGCTCAGAAAACTAAATCTACATACATTGGAAAGGAGAAGAGTCAGAGGGGAATTGATTGAAGTTGTCAAATGGGTAAAAGGATATAATAAAGGGGATCTGGGTAAGGTTCTTATACTTAGTGAACATGACAGGACACGTAGCAATGGGTTTAAGCTTGATAAGTATAGGTTTAGGAAGGAGATTGGGAGGAATTGGTTTACAAATCGTGTGGTAGATGAATGGAATAGGCTCACTAGACATGTGATAGAAGCCTCCTCTCTGGGTAGTTTTAAGAATAGATTAGATAAATATATGAATGAAGCTGCTAGATGGGACTGACTTTTTTATGTACATATGTATATATTTTTCTAAGGAGTGGGGAGATTATATTTTGCAGTTGCATGAATGGACATAATCCTCTGGATGCATTTTATGTATATTGTAGATTAGATCTGACAAACTCCTGTAAAGGGTGACAATGTTGATGACTTTTCTCTGGTAAGAAATCTTTTGTGTGTTGACTGGAACAGGAGCTGCCAAGTGTAGGCCATGAATGGTCTTTTGCAGTCTCCTTCTTTTCTTATGTTCTTATGTAGCCAAATATCCCGATACGATAAGACTGAAGAAAATGGATATCAACTTTGTCAAATCTTCAATGTTGATGAAACTCGTCTCTTTTGGAAAAAGATGCCTACACAAACATTTTTAGCCAAGAAAGAAGCAGCTGCACCAAGCAATCTCTTCCAGTAATTTGGAAATCGAACAAAAAGGGCTTGGATGACAAGTCAGTTGTTTAAAGAATGGTTCACTTTGCATTTTTGTCCCACAGTTAAAAAATACTGTAAGGAAAATAACTTAGATTTCAAAGCTCTTTTGATTTTAGATAATGCGCCTGGGCATCCCACTTCACTAAATGATTTAAATAGGAATGTGAAAGTTATTTATCTACCACCGAATACCACTTCTTTGCTTCAGCCAATGGACCAAGGAACTATTTCAACATTCAAAGCATATTATTTGAGATGAAATTTTAATAAAGCCATTGAAGCTACAACTGGAAATAACCCGATTACTCTCGAGGAATTTTAGAAAAGATATGATATTAAACAAGCAGTCGAGAACATTCATAAATCATGGGAAAAAGTTACAGAGAGCTGCATGAGGGCTGTCTGGCAGAATCTTTTGCCAGAGTGTGCAAACGATTTTTGTGGTTTCAACAATTGTGTCAATGAAGTTATTGATGAAATTACTACAGTTGGAATAGAACTTGGTTCTTAAGGTTGATTAGTGTGGTTTTGCTTTACATGGATTGCTGTATATGTCGTGGTATTGTAACAGCTGAGTGGTGGTGTACGTACGACGGTTTGTTACGTACTTGATTACGTTTTCTCTAAGAATGCTATATTATTTTACGTTATTTAATCTTTGAGGATTTCTAGTGCCAAGTGCAGCATTTCGAGGATTGAATTAAATACTTCTAAAAAAGATATATCTTTAATTAAAACATAAAAAAAAGTGAAATAAAAACAAACAAACTATACAGCTATGAATTAAATGAGTTTATGTGAGACTTACTAATTTAAACCAAAAGAATATAAAGTAATGGTTGACCCAAAGCTCACTTTAATATTGGATGCTAATTGACACTCAAAAATAATGGAATTTCTTTACATTTAAAACAACCACACGTGAATCTGGCTAGAGAATGACCTTGGCCTGGAATTTTTATGTAGATGAAAAGATGTTTGGTAACACTTCAGTTTCGGGGTGCAGGGTAAGTGATGCTGTTTATAGGCTACAATTTGGGGCTACAATATATGTCTTATAATTTCAGACGGTAGCGTCAGATATGAACAATTACGGCATTATATTTTTTTGGTATATGAGTATATACTGGGGGGCACAGACCCCCCCCCAATTGATTGAAACTCAGGATCATCACAGGGTGGTCCCCCTGCAGTGATATCTCCCCCATGAGCAGTCTCCTTGAATTTACTGGGTTTTTTTACTCAACAGCTTTTTACTGGCAGAAAAAACTAACCTAATGACAAACAATACTTACTTTTATAGGTTTCTTGATTAGTTTATGCAATTATACAAAATAAAGCTGAATTTGAATAACAAAGAAGCACATGGAGAGCATGAAAAGACCATAACAAAACAAAAACATTTGCAAAACGGGTCTTATTTATGAGCTACGACGTTGCCAGTAAGAAGCTGTTATCATTCGCAGCAAACAGAAAATATGAAAACAAAACAATAAAAGACATCAAGAAACCTTACCTAACTTAGAAAAAACTATAAACGAATAGAGGCGGAGATATTTAGTAAATAATACAAACTAAAAGCTACAAATCCCCCAAACAACAAAAAAATATAACGCCGTGATTGGTCACATCTGAAGCTACCGTCTAACGTCATAAGAGATATATTGTAGCCTACTAACAGCGCCACCTACCGTGTGCCCCAAATCTGAAGTATTACCAAATGTTTTTGCGGTTAAGCACGTGAGTAAGTTCACAGACACCCAGCTGTTTGTCTGGCGCGGAGATGAGCTTGAAGAAACAGGTGATTTCGGTGATGGTGACCGATGGCATTAAGCACATTGTCTTAGTCAGATGATTTAAACAACGGGACCATGGAGGTATGCTTTTTTTCAATCTTCGGGTTAATCTTGGAATAACATAACATAATTTCAGGAATGGTTTGCACTGACGAGCGATGAGCAAATAAGTGAATCCTTTGACAACTAGGGGGGGTTTGAGGGAGTTCACTTTGGGTATTTGTCATTGGTGAGGACTATCTCTGGTTTTTGTTGCAAACTGGGATAGGAGGTTTCTCTGATGAGAGATGATTGAGATTGATCCTCAATACAAAAGCTAATTTCGCTGTGACTATCAGGAACTGGCTCAGCGTGAGCTTCTTCTCTGTTCCTTTCTTTGATTGCTGGGCACTGCGCTGGACTTCGTCGTGTCAATCACGAACTCAATCTCTCTGGTTCCTCTCCAGATATCTGCCTATATACTGCACCAACCCACTGGGGTTAGGGGAAGGAGGGGGGGGTGAGGGCATAGAAATTAACCTCGCTCCTCAAATGGCTCTTCTCTGAGCATCTTTCACTTAGCCCTTACTGCATCTGTTGGCTTTTGGTTGCTGCTCCTCTAATTTCATCTATGACATGAAATTAGATCCCAAATTTTAGGGAAAATAGTGCCTGTTTAACCAATGTTAGGCTTGCCAGCCCAGAAATCTGATGATTCATACATCTCATGGTTGAGTAATCGGGTTACGCTTCCAAGCGGCAGGATGTTGTGGTGACCGAACAGGGCCTCTGTTTTTAGGGTGGGATATCGATTTCCCTACAATATACACTTGAGTGTTTGATGTGGGGCTGCAGGGCAATCATGCAAAGCAGCAGGGAAGCCTTACTCTGCTGATTCCCCAGCCCATATTATTTAAAAAAAAAAAAAAAAAAAATAGCCAGTACAATTTCAGGGCAACAAGGGCTGGATAGTGCAACATTGCAGCAATATATATATATATATATATAAATATATGCATTTAAAAAATTATGGCAATAACAGCAGCCAATAGTCAAATTACATAGTCACCAAGGTGTGATTGAAGAGCAGATTTAAAATCCTCAATATTTTTACATTAAACTACATATGAGGGTAAAGAGTTCCACAGTCCTACATGTCTCAAGCTTAAATAGCTCCTGACTGCCAGCTGTGATCTGGAAAGGGCAATTTGTATTTGTGGCCCTGTGGAACTCAGGGATGGGCGGGAAACAAGTCTTCCCTAGACACAAAAGTGCTGTCCTAAAAAATATGCCAGTATTTAATAATATAATCTCCCTTTAACAGATAATAGATTCAGAGCTTGTAGCTGCTGAGAGTATTCCATATCTCTTTTTTCCACCATCTTTGAACAGATTCAAGCTGTCTCTAATCCCCAATATAGCCCAGTTTCCACAATGAGGAAGCGTATTCTAAACTCGGACGTACATGAGTAATAAATAAAGGGATCATAAATGTGCTTTCCCAATTAACTGTCACCATAATTATGGTTTGAGCCACCCTACTAGCCTTGCTTACAATATCTGCAATATGTTGGTGGAATTTTAATTTATCCACCAAGATCCCCAGGTCAGCCACTAAGCCCTTAAAAGTGTAAAAGGGATGAGGACTTGGTTAATGTTGTATAAGTACTGTCCTATCCCAAATCAGTCCATTGTCTGTTACTTCTAGTGAATCTAAGCCACGCATTTAGTTTGGCTGAGAGTTGGTCCCCATGATTCAGAAACCCTGAACAAGGTATTTATATAATTTTGACAATTTTGCACAGCATTTCTTATACCCTCCACAGTCCCCATCTCATTACTAATATATAGTTTAAAGTCATCAGCAAAGATCTTCGTGATAGATATAATATCATTGGCTATAAAGTTTATGTACAGTAAAAAGAGCAGGGGGCCCAACAGTGATCCTTGCACTAAGTACACCACTGCTAACATGATGGGTCACACTTTTGGTGTGAGCCATCATCACATTCATTTTCCGATCAGAAAGGAAATCCTTAATCCATGTTAGGATGTTACCAGTAATACCCAATTGTACCAGCTTATCAAGTAGTATGTTATGACTAATAACATCAAAAGCATGTGAGTAGTCAAATAATATTAAATCAATCGTGTTACCACCATCTAGTGATTTTGTTGCATCTTAATATGTAAGCAATAATTGGTCTTCTGTGGATCTTCCCGGGTGGAAACCAAACTGATTTGGGGTTAACAAATCATTAGGTACTTTCAATGTACTCAAGTATAAGTTTAGATATGATTCTCTCCAGTGATTTACAATATACAGATGTTAAGGAGACTGGTCTATATTTGAGAGGGTCAGCTCTTGAACCTTTTTTAAAAAAAAAGGTACTACAAGGGAACTTATCCAAGACTTAGGGAGCTGGCCAAGGTTGGGAATAAGAAGCTCTGAATATGAGCATCAGAGGATATGTCAACTGGTCAATGCAGGCTTTTAAAAAATAGGGATGAACCTCATCTAGTCCCATAGCAGAGAAAGGCTTGAGCAAAGAAACAACCTTCCCTAACATCCCTCTCAGTAATCATCAGGTCCCCAATTTCTCCTGCAAAAACCTGATGAGAGTGTGGGTTTAAGGGGGTAACTCTCAGGGTTGGCAAAAAGCCCAATAAAACCCAGTTTTTTTTCAAATCTCAGGTTTTTAAAAAAACAAACACACTACAAGCATTAGAATAACAGAAAAAGAATAGCTATCTATTTTTATAATATTAATAATTAATTAGTTTGATAATTATATTAAGGTAAGAACAGATCACTGATCGAGAATTGTGGGTACCCATGATAGCCATAACCTGTAGAAGGAGAGATGAATTAAGATTCAGTATCAGAATCAGAGAAATAATCTTAATTTAATACATATTTGTGAAATTATAAAACATATGCATTTTGAATAGAAAAAGAATAGCTATCTCTATTTTTATAATATTAATAATTATATTAAGGTAAGAACAGATCACTTATCGAGAATTGTGGGTACCCATGATAGCCATAACCTGTAGAAGGAGAGATGAATTAAGAGTCAGTATCTGAGAAATAACCTTAATTTGATACATATTTGTTGAAATTATAAACATAAATATGAATTTTGAATAAAATAATGATAAATAGTGTTCATTTCTAGAAAAAAAAGAAGTGTAATTTTGAAAAAAACAAACAGGTTTATTCTGTTTTTTTATTTTTCAGAAAGCAAATTTTACAAGCATTAGAATAATGTAGAAAAAGAATAATAATTAATAGTTTAATAATTATATTATAGTAAGAACAGATCACTCATCGAGAATTGTGGGTACCCATGATAAACATAACCAGTAGAACAGACAGCACGTGTTTCATAGAGCTCTCTGAATATTTCGATTATTTGCTATACTTTGGTGATTGATAGAAGTTTTTATACAAAATAGTATTACGTATAGTCTAGCGACATAGTAAACATAAATATTAAGTTATTATATTGTATATTTGGTTAATATAACAAAGTTGTTTAGCATTGTTAATTTTTGGGCCAGGTTCTTTTGTTTACCTTATTTTGTGCGGGAAAGTACGTATTAGCTAAATTAAATTAGTGTTTTGAAACTTCGTTTCTAGGTTGACCGTTTAATTAGCGACTGATTTGGACTGTGTTGTGCCTTAAATCTCGTTTCGGTCTGTTGATTTATTTTCCAGATTTTTCTACAATCTTGTTCACCACAGAATCAGTGAAAGCTAAGCTGCTCTTCTTTTTTTTTATTACTACTTAAGTTCTTTCTTTGTTTGAATAAGTGATGGAGTTCGGGGATGAAAGTGAGCATGAGTGTCGGAATGTATGCATTGGTTGTGGTATAGTTGGTGAGGGGTATACATGTGTTGTATGTGGGCTGCGTGAATGCATTGTAGATTTAGAGGGGATGAGAATGCAGGATTTAGACAGGATATGTAGGCTGGAGGGGTTAGTTGCTGAGCTCAGGAGGGAACTTAGTGTTAGGCCTAGGACTGGGAATAGGTTAGGTGGTGAGGTAGGCCAGTTAGATGTTTCAGGTGAAGGTAGAGGGCCGGTGGAGGAGGTAGGATATGATAGTTCTAGGGATAGTGAAGTTAGCCCCCTTAGATTAGTTAGAAATAGGCCTAGTGAGGATGGGGGACAGTGGAGAGGGGTTAGGAAACGTGTAGATAGGGAGGCTTCTCCTGTTCTTTGTGAGAATAGGGTTGCCTCTGTTGAGGTGGTTAGCCAGGGGAAGAATAGGTGTGTGAGTCAGAGGGACACAAAACCTATTAGCTTGACTAATAGATTCAGTGCCCTAAGAGAGGAAGTATATGGAAGTGATATGACTGATAGGGGTGGGGGTGGAGGTAGAGTGAATGGTAGATTGAATGAGAATAGGAGTGGGGATGGAGTTAGGTCTGTGGGGGTTAGGAATAGGAGTCTGACTGAAGTGCTTGTGATGGGTGATTCACGAGTTAGATATTTAGATAGGAAGTTGAATGCAAGTAGATTGAATGGTTTGAGGGTGTGTTTGCCGGGTGCTGGAGTGAGAGATCTGTCTGATAGGTATGAGGAGCTGGTATCCTGCTGTGCAAGGGATGCGGTTGTGATTACACATGTAGGAGTGAATGATGTGAAGAAAGTGGGAGCATGTGAGTTACATGAGAGGTACAAGAGGTTGATTGAAAAGGTGAAAGAAAGTAGAATGAAAGGTGTTGTGACAGGTGTGCTTCCAAGAATGGATGTTGGGGTAGAATGGATGTCTTGTGCGATTGGGCTGAATGATTATGTGAGGAGGATGTGTGAGATGGAAGGTGTCATATTTGTGGAAGTGTGGTATAGGTTTATTGGAATGAAAGAAATGTATGCGATGGATGGACTGCATTTGAGTAGGAGGGGGGTAGATGTGTTGTGGGAGGAGTATGATCGTGTTATTAGGTCTTTGCGGGTGGGAAACTAGATACTAATAGTGGTCAGGGAATTATGAAAGGACATTATAGTACTGAAAGTAGAATGGACTTGGCAGATAACAGAAATAGGTTCCAAGGCAATAGAGGTGAGGTCATTCAAGTTTCAAGAGGTGCTTCAGGGATAGGGGGGTTAAATTGTTTCTATACAAATGCTCGTAGTCTTAGAAACAAGAAGGATGAGCTATTTAGTTATATTAGCAATGAGGATATAGATATGTTATGTGTTACTGAATCATGGATTAATGAAATAGAATTTAGTGACACTATAAGTGAATTTGATTTACAAGGCTATAATATGTACATTAGTCAAAGGACAGGTAGGATTGGTGGAGGAATAATTATCTATATAAAAAACAACATTGTTTCAAGTTTAAATACTTCAATAAAGCAGGATGGAGTTGAGTCACTTTGGATAGATATTAGGTTCAGTAAAAATAGAGCATTTGGGAGCTTTTTACAGACCACCTGGGCAGCCTGATGATATAGATGAACTAATGATAAGGAAAATAAGTAAGGGATGTGAAACAGATGCAGTTATTATTGGGGACTTCAACTTAAACTCTGTGGACTGGGAAAATATGATAGGTAGGGATAGAACAAGTGGCAGGTTCATAGAATGCTTTGAGGATAATTTTTTGAATCAATTTGTTAATGAGCCAACGAGGGGAGACAATATATTAGATTTAGTGCTTTCTAACAGTGATCATTTAAGTTCAAGAATTGACTGTTGGGAAAGCATTGGGAAATAGTGACCATCAGATAGTTCATTTTAACTTGGAAATTGAGAAGGGTAAAATAACCGAGAATGCTGTAAAAGTTCCAAATTTTCATAAGGGAGATTATGTAAAACTTTGAAGCTTGCTAAATTTGATAGACTGGGATGTAGAATTCAGAGGTAAAAATGCTTATGGGATGTGGGATACTTTCAAACATATAATAAATGTAGTCCAAGAGCAATGTATCCCAATGAAGGCTATTAGGAACAAAAGTAGGAAACCATTATGGTGGAATCAGGAGATAGCTAGAAAAATTTCAGAGAAGAAAAGGGCATATAAAAAATTACAGGTAGAAAATAATATTCAAAATTTAAGTGATTATAGAATGGCTAGGAATGAGTTAAATAAGATTATAAATAAAAACAAAAGGGTGTCAGAAATTAAATTAGCTCAGGATAGCAACAAAGATCCTAGAAAGTTCTTTAGTTACTATTAAATTAATAACAAGTCTTGCAGAGTTAAAATAGGTTCTATCAAATATGAAGGGGTTGTGAGAGAAACTGATGAGGAAATAGTTGTACTAAAGTCATTTTGCATCAGTATTTACAAAGGAGAAACTAAATAGTCTTATGTATAGTACTCATGGGTCAGGGAAAGAGGTGTTTACTACTATTAGTGTGGATTGGAGGACGATAAAAGGACTAATAGGTGAGTTAGATGCTACAAAGGCCTCCAGCCCTGATAATATTCATTCTAGGATACTTAAAGAAGGGGTAGAAAGTATCTCAATAGCTCTGGAGAAGTTGTATACTAGGTCACTGGAATATGGAGAAATATCCGATGATTGGAAAAGAGCGAATGTAGTCCCCATTTTCAAAAAGGGTAGTAAAGAGGATCCAAATAACTTTAGACCGGTTAGCCTAACTCCTGTAGTCTGTAAAATTGTTGAGAAAATAGTTAAAAAAGGGATTTGCCAACATCTAGAGAGGGAGGGGTTAATCAGCGATTCTCAGCATGGGTTTAGATCAGGTAGATCATGTTTGACTAATTTACTAGACTTTCTGGAGTTTGTAACAGATCAAGTAGATAAGGGAGAGAATGTAGATGTAATTTACTTGGATTTTAGTAAAGCATTTGATAAGGTACCACATAGGAGACTAGTTGGACCCACGTTTCATCACCTATCACTATGCGTGACTCGAATGCTGCTGGGTCTTGGTTGTACATGAGCAGCAGCTCCTCCAAACTTTAACAACGTTGAAGTCATCATGGGGCGTGAGATTTTGTGAGGTTTCTAGGGACCCAACGGGCAGAGACCTTGGTCATGGCCAAATTGTCGTGGATGATGTTGATAACACTTCCATGTGATATTCCAAGTTCTCGCTCGATTTCTTCGGCCTTCACCCATCGATTTCCAAGGATCATCCTCTCCACACAGGCCACATTGTCCTCATTGGTCATGTATGACGGGCGTCCTGGACAGGGGTCATCTTCAAGGGACTCATGACCATGGCAGTCCTAACACGCCCACAAACAGCCATCCCCCTTCCTCTGTTTTGCCCTACCGATTTGCAAAACTTAATGACCGCCCCTCGTACAAAGGTAGAAAAACCTTGTTTGCAAAGGTAGGTTGTTACAAAAGGTAGCAGCATTTTAATTGACATAGAAAAACTTGAGAGGTCATCCTTGGTCTCAAATTCCATGCTTGTTTCACTGTTGGAATGCAGTTCAATGTTCAATAAGCTCTTCTGCCAATCCTTCAGGCTCTTAAAGCAAATCAGCCAGTTTACATTTGAAGGGATTTACAACCCAGCTGACAATATGTGAATCAAGCTCTGGAAAGTAGTCACAGAACCTATTCCTAAGTTTGGTCAGGTGCCTTGTGACTGATTCCTTGATGTCACTAAGACTGCAGTCTTCACATTCTGCCCAATACTCTGACAGGTTTGGAAAGACAGCAATCTTATTGGCATTTACTTTTTTGGTTCCAATACTGAAGCTTTGATACAAATGCTGAAATTTTTTCCCTTGCTAAGATGAGATTGATTTTCTTTCCTTGCAATTCCTTGTTCAGCGCATTTACAAGCCCCAAAATGTCAGCTAAGTATGCAAGAAGAGCTAGCTAGCCAGGTTGATTTTCTAAACTTCTCTGCAAGTGTGTGTTTTTGATCAGTCGAACTACCGACCTATCAGTGGCAGACGGCAACGGGTGGTGGTGAATGGACAGTCTTCTGAGTGGGTGCCCGTTACTAGCGGGGTGCCTCAAGGTTCTGTCCTGGGACCACTACTATTCATCATCTACATCAACGACATGGACGGTGACATGGTTGCAAAGATTTCCAAATTTGCCGACGATACCAAGCTTGGTATGAACGTTGCAAAGGATGGAAATACTGCCCGCCTGCAAGAAGATCTTGGGAAGATTGGGGAGTGGTCGGACATGTGGCAAATGCCTTTTGACGTGAACAAATGCAAAGTGATGCATATCGGCCACAGAAACCCCCAATCTCAGTATATCCTTAAAGGCACTGCTATGGAATCCACCGACACTGAGAAGGACTTGGGTGTAACAATCACTAGTGACCTCAAGTTCTCAAAACAGTGCATTGAGGCGGAGAAAAAGGCCCAAAGGATGCTAGGCTATATTAAGCGCCAGTTTGGTTATCGGAACCAGGAGATTGTACTGTGACTGTACAACTCACTTGTCCGACCGCACCTGGAGTATGCCATACAATTTTGGAGTCCTTCATTGCGAAAGGACATCGCGAGATTGGAACGCGTACAAGCTAGGGCAACCAAACTGATTCCCTCTATCCGACATAAAAGTTATGAGGATAGACTAAGGGAGTTAGATCTGTTCTCGCTGGAAACCCGTAGACTGCGTGGTCAGCTTATAGAGGTCTTCAAAATACTTTGTGGGTTCGACAATGTTGACTACCGGGATATTTTCATACTGAGTGAGAACAGAACGCGCAATCACGGCTTCAAACTTGAACTGAAGCATTACAACCACAATCTGTGTGGAAATTTTTTCACTTACAGTATCTGCGGTATGTGGAACGCACTTCCAGTGGAAGTTGTCAACAGTGAATCTGTTGACCAGTTCAAGTCAAGACTAGACAAAGTCTTGAAAAGTGGCCGTTTAGGGACGCAAAACAATTGAGCAGCCTTGTGCCCGCTCGATTGCTAGTCCAAAGGTACCCTCTTTGAATGGACCGTAAGGTCTCCTAGGGTACCTTCTTTCCTTGTTGTTACTCCTTGTTGTAAACTCATGGAAAGCATCATGGTGGACAAAATGACGTCGCATTTAGAGCCAAACCTGCTACTGAGGAGTTCCAAGCATGGATTCCGAAGGCAACGGTCATGCCTGACGAACTTTGTGGAATTCTTCCACCTTGTCTTCAGTGAGCATGATCGGGACAAGGCGGTGGATGTGGTCTACTTAGACTTTCAGAAAGCCTTTGATAAGGTACCACACCGCTGCCTTCTCCGGAAAGTGTGAGAGCTGGGCATAGACGGAAAAGTAGCCGGCTGGATAGAGAACTGGCTAAGTGGCAGACTTCTGAGTGGGTGCCTGTTACTAGCGGAGTGCCTCAAGGTTCTGTCCTGGGACAACTACTATTCATCATCTACGTCAACGACATGGATGGTGACATGGTTGCCAAGATTTCTAAACTTGCTGATGATACCAAGCTTGGTATGAACGTTGCAAAGGATGGAAATACTTCCCGCCTGCAGGACGATCTTGGGAAGATTGGGGAGTGGTCGGACATGTGGCAAATGCCTTTTAACATGAACAAATGCAAAGTGATGCATATCGGCCATCAAAACCCCCAATCTCATTATATCCTTAAGGGCACTGATCTTGAATCTACTGACACTGAGAAGGACTTGGGTGTAACTATAACTAGTGATCTCAAATTTTCGAGGCAGTTTATTGAGGCAGAGAAGAAAGCCCAAAGGATGCATGGTTATATAAAGCAACAGTTTGGATATCAGAACAAGGAAATAGTATTCTGTTTGTACAATTCACTTGTCTGACTGCACCTGGAGTATGCTGTACAATTTGGGAGTCCTTCATTTCAAAAGGACATCGCGAGATTGGAACGCATACAAGCCAGGGCAACCAAACTGATTCCCTCTATCAGACATAAAAGTTATGAAGATAGATTAAGGGAATTAGATCTGTTCATGTTGGAAACCTGTAGACTGCGTGGTCAGCTCATCAAAGTTTTCCAAATACTTTGAGGGTTCAACAATGTTGACTATGGGGATATTTTCAGCCTTAATGAGAGCAGAACAAGAAATCACGGCTTCAAACTTGAGCTGAAGCGTTGCAACCGCGGCCTGTGTGGGAAATTTTTCACGTACAGTATCTGCGGTAGCTGGAACGCACTTCTGATGGAGGTTGTCAACAGCAATTCTGTTGACCAGTTCAAGACAAGACTAGACAAAGTCTTGAAAAGTGGCTGTTTAGGGAGGACATAAGGGACTTGACCTTGGATGTGCCCGCTCGACAGCTAGTCCAAAGGTACCTTCATTGAATGGACCATAAGGTCTTCTAGGGTACTTATTTTCCTTGTTACTATATTCAGGACATGTCCATGTGAAAGCCACCTCAGTTCAGTATGGAAAAGAAGGGTTGAATATTCAGCCTCTCCATCTGCACATAAATCACAAAACATCCTCGTGTTTAGTGCATGCCCTTTTACAACATTGACAATCTTAGTTACATCATATAACACAGCTTCCACTTCTAGTTCCAAATCCTTCACAACTAATGCCTGGCGATATATCATACAATGGATGACCTGAATATTTGGAGCCTGTTGTTTGGCCAAAGCCACAAAACCAGTGACATGACCAAGCATGGTAGGAGCTCCATCAACTGATACTTCAATACAATCTTCCCACTTTAAATCAACACCTTGTTTTTTGAAGTATGCATCAACCTTATTGAACACATCAATACCACAAGTTCTCAACTCAAGAGGAGAACATAGCAACATTTCTTCTTCAATTTCATCAGAACTCCTGTATCAAATATATACCAAGGAGCTCAAGGAGGAGATCACTAAGAGCAATCCCTGGGCACAAGTTCATGAAATAATCAAATTTCGTGAGCACACCCACGTATTCAAGATCACATTTGCACTATGGACATGGCCACTAAATCGATGGCAAACTCTTTACTCTTTTTTACTGAAGAAATCACTTGTTCTCTCACATTTTCTGTCAAGATGGAAATTCTTTCTTTAATAACTCTTGCAGACAAAGGCACTGTATTCAGTTGTTTAGCTAATTTCTGCCATTTTCACAGCCGCCGGTTTGATTAAGTCTTCACCAATAGTATGTGGTTTGTTGTTTCGGTCAACCAACCATGCCACTTCAAAACTAACTATTGCTGCTGGACGTTGGTCAAACGTTGCACTCTTGTTATTTTCCGATCTCTGTCTTTTGACTGTTTTTTCCAGATTCTCAAAGTATTCCCGTGGTTTGCAAGACAGATGTGAATGAACCTTGTCCAAGTGTTTCTTCTGTTGATTCTTTTTGAAAGACTCTGCAGTCAATACTTTCATACAGATGACACATTGAGGTTTTATTTTCCTTTGTCCTCTATTTCTGTGAAGCCATAATTAAGGAACTCTGCCTGATATCTTCTTTTCCTTGCTGATGCCATCTGAAAATGAAAGACAAATCTATCACTTTTTTAAGGTCTTTTGACTTCAATTTTTGAAAAATAAAAAATTATTTAGTGACGAATTTAAGAGTTTAAATTAAAACTTTAAAATTACATAACATAAAATTAAACAACAACTCACAACCATAAAAATTCAAACAATAAGACTTAAAAAGAGTGAGCATTACATCTGTAGGGGCTGCATGAAATCTTCTTAAATAGAGTTAAACTTGTTAAAAAACTTATTTTTAATATAAAATAATTCATTAAAATAAAAATAAATGAAAAATATAATAGTTACCCCTAAAAGAGTGAGAAACTGGCAACTAAACAGCTGATGGGACAATTAGTCCCCTTACAAATAAACTAAAATATCCTAAAGTCTAAACTAATCTTATATTTATATATTTAACTTTTTTGAATTTTAATCACAAAAGTCTATTCAGAAATGTAAATATTATAGATTATATCATAACTCACCTTATGTAAATAATTATTATATCACTTGATCAGCTCTACTAATTCATCAACTACTCTGAAAGAGGCATGTTCCAAACATGGCAAAATGCCACTTAATTAGGAGAAATGTTGCCAGATTTTACTGAAAAATAGAAGAAAGGCTCCTCGATGCATTCTTTTTCTCCAACTTTCATATTCTTTTTCCTCACTTAGCACATCCACATCCATAGCACATCCATTACCCCGCAATTTTTCTAAATTACCCCATTTGGGGTAATTTACCCCTGTTCCCCGACCACTGCTCTAGATGTTCAGAAATCCCATTCTTAACTATCTTTTCAAAAATTTTACAAACAATAGAAGATAAGTAAAATTCTTGAGAAGATTGTGTTTAACAAATTTACTGGATTTTATGGTTTATGTTACTAAACAACTAGATAAGGGAGAGAATGTTGATGTAATTTACTTAGATTTTAGCAAAGCTTTTGATAAGGTTCCACATAGGAGACTCGTTCGCAAATTAAAAATGCATGGGATATGTGGTAAAGTTTGGAATTGGATAGCTGAATGGCTGGAAGACAGGAAACAGAGAGTTGTGCTAAATGGGGTGAGGTCACAGTGGAGGGACGTTATCAGTGGCATACCTCAGGGATCCATTCTAGGCCCTTTATTATTCAGTTTATATAAATGATCTTGGGGAGGCTATAAATAGCAAAGTGTCAATTTTTACTGATAACACTAAATTGGTAGCTATAGTCAAAGAAGTTGAGGGTAGCTTTAAAGTGCAGAGTGACTTAAATAAGTTATTAGCTTGGGCTCAGAAGGGGCAGATGACTTTTAAATTTAAAAAATGCAAAGTTCTTAACATGGGAAGGGATAATAGGGAATTTGGTTGAATTCACTTGAGGATGAGAAGGACTTAGGCGTAGTAGTAGATAGGTCACTGAAGTTTACAAAGCAGTGTATTGAGGCAAAAAATAGAGCAAATAGGGTGCTAGGATACATTAACATGAATGTTAGCTACAAGAGTAAAGAGGTTATCCTTAAACTCTACAACTTGTATGCTAGGCCACATTTAGAGTACTGTATACAAGCATGGTTACCACATTTTAGACATGACATCAACCTGCTATAGTCAGTACAAAGGAGGACAACAAAAATAATACCTTCCTGAAGCACCCTTGAATATGAAGATAGACTGAGGGTACTAAATATATTCTCATTTGAGAGAAGATGTGTGAGGAGAGATATGATTGAGCTTTTTAAAATCTGTTCTGGGATGTATAATTGGATTTTAGCAAGTTATTTGAGTTAGAAGGTAGTAATAGGACTAGGGGTCACCACTTAAAAATTAAAAAACAGAGTTGCAGGTTGGATGTTAGAAGATATTTTTCTCACCAATAGAGTGGTAGATTACTGGAATAGTTTGACACAATCCTATGGATGCATTATGTGTGTGGGTTTTAACAGATGCGGATGACCTTTGATAGGTCCTTGTGACTTTTGTCAGATCTGTGAATTTATGTTATGTCTCTCTTTGCAGTGATACTATTTTAAAAAATAACTGCTTTCCGTGCGAAAAGGAAGCAGTATTGATGTCTAAAATGCCTAAGGACACCATTAGTACTGTTTTTACATACTTACTATTTATTTTTTAGATTATTTGTATATGCATTTGGTTAGTGGAAGCCATTATCGAACCATGCTACAAGGTGTCATTATGGGGAGCCTTCCCTGCCATACCCCTCCACTTGTGCCTCAGGAACAAGTAATACAATGACACCTTATCTAAAACACCTAGTAATATTAACAATTTGAAAGCCGAGCATTAGGTTCAAATCCAAAGACAAAACAAACTTACTATTTAATGCTGGGGATATTATAATTAAGCCACACCTGTCACAATGCTCCTCTTTTAAAATGAGGCTATAATTCCAACAAAAGTCTATTAAATTTAACAATGAATTATGAGAAGTCTTATTAAAGATTAAAAATTTAACACAAATCTATTAAGAACGTTAAACACACAGGTTTTGGCGCAAAAATTTAAAGTGGCACTCTTATAAAAACTTGTATCTAGGGTTGTCATTGTGTGAATTAAGTGCGAATTAAATGTTGCCAGTGTGTGAAAATAGTGTCTTATTTTCACATTAAGAGAAGGCAAGACTGACATATTTCAAATGTCAATTTTAACACCACTCAAGGTGTAGTATCTTAAAAATATGTACTCTCTGTGCCAAACCAAAACTATATATGATGACTGGAATGCCTAAAAAGACTATTAGTACTTTTATAACACTAAAAATATGGCGTAGGTTTTCTGAAGTTTGAACAAACATTCTTATGGAAAACTTGTTAACTACCCCAAAATGCCCAAATTCCTGCAACTTCCTTAATTATATTATATTTAGATTTTCCAAACTTGCTTCATCTATCGCAACAATAATCCCATTTTCACCAATCTTGGTTTGGTTTCCAAGCAAAAATTCACTAACTTCTGAACAGCCAAGGTAGTGGGTTAGGAGCCAATGACTGGATATGTATGATGGGTGTGAGGAATGGCGCCACTCTTCATGCCAAGGTATGTCAAGCGAGGTTTTTCAATTCTTTTCCAGCTCAAAACAACCTTTCATCTGCATCTTGTGTGCCGATGATTTACACAACCGGTTAAAGGTCAAGGACTTCTTAAAGGATATTGGAAGTAAGGTGAAGGAACTTGAGAAAGAACTGACTGATGTTAAAGATAGGGTGGCTGCAGTTGAGGGGAAGACAGATTTCAAGAATAGCGTAAAGTTCAGGGAGGCAGTTAAAGGGCAACTTGAGTAGTTCAAACCGGATGAGAGGAAGAGGCTGCCAGCCAGGAGCAAGACACTGAGAAGGTAAGAAACATCATCAGGGGCCTGGTAGTGCAAGATGTCCACATCAGGTCAGTTAAGAGGTTAAACCAGACCAGAGGGACTCCATCCAACCACAGCAACAGAACAAGGCTTCTCAAGATCTTCCTTGGCACAGAAAATCAGAAGTGGAATGTCTTGAGGCAGAGTGGCAAACTGAAGACCATAAATGCAACCAACAGGATAATGCCAGACTGTATGTTCAACAAAAGACAAATGCATGCAAAGCTAGTTGAAGAGAGAGAGACAAAAAACAGGTAGCTCCAGGAAAGTGGAAATCAAGAAAGGAGATGAAAATAGTGAGCAGCAGGCTGAAATTAGTGTCAATAGCAAACCCTCCAGTGGCAAACTAGTCTATATGATTGTAAATAGACTTAAGTGTGTGTATATACAAACTTTGATGGTTTAAGTGCTAACAAGGGAAGTTTATTTATTCCCAGGAGGGTGGTAGATGCCAATCTCTTGTTGGGAAACTCTTTCAAACATGCATTATAACTTTTGGGACAGTGGCACCCATGGTTCTTCCTCAGATGCCACTATGGAGGGTACTATCTTTGAATGTTGGTTAGCACACCTCTGCTCCCAAAGCTTCTCCAGCACTAGAGTACTGTGGTAGATACCTTTCTTAGAACATAAATTATGTTGCATTGGAGCTGTACCAGTGTACACAGCTGGCTGGGGGGGGGAGTTAGTTTCTATTCAGCTCCCCTTTCCCCACTTGAAGCAGCGAGTAGGGCCCTTCCAGGTGCTACATCCATCATCACAGCCAAGCAGGTTGCAATATACTCAGCATGAGAGATTACTCTCCATGCCCATTTCAGAGGCTGTTTTGTTATAGTGACTCGCATGGCATATTGAGTGCTCTTGAGGCATTGGAATCTTTATATCCCTTGTTCATGCCATCCATGACACCATTTTCGGCTACATATAGGGTGGATGTTGAGATTCTCTTTTGCTGGGAATGAGTATGCTGATAAAGAAGCTGGGGCTGTCAGAACAGAGTGAGCAATGGGACTTGCATTTCCCTCTTCTCCACACTGACTACATGGCAGGGATCGAGGCAACTCTATGAGCTGCATGATAAAGAAGATGGGAAACCTTCCAGGGGCAGGAGGCTGTATATTATAGTGTTGCTACAGTGGACCTATTCCCCAATTCTTCAGAGGTACTAAGTCATTTTTGTTGATGCCAAATTGTCCACATGCAGGATGCAGCATCATAGGATAGAGCACTCTCCTATCTAGATTTTTTGGTTGAATGTCCTAGTTTGAGGGAGCTTTGTGAGGGGTACCTTTTTCAGTACCGTAACAGGTGTGGTTGCTATTGCCTGCTCCCATCTCTTGGGAAGGACTCCTGCACACTGGATTGCTATGCGATAGATTTTGGGGAGGAGGCAGTCCTCATCCATAGTATTTATTCCAATTGTTGGTTGGGCCCTGAGGGAGGGGGGCCTCAATCTGCCACCTGAGCATTATCCGGTTCAGACCCCACATTAATCAGTCGGCCTCCCACAGAAATAAAAGGCAGATCGGTGATAAAGCGCCTACCCATTTCTTTTTAGCTTGTCCAAAAGAAAGTGATAATTGCTAGTGTTTTTAGAATATTTTTCTTTATATTAGTTAAATGTGGAGTGGTCATGCGAGATTGAGTGTGATTCCCAGGAGGGTGGTAGTGTGTTAATTTGTGGAAGTCTGGTATGAATAAATGGATTGCCTGCTCACACCTTATTGCAATGATTACATTGCCCCAGACTGTTCGGTAAGTACATTCTTGTTCAATGTGCCAGTCTAGGTGATCTTCGCGCACATTACCCGTTCCATATCGGGATGAATGGGATTGTTACCACTTGTTCCTTGTATTTGGGACAGGTTCATTTTTTGGAGGGGTCTGGCTTCCTCCATTTAGTTTGACTCTCTTTGTTGTGGAGCTCATGTTCCTGCACCCGAGGAGGCAGCCCCCTCCCCCCTCCTAGTGCTGTAGCATTTTCTTCTTTTTTACCTTTTTTTTGTTTTTGCTTTTGTTTTGGCTTTTGTTTTGGTAGGTTTTGTTTTTTGCATGTTATTATTTTATTTGTTAATCTAGCCTAGTGTTTGGCTGTAGCAAGTTTTGCCCTGGTTTGCAGTTGCCAGATTATTCCCTAATTTATTTTTATTTTTTAAATGGTAGAACTAGTGTTAGTGGTGATTTGAGGCCACAGGTTGTTATTCAGTTTTCTGTGAGCCATTGTTCCAGGTTATTTATGTATTGTAGTTCTGTTGGTATTTTGACTCTGTGGTGTTGTCTGCATCAGTGTTTATTTGGATAATCAGAGATGTGTTTGTGGAATATTGCGAGTGAATAAATTGAAAAGTATAGTTGAGTTGATGGCACCATGTGGGACACTTGTAAAGTGGTATTATGTGTGATTTATGTGCTTTGTATATAAATTGTCTTTGTCTGTCTAAGATGAAGTTATATAAAAAATTATATAGGGTATAGAATCTATTTTTGTATATAAAAAGGGAAAAAATTAATGATTAGAAATAATTTTGTTCACTTTTTTGCCATGGTGAGCTACCACTTAACTAATAATATTCCTGTATTTAAAGGGTTGAAGACAAATTTGCATTTGATTTAAGGAAGAAAGGAAATGCCTTTTCTCCTGCATACTTAAAATGGCTCATCTTAAATAATTCCAACTCTGAATATTAAAAATTATTATTTTTTTTTATCACTCAATTCATTGTATGTTAATATATTAGTTTCAACTTGGAACCAACCTAGGTTGAGTTATTTGTATAAGTAAAATAATGGGGAAAAAAACCCAAATGTTATATTATTAGAAATAAATACAGGAAATATGTTTGTTTAATAACATAAATGGTATCATCTAACACTTATCCAAATACAATGTAGGAATTTTTTTTTAATTAGGTTGAATTTTACAGTTTAAATGTTAGATGTGGATTATCTAACACTTCCATTATTTCTACTCAAAATATTCCCAAACTGAAACAACTAAGGTGCTGAAGACTTTTGAACAAGATGGTGGATACTCGCTGCTGCCAAAAGCCAGATTCATTGGTTTGTTCACTTTTACTTAAATCTGATTCTTGGTATATTTGTATTTAATGTCAGTTTTTGACAATATAAATTTTTTATTGCTTGAAGTGACTTTTTCATAGGCTTTTTTTATTTTTGCTTGATGGCTGATCGGTTCTAATCTTTTGATTCATTATTTTTGCCTGAGTACTTTTGGAAATGAGGTTAAATATTTTTCAATAAACTTAATTTCTCAACTTCATTTTTTATTGGTGTTTACTCTTGAAATATTTATTGAAAGTGAATAGGATTCTTATGGCTTTTTCAAAATTTATATTCTGTTTTCCTTCTGAACACAATTATGTTTTCAAAAAAATTTGAGCAAAATCTCTTATTTCAGTTTTCACTTATTTTGGTATATATTATTGAATATTTGCTATTTCAACTGATTTTATATTATGTTCATGTTTTACTTTTCTGCATGCCTATATCTTTGTTAAATATTGTAAAAATGACTAGCATGAGTTTTTAAAATTGAATCTATTAATTAGAGTGGGTGTAATAAGTATACAATACATTGCAAAAATGTTTATATAACTCAAAAAGTAACTTTTGACATTGGTAGTTTACCCCAGGAGCATTCATTTAATGTATGGCTGCTACATTACTATGTCAATAAATTTTGCTTTGAGATCCAGTATGATAAAGTCCAGGGTGTTGTCCAAATACACAGGACCAGATCATTAAAATTCAGACCAGGTTTGGGATATAGAAAAATATCACAGCAATTAGGAATTCCTATGGTGCTGTGATTGCCAGCATCATTTCAAGTTGCATCATTTACCATGTTCTGGCTGTCCTTCTAAAATATCTGATAATGTGGTAAGATATATTGTCTGGAAAGTCAAGAAGAACCCAAGATTGACTCGACCTGAGAGTCAGAAAGACTGTATGAAGATATAGTAAGTAAAAATACAGTTAACCAAGTATGCTGTGAAAAGATGGATACTATTCAAGATAATCAAGGAATGCATCATTGGTGAAGCCTATTCATGCCCACATATTTCTAAAATTTGTCTTTGATCATCTAGAGAAACCTGCACACTTCTGTGACTTGCTCTTGTGGTTAGCTGAAACAAAGATTGAGTTGTTCGGCCTAATAAATAACGGCTACATTTGGATGCATCCAGGCTTTGCGTATGATCCAAAGAATACCATCCTAGCAGTCAAGCATATTTGAGGCAGTATAATTTGCTGTTTTTCATCTGCATGAATTGGTGGACTTCATATCATTGAAGGAAAGGATGTATCTTCCAACAGGACAATGATCCTAAGTATACAGCTAAGGAATTATCATAGTTTTGAAAGAAGAAGATCAAGGTTATAGAATTGCCAAATTAGTTGCCTGACATCAGATTGAAAATTTATAGCCAAAATTAAAATTAAGAAACCAAAGAAAAGACCCAAGAAACCTACAGATTTGAGAAGCCTGGGACAATTTACCTTTTGAGGTTTGCAGGAATCTACTACACAATTATTAAAAGTGGTTAGAAGTTGCATTGGATACATCAAAATTACTGCAAAACCTAACCTAACTGATTTTAATAGCAATACAATTTTAATAATTAACCTTTTTAATTTAAGTGATTAGTGGATGAAAATTCATCTTTTAACTTGTGTTGGAGAACAGTATGGGCATTTTTTTCAGGCTTACTTTCTAATTCATATACAGTTTTGATGAAAGAAATCTTGGTAGATAGAATTTTCATACAATAATGAAAAGATTTTTATTTAAAACAACTGAAAAAACTACTAAAAATAATTATATTAACCTTGAATCATCCTTTCACACAATGCTGACATAGCTGCATAAGAAACCTAAGCCATTATAGTAGTGCCTGTCCAGTAAGGTGTTAGTAGAGCATAAAAGGATCGGTTTGTTGAGTAGGATGCATATACCGGGTCACAGCCAAAAATGTCTACTTTTTATAATGCTATCATTTGGTATCCATTAAAGTTTGAAGGTAGAAATAAGTATCATTACCAACAACAATATTTGAAATTTTATTAACTACTTTTTAACATTCAAAATGACCACCCCTGATCCCAATGTACTTATTAATACGATTAGCAAAATTTCTTATGGCATTCTGCAAAATCGTGACATTGATGGATGCAAAGATTTCTCAAAACCAATGTCAATATTTTGCAGAATGCCATAAGAAATTTTAAATATCAATTTGAATGTTAAAATGCTAACTAATAAAATTTCAAATTTTGTTCTTTATAAGGATACTTATTTCTAACTTCAAGCTTGAATAGTTAAGAAATTACAGCATTATTAAAAAGGGGACATTTTCAGCTGTTACCCGGTACATCAAGGCAGGGGCTTTAAGTATCAGTGATGTGTTCTAACTCTGTAGAAAGTTGTATATTAATGACACATTAAATGAGACAGATGTGAACTTATAGTATTCTAGCCATAGTTCATTAGCTCTTTGTCAATTTGTACTTTCCTGGTTTAGGGTATACTCACTAAACTATTCATCTTTACATTTTTATTTCCTGCTTAAAAAAATCTGAGAGAGATGTTTCTTTGTTTTTAATCTTTAAGTAAAATAAAATGCCCTTCTGGCCCCAATGCCTGCAGTTTGCATTGCCTGTACTTTACAAATCTCTTCATGTAAACATTGTGGGTTATAACCACATTGGTTTTGATTCTCTTAGCTTTAAGTAAGAACAAAAATCTTTAATAAAGTAGCTACCATTGCATTATATGGTATATATTTCCAATAATGTCAAAATTGACATAAGAATAACCTTTGACACAGTATCCAGACACATCATCATCAAGAAAATACTAAGCATCACACACTACTCCAACTATAAAAAAATGGCTTATTATTTTCTGCACAAACAGACAAAACTGTGGCAAGCTATCATTAACACACAACAGAGTCATGCAGGAATCTATACTGGCCCCCTACCTCTTCAACCTTTTCCCTTATCCCCCTCTGCAACTTCAATATAACACTACAGCTATGTAGATGGCATCCCCATTCTTGTACAGCACTCAAACTGCAACCAAGCAGCTCATAATCTACAACTCTATATCACAAGAGTCGAATACTGGCTGCAATAGAACCATGACTGTCTCACCTTCAAAATCCTTGTTTATTCTTTACACTACCTTTAAATGGGAATACAATAACCCCCTGTGGCACTTTAGCAAATAAAGCTATAAAAATAATGAACACACAAACCCCATTTAAGTAATCTGATCCCCTAAGGAGTGTGATGATTTGCCATCCTGGCCTCTGTGCTGATGGAATTCAGCACCCCGTCCGACCCCAGCTTAACCTCTTCTCCTTCCTTCAAAACACTTGTGTTTTCCCCAAGTTTCCTCACTTTTCATACAACCTCTCCCACAACTTTTTATGGTCACCCTCTAATTTCACAGGGTAGATACTGACCTTCTTCTCAGCCAACCATCCTGGATCGGGGCTGAAGGGGGAGGGGACAACGTTCCCTAACCCCTGAGCTCCAGTTCAGGATGGTGTTTTTTTAACAACCTGCTACATCCCCACCCATGTATTGCTCATATCCCTTTTCCTTTTCTCTTCACACACTATCAATTTTATGCTGTTCCCAAGGTGGAGCCGCCATGCTGAAGGGCTGCTAGGTCACCAGAGGGGTGGCCTTAAATGGCGGCACCTGGTTCTGCCAGGCCCATACGCACCCCTTGCAGAGTGGGCTACTGCGAGGGGTGATGAGCTATTGCATCCCGTAAGAAAAAGAGGGTCATCATGCCCAATGATGAGTCTAATAAAGAAAAACCCCTTAATTTCTCCGCGTCCACAGTCGGAGCCGCCCTTGGGCAGCTCCCCTCTTTTCTTTCCAAAGGGACTGCCAAGAAAGCCAGCAGGCAGTCCATAGCCGACCGCTCCCCATTGAAGCGGCTCAGTAGGGCAAACCCCCTTAGGGGGGAGAGGGAAGCCAGGCCCCTTCGGTCGCTTCCCTCAAAAGACCTGCTGGAAGAATATTGAACCTTGCTGGGGTCAAGGCCTGTGCCCCCCCCAGACGTGACTTGTGACAACGCTGCCAATGGGACCTGCGATACCCTGGGGGAGATGGCCAACTGGAGGCCCACCCCTGAGATAGACATGGTCCTTGAGGCAACCCAGCCTCAGAAGTTAGGGCCTTCCATGGGAGAGAATCCGGGATCGGCACCGAACCCGAATCCACCCCTATGCAAGGTCCTCCTCAAATGGCCCGAGTTTCCAAGGCAGTAAAAGGAGGGAAGGGATCTCCTCCGACCGGTGCCCCTGCGACTGCCAGGACCTTCTCCATCTCGGAGAAGGACCTGGCTGAGGCCAGTACATCTGGCCTGGGAGCTCCTGCTGGCCGAGGGGAGAAGCGGATTCATTCTCCGCCCTCCTCTCCTAAAAAAAAAAAGATGGGGCTCCTCTCCATCTGCGGGGATTGATGGGCCTGCTGCTTTGGTAAGCGACCAAGCCAAGATCGGCACATCCGGCCCCTCTGCTCCCCAGGTGCGGAGCCCCTGACTAAGACCAAAAGGGCGCAGGGCAAAGCCTCGATAACATTGGGGCCCCTGATTCAGAGGTTACCCGGCATTTATGAGCCCACTGGCTTTAAACACTTCCTCGTTATCCGCTCCACTGATGGCAGCATGTTGGCCAAGGGCAACATGTCCATCAGAGGAGATCTTTAGCTAGTATAATTGGTAGAGAGACAAAGGTGACCCATTTCTCAGACAGGAGCCTTCTGGCGAATGCAGCGGATCCCTCCGTAGCGGTTAAGATAAGCGCTCTTTGGACACTTGATGGCACCCTGGTGAGTATGATGACTCACTCTACTATGAAATTTGTGAAAGGAGTAGTTTATGTGAGGGAACTTGTGGACTATTCCATAGAAGATATCACTCTAAAGCTGGCCGACCACGGGGTGGTCAAGGTCGAGCGTGTGATGAGAAAATGGAGGGGCCTCGAGACCCACCCCTACCCTCTTCGTCACATTCGACTGTGACAAGCTCCCTGAGTTGGTGCGTGCCGGTTGGTACCGCTACCACATGAAGGCATTCGTGCCACTGCCGCAGCGGTGCTATTATGTCACCGCTTTGGCCATACAAATCACTCATGTAGACATGCAAAGTCGGGGTTACGTGAAGTATGTGTAAATTGCTCCAAGGCCGCACACGATAATTCCAAATCGTGTGTAGCCAAGTGTGTCAATTGCGGAGAGCCGCACCCCTTTTCTTTGAAGCAATGTGGTGCTTATCTCCTTGAGAAGAAATTCAGGCCCAGGATCGAATCTCATTTCGCGAGGCTAAGGACTTGGTCCTGGCACGCCCAGCTCTGCCTGGGACGTCTTATGCCTCAATGGTTAGAAAGACACCTTCTGCTCCTGGCCCATCCAGGCGAACGAGCACGGTTGTTTCTGGGCCCATTTGGAGCCCTTCTGCGGGTTCTATACTCAACCCCAGCGCTCCCATGGTAAAGCTGGCGGCACAAAGAGTTCATACCCAGCCCCGGCTAAAACCAGGGCCCTCCCCCTTCCCCCAGCATGACCGTTTCCCGTAAGGCAAAACAGCCATGCACCTCCACCGAGTCATTAGACTCACAGGAGGCAACATCCCTGATGTTGGTTGCCAGGCCATCTTCCAGGGTTCCTAAAGCTGTCCCCTGAAAGGAGGACAGCAACAAAGGAGCTTCGGCTCCTTCACCCATGCCTAGTGGTGGGCTGAGTGGCTCGGAGACGGTGGATCCTCGAAAAGTGGGCCCCCCCCTCGCCTCTGAAGCCGCAACGCCCGCCTAAGGTTTCGAGGCAGAGGGACGAAAAGACTCGCATGGCGAGCCGAACCTCCCCCCAAAAGTCCTCGAAGGCGACAGCGCCTTCAGCACTCTGTCCGGCCAACAGCGCCTGGGGTTCTGCCTCCGGGAAGCGTACAGCTATTCCCTTGAGGGTCTTCTGTTCAAAGAGGGCCCCCGCGTCTCCTTCGAGCTAGGCCTGGAGGGCATATTCCTTCAATGGAATTGCCGTGGATTCCGGGCTAACTGGGAGGAGCTGCGGAGGCTCGTTTCGTCCCGTTCCTCGTTAGCTATTTTTCTGCAGGAGACCATGCTAGGCGCGTGCCCCCTGCCCTCCCTCCCGGGGTATAAGGGTTTTGCGATCCCACCACCACGAGATGGCCAGGCTGGGGGATGCGCTGTTTACACCTAGCATGATGTCTCCATTCTTCCTTTCAGCTGGATAGGAGGTATACTATCATTTCTGCATACATTCCACCATCAGTTGACTTCGACGCGGGGGACTTCCGCCGCGTCGTGGCACGGTTGCCGAGGCCCTTTCTTTTGCTTGGAGATCTGAACGGCAGACATCCTGTCTGGGGGGGATTACTCAATAAATCCCAGGGGACAAGTCCTTGCCAATCTGATCGAAGAGCTTGAGATGGGTGTCCTAAATGTGGATGAGTTTACGCATCACTGCCCGAGAACCGTTTCATTTTCTTGCCTTGATCTATCTTTGTGCTCTTCAGATGCACAGTCTGATTTTGATTGGAGGGGTGGTCGATGACCTCCACAATAGAGATCACTTTCCCATTCAAATATCATTTTCAGGGCCACTGCCGCCTAAGAACCCACCTTGGTGGTGCTTGGTGCGGTGGCCTGCATTTCAGGAAATGACTGAATTCTCTATCTCAGTCGAGGAGTTTAGGTCGGTAGATGAGGCCGTTGAGTTCTTCTCCCACAACCTCATCGCTGTGGGCCTGACTACTATTCCTAGGATGTCTGGCCGTTTTGCACGCTGACCACTCCCAAGGTGGTCGGCCAAGTGTGAGACGACCCTGAAACAGAAGCGTTATGCCTACATTCTCTATAAGCGCCGCCCGAACGATTTCACTGTTGCTGAATTTCGTCGGGCTAGGTTCCGGTATATTTCGAAGCACGCCCGCCGCTCTTCTTGGCGGGCATACGTGTCTTCACTTAACGGGAAGAGCCCTTTAGCAGAGGTGTGGAAGCGAGTCAAAAGGATTCGGGGCAAGTTCTCGCAGGCCCCCTACCTCCCATTCTACAGGAGAATGGGACCGCAATCTTGGACCCCACGTCTGTGACGCAATCCTTCGCGGCCGCTTTTTCTCTAGCTGGGATGCTGCTCTGCCAGCATTCAATGCACGTTGTGATGTCGCGGAAGGCCGCCGACTGGACTTTACCTCCAGAGGTGGAGAACCCTTCAACGACAAGTTTACTGTGAGTGAGTTGTGCTCCGCTCTTGCTTGGTGCGCGGACACCGCTCATGGTCCGGCGATGTCCATACGCCATTCTTCGACACCTGGCCTTTCTGTTAGATTTGTTCAACAGGATGTGGGTGGAGGGTCTCCTCCCAGATTCCTGGCAAATCGGTACTGTGCTCGCCTTTTGCAAATCAGGGAGAGATCACTCTACTCAGGCTGGTTTCCGCCCAATCTCTCTAACCTCTTGCGTGTGCAAGTTGATGGAGAAATTCGTAAATGTTAGATTAGCCTTTTTCCTGGACAGCGGAGGCCATCTGTCTTCTGCACAATGCAGCTTCTGCAAGTTCCACTCCACTCGGATGCTCAGCTCTGACTGGAAAATGCCGTCTGCGAGGCCTTCCTTCATAGACAGCATTACTCTACGGTGTTTTTTGATCTGAAGAAGGCCTATGATACCGCATGGCGATATGGTATCATGGAGACTCTCCACACGATGGGGGCGAGGGGACGCCTACCAATGTTTATAACTGAATTTTTGCGAGATCGTCAATTCTACATATGGGTGGGGGGAGCCCTCTCCGGCCCATTGGAGCAGGAAGAGGGTGTCCCTCAGAGAAGTGTCCTCAGTGTCACACTCTTTGCCCTGAACATCAACGGCATCACCTCAACGCGGCCCAGATGCCAACTCTGGAGCGTCGACTCTAACTGGCATTGAACCGCGTCTCTCATGCCGAAGTGCACAGGTTTCGGTTTTCCTTGGCCAAGACAGGTGGTGCATTTCTGCCGCCATCCACGGCTCCACCCCGACCCAGATTTGTTTCTTAATGGGGTGCGCCTGGAAGTGGTTTCATCGCACCGTTTCCTTGGTCTTGTATTTGACCGACGCCTCACCTGGGAGGCTCATATTAGCAGTCTTAGGGTCTCTTGTACCCGCGCCATGGATATTCTTCGCTCCGTTACGTTCAGCGCTTGGGGCGCTGATAGGGCTACTGCCTTACTTTTTTATTGATCCTTTGTTTGTTCGAAGTCGACTACGGATGCGAAGTTTATGCATCCGCAGCCGAGCGTTAATTGTGGACGTTGGACTCGATCCACCACACCGGCCTTCGCCTGGTGACCGGTGCCTTCCGCAATTCCCCCATTGAGAGCCTACTAGTCGATGCTGGGGAGATGCCACTCGCTCTACGCGGCGTACAGTGCATCACTCGCCTGTTCGCGCGAGCCCGGCGCCTCCCTCAGTTGCCAACAGCTCTCACTGCATCTGCAGCTGATTTCGACGGTGCCTATGCCGCCGAGAGACGCCACTCATATCCTAAGCCCTTTGGGTTTAGGGCCAGGAAACTCCCTCAAGAGCTAGGTATAGCTCTCGGGCCGGTGGCACCTCTGGTCCTACCCAGGACGTCACCCTGGAAGGTAGCACATTTGGCTATTTGTCGCCACGCCTCTGCTCCCAAAGCTTGTACAGCGCCGGGAGTATTGCTTTCGACCTTTTTGGAGCACCCCTCGTGTTACGCTGGAACCGTGCCAGGGTATACGGATGGCTCCAAGTCCGAAGAGGGGGTCGGCTTCCACACCGTATTCCCTCTGTTTAAAGTCAGTGGGGCTCTGCCAGGCGCTGTGTCTGTCTTCACGGCCGAGCTGGTGGCAATACACCATTCGGTATGGGAGATTAATCACGTGATGTGCCCGGTTCGGAGACCGAATTGTGATCTATAGCGACTCACAAAGCGCCCTGAGTGCTCTCGGGGCATTGGAATCTCCGCATCCCCTGGTTCGCGATATCCGTGACTCCACGGTTTTGGCGAACCGGGCGGATGTCGAGATTATCTTCTGCTGAGTTCCTGGACATGTAGGAATTGCGGGGGATGAGCGCGCCGATGAGGGCGCCAAATAGTCCGCTAGGACCGGGCGACCGGACCAGCGTTTCGCTCTTCCTCACACCGACTACATGGCAGGAATACGGGCAGCTCTTTGGACTGCTTTGCAAACAAGATGGAGACGGTCCAGGAGAACTTAAAGTTGCGTGCCATTGCGCCGCGACTGTTCCCATGGATCTATCCCCCAATGCCGCGACGGTTTCAGGTCGCTTTCTGTCGTCCTCCGAATCGGGCACATTCGTGTGATGCATCGCCATTTGATGGAGCGCTTGCCTGTGCCCTATTGTGACGACTGCGTCGTCCCCCAGACTGTCTGGCACATTTTTGTCCAATGGCCCATTCTGGGTGATCTTTGCGCACATTTCCTGTCCCGGTACCGGGATGGGCAGGATCGCTACCGCCTGTCCCTTGTACTCGGGACAGAGATCGTGCACTTTGACTGGTGGACTTCTAGACTTTTGGGGGTAGGCTGGCTTTTTCCCTTTTATTTAACCAGTTTTTTTGTTTTGTTTTTGTTTTTTGTTTTTTCCCCTTATAGGTTGCATGTTCCTGCGCTGGGGGGACCTCCTCCTGACCCAGGAACTTGCTTCCTGCTCATTGTCTTTTGCCTTTTTAAAATTTTTGGTTTTGGGTTTGGGTTTTTTTTTGTGTGTGTGTTTTTGAATTTGATTTTAAAGTAGCCTAGTACTAGGCAAGTTTTTAATACGGCGACTAATGCCCAAGTAGGCAGTCGCCAGATGAGCTCTTAAAAAAAAAAATAGGTAATCTGATGGATCCCTTACTTACACATTCAAGCATTACATTTATCCCTCACTTGCCTAAGCACCCACTGACCTCAGTACACTACAGGCGAGACCAAACAAGGCACTTTACCTAGCATCAGATTGCATCCACATTACCCCAATTTACCACCCCTACCATTCATGCGGCCTAAACACCATCTCAACATCCAGAAAACAATTTCTCCATAATACAAGAATTTCATACCACTACATAATACCCATGTGCAAGACTCCAAGAAATTCCTCCGCCCCTAAACCAGGACCCCATCACCTACAAGATCATGCACACACACAACAAAACAATTAATACAATCTCTGGGTCCAGACCACTATCTCAATGCGACTCCATTGGACATCAGGGAAGATCCCTCCCACACCACCTATGGGTCACCCCGGCCTGATTGACACAGACATATTCCCTCATTGCTACCAGGAACAAGACACTGTCCAACACTTATTTACAACATGCTCACCACAAGCACAGCTAAGACAAAACATACAGGTACACAGAATGTGGATTTCCTCGTGGCCAGCCTAGGGGAGGGACTCTAGCTAGAGCCAGCATAAGTACGCAAAAAAGGGGAATATTTGTAACTTTTACAAAAGTAAATCTTAGAGATTATTTGATATTTGAATTCTCTATTCACCAAAGATTAATTGGTAAATACCTCTGCAAAAGGTGTCATTATTTTTGTATATATTTATTCTTGGAGGTTCAAATTCAGTGGATTCTATTTAATATGACCACATTGTGACTATGGATTTTAGATCTTGTTTTTTATTTTATTTCCTACACCTCTTATTATTTCCTCTTTGGATGATACCAACTTTTTATTTTCTTTACAATAATTAATGAAATATATTTGTTAGACATTTTTTTAATTTTTCCAAGCTTACTTTTGTAAGGCAGTGTATTGCTCTTTTGCCCTTTCAGAATTATATTTTTTTTAGTTATGCTGCTTTGCATCCACAAGGTTTATTTCAAGGGTTGGGACTGTATGCATTGACCATTTGCACCAGCTTTTCTGTTTTTAGAAAAAATGTAAATTTTGAAGGTATTATTTTGATTGCAATGACTTTTATATTGCTTATTCTTTTTTTTCCTGCTCCCTTTTCTCAGATTTTTTAAGTATTTTCATAGTTATGAGATAGACTTATTGAAGTTCCATTTTGATGTTTACATCTCAGAATGCCAACTAAATTGGTAGGTTGAGGTTATATAATTTATTTTTGCTAATTTGTGAAATAGTAAAGTTTTTTGTAGTTATATGATAAAGATTTAATATTTATTTTTGCATATCTTTATACATTCTGAACTATTACATTTAGGATTATTGTTAACCTATAGGCTTCTAAGTTTTAGAATTTTGGACTCTATATATGTACATCCTCTTTCTCTATTTCCAGAGTGCCTTTCGTGGTATTCGTTCTTCCAAGTTTCGACATGTGTATGGGAAAGCAGCCCGTAAAGAGAACTGCTATGAAAATGTCTTAATTAGTCAGAAAGTACATGATACAGCTGCATGCTGCGTCAATCCTAAATTCATTGCTATTGCAGTTGAAGTGGCAGGAGGAGGGGCTTTTATTGTACTACCGTTAGATAAGGTGAGTTAATGCATTTTGATATATTTAATATACCAAAAATATCCTGGAACTTGGTTGAGAATTAGGTAGTAGCTTGAAAGAAGAAATGTTAGGAATACATAGGCATAATTAAATAGCTAAATGGAACAGCTAAAATGTCAATCCAAAATTATGGCATGGAAATGTTTTTTCCACTATGCATAGAAAGGCAAGTACATACTACCATTCTTATACCCAAACAATGCACATTTGATCTCAGTCAAGCGCCAGCGACTGGAGATAGAACAGCCTCAGTTTAATATTGGGTAGAAAGGTTTATTATCTGACATACATTTCATTTACTCTTCAGAAAAGGATAGAATCGTTCCTCTTCCCTCTGTTGCAACCTGGGTGTTCTTTGTAATCTGTGAACTGTATTGCATCTTGTAGGTTTTTCTTTATTCTTCTCTCTCCTTCATCACTCAGAACCTCCTTTTCCTGCCTCCTTGAAATAATGTTTTTGACTGATTGGGACACACTAGCGTGAATTAGAGCTTGTGAAATACTCTCATGAAAAAGAGCCCAAACTTCTCTGACTTCTTCACTTTCTTTGCAAACCTTTCAGGCAAAATTTCTCCCATTAATTTTATTAACTTAACCACATTCCTAATAGTGCAATATGTAATAAGCATTGATATGGACCAGCCCCATTTTGTGGAAAAGGGGTTGATGATGAATGTCACTGTCAAATATCTGAGTATGGGCATGTGTTAGTGTCATAGGCTAAAATAAGTAGGGTAAAGATAGAATTTTAAAAAAGAAATACAATACTTTGCAAATTGGGGCCTTATTGTTGTTATGTTGGTGGGAGGGATTGTGTGCAGCGCAGTCTTCCATTATCTGTTTGATTGTTTGGTGTGCAGTGTTACATTTTGGGCAGGCATCCATGATGGTGACATCCAGCCTTTTCTGGTAGTTCAGGAGGGCTGGGTGGTGTCCACACTGCAGTATGGCCAGGTGGACTCTGTTCTCATGAGGGATGGTGGATGTCAAGGTGTTGTTTAAAATGACTGGATAGAGCAGTGAGTGAAGTGGGTGTGTATATATTTTTTGGATCTTGTTTGGGGTGGGTGGGGTTGGAGAGTCGACAATGTATTTTTAATGTAATATGAATTAGTTTTGTTTTAGTGTTTCTTTGTGAGAGTGAGCATTCAGCCATGTAGTGTAGTGGGTGCTCTGTGTTTGCAGAAGCTGTGGCTAATATTTGTGTGTCTCATGTCCAGGTGATCCTTGATCTTGAGGACTCTGGTTTCAGAATGTAAGTAGTCTGTTAGTCTGTGGTTATATTTAAGGCTTTGTTTTGTGTGGTCTGGAGAGTAGAGAGAGAGATCTTTGAGAGAGGTGCAGGACCCAAGCAGTGCTTGCATAGTCCATTATTGAGTGTATGAATTGCTTATAAACTTTGGGGAGGGGTATTCTTTGTGTATATTTGTTTTTTTATGTTTTTGCCATGCTATTTAAATGTCATTGATTTGTTGTTTGTTTTGCTATGAATTTAGGGTGTGTGGAAAATTGTTGTTCATTGGGCCTATTTTCAGTATATGAGGTGAAACAGGTGTGTACTGTGATGAGGTAGGGCTGGAGGTGATAAGCGGCTGTTTCTTTATCCTCACTGTGTGCATGTTTGAGTTATGTCATCTGCTTGTGAAGCTCTGTGTATTTAGGGTGAGTGGAGTGTGAGTATGTCATGCATATACACTTTGTGTCAAATTATTAGGCAGCTTTGTTTTTTCATAATAACAGAGTATTTATTCCATCAAATCTAGATATTTTTCCCTTGAATGATGATAACACACATCTGCATGTATTGCACCAAAATGAATCAGATCCACGCATAAGTAAAGAAACAACAGCCATTTTTGTTAATAGGCGTCATTTTTATCCTAAACTATTAGGTAAGTCTAATAAAATTGCTAATTATGCAAAAACAAACATTTATTTAATGCAACAATTAATTTTTAACAACAAATATAATCATAGCAGACTTTATAATAAGCATAATAATATGTTTGAATTGAAATAATAAAAGAAATATGACATTATAAAGTTTTTAATGATGGATGTATGATCCTCCACATGAAAGAACGTCCCTGACGCGTTTATCCATTGAATTCATCAAGGTAACTATTTCATCTGGGGTAATACTGTCAGCAGCGTCTAGAATAGCTTCCCAAAGCGCATCTTTCATTGAAAACTGCCGTCCATCGTGATATATCTTCCTCTTCAGAACACTCCATAGACTTTCAATCAGGTGAACATACTGGCCACCTCATCAAAGGTATCCAGTGAAGCCAAATTGCTGTAGGTATTCCAGAGATTTCTTAGCTGCATGGGAAGGCGCATTATCTTGCATGAATATCAGCGTTTTCTTCATTGAAACTTTCTGCTTCTTCAACCATGGCTTAAAATTGTCCTCCAAAAAGGCAACATAGTCATTAGATGTCATCTTAATTCTGTCTGGAACTTTCCATGGACCAACCAACTTGTCTCCAATGATGCCAGCCCAAAACATGACTCCGCCTCCCTCTTTTTGGCATCTCAAACGATGAGGACGATTTCCGCTATTTGCAACCCATCTGGTCCATCTAGGGTAGCACAATATTTGTCAGTAGAGAGGACTTTTTAAAAATCTATCTTCATGTAGTCTTCTGCCCATTTGACTATTTTGCTTATGAACAGCCTTCAGAGGGGGCCTTGTAACAGGTTTTACGTTTTTGCCTACCTGCTTCAAGAGGCAACACCAGATAGATTTTGAAATATCTTCCTTATCATAATGTTTAAACACTTCTTGACTAGTCAGACCCGGGTTCTTCACTACTTCCCTCGTTATACATAACATGGTACGCCTGGAAATAACCCTCAAAGTACCCTTGTTGTCCCTCGAACGGACAGCAGAAGACTCCACAAATTTCTTCACAGTTTGCTGATCTCTTCCCAGGATCTTTGATATTTCCAGTGTTGTTGTTTTTTTTTCTAAGCTCTGAGACAATGGTGGTCTTCTCATTTGATGTTAAATCATGTTTTTGACCCATAATAACACTTTTATTCGACACTTGCCTAATAATTTAGGACGGTAAAATTGCCATTATTCAGTGGATAAATATCCTAATTCGAACGAATAAATACTGTTATTATGAAAAACAAAGCTGCCTAATAATTTGACAGGCAGTGTATAGGTTAATGAGTGAGGGAAAGTAAGGACTCTAGGGGGGACCATTTTCAAAGTTTTTGATGTTTGATGACTGACCAGAAAATTTCCTTTGGTTGTGTCTACCCACCAGATAGTTGGCTAGCCATCTTTTTGTTATTGTTGTGCATGTTGGTGGTGTATATTTTGTTAGTGAAATTATGCTGGGGGATGGCATCAAAAGCTTTGATGATGTCAATTGAATGAGGGGATTCATCTGAAGGTTTGTGAAAGAAGCATAATCTGGGTTTGTGGGGAAGAGTTGTTTAAGTTGAATTTCTCATTGATTATTCAGGTGGGTGCTAATCTGGGAAAAATGTTAGATGGTGTTTCCTTATTATTTGATTGAGGGTATGATGTCTTGTGATTGATGCATGTAATTGTGTAGTGTTGCTTTTGGACAGTGTGATAATGTTTAATGTGTTGTAGAGTTTGGTGGTGTTTGTCCTGTGGTCAAGTGTTTTGAAAGCTTTGCCACAGTAATTATTTTCCCTTCTAGTATTTTGTTGTTCATTTGCAGGTTTATAGTTTGTAGTTGGTGAGTTGTCTTGTGTAAGGTGTGTTGGGGAGTTGTTTTAGTGTGTTTCCTTGTCTGATGAGGCTTCTAAGACTATTTAATGTATTCATTGAATTATTACACAGAGAGCAAGTTTCTGCTCAATGTCTCAGCCTATTTCCCAATTGTATGAGACTAAGAATGTAAATTATCTGCAGGAAAAAGAAAAGCAGGACTCATTCAAGGCCTGTTTAATAAAGGTGAAAGTGCTCAGAATCTTACTCTCTTTTTCTTGCTGGTCTAGTCATATTTGGTCAGCTATAATGAGTGGCTGACACTGCCTAAAGGTATTCTTACTCTCTCATCTCTGGGGTACTTCTTTTCATTTTTGTAGATTAGTCTAAAGATAGGCTTGTTTATGATTTTGGCAGCTGTGCCCTTGTTGGTGGCTGGCAGGAGGGACCATGAAAAAAACTCAGTACAGGGATGATATCCTTGGCTTTCAACTTAATTTCTTAAATAATGGGATTGATGCACGCCAAATCCACTTTGTAGGAAATCTGGGGGATGATAAATAATAAAGTTTTAAAATCTGTTCCAGACTGGAAGGATTGATGTGTCAACGCCAAAGGTAGCTGGTCATACAGGCCCTGTCTATGACATCAAATGGTGCCCCTTCAATGACAACTTAATTGCTTCAGCCTCCGATGATTGCACTGTGAAATTATGGCACATTCCTGATGGCGGACTCAAAACCACTATGTCCGAGCCTCTCATCAATCTACAGGAACACCAGAGAAGAGTAACACACTTAGAATGGCATCCCACTGCTGATGGCGTTCTCTTTTCAGCAGGATATGACTTTTTGGTGAGGCTTTGCTAGACTCACTTTATTTTTAATCGGTTAAGTCTCCATTAGTAAAATGGTTCTATTTGAATTTCTCTATTCTTCTATTCATTTTCATTGGGGGATTATACTCTTATTGAATCCTTGTTCCTATTTGTTTTAGTTAACATTTAGCATAGTGCAATTGGATTTTAACCCACTCAGGTGATTGGGAAATTTGTTTGTAGTTTATGACAAACGGTATCATGCTTTCATAGCATGAGATTACATTTGTGCTAAAGAAAGAGACATTGACTGTAATATATTATATATTATCAATTAAGAGTTATAGCATGAGCAACAATTAACAACAATCACCATAGATGATGTGAAGTCAGATGTATGAGTAGTAATGTGTCACGATGTGGCAGCAGGTTCTAGATCCCTGCAGTGACACTGCTCACCACTTTATTAGAGCTGGTTGGGTGTTCGAGGGGAGGATACTGAGGTAATCTAATATTTACTTTATTTTTTATGCCTACAAAAAACAGTAAATAATGACACAAAAAATAGCAAACCCCTAATGATCGCAATATAGTATGTGCACAAAAAAACCCACTAAGTATAAAAAATAGAACCTTACAATATCTAAATATTGGCCAATGCTGAAATATAGATTACACCCCAAAAAGTAAATATATATGGCCTCACAATATATAGATATCAGCCAATGCAGAAATAGAATTTAGGCATGTGCAAAATAACAAATATATACTGGATCCAATAGTGACAATATAAGAATAGTATTGGTAATGCCCCCCCCCCCCCAAAAAAAAGTGGAGGGGAGATGAGTGAGGGGGAAGGGAGGACAGCTGCTTTCTTCTAGGAATTCTTTAGGGTTCTGAGACTCAGTGAGTGTTCTGCGCTTAGGGAACTGGGGCTTGTGAGTTCCAACCACTGCGTTGGAGACGGGAGGGCATCAGCTAAAGGCTGGTGTGATAGAACGTGTTGAAGCTGCGTTTAATTTCAACTCCTACCCCGTATTATTTAAAACCACGATGCTGCCCACGTGCATCTTCGATTCGAGGCTTGGAGTCTTATCTCAGCTACCGGATGCCAATGTTTAAACAAGGAGGTTATCGTCCCCCCATTCGCCCCCATACGCCGACCTCACCAGATCGAGTTAGGCTTATGAACAGATAAGGCATTGTTCCCCAGCCCGGCTGTGCGTTCCCTCCAAGCTTCCACTCCATTTTCCCCCACGCCAAGGAGATGTCCTGGCTATTTATATGGAAACTTTACCACTAAGATCAGATTGGAGATCCAGATTTTCGTCGCGAAACATCACCACGACCCTCTCTCCCTTTGTGCGCCAAGGGACCTCGACCTCGAGATTCACCATCACTTGTCCAGAAGGAGGACAATATTCCTTGAGTGCCAAAGGTTCGAGCCTTTCCGACGCCAAGTCCCCAAGGCCCCCCCCCCTGTTGTTCAAGGAGAACAGCATTAGAACAGCCATTGTTCGTTTTGAGCCCTTCGCCAAGAAACGGTTCTCATCCCCCCCCCTGTTGTTCAAGGAGAACAGCATTAGAACAGCCATTGTTCGTTTTGAGCCCTTCGCCAAGAAACGGTTCTCATCCCCCCCCCCCCTGTTGTTCAAGGAGAACAGCATTAGAACAGCCATTGTGTCGTTTTGAGCCCTTCGCCAAGAAACGGTTCTCACCTCCCCTGTTGTTCAAAGGAGAACAACATTAGAACAGCCATTGTTCTTGAGCCCGTAGACAAGAGACGGTTCTCATCCCCCCCTTTGTTCAGAAGAGAACAACCTAGAACAGCCATTGTTCTTCAAGCCGTTCGTCGAGAAACGGTTCTCCTTCCCAAGACGCCTCGTCAGGATCCTTTTATCCCCCCCCTTCGGCTGGAACTCGCCAGCGGACCGAATATTCCTTCAAGTACCTTCCACTGCACCCTAATGAAAAGTTACGTAAGCCAAACGTCACCTTTTGAGTATTGATCCCTTTTTGTCAATTCTATCCTGTTCTTTAAATGGTTTATCGAACCATCCCATCTCTTTAACTCTATATTTGTTTTACCTTTTTTTAATCCTTTAAATCTTCGGATTAGCCCGAGTCTCCACGACCCTTTCCATTCTGTTTATGTCAATATTTTCCATTTTTGTGTATTGTTTATAGTTATTATTAATAAAACTCTATTTTATTAATGATAGCAATATTATTATCCTTGAGCTCAGTTCCACTTCTTAAGCATTTTGAAGATACATAATATCGGCCGCCAGACAGTAAACGCACTCTAAAGATAATTAAGGAAGTTCCCTCAACGAATAGATATATATGGTATCGTCGGGAGTCATTCTACGACATATATATATATATACTATTTAAATTTGGTATCAGGTGTGTAAGGTTTAACGCTATATCTTTGCAAACACTGGTCTCAGTCGAGTAAAGCATAGTGTTATTCGTTACAATAATAGAATATAGTAGTTCCCTTTTGTTTTAACGATTGCTATCCCCTTTTTTTTTTAAACTTAAGAAGCTGGAGTAGCTCAAGGAACGGTTATAATAATTTGTTTGTGTTTTTTTTGTGATTTTAGTCAGTGGTTATTTAGATTGAGAAACCAAGTACGAATAGGTCAGTGCCCATATTTAGGTAGGCTAATTCTATAGAGGCATAATTCTTGTTGCAAGGAATTTTAGTTGGTTGACTATTGCGCCCCCAAGTGCAAAGATGACTGAGTTCGATATCTTTAAAGCGCAAGGAGAATCCTTGGGACTTTCCGGAAAAGAACTAATTAAGTACATAAGAGAGGAATGGATAAGACAAGTGTACCTTCACCATCAGATTAAACTAGCTCGGATTGAAGAAAAGAGGTAGAAAGAGAAAGGGAAAGAGTAATCCGACAAGAGGAACGAGAAAGAGAAATACAACGAGAGGAACGAGAAAGAAAAATACAACGAGAAGAACGGGAAAGAGAAAAACAACGAGAGGAACGAGAAAGAGAAATAAAACGAGAAGAACGAGAAAGAAAAATACTACGAGAAGAACGAGAAAGAGAAAAACAACGAGAGGAACGAGAAAGAGAAATACAACGAGAAGAACGAGAAAGAAAAATACAACGAGAAGAACGAGAAAAAGAAATCCAACGAGAAGAAAGAAGGAAGGATTCGCGCCCCTTCCCAGGAAAGCTGACAAAGTTTCCGAGCCCCGTAAAACCCCCAAACTTCTTTCCCCAAAACCAACAACGGGACTCCAAACCTCCCGTTAAGACTTCTCCTCCATCTCTCTTCCCGAAGCGACCAACCATATGCTTCACCTGTGGTGTAGAAAACCACATGAGCTGGAATTGCCCCCCAAATTCTAGGCTTAAAAGCGGACCAGCCCACCAAGTTCACCAGATTAATGCAACCCTGGCTCCCCCGGTGGTGCAGACCCAAGCAGAAACTTCTCCCCCTCCGTCAGGCCACCAGGTAAATTTTGTTTTTGGTAAAAGTTCATCGGGAACTTTGAAATATGAGGAGGGCAGCGTGGACAGCTGCCGAGTATTGACTCTCGTCAGGGACACAGGATGTACGTGTTTCATCGTGTCCGACGAACTCCTCCCAGTGGCCTCTAACCACGAAAAATTTGCGGTGGTACATGACCAACTTGGGCGGGCGAACCGATTCCCCGTCGCTAGATGTTACCTGCAGTGTCAATATTATAATGGCTGGGCTGAAGTCATTGTAGCACCCATACAATTCTGTTCCCTACTTATAGGACAGAGCCCCCAAGTAAGTTTCGACCCTGTGTTTCAGGCCGCCCTTCCTCAAGGCCGAGATAAGAAAGAAGCCCAGGAGCCCGTCCCCATCAGAACCCCGATACCGTCCGATTTCTCGGAGACCCCTAACCAGGACTTTAGGACGGCAAAAGAGGAGTGTGAATCACTTACACCCTTAGGTGATAAGGCCCCAGACAAGGACACGGAGACTGTCCCTGGACCTCAAGAAAAAAAGAACCCCCAACGCGCCCATGGAGATACCTTCGTAGCACTGGACGAAGCATCGGCGCTTGAAGAAGATTACCCCGCGGAGTCCCTTAAGGTAATCCAGACAGTGTGCATCCAACCTGATGCCGATTACCCTCCTCCTTTTCTACCAGGCGAGTCTTTGGAACCCTCTGACCTGGATAGTGACGCGCAGCTGACACCACGTCAGAAGAGTCAGCTACAAGAACTAATTAAATGGAATCACCATTTACCCACCCTATTAGCTCTTTTCGAGCAACTGCGTGAAAATGGCCTCACCATTGGCCCCAGCAAATGCCAGTTTGCCCACGAAACCATCAAATATTTGGGTTTCAAAATAGGACAAAACAAGTTAGGTCCCCACGAGAACAAGATTAAGGCAATCGCCGACATGCCCCTCCCGATTACAAAGAAGCCATTAAGATCGCTCATAGGATCAGCTTCGTACTATCAGCGATTTGTTCCGAATTTCGCTGCAATTTTGGCCCCCCTACGCCCCCTACAGGAAAAGAATTTCCCCGATCGTTTACGTTGGAATGATGTCGCTGTTTCCCATTTTAATCAGCTCAAAAGTAAGTTCATTTCTGCCCCCATTTTTAAGTTGCCCAACCCGGAAAAATCCTTTGGGGTTAAGACCGACGTGATCAACGAGGGCATTGGAGGTGTACTCCTTCAATACGTGGATGACAGAACGAGTCATCCAGTTGCATATGCTAGTCGTCAATTATTACCACGCGGAAAGAGATATGCCACTAGAGAAAAGATAGCTCTATCAATTATCTGGGTCATAGACAAATTCAAGCTGTACTTGATATGTAAAGAATTTCAAATAGGAACCGACCACCGTCCGTTAGCCTATATTAGGAATTTGAGACACTCAAACGGCCGCATCATGCGCTGGAGTTTACTCTTGCAAGAGTATCAGTTTAAAATAAATTAGATAAAAGGTTCCGATAACCAGGTCGCTGACGCCCTCAGTAGAAATGCGTTACCGAATAGCGTAGAATAATTGTATTCATAGGATTAGTATCTCCATGTAGGTATATACCGTCTTGTACGACTTAATTTAAGATTCTTTTGTAATATAATTAATTAATGTATATGTCTGAATTTTGTAACGCTCAATGTCTAATTTTTTGTATGTATATATATTTGTTCTTATTAATTTACGTATAAATTATTTTGTTCCGTATGTACTAATTTTATATCATTTCATTGTTCCATGCCTTGTTTTTTTTTTCTTTGATTAAGTTGTATTAAAGGTTATTTTCCCCTGTAATCTAAAGATCAAAATAATCATATGTATTGAGGTAATACTAGTTAGGTGCAGGAAGGTACGGTTGGTACAAGAAAACGAGTTCCCCACAACGGAGCTCTATCGTTGTCCCTTCTCTCTTTTTTTTCGAAGTGACAACTTCCCCTGGAATGGAGGGGTGTGATAGAACGTGTTGAAGCTGCGTTTAATTTCAACTCCTACCCCGTATTATTTAAAACTACGATGCTGCCCACGTGCATCTTCGATTCGAGGCTTGGAGTCTTATCTCAGCTACCGGATGCCAATGTTTAAACAAGGAGGTTATCGTCCCCCCGTTCGCCCCCATACGCCGACCTCGCCAGATCGAGTTAGGCTTATGAACAGATAAGGCATTGTTCCCCGGCCCGGCTGTGCGTTCCCTCCAAGCTTCCACTCCATTTTCCCCCACGCCAAGGAGATGTCCTGGCTATTTATATGGAAACTTTACCACTAAGATCAGATTGGAGATCCAGATTTTCGTCGCGAAACATCACCACGACCCTCTCTCCCTTTGTGCGCCAAGGGACCTCGACCTCGAGATTCACCATCACTTGTCCAGAAGGAGGACAATATTCCTTGAGTGCCAAAGGTTCGAGCCTTTCCGACGCCAAGTCCCCAAGGCCCCCCCCCCCTGTTGTTCAAGGAGAACAGCATTAGAACAGCCATTGTTCGTTTTGAGCCCTTCGCCAAGAAACGGTTCTCATCCCCCCCTGTTGTTCAAGGAGAACAGCATTAGAACAGCCATTGTTCGTTTTGAACCCTTCGCCAAGAAACGGTTCTCATCCCCCCCCCCTGTTGTTCAAGGAGAACAGCATTAGAACAGCCATTGTTCGTTTTGAGCCCTTCGCCAAGAAACGGTTCTCATCGCCCCCCTGTTGTTCAAGGAGAACAGCATTAGAACAGCCATTGTTCGTTTTGAGCCCTTCGCCAAGAAACGGTTCTCATCTCCCCCTGTTGTTCAAGGAGAACAGCATTAGAACAGCCATTGTTCGTTTTGAGCCCTTCGCCAAGAAACGGTTCTCACCTCCCCTGTTGTTCAAAGGAGAACAACATTAGAACAGCCATTGTTCTTGAGCCCGTAGACAAGAGACGGTTCTCATCCCCCCCTTTGTTCAGAAGAGAACAACCTAGAACAGCCATTGTTCTTCAAGCCGTTCGTCGAGAAACGGTTCTCCTTCCCAAGACGCCTCGTCAGGATCCTTTTATCCCCCCCCCCCTTCGGCTGGAACTCGCCAGCGGACCGAATATTCCTTCAAGTACCTTCCACTGCACCCTAATGAAAAGTTACGTAAGCCAAACGTCACCTTTTGAGTATTGATCCCTTTTTGTCAATTCTATCCTGTTCTTTAAATGGTTTATCGAACCATCCCATCTCTTTAACTCTATATTTGTTTTACCTTTTTTTTAATCCTTTAAATCCTCGGATTAGCCCGAGTCTCCACGACCCTTTCCATTCTGTTTATGTCAATATTTTCCATTTTTGTGTATTGTTTATAGTTATTATTAATAAAACTCTATTTTATTAATGATAGCAATATTATTATCCTTGAGCTCAGTTCCACTTCTTAAGCATTTTGAAGATACATAATATTGGCCGCCAGACAGTAAACGCACTCTAAAGATAATTAAGGAAGTTCCCTCAACGAATAGATATATATGGTATCGTCGGGAGTCATTCTACGACAGCTGGCTTCCCGTCTTTTTGTCGCTGCCTCTCAAGGTCAGATGTTGGGTGACTAAGCGGTACCAAGGAGCTGAAAAGGAGAAGGCATCTTCAGTCACAGATTCATTGCCACACTCAAACATTCCTATCATTAACGCTCACACCCACACCCACACCCACTCACATTCCACAGGCTACAGTCACCTAGTCTTTTGTCTGGCTCCCTTTGCATTCTTACACCAGTTCGGAAAACTTCCTCACTTCACAAATTCTTTACTATTCTCTCTATGCTCAATCGCACAAAAGTCTGACAAGCCACTTAAAATTATATAAGCTCAAAAATCTGCCTGTGAGAGGAGACAGATTAATGGGGGGCACGATAGAAGTCTAATGGGTCCCCCACTGTGATTGCCCCCTCTCATCTTCTTCGTTCCATGCACCCTGAAAAAGAAGAAAGGGATTAGACATTTGTGGAAGTGAGGGTAAGCGGACTGCTTCCTAACCACTACAACAATAAAAGTGTTAGTAGGAGATAGTAAATAGAGTATAATATATCATTTAGGTTATGGTAGGAACATGTAGGCTAGAGTTGTCGTGCCTATACTTTTGTCTTAAGTAGTTCATTTTTTATCTTCATAGAATGAGTGTTGGGTGTAGTATCAAAGTATCAACTACAAGACTAGTCAACTGCAACAATAGATCATATCATTACATTGATTATGTAGGAAAAAGATCATCAATTTTTTTTTTTTGGGGGGGGGAGGGACATTTAAGGATTTGTGGTTATTCGTAATTCCATCTTATATTTATTTCATAAAACTGTTATAAACTGATGGCCTGGTTACTTCTCATTAATTTGTTTGTTTCTAAAAGGTAATTGTTTGGGATGTAATTCATGGCCAGATGCTTCACTCAATTGATGTCCATCCCGATATTATCTATAGTCTAACCATCAATCGTGATGGCTCAAGGATTGCTACCACTTGCCGAGATAAGAAGCTGCGGGTGATTCAATCAATCACTGGCAAGTTAATTCAGGTGAGAATTTGTGTAATCCAATGTAGTAGTGTTTAATGGGGGAGTTCTGATAGTGTAGGCACTATGCCAAAGCAGTTGGGTGCGGGTATGGAAAGATTTTTATTTTAGTTCCTACTCTTTACTATGAGGGGGTAAAGAGTAATAATAGAATTGTAGAGTAATGCAAAGAATCCCTCCCACATTGGGGTGCTTAGCAATGAAGTGTCTGACCAAGCTGCTCAGTCAGCTTCCACCTTAGCATGCCCAGTACTGTTGAAGCGCATCAATCTCACTTTGTGGGAAACTGGTAGATGTATAATTTTTTAATTGTCAGCAAATCTTTGAAGTACGAGGTAGTAACTATTCCAACTATTTTTAAAAAGTATTAAGTCAGAGTAGGCAGCAGCTTTGTAAGTTTATGAAGTGTTTGTGCTGGTATGGTTTTAACTCTTTAGTAGATTTCAACTTCCATTTAGCAGTTGATGTAACCAACCACAACTATTTCAATAGGAAAGTGTTTGTCACGAGGGGCCAAAAGCGAGCAAAGCTGTGTATCTTGGTGATTCTGGGATGATCTTGACCACGGGTTTTAGTCGGTTTAGTGACCGTCAAGTAGCTGTGTGGAGTGACAACTTCGCTTCGGCTCCTCTCAAGATTGATACAATAGACTCATCCTCCGGAGTACTCACACCCTATTACGACCATGACATACGACTCGTTTTTATTGCAGGCAAAGTAAGATTTTTCTTCTATTAATTATACTCTTATTGCCCTCATTGGTTTTACCCAGAAAATCTTATGCCATTTGAATTTTTTGCTCTTCTCTCTATGGCGATAGGGATGAGAATTTTGCCCATGTGTTGCTTGTGTGTTTGTGGAGATTAATGGAAGTGGTAAACATGAAGATCGGCAGCACGAACGATGGGGTGCAAACTATTTCATCCGTGTTCCAATATGTTTCACCTTTTTGGAGTAAATTCAAGGGGACTGCCTGTGCAGGGTTTATCACTGCGGGGGAACCCCCCTACGACGATCCTGAGTTTCATTCAATTAGGGGGGGGGGTCTGAGGGGCACAGTCCCCCAGTATATAATCATAGTTGTTTATAGAATATTGTTCTAACGTGAATGAATATGCATGCACGGATGAACGAAACATACCGCCCCCCCATCCTTTTTGGGCGCGCCGCCGATCTTCATGTTTACCATGGAAGCTGCCAGCCAAAGTTTGGGACCTGCTCCCCATCCAATGGTAGAGATGTCAGAATGATAGCTTGGGATGACTTAATGTGTTAGTTGAGACAATCCTGAGTCTAATCTGGGAAGTAAAAAGATGAATTTAGGAGTAGAAGAATGAGAAAGGGGAAAAAAGGGTTGCATTTTTTATATCAGTGGATCTGTTGGGAGTACATAGGTGGTGAGATAGAGATGATATAAATTAATCTGAAAAGTTGGTGATTGTATATTTATGGAGTACAGAGAGTAAAAGGCTTAAGATTTTGATAACACTTGTATGAGTATGTGTGTGTGTGTTTATTAAAGGAAAAAGGTTGTTAGAGCCTTTGGATGAAATTGTTAGAGTGAGAGGTGTATCAAAATGTATGTAGTTATGACCAAAAGTCTTGGCAGTAGCAAATTTTGTGGTTCTTTTGCTTTATTGCTTAAAACTTTTAGCTACACCATTCACATCTCCTGGGGCATCTTACCAGGCATTTAAAATGATATCTATATTACGTTTAATGAGCTCCCACCAAAGAAGATAAAAGTGAATGATTTAATATAATATAATTCAACTGATAAAAAAAGCCACAAGGGCCTATTATAGGTCATCTGAGTCAACCCCCTGCCCTATAAACTGCATCCACAAGATTGCTTCCTAATTGCTTAAAAAGGCATCACCATCATCATGGCGTCAAAAACTAAATTTGCAATACACATATCAATATAATATCTACACAATTTGATATCATAATATGTAATTTGCCCCAATACGATTTAAAAACCATGATAACCTACCCTCCCTATATATTCATCTAACCTATGCTTGAAAACATTAAATTTGGACTGCTTAATGTCTCATATGGTAAACCATTCCAGTAATCTACCACTCTATTGGTGAAAAAATATTTTCTAACATTCAACTCTCACCTCTTTTTTCCATTTTTAAGTGGTGACCCCTAGTCCTATTACTACCTTCCAACTCAAATAACTTGCTAAAATCCAACTTATCCATCCCAGAAAAGATTTTAAAAAGCTCAATCATATCTCCCCTCACACATCTTCTCTCAAATGAGAACATATTTAGTACCCTCAGTCTATCTTCATATTCAAGGTGCTTCAAGGAAAGTATTATTTTTGTTGCCTTCCTTTGTACTGATTTTAACAGGTTGATGTCATGTCTAAAATGTGGTGACCATGCTTGTATACAGTACTCTAAATGTGGCCTAACATACAAGTTGTAGAGTTTAAGAATAACCTCTTTACTCTTGTAGTTAACATTCCTATTAATGTATCCTAGCACCCTATTTGCTCTATTTTTTGCCTCAATGCACTGCTTTGTAAACTTCAGTGACCTATCTACTACTAGGCCTAAGTCCTTCTCATCCTCAACTGAATTCAACCAATGCCCATCCATTTCATAGCTAAATTCCATATTATCCCTTCCCATATTAAGAACTTTGCATTTTTTAAGGTTAAAAGTCATCTGCCCCTTCTGAGCCCAAGCTAATAACTTATTTAAGTCACTCTGCACTTTAAAGCTACCCTCAACTCTTTGACTACAGCTGCCAATTTAGTGTCATCAGCAAAAATTGACACTTTGCTATTTACAGCCTCCCCAAGATCATTTATATAAACTATGAATAATAAAGGGCCTAGAACGGATCCCTGAGGTACACCACTGATAATGTCCCTCCACTGTGACCTCACCCCATTCAGCACAACTCTGTGTTTCCTGTCTTTCAGCCATTCAGTTATTCAATTCAAAACTTTACCACATATACCATGCATTTTTAATTTGTGCCCTTTGTCTCCTATGCGGAACCTTATTAAAGCTTTGCTAAAGTCTTAAGTAAATTACATCAACATTCTCTCTCTTATCTAATTGCTTAGTTACATAATCCATAAATCATAATCTACCACTTCTAAACGTCTGCTGAGCTTGATTTATTAAACTACTTCTTTCTAGGTGCACAGACCATTCAGGGGGGTTCCCTACATAGCCTGTTTCACTTGGCGCCTGGAGGAGATGCGCATCCTTGCAGGCTGAGCGCAAATTAGGATAACTCTGTCATTGGGTTGATTTCAACTGTTTGATGGAGCCCTTGCCCTACTCAGCGTTACTTTACCCTTTTTATTAGTATTATTACTTTATTATTATTATTAGCATTATTATTATTATCATTCTTATTGTTTAGTATTTATTTTTTATCACTATTTAGTATGATTTTTATATTATTATTAGTGTTTATCATAATATAATTTCATTATGTATTATAATTATTTATTATTATTATCATTATGGCAATCCTCTCAACCTTTTCTACCTGCACTTTGTACTAGTAGGAGTGTTTCCACTTGTACAGAGTTTGGCCCGGTAGCCATTTCGCCTTGGTGGATGCATCCCATCCTGGGATCACCTAATGCCAAGTTATGATAACAATAGGTGATCACTTACCCGATTGGTTAGTGGCCCCACCAATCCCTAGTTCTCTTTATTACTCATAGTAGGCAGTCGCCAGATGGGCTCCTAAAAAAAAAGTCTATATTCCACACCCTCCTGCTACTTTCCACACTCGCTCTTCTATCCACAGAGGCTCTGGTCTACTTTTGTCCTCTTATAGCCTTAGTTGAGTGGCAGTGTATACTGTGAAGGCCGAAAGGTAGCCGCCTAGGGCAAGTATTAGGTATGGTGTGTGTTGGGTCCTCAACTCTGCTCACCTTCTTCCAGTACACAAATAAGGTGGCTTCATCGGCACCATCCCTTATGGTTAAAGTTCAAAGATAATTTCCCCTGAATTGCAGCCTGGGTTGGTAAAGCCAATCAATGCTGGCCCGGGTCCATTATTTGTAAATGCTCACATTCTGGAATTTCTGATGCTATGGAGACTTTTCTCTTAACCTCTCAAGTCATTGGGAGGTCATAGTATCCACCTTCCACGAGGCCCCTTTTTCTCCTTTTCAAACTGGTGACCACAGAAGGCAAGAATGGGAAAGCACATGGAGATCTGCCTCCAAGCATCGCCTCACCCTCCCTAGGTGTCAGGGAGGATGAGGAACACTGAGGCACCCCTTTGACAGGTGGAGGGGGATCCCCTCCTACCATCAGGATGCTGCAAAGGGGGAGGGCTTTCCTCCCCCCCTTGGAAGGACATGGTCGTAGAGGGCACCTAACTGCATATAGCAGGGCCTTCCATGGAGCCAAACCTGGGCTTGGCACGGATGGCAAAAAAACAAACAAAAAAACCCTGTCTTAGATTTTTTTTTTTTTTTAAGTGAAATTTGAAAAAACCTGGGTTTCGGGGAGGGAGTTAACATTTTTAAAGTTACATGTTTTTTGTTTTTTCAAGAAATTAATGCTACTTATCATTTTATTCAAAATGCATATTTATTTTTATAATTTAAAAAATTATGTATCAAATTAAGGTTATTTCTCTGATACTGACTCATAATTCATCTCTCCTTCTACAGGTTATGGCTATCATGGATAGCCACAATTCTCGATCAGTGATCTGTTCTTACTATAATATAATTATTAAACTAATTAATTATTATTATAAAAATTGAGATAGCTATTCTTTTTCTAGGTCATTCTAATGTTTGTAGCATGAGATTTTAAAAAAAACAGAATAAAACCCAGGTTTTGGGGGCTTTTTCAAAATTTGAGGTGTTTTGCCAACACTGGGGCTCAGTGCCAAACACCGAACCTAGATCTGCCCTTGTACAAGATTTTCTTCGCCTGGCCCCTGAAGATTCACCAGGACCCCCTCTCCTGGCTGGTGCCCCTTTGACAGCTAAGACCTTCTCTATCTCAGTGAAGATCTTGCTGAGGCCGGTCCGTTTAGCCTAGGGCCTCTTTCGGGCAATGGAAAAAAGTGGGTTCATTTCCCACCTTCTCTCAAAAAGAGAAAGGACTGAAAGAAAATGAGTAAGACACATGGGGTCTGCTGCAGCTTCGGCAAGTTACCAGGCAAATATCGGCAGATCTAAGACTAAAGTTACAAGTGGGCTGAGCGGAGCCGAAGTTACGTCGGTCTCCCTGCGTTTTTGAGCCCGCTTGCCTCAAACACTTTCTCGTTATTCATTCCACTGATGGTAGCATGTTGGCATAAAGCAACATAATCCATTAAAGGATAACATTAGCTAACTTGATTGGTAGAAAGCTGAAGGTGACCCATTTTTGGATGGAAGCCTTCTGACAAATGTGTCGGATCCCTGTTAGCGATCTTTTTACAGGAGACCACGCTGGGCATGTGCCCCCTGCCCACCGTCCCGGGATATAAGGGTTTCACGACCCCACCACCAAGCGATGGGGTCCAGGAAGGAAGATGCACAATTTACACTTTTCACGATGTCTTTGTTCTTCTCTTTGCTTTAACTACCACTTTTCAGGCAGTAGCAGTGCAGCTGCACCCGGAGAGTTGGTATACTGTTATTTCTGCGTACATTTCACCGGCTGCTGACTTGGACACAGGGGACTTCCGCCGCATCACGGCAAGCTTACCAAGGCCCTTTCTCTTGCTCGGGGATTTGAATGGTAGACACCCATTATGGGGAGACTAGTCAATCCCAGGGGTCAGGGTCCTTGACGAGCTGGAGATAGGTGTCCTAAATGCGGATGAGTTTACGCGTCACTGCCCGAGAACCGCTTCATTTTCCTGTCTTGATCTATGCTTGTGCTTTCCGGATGGAAAGCCTGATTTTGGGTGGATGTGGTTGATCATCTCCATGATAGTGATCACTTTCCCATTCAAATATCATTTTCTGGACCACTTCCACCTGAGAGACCCCCCTGGTAGTGTTTGGCGCAGGCGCAGTGGTCCGTATTTCAGAAAATGACTGATTTCTCTGTCCCAGTCGACGAGCTTAGTTTGGTAAATGAGGCCCTATAGTTCTCTAGTAATCTCTTTGTCGTGAGTCTAACTACTATTCCTAGAACACTTTTGTGTTCAGCCGAGTGTAAGTAGGTCCTCAAATAGAAGCGTTATGTCTACATGTACTATAAATGCCTCCAGAATGATTTCACTTACGGTGAATTTTGTCAAGCTAGGTCGACAGGGGTGTGGAAGCGAGTCAAAAGGATGCCGGGCAAGTTTTTGCAGGACACCATTCTCATTCTTTATGAGAATGTGACCGCAATCTCGGACCACCCTGTCCGTGGTGGAATCCTTCGCTACCTCTTTTCTGCATCCTATAACCGGGATATTGCTCCACCAGAATTCAATGCAGGTCGTGATGTCGCCGAAGGCCACAGACTGGACTTTACCTTGAGAAGCGGAGAACCCTACAAATACAGGTTTACATTGATTGACTTGTATTCCGCTCTCGCTTCGTTCATGGACACTGCCCCCTAGTCTGGACAATGTCACATCTGCCATGCTTCGACATGTAGGTAAGCGACACAGGGCCTTTTTGTTAGATTTGTTCAACAGGATTGGGACAGTGTGTATCCTCCCTGTCTGCTGTGCTCACCTTTCGCAAGACGGAGAGAGATCACTCTACCCAGCCAGTTTCTGCCCAATCTCTCTAACCTGTGTTGATGGAGAAATTGGTGTTAGACTAGCCTCTTTCCTGTACAAGGAGGCTACCTGTCTTTTGCACAGTGCGCCTTCCACAAGTTCCACTCCACATTGGATGCCTAGCTCTGAAGTGGAACGGGGCCTTGCTTCTTAGACAGCACTACGCTATGGTGTTTTTCGATCTGAGAAGGCTTATGATACCACATGGCGATGCAGTATCATTGAGAATCCACATGATTGGGGAGAGGGAATGCCTCCCAATTTTTACTTTTTGGTTTTGTTACGAACGTTGATTCAGTGTAATGGTGTTGGAGCCCTCTCCGGCCCAATTGAGCAGGAAGAGGGTGTCCTGCAGGGAAGTGTCCTCAGTGTCACACTCTGCCTTAAGTATTAACGTTATCACTTTGGTGCTGCCGTAAGATGTTCTCGTTACACTCTACCTGGAGAACCTTTTGATCTCCTTTGGGCGAGGCCCAGATGCCAACTCTGGAGCATCAACTCAACAAGCATTGAACTGTATCTCGCTATGCCGAAGCACACTGTTTTCGGATTTCCTTGGCCAAGACTAAGGTGGTGCACTTCTGTTGCCAACCATGGCTCCACTCTGACTAGGACTTGTCCCTAAATGGGGTTCGTCTGGAAGGGGTGGAATGGTACCATTTCCATGATCTTGTTTTTGACCGATGCCTCGCCTGGGATGCTCATTTTTGTAGCATTAGGGCTCTTGTACCCATGCCATGGACATTCTTCATTCTGTGACATTCAACAGCTGGGGTGCTGATAGAGCTGCTGCCTTGCTTTTCTATCAATCCTTTGTCCATTTGAAGCTTGACTATGGATGCAGGTTTTATGCATCCACAGCCGAGTGTGTATGCGGAAGGTAGAATCCATCCACCACACGGGCCTCATTCAGAGCCTACTTGTTGATGCTGCAGAGATGCCACTCACTCTGCACCGTTCACAGTGCATTATTCGCCTTACACGCGGGCCTGGCACCTCCCTTAGTCGCCAACAGCTCTCACTGCATCCTTGGCCCATCTCAACGGTGCCTATGCCGTCTAGAGACGTTAGTCATATCCTAAGGCCTTTTAGTTTAGGGCTAGGAAACTCCTTCAAGAACTCGGTGTAGCTCTCAGGCTGGTGGCGCCTTTGTTCTGCCCACGATGGCACCACCAATCACTCTCTGTCACCACGCATCTGCACCCAAAACTTCTTTCAGTGCTGGGAGTATTGCATTTGGCCTTTTGGACCACACTTTATCTCACGCTGGATCCATGCCAGTGTAAATGGATTCCTCGAAGTTGCAGGAGTAACAACAAAGAAAGAAGGTACCTTAGGAGACCTTACGGTCCATTCAAGGAGGGTACCTTTGGACTAGCAATCGAGCGGGCACATGGCTGCTCAATTGTTTTGCGTCCCTAAACGGCCACTTTTTAAGACCTTGTCTAGTCTTGACTTGAACTGGTCAACAGATTCACTGTTGACAACTTCCACTGGAAGTGCGTTCCACATACCGCAGATACTGTAAGTGAAAAAATTTCCACACAGATTGCGGTTGTAACGCTTCAGTTCAAGTTTGAAGCCGTGATTGCGCGTTCTGTTCTCACTCAGTGCGAAAATATCCCGTTAGTCAACATTGTCGAACCCTCAAAGTATTTTGAAAACTTCAATGAGCTGACCACGCAGTGTACGGGTTTCCAGCGAGAACAGATCTAATTCCCTTAGTCTATCCTCATAACTTTTATGTCGGATAGAGGGAATCAGCTTGGTTGCCCTGGCTTGTACGCGTTCCAATCTCGCGATGTCCTTTCGCAATGAAGGACTCCAAAATTGTACTGCATACTCCAGGTGCAGGCGGTCAAGTGAGTTGTACAGGCACAGTACAATCTCCTGGTTCCGATAACCAAACTGACGCTTAATATAGCCTAGCATCCTTTGGGCCTTTTTCTCCGCCTCAATGCACTGTTTCGAGAACTTGAGGGCTTCAGTTTCCACGCTGTATCCCTCTCTTCGAAGTTTGTCTTCACAGCCGAGCTGGTTGTAATACACCAATAGGTACAGGAGATAATGCCTCATGCCCTGTTTGGAGAATGGATTGTGATCTAATGGGACTCACAAAGTGCCTTGATTGCTCTTGGAGCATTGTAATCTCCACCCCTCACCCACCCTGCTTCTCACAACCTTTTGATGATCACTCACAGGTTCTGGATCGGTTAAGATCCATGCAGTTTTCCCGTAATGTGGTGGTTGAGTCCAAGACACTTGATTACTTTCTCTTGATGATATGTGACTCTATACCATGCTAGATAATGTATGAATGACAACCTAATTGCTCATGGAGCATTCCTCCCTAACTTGAATGCCTGAAAAAAAGAAAGAGCTGAAATCAAATTTCTTATATTTGAATTCAAGCTTAAGCGGTGTACACATCAATGCTTCAAGTAACTCTCACAAATGATAATCACCAAAGATTTGAGTTATATAAAAAAAAATCCAATGAATGGGCAGTCAAAATCCATTTAAATTATAAGCTTAAGTTCACAAATCTTTTTTCAACATTCTCTTTTCATACTTGTTTCAGTAGATATAATTATTTTGCATCCAGTGTTGCCTTTTTTTCAGGTTCTTATTCATTCTGAATTGTTATTTTTTAAGAGTTCTTTGTATGGTTGTTAAACTAGTATGAAGATGGTCACATCTATGGTCTTTGGTTGAATTCTGCTAAAATTCTTTAGTTAACATTTAATTGAACCACATGTTATGAAGTTGATGCATGACTATAATATCCAGTGCGAAGAAAGTTCTTGCTTCTTTCATCTTGGATGAAGTTGATTCTGCTGTGTCAGAACACCTTCCACTCTGTTCTGAAGCTTGAGGATTTCCTCTTTTGCATACATTTCATTTCATCCCTCTCATTCTAAGGGTTAATGACATATGATGGTTCAAAATCACACACATATTTCATGTGGTCATGCTGTATAGGTGTTTGGAACAGGGTTTTCTTGTATGTATCTTCCATTTGTATTATTTAGCAGTGATTTTTATTTCCATTCCAGGGGGATGGCAATATTCGTTATTATGAAATAACAGAATCTATTCCTTATTTCCATTATCTGGATCAGTATATTTCATCTGAACCACAGGTAAGTTTTTTCTCAATTTAAAAGGAAAACTGACAAGGGCATCCCCTACTGAAAGTTCGTAAGGAATGATCTGTAAAGAAAGTGAACTAGAAGTGAGGCTGAGAGGGCATGTAATTTTCTAGATGTCAGCTGCAGAATGGCTGCTTGTAATACACTTGACAACCCCTCACTGGGACCAGGATGGTGTGCAATTCCCCCATGTGTCAGATGTAGCAGAGATTTATCTCTGCTACACTGTCTGCCCCTTTACAAGTACAAGTATCCCAAACAGTCTATTTTGGTGATCAACCTTTCATATATTTTCTTTTCCCCTAACCTCACCACTTTTATAAGCCTTTGAAAACTTTTAGGGGGGGTGCCTAGGTTGATTTTTGCTTATTAATAGTAAATAATAATGGTGAAGTGTATGGAAAATGTAGGGTTTAGTTTGCTTTACAAGAATGCTGCAAGACAGTTTTTTTGTGTTTCTCAATAATGAGTAAAGAAATTTTGAGCCTGTATTGATATCATCCAGCCCTTCTGAGCTACCAGAAGAGGCTGGTTCAGCCCATCCTGGATTGCTGTCTAGAATGCAAAACTGCACCCACACAATCAAACATTATGGAAGACTGCACTGCACACACACCAGCAATACATTATACTACACTCCTTGGGATCTCTGTGTGGAAAACACAGTACAGGTTATATCCTTCTTTAGGGTCTCAGGGACTTGCTCGGTTTGACAGACTGAGAAACAAAATCAAACTGCCTATTAAAATTACAATCACACTCAGCATTGAACATGTTAAAGAGTAGTGATGGAATAACCAGTCATTTCGGTAGTTAATAAAGAACTGGTTCCTCAGCACTGACTGTTCGTGTCTCTTTCTCTGATCATTCTACTTTTCTTCCTCCCTGCAATGAACTTGCACGCCTTGCTCAATGAGGCAGATGTTCCATGAGTACTCCTCTCTTGTCCACTCAGAGTATGTACATTTCATACATTTTTCATCTCCCTTAACTTGTCACCACTTTCATAAGCTGCTTTTCAAAAAATTTCCAGCGGAAATGCTTCCACTTTTATTGGGGGAGTTAATTAAAATTAAAATTGAGTGATTGTAGACTCGCGTCTTCTCCCCAATACTAATGATCTCTTCCTTGTTGCAGAGGGGATTTGGGGTGATGCCAAAACGTGGTTGCCAGGTTGCCAAATGCGAGATCTTCCGCTTTTACAAACTCTTAGCGACGAAGAGTTTTTGCGAGCCGATATCGATGATCGTCCCGCGAAAGGTAAATCTAGGATTCATTTGTACACGCGTACCATTGAGTCATCCTCAGCTGGGGTTTCCTTGCCAGTTTTTGTTGATTCTGATTCGAGAGGGTTAACTCTTCTTCTCAGGAAATATCTAATCATCATCATTACACTACTTTCCCATTCAGCCATAAAGCGACCCAATATTCGCGTTATTAGTCTTTCGTAGCGAGGGGGGGGGGGCCTTATTTCCTGTAATGTCTCATCCAGTCAGGCTTTATTCTTAGGTAAAAGTCCCCCCTCATAAATCCTTCCATGCCTATCCATCATAGACACTATTATCCAGTATTCTCCATATTAGTCTCCTTTCCCGTAAGGGGCACGGTGATGTGTGTTCCTCTCCGCCATGCTGACCGGACTCTGCGTCCCGTCTGACCCTAGCTTAGCCTTTCCTCCTTATTCCACTATCCCTTACTCAATCTTTTTGTACTAAGTCTCATTCACAGTGTTTTGAATCCTTCTATCCAGACTTTTTAGTCAGTCACTTTGTCTACCCTATCATTGTGGCCATCTTAAACAGCCTGGGTATGATAATATAGGTAATCACCCAACCTAGTCGTTAGTGGACCCGCCTATCTCTCCTTCTCTTTATTACATACCCTCATACCCTTTTCCACGCCTGCTCTCATATCCACAGAGGCTCTGGCTCTCCAGCGCACTTTTGCCCTCTTATGAGCCTTAGTTGAGTGGTAGTGTATACTGTGAGGTGCCTACCTGCTATGCGGGCCAAAAGCCCGATGGCTAGGACAAATATTGGGTACAGGGTGTTTTGGGGCATTGACTCTGCTCACCTTCCTCCAGTCCGCATATGTATAAGGTGGCTAAGCGTGCTCAAGGATAATTTCGCCTGAATGGCGAAAGACCAAGACATTATGTGTAAATGATCACATTGTGTAATTTGTGATCCTACGGAGATCTACTCTTAACTCCCAATTCATTGAGTATCTACCTTCCATGACCTCCATTTTCTCTTATTTTAAAATAATTACAACAGAAGGCAAGAGTTGGAAAGCGCATGGAGATCCACCTCCAAGCAAGGCCTCGCACTCCTTAGGTGTCTTGGAGGACGAGGAAAGTCGAGGCACCCCTTCGACCAGTGGAGGGGCTTCCCTCTCACCATCACCATGCGGCAAAGGGGCTCTCGGGCATCTCTACCTCGGAAAAGAAGGTGGCCTCCCCTGTGCTTTCTCAGGGGTCCCTCCAACCCTCTTCTAATGGAGATGAGATTTACTCCTCTCCTATTTGTCTGCTAACGTCGCGGGGTACCGGGTTCGATCCCGGCATGAGCGGACACAAACGTCAGAGGTCTGGCTACCATTTGGTAGATGCGCTGTGCTCACCCCTGTATTTGGGTGGGTAGATCTTACACTTCTCATCACACACACACACAATCACACACACAGACAACCCAATTACAACACTGCTTCCTTTTCTCCCGTTTTCGCAGCGCAACACATACACACCCTCTCTCTGCTCTCTTCCAAGGAATCCTCCCGATGGGTATCTATATCCACATACCTCTGACGCGGAACAGGTCCTGGGGCGATGAAGGTTCCACCTGAACGCTGTTTAGTGTCAAAACATGATACTTCCTGGCACCCCTCCCCAAAGAGGACCGGCCCCTGATGCCCTTAGGCTCACCAGTGATTGTCATACAGATTTTGTCTCTTTCATTATCCAGTCAGGGATCCGCCTGGATAAAGGCAGGTTGGCGAACCATTACTACTACTCCTCTCCTAGGTCTACAGGTTTGGTGGCTTCCCCTTCACCCCCTTCTTCGGGGCCTCCTCGGGCCACTCCATCTTCCCACCAACGGCAGTCCCTCCTTTCGTATCACAGGGAACTGTCAAGAGAGAAGGCAGGCGCCCAAAATTGACCGCCCCCCCTCTTTAGGGGAGCAATGGATAGTAGATCCTGTCGGTCCATGCACCCTAAGGTCTTGCAGTCCTGCATTTTATGCATGCAGGGGTCGACGAAACACGACAAAACAGAATCCTCGATTGGGATCCGTGATGCCTCGGAGGGGATGACCGCCACATGGTTCCGGAGGCGACCCACCCGCGTATGGTAGGATCTTCCATGGGGGCGAACCTGGGCTCGGTAACAAACACCGAACAAAGATCCACCCCCTTTGCAAGCTTCTCTTCGCGTGGCTCGGGTCCCCGAAGACTCAGAGGGAGAGGAGGGAACTCCTCCCGGTGCAGCTTTGACAGCCAAGACCTTCTCCATCTCGGAGAATGATCTTGCTGAAGCCACTCCATCCGGCCTAGGGGATCCTTCCGGTGGTGGAGAGAAGCGGGTTTATCCCCACCCTCTCCCCCAAAACGAGAAAAGACAAAGGACACTAAGAATTCCTCTCCCTCCACATACGCTCAGGGGACAGACGGGTCCGCTGCCGTTTCGGCAAGGGACCAGGCCAAAATCGGCACGCCTGGCCTCGAGGCGCTATCGGGGGGGGGCAGGAGGTACCCAGATTAAGACCAAAGTTGCAAGTGTGCTGAGCGGAGCCTCGATTACGTCGGATGCCCGCTCGAAAACCTCGCGCTTTCGTGCCCACTTGCTTCAAGCGATTTCTACTTCTCTGCTCCACTGATAGCAGCATGTTGGGTAAGGGCAACATAATTCATCAGAGGAGAGCATTAGCTAGCTTGACTGGCAGAGACAAAGGTGACCTGTTTCTCGCGGATGGGAGCCTTCTGCGAATGCGTCTGATCCCTCTAAGGCGGACATGATTTGTCTCCTTCGAACACCTATGTCTCGCCAGTGAGTGTGAAGCGGCCCTCTACCACGAACTTCGTGAGAGGATTGGTTTACGCCATGGAACTCGTGGAGTACTAAATTTAAGACCACCTTAGAACTGGCCGACCATGGAGCCGTCAAGGTCGAACTTGTAATGAGAAAACAGTGAGGGGCCTCAGGACTCACCCCTACACTCGATCACATTCTACTGTGATTGGCTCCCTGAGTCGGTGAGTGCCGTTTTGTATCGCTACCGTGTGAATGTATTGGTGCCACTGCCGCGGTGCTACTATTGCCACCGCTTTGGCCACACGAATCGCTTCAGTAGACGTGCAAAGTCGGGTTTACCCACACTCTGTGTAAATTGCTCCAAAGCCGTGTAGCGGCGGGATCGCTTTCTTGAGGGAAGAGAGGTTCCTTTTTCTCAAAGGACTGGGAGTCCAACTTCAGCCAAGGCGAATGATTCGCACTCAAGGATGAGGAAGTGGTGGTTCCAGTCAGAGCGGAAAGTGCGAGGGCTCAGGCCCCAATCGATGCGTCCCTTTACTGCCACACCAGAGTCAAGATTGGCTTCAGCCGTCTCCAAAAGCCAGATGTCGGCGACAATCGGTACCACAGAACTGGAAAAGAGAAGGCACATTCAGTCACCTATTCACTGCCACACTCAAACATCTTTACTCCTAACTCTTTCAACCATATCCACTCTCACACAATCTTCACTCACCTATCTTCCGTCTAGGCGGCTCTTCCTTCCTCAGTCACAACTAATGACTTCCAAACTATTTCCTAACACGTTATAGTTATGCTGAAAGAATCCGCCTAAAAAGAAAACAGGAGATGAATGGGGGAGCACGATAGAGATCCATCGAGTCCCCCCACACAAAGCAAAGACGGTGATCACACGATCCACACACACACATTCTGCAAAAGAAGAAAAATATTAGACATAGGGGAGGGGAGGCGGACAACCAAACTACTACATCCCTCCCAGCTAAATTCGCCTCACCTCACCATGTCTCAATCCCCATCTTCATTCATTCACAATGCTTTCGACATCACCCAGTCATACTCTTTCACTCTGCCTCTCCTCCTAGTCATAGGTCCATCAACTGTCTCTGTCATCTGTCGTAATGTCTCCTCATGTCTGTCCATGGTCCCTTCTCTATGTACTTCATCCACACACACATCCGACATTCCCTGACCAATTCCACTCAAATCCTCAATTAACCTCTCTACTACATCCATCAAACCTTCCCATTCTTTCATAGCATTTATCGACTCTTGTTCCAATTTCGCACTTATCCCATTTATACTCTCTAGCATAGACTCAGACTCATTCAAAGGAAACTTACAAATACTGTACGTTCTATCATATACTCCATCTTGATCTTGCACAAACCCAGAAAACTCTCTCACATCACTCTCACCGAACTGTTCCATCCATTCATCCTTTCTCAAACGTTTACTCTTACGCTTTTCCCTTCCATGTTCAACTAACACTAACTGCCTTCCCTCTAAAGCACTAGCTATATCATCCACCATTTCACAGTCTTCCATTCTTTCAGACAGATATTCATTCACCGGATGTTGCACCAAATATTGAGGAGGTTCACGCCACTTTCGCAACTGACCTTGATGCGCTCTACGTTCGTCCAAACTTCCATCTTCTCTTTCACGAACTATCACATAACTTACCCCATTCGACCAAACCTTTCTTACTACAAACGGACCTTCAAATTTCTCTTTCAACTTATCCACATTCAGTCTACCTTTTGTCTCAATCTCCTTTAGTACTTTTTCACCCACAGAAAAACTCTCGAACCTTTCATTCCCTTTTCTCCACAACTCACGATCCTTCTCACTAAGTCCCATATGTGGCCTAATCATTCGTTCAAAGTTCATCAAATACTTACATGGTGACATTCCAATCGCCTTATGCACTGTCATGTTATACGCCCAAAGCACTCTTCCCAAACATTCATCCCATTCTTTCCCATCTTTCACCATCAATCGTAACATCTCACTCAAAGTTCTTATCGTTCTTTCAGCCAAACCATTCGCACTAGGCATATACGGCGTCGTTCGCACATGATCTATTCCCCATTCACTCAACATCTCAAAAGCACGTCCCACAAACTCAGGTCCATTGTCACTCAACATTCGCACAGGCTTGCACATGGGCAACATTCTCTCACTCACTTCTCTAGCAACAGTCAATGAAGATTTATTTGTCACAGGTGCAGCATACGCAAATTTGCTCTTATGATCCACCATCACAATCATCCCTACATACCCTCTTGCAGTCCTCAGAAAAGACACGCAATCGATCGCTACCATTTCAAAAGGTTCATTCACACTCAACTTTAATACATGTGGGGCAACATACACTCTCTGATACTTTCTCTTCTGGCACACTTCACACGTAGTCGCTACATCCACGCAAATCTTTCTCAAAAAGGGACTAAATATACATCCTTTGATACATTCCCACAATTTATTCTTACCCATATGTCCAAACCTATCATGCACAATCTTCACCATTCCAATCGTGCCACACACGGAAAACACCGGAATATATACATCCTCATCATCTATACATTGCACAAAATACACTAAACCCTTGCACACTACAAACTTTCCAGCAAACCTTCTAAACTCTCTTAATATGCAACTCCATTCATTCACAGGAACACTGGTCATCACGCTATCTTTCAATTCACGCACCATCGGACATGACTCTTGCATGCTCTCTATATCTTCAGCAGTCAACAGCTCTTCACTCAAATCGACACCTGCCACCCCTACAAATCCAGTTGAGCCTACAAGCTCACTCTGCAACTTCCCAACTGTTACACCATCTTTCACTAAACATTCATTGCATACATCCACTGAAATCCTATTCTTACACAGAAAATCAATCCCAAACAGAAAACAATAAGGTAACTCATTCTCACTTAGCACAACAAATTCAACTTCCCCATGCTTACAGACAAACTCACTTCCTCCCATGCCATAATACGTCCACTTCCGAGTCCACTTATCCAAACTGTCACACCTTTTCTCAAAACATTCCAACTCATATTATCAACATCACACACAACTTTTGCATTCACCAAGGAAATTTGCGCACCTGTGTCAATCATTCCACAATAGCTCTTCCCATTCATAGTCAAGGTAACTTGCACTCTCTCTTCAAGTCCATGTTCACACATTATATTCAACACTTCGGTCTGTTCCACAAACACTTCTGCAGCATCCAAACCTTCATCTTCACTAACAGGAACAATTCCTTCGCAAACGTAGTCAATCTCTCTTCTTACATAACTCTTCTTCCCAATCAGCCAATTATAATGCACACCACTCAAACATTGCAGATGCAACTCACACCCATTCACTCGGTCTATACCTTTACCACGATACATCACTGGCTTCTCCACACCATAATGCACATATATTCTCACACCAAACAGCTTACTCACTATCGCTAATACTTCCTGAAACATCATCACTCCTGGCATACACATACTTCTCAACTCTTTTCTTAACCTACTTGAATTTTCCATTCCCAATTGCTCTGGTCTCTTACACGCTTCTTCCATAACCACCTTTCGTAATGCATTCACACTTTCTGGCACCTTCTCAAGCAATCCATCTTTCATCAAGTCTCGTAAACCATACAACACACTTTCGAACATAGAATCATCTCCACCCTTACATTTTCTTCCAACAACCACACCTGCTGGCAAATACTCAGGATTTATGCCTATAGTCTCGCTCTCATTCAAACTACATGGCAAACGTGACATCAAATCAGCAATCACATTCCTTTCACCTGGCAAATACTCAACCACAAAATCAAAATCACTCAAATCCTCTATCGTCCTTGCAAGCCTACTATCAACTAACCTCATACGCTGCAAATACACTAGTGGCTGGTGATCTGTTCTCACTACAATCCGTACTCCATACAGAAATGGTCGTAACGACTTGAGACAGAATCTTAACGCAGCCAGCTCTCTTTCAATCGTTGAATATGCATGCTCTGCCACACTAAACGCCTTTGGAAACATACGCAATTACTCGCTTTCTTTCAACCCCATTCACAACTTGATCTTGCATCAAACATCCACCCATCGAATGACCACTTGCATCCGTATACACTTCAAGCATTCCTGCATTTGTTCCATATGCTGGATACGCAAGTTCCACATCTTTTGCAACTTCTGCTTTTAACTTTTCAAACGCTGCATTCATAGAGTCATTCCACTTAATCGCAGTACTCTTCTTTTTCCCAGTCCATACACTCAATGGTTTCATTACACCTGAACAATTTTTCATAAACTTTCTTCCAAACTCAACTAAACCAAGAAATCCACGCAACTCTCTCACTGTGGTAGGCTTAGGGAAATTCCTAACCTTTCCCACGAACTTCTCCGATTTACGCAATCCAACCGCACTCACTTTATGTCCTAAAAACTCAACTTCACTAGCAAACCATACACATTTAGACAACTTCACTTTCACCCCAACCTCTTCCAACTTTCTTAAAATATCATTCACCAAGGTCATATGTTCTTCCATGTTCTCACTCATCACCAAAATATCATCCAAAAACACTCGTACATTCTTACATGGAAAACCACTCAACTCTACATTCATAGCACGCTGAAAAGCAGCTGGGGCGTTCGCCAACGCAAAGCTCAGGTTTCTGAACTGATAATGGCGCTTTGAGGTAGAGAATGCCGTAATAGGTCTACTCTCTTCAGCCACAGGCATCTGGTAGTATCCACGTACCAGATCCATCTTAGAAAACACTTTCATTCCATAGATACTGTACACACATTCAGACACAACACTCATAGGAAACTTGTCTTTCAACGTTCGTTCATTCACTCTTCTATAGTCAATACACAGTCGCAAACGTCCATCTGACTTTCGTACAGGTACAATCGGACTATTCCAGGCACTCACACTCGGCTCAATCACACCAATTCTCTCTAATTCCTCACACTGTTCCTCAATCTCTTGAGCCACAGGGGCAGGGAAATGACGAGGCCTTTGATATATTGGTATATCGTCACTCAAAATTATTTTGAACTCAGGCAAGCGAGCGCTGCCAAAGTCCTCATCCCCTTGACTCAAAGCACCTCTCCTATTCCACAACATTCTGTAAACTTTTTGCTTCTCACATTCACTCAACTTTTCTTCCAATTTCACTTGCTCAATCAAATCTTCATACTTCCAAACATTCGACGTTACACTCACGGAAAACACATTTGCGTTCACCACATGCATATCATTCTCCATATTCACCACTGTATTTAACACACCCAATTTATCTCCCACTTGCACTCCTCTAAGACTCTTCCTTCGCAGATCAGGCCAAACTTGTATGCAGACACGCGGATCTTTCATATCAATTATACCATCAAACACATGCACCACTCGCCTTAATCGATAGTTCGCAGCGCTACCATCTAAGACATAAATATTCCCATCATTCTCATTTATCTCAACAACCGAATTCTATCCAATCCTTACACTCAATGTTTCATTTTGCTTGACAGGCACACTCTCAATCGCATATACCTGCAGACCTTTCATGATGTTCACTCTCACACTTCCATCTGGATTCACATACCATTGACACTTCATACTTCCATTCTTCTTACATTCAATCATCTCTAAATCAGGGTGAATCACAATACCATTCGCTTTCAAAAACTTATAACCTAATAGCATGTCATACTTCTTGTTTGCACCTTCTACAACACAAAATTCATCTTCATTCATCCGGACACCAGCAATCAAAACACTCTCTATAAACCTTGCAACAATCGGCACATCCTGTTCACCTAATCCAGTCAAATGATATCCACGATCCTTAACTTCACTTGCTTTCATTCCTACAAATGCTTCATAGTACACCACATTCACCTTACATCGTGTATCAATCAATGCACTAACTTCTCGTTCTCCACACTTAATTTTAACACACATACACCTATTCACTCTCTGACCCCAATTCACTCCATTATTTGACAATCCTTCTCTCACATTCATCACTTGAACTCTAGAGAATTCCCCAGAAGGAACTCTCTCATTCCTTAGTTTCCCTGAGTCGTATCCTCTCGATTACTTGCATCATTCCCATCCATTCTTTCATTTGTGCATCTTTCACCAGTCCTACACAACCTTGTTGCATAACCTACCATTCCACATTTACCACAGGTAGCTCTTGGACTGGCACACATCCTGGCATAATGCCCTATCTGCCCACAATTACCACACACTCCAGGTTCGCTCATATTCACTCGACCACCTTCCCTGCAATCTCGTACCAAGTGGCCCATTCTTCCACATCCATAACACGCTCTTTCCCTCGCACGCCTACAATCTTTTATCATGTGCCCCATTTGTCCACAGCCAAAGCAACTTCCTTGTGACCATCGACAGTCAACCCTCATATGCCCAACTTTCTTGCACCTCAGACACCTAGGCTCATTTACTCTAGATCTACTGTCATTCCTAGCATTTGTGCGACCACTATTTCGACCATTCTGAACCCTACTCCAACCATTCCGACTCTCACTCTTACTCCCTCTCGGTTCCCGACCAACATACACATACTGTTGTTCATTCTGCCCGTAATAATTTTCTAAAAATCTTGTCATCACATCGATCGGGTTCTCTATCAGCGCATCCCGATAGGACCGGAACTGGGGCAACTTACTTCTACTCGAGTTGCGCACAGTGTGAATCGAGGCTTCCTCCCTTCCATAATCCTCAAATTCATGGTCCTCTAACATCTCCACTCCAGTACATCCTTCCATAGCAATCTTTCACCAGCCCATTTCATCTTCTCTTTCCTCTTATACGTCACATACTCACTCACTTCATTCGGAACCGTATTTAAAAACTTCTTCATCAGCTCCTTATTCCCATTTATTCCATCATCTCCAAATCTCATTCGTGCCAAGGACTCGATGCGCATAAGAATTCACATCCTCATTCTTCCCCATTCTCGCTTCCTCAAACCCATTTGTTTTCTTATATTTCACACTTGTCTTCATCCTCTTACAGTGCTCTATTATTCTCTCTTTCATAACCTCCCACTTAGGCTCACCCACACTCATAATCGTCTGGTAAAAATCCTTCATACGCCCATCCAGAAACTTGCACAACTCTTTCACCCAAAACCTATTATTCTCTCCAAATTTTTCCTTACAATAATTTTCATACTCTTTCAAAAACACTTTCACATCTTTTGCTCCTTCCACTCTAAACTTACTTAACTTTGGCACTTCTCTGATCAGTATACTCCGATGAACCTCAGCATCACTTTCACTATCACTCACTTCTCTCCCACTTTCACTCATGCCTTCATTCGAGCTAGCTGAAATACAAGGAGTCAATACTAGCCAGTCGGGTCCTTTCCTGTCGGTCTGGGCATCTAGTCTTTGGGGTCTTCTTTTTTCGGTGCCTAGTCATTTGCGGGGGTTCGTTTATGTCTGTCAATCCCTTTTTATCAGTCATGTCCATTCCAAGTGGAGTAGAGGCCACACCCCCACCAATTGCACCTGATTCTCCCATTTTCTCATTTAACATTCGCATCAATCTTTCCTCCATTCGCACCTCACTGTCTTTACTCCTCTCTTCTATTCTCACTTCCATCTCCCTCATTTTTCTTTTCAAACTATCATTCTCTTCTCTCAAATGCGCATTTTCTCTGTCGTTCTGCCGCACTAACTCATTTAATCTTCTCATCTCCAACTCCATGGCCCCAATCTGTTCCTCCTCCATTAGGGACAAAAAAACACAGGCTCTCACTTCTCTCCTTCCTCAAACCACCGGGCAGTCCCTATTCGGGCGCCAAAAATATGTAGCGGCGGGATCGCTTTCTTGAGGGAAGAGAGGTTCCTTTTTCTTAAGGGACTGGGAGTCCAACTTCAGCCAAGGCGAATGATTCGCACTCAAGGATGAGGAAGTGGTGGTTCCAGTCAGAGCGGAAAGTGCGAGGGCTCAGGCCCCAATCGATGCGTCCCTTTACTGCCACACCAGAGTCAAGATTGGCTTCAGCCGTCTCCAAAAGCCAGATGTCGGCGACAATCGGTACCACAGAACTGGAAAAGAGAAGGCACATTCAGTCACCTATTCACTGCCACACTCAAACATCTTTACTCCTAACTCTTTCAACCATATCCACTCTCACACAATCTTCACTCACCTATCTTCCGTCTAGGCGGCTCTTCCTTCCTCAGTCACAACTAATGACTTCCAAACTATTTCCTAACACGTTATAGTTATGCTGAAAGAATCCGCCTAAAAAGAAAACAGGAGATGAATGGGGGAGCACGATAGAGATCCATCGAGTCCCCCCACACAAAGCAAAGACGGTGATCACACGATCCACACACACACATTCTGCAAAAGAAGAAAAATATTAGACATAGGGGAGGGGAGGCGGACAACCAAACTACTACAGCCGTACACGATGTCTAAATCGTGTATTGCCAAGTGTGACAATTGCGGAGAGCCGCACCCCGCTTCTTCGAAGCAATGTGGTGCGTATCTCGTGGAGAAGGAAATCCTGGCCGTTCAGGCCTAGGATTGCCTCTTATTTGGCGAGGCTAAGGACTTGTTCCTGGTGCATCTGGCGCTACATGAGACGTCTAATGCTTATATTTTTTAAAAAGGCAACCTCTCATCCTGGCCCCTCCAGACCTACAAGTACGGTCGTTTCCGTGCCCATTCGTAACCCTTCTCCGGGTTCTACTCATCCCGGGCGCTTTCCTGGTAGAGATGGCGGCACAGGGTTTACACCCAGCCTCGGCTAAAACTAGGGCTTCCCCTTTCCATCAGCGTGACCATTTCCCGTTAGGTGAAACGGCCGCGCCCCTCCACCGAGTCGCTAGACTTACAGGAGGCAACACCTCTGAAGGTGGTCGTGAGGCCGTCTTCCAGGTTTCCCCCTTTCCTTTCGGAGGGGGATGGGGGGTCCTCCGAAAGGAAAGACAGCATAAAGGAGCTTCGGCTCCTACGCCCCCAGCTAAGGCGGCACTGGGTGGCTCGGAGACAGTGGATCCACCGAAGTTTTCGAGGCGGAGGGAGGTAAATACTCGCATAGCGAGCCCAACCTTCCCTTATAAGTCCTTGAAGCCAACAGTGCCCGGAGTTCTTCCTCCAGGAAGCGTACGGCCATTCCCTTAGGGCCTTCTCTTCAAACAGGGCCCCAGCATCTCCTCCCAGGTGAGCCTGGAGGGTGTATTCCTTCAATGCAATTGCCGCGGACTCCGGGCCAACTGGGAGGAGCTGCGGAGGCTCATCCCCTCTAGTGCCCCATTAGTAATCTTTTCGTATGTGACCATGCTGGACGAGTGCCCCCGTCCCACCCTCCCAGGAAATGGGGGCCTGGCAGGAGGATGTACCATTTACACCCAGCATGATTTCTCTATTCTTGTCTTTGCTTTAAATACCTCATTTCAGACAGTAGCAGTGCAGCTGGACCTGGTTAGGAGGTACATTTCACCGCCAGCAGACATCGACTCCGGGTACTTACGCCTCATCGTCGCACGTTGCCGAGGCCTTTTCTCTTGCTCAGAGATCTAAACGGTAGACACCCCCCCTCTGGGTAGAATTCGATCAATCCAGGGGTCAGGTCCTTGTTGACCTGATGGACGAGCTGGACATATATGTCCTAAATGTGGATGAGTCTACGCATAACTGCCCAAGAACCGCTTCCTGTCTTGATCTATCCCTGTGTTTTCGGGATGGAAAGCCTGAAGGTCCTCTCCCCCCCGATGGTGTTTAGCGTGGGAACGGTGGTCCGCATTTCAGGAAATGACTGATTTCTCTGTTCCAGTTGAGAAATTTAGGTTGGTAGATGAGGCGGTTGAGTTCTCCAGCAACCTCATCGCCGTGGACCTAACTACTATTCCCTGAACGTCTGGCTGTTTTGCACGCCGACCGCTTCCGTGGTTGTCAGGCGAGTGTTAGACTGCCTTTAAAGAGATGCGTTATACCTACATGTGCTATAAGCGCCGCCCAAACGATTTCACTGTCGGTGAATTTCGACAAGCTTGGGCTAGGTTCCTGTATGTTTCGAATCGCCTCCGCCCTCTTCCTGGTGGGCATACATGTCTTGAGGTAATGAGAAGACCCTTCTAGCAGAGGTGTGGAAGCGAGTCAAAAGGATTCAAGGCAAGTTCTCGCAGGACCCCGCTCCAGTTCTCCAAGAGAATGGGGCTGCAATCTCAGACACCGCGTCCGTGGCGGAGTCCTTCGCGATCGCTATCTCCCCATTCTCTAGCCTGGATTCTACTCCGCCAGCATTTAATGCACGTCGTGATGTCTTTTAAGGTCGCCGACTGGACTTTACCTCTAGAGGCGGAGAACCCTTCAACGACAGGTGTACATTGAGTGAGTTGCGTTCCGCTCTCGCTTCGTGCGCGGACACCGCCCCTGGTCCGGACGATGTCCCCGTATGCCCTGCTTCGACACGTTGGTAAGCGAGGCATGACCTTTCTGTTGGATTTGTTTAACAGGATCTGGACAGAGAGTAGACTCCTGGTGAATCACTACTGTGCTCGCTTTTCGCAAACCTGGGAGAGATCACTCTACCCCGGCCGGTTTCCGCCCAGTTTCTCTAAACCTTCTGCGTGTACAAGTTAATGGAGAAATTGGTAAATGTTAGACTAGTCTTTTTCCTGTACATCGGTGAGCACCTGTCTTCCGCAAGTTTCACTCCACGTGTGATTCTCTGTTCTGACTGGAAAATGCTATTTGCGATGCTTTCCTTCTTCGTCAGCACTGCGCCACGGTATGTTTTGATCTGGAAAAGCGCTATTATACCTCATGGCGATACGGGATCATGGATACCCTCCACACGGTGGGAGTTAGGGGGCGCCTCCTAATTTTTATCTCTGAATTTGTGCGAGATCCTCGATTCCACATAGGGTTGAGTTGAGCCTCTACCCTGGCCGGTTTCCGCCCAGTTTCTCTAAACCTTCTGCGTGTACAAGTTAATGGAGAAATTGGTAAATGTTAGACTAGTCTTTTTCCTGTACATCGGTGGGCACCTGTCTTCCGCAAGTTTCACTCCACGTGTGATTCTCTGTTCTGACTGGAAAATGCTATTTGCGATGCTTTCCTTCTTCGTCAGCACTGCGCCACGGTATGTTTTGATCTGGAAAAGCGCTATTATACCTCATGGCGATACGGTATCATGGATACCCTCCACACGGTGGGAGTTAGGGGGCGCCTCCTAATTTTTATCTCTGAATTTGGGCGAGATCCTCGATTCCACATAGGGTTGAGTTGAGCCTTCTCCGGGATGTTGATGGATCTACTGCCTTACTTTTTTATCGATCCTTTGTTCCTTCGATGCTTGACTACGGATGCGAGTTTTACGCATCTGCAGTCAAGCCTGTATTGCATAAGGTTGACTATCCATCACACCGGTCTCCGCCTGGCGACTGTTTCCTTTCGCACCTTCTTCATTGAGAGCCTACTTGTCAATGCTGGAGAGATGCCACTCGCCTCCTTCAGTCGCCAAAGGCTCCCACTGCATCTGCAGCCGAGAGAAGCCAGTCATATCCTAAGCTCTTTGGCTTTAGGGCTAGGAAGCGCTTTCGAGAATTCGCTGTAGCGCTCAGACTGGTGGCTTCTCTTGTTCTGCCTAGTACACCACCCTGTAAGGTACCACCTTTGACTATTTGTCGCCATGTCTCTGCTCCTAAAGTTTCTATAACGCCAGGAGTATTGCATTCAACCTTTGTGAAGGCCCCTTCGTGTCACGTTGGATCCGTGCCAGGTTACAAGTCTGAAGAGCGCTTCTGCTCTCATGCCGTATTCCCTCTGTTTGTAGTCAACTGGGCTCTACCAGGCGCGGTCTATCACGGCTGAGCTGGTTGCGCCCGCTTCGGAGGACGGATTGCGATCCATAGCAACTCGCAAAACGCCCTGACTGCTCTCACTACATTGAAATCTCTGCCCCCCCCCCCCCTGGTTTGCCGTATCCGTGATGCCAGGTATCCCATCTTCCTTGCCAGGCAGCCCTCCGGGCTGCCTGGCAAGGAAGATGGGAACTTATAGTTGCTTGCGCGACTTTATCCTGTAGACCTACCCCTCCAATACCTCGCAGCTTCAGGTTAAGATCAATAGAACTACCACTTCCTAGCTGTTGCACGGGCCGCTAGCACAGGGCGTCTATAAAATTCCCACAGCATGCACCAGCCTCCCCCCACTCTAACATGGTCCCTCAGGAGACACCCAAAAGGCGTGGCCTCACTTAATTGTGGCAACGTTGCCGGGGCTCTACATCCCTGGCGGTAGGATTAAAGCTTTCTCCTTTAATCTCTCAAGCAGTTGGAGGGAGCTGAGGTGGCATCTGCTCCCTGGGGAGCTCTAAACAACTTACAACAACAACAATCACTTCCTCTCCCTTATTCTCATCATTTTCACTACTCCTTATCTCACAAACTCAATAGCTTTTCACTTTTGATTCTCACTTCCCCTTTACCTTCTTTATACCTTTTGAGTCATGCGATTCAATTTAGCTTTGCCCACGACAATCGTGTGTGGTCATCAGATAGGCTCCTGCTCGTAACCCTCACAGGTCGCAAATCGAAAAATCTCTCACTGCCTTTTTATCCAATGTCATTGATGATTGCTTGCCAGTGCTGTTTCCCTGGTGAGAGGGATCGGATGTTCTTAGATCCCTTTTTATCATCGTTATTTAATAAATGAATGAATTTCCCTCTGTTTGCTTTTGCGTGTTTACCGTGGGACATGTCACTTTTTGTCAATTCCTCCGAGAATGGTTGTAGATAGAAAAGAGTTACGTCATCTGCCCCTTCTGATCACGGACCAGATCTCCACACTGGATAAGGAAATTGGCATAAAGATTAGAATGTCAATCGCTAGCAAGCTCGAGGGTACCAGGAGGCCAGTCCTGATTGGCGGGGAGGCAGGTGCATGGTAATATTGTGTTATGACATCAACCAGCGAGCGCAGAACCCTTCCTCACCTGGTAGTGGTGGGACCAATGCCCGAAGGAGCAACTTCTATTAATCATCCTCACATTTTCACTTCCATCTTCACCACTTTCTTTGCAGAGCTCTCCTTCAAACTTTCTGTGGGAGATGCGGTGTGTATGTGTGATGACAAGGGAAGGAAAAGACAGTGATGTTATTGGTTATCTGCGTGATGATGTGTAAGGAGCTAATAATCTTCAGGTGAAGGCAGTGTCAGGGAAATTATGTGCCCTCCACTCCCTATTGTCCTTATAACTCTGGATAGGTACCTTTACATATTCACACATCCCATTACAACACACTATGAAGTCATTTTTCAAAGCTGTGTAGCGGAAAGTTTGTTTTCGCTTTAAGTCTGGGCCTGGCTAGTTGTTAAGTGGGGGGCTGGTAGCATCGATACCCAACTCATAGTACTAATTATTTCTCTTCTTCCCCCCGCCCCCCCAGAGTGAGCAGTTCCAGCCTGACATTTATCCAGACACAGCTTCGCCCACTGCCGCTCTCACTCTAGAGGAGTGGTTGTCCGGTGTCAACAAGAGTCCCGTTTTGATGTCCATGAAAACAGGTATAAAGTGGTGTCTATTTGTACTGGAGAGTATGAATTGTGAGGTGAACCCATCAACCCGCATCCCTATTTGAGGCCTCAGGTGGGAACTACATAGATACGTGAGATCCAAGCTACAGGTAGACACCGCAGTGTGTGGAAGGAAGGTCGATCCGAATCAAGGCTCCATCCGTCGACTTCGCTCATTCCTTAAGCGCAGCCTCCACTCGGCTAGGCGGTAGCTCTAAAGAAAAGTGTAGTATAAGCCTAAAAATGTAAAGTATTATAAGATTATATGTAGTTGGAGAAAAGTTTGTTTGAAAGGTAATTTATTGGTTGAATGGTACGGACGCATTTTAGTTCCTTTGCCATGTGTACACTATCCGACCATGAGGGAATGAATAGAATTTGATTTGTAGCAGATGGTGGGGCGGCGTGAGGGCGCGTAGGGCTTTCTTTCAGTCAGGGCTGAACCCAAATGGACTAGGTGCTACAACATGCACATAGCAGCCCATTGTAGGGGGCTAGGTGGGCATGTCGGTGTAGACAAATGATGGGTAGCTTTGTACTTGATAGGCATGGGGATGGTTTTAGTGGCGATGTTGCGCGTCGAACCACCTTTGTGTTAAAGTGAGTGAAGGTGAAGACTAAAGCCCTTTGAGGGGGGGAGGGGTCCCTTTCCATTCTCGAGCCCTGCTGGAGGTTTTCTATATGGGTCCCATCAGGCGATTGCCTCAACCCCTGCAAGAGGACGACAAAGGGGGGCGGGGCAGTGAAGCAAGATTGCACACAGTACCTGGAGAATTGTGGGCTCTCCCGTGCTCCCAAGCGCCCTAAGTAGTCTTTTCTTTAGACTATTCGGTCTATGCCCTTTACCACCATTTTCCCTTCCCCTAACTTCACCACTTTACACATCTCTCTACAAACTCTCAGGCGATGTCCTCGTTGGTTTTCACTGCTTAATTTCAATTAAATACAGTAACAACCACGTTGTCTTTAGGAGAATTTCTCATCTTTCAGTTCACTAGGTTTCACAACGCACAAAGACGCATCTTACACGACATTTCACTCCCTTTACTTCACACCCTTTTTTCTGAAAATGTTTTGTAAGAGATGCCCCCGTCTGTTTTCCCGCCTTTTAAATAATTCCCTCTTTCAAGGTATGACTATCAAAACCCACCGCCCCGTGCCGCTCCGTCCAGGTGACGCTACCTCAGACAAAAATGCCCAAAAGAAGTTTGCTTTCCTCACCAAAGAAACAAGAGCCGATTACCGCCCTCTCGAGGTAAGGTTTGACCTTGCTGATGGGTTGCTCTCGTGTACCTGGGATGTCCTCGCTGGGAACTTTGAATCCTATTGTCCGTCCAATGCTATGGCTATTTCACGCGTCATCCCTTCGCTTTGTTATACAAATCCTCTCTAGTGTTCAGGCGACACCTTTGGGATCGCTCGAATGAACTGTTGCTGCAAGCTCCGTTCGAATTGCGTCTGGCTGCGATTGTCCCTTTGTTTTATCTGCTTCGCTCACATGGAGGTCAGGATTTCAAATTCGGTGGACATTTTTAGTTAATGGAGAAATGGTATGGATTCATCTCACTACGGGTTTTGTTTGCTTCAGACGTGTGTTTGCATGGCCTGCCATAACATTTTCTTGGGGCAATAATGGAATATGGTTTTGGTGATTATGAAGTCAATGTGTGTTATCGAATAGGTTTTTTTTTAAGAGGTCAGATATCTTTTATTTATTGTTGATCCCTGTTTTTGGCATCAGAAATAAGCCTAGATCGCTGAACCAAGGTTTCGCTGCCTCCCCTTTGATCATGATACCACCCTGCCCTACACGAGTATAAAATTAGATTAGCGCCCCCATGCCTGCCTCACTACAACATCCAGCAACCTGAAAACACTACCCATCTCATCCTATCTTGGCCCCTTCTTGACCACCTTAGAGTCACTTTGAATATGACCTCTAGAGAAGACCTCGTCGTGTCATCCTTTGTGAGCGCTATCGAGTTTGAAAGAGAACCCTAAGGGCGACAAAATAAGGAAAGGTAACCACAAACTCTTAATACCCCTTCCCCCCTCTCATTCCATCCTCATCCACAAACCACAATCACCTTACCCTTTTCTGTATTTACTACAGTCACAAGGGAACATTATGTGCAGCATGAACAATCTTGCTACAGCTGAAATCTGGATGATTGTGTGGCCTCCTGGTTCCAACATGCCAACATTTGCCCTCCCGACCCTCCTGATGCCTGTAGCAGGATGTGCCGGTATATATACCAACACATTTTCACTTTCTTTACACATCTTTCCTCACAAACTTTCTCTGCGATATGCCCTCGTTGGTACCTCGCTTTATATATATTTTTAAATTTCTAAATCTCTCTCTCACTACCAACCACTAACACCAGCTCAATAGCATATGTTGTTACTGTTCTCCGAGAGCAGATAATCTCTGCTCCCTCCGACCGCTTGGTTGATTAAGGGAATATCTTATCATAGAGCCCATTCCTCATCACTCCCTATCCCATTTCCCCCATTTACATTCGTACTTCTGTCACTACTCTATTTATAAAGATTTTAAACAGTCATGGCAACATGACACACCCTTATCTCTTACCACCATGCATATCAAACCACTATGGCTATTTTCAACCCAATCGCACTTCATGCTTCCGACAAATACTTTTCACTATCTAACAGTTTACCACTTTCTCCACTGACAACAAAAGACATAGCCAAGTCCTCCAACACACAGCACAATCCAAAGGGAAAAAGTTCCCTCTGGGTTCCCTTCCTCCAAGGTGCCACCCTCCTCAACCTCTTCATGAATGTCATATCCCTCACAATTACCCAAACAGTCTAACTAAACATCTACTTTGATGACATCCATACATTATAACAGATACCTACAACTCCAAAACCGGCTCATGCAGAGCAGAATACCCACCTCCCCACAAAAATCAGCATTGACCCTTTCTACCCCTAACCTACTTGTTCTTTGTCACCCCCCGGGTTGTCTTTAATTGAACCTAGAAGCTCTCAAGAAGGCTGCCAAGGCATGTGGTCTTCTCCAGAGGTCTCCAATATAGGTTATAGTTAGATGGGGTTAGGATAGGATGAGATGGGCAGTGGTTTCAAGTTGCTGAAAGTTGCAGCGTGGTTAGTCGCGCAGACGGGTATGGGGCAGGGTTGTCAGGGGAAAATGTTTTGGGATTCATATAGGTCATGATAATATCCTGATCGCTTACGAGCCAGAGAAACCTGTTCGGCGATTTAGCGTTTCTTTGAGTTGTTGGATATCGAGTGGGAGGCTAGAAGTAGATAGGGGGTGTAAGGGGCATAGCAGTGTACTGAAGAACTATGTGTCTATCATGTTTAGGTGCTCCTCGATTGTGGGGATTTTTCTTTTGGCATGGTGGTGGATTGGGGGTGGTTTTGTGCAGCTAATTGCAATGCGGAGGGCACTGTTTCTATCTTGTATAGGTGTCTATTAGCTATGGTTGGTCCACAGGCTGAGGATGCATATTCAGTGATCTGCAGATGTACTGTCTGTATAGGATTGTCAGAGTTGCTTTGTGTTGTCCAAAGCTGGTGTTTGTTTGTGTGAGGGTGTTGGGTGCGGATGTGGCTTTTGAGCTGATATTTTGTGTTTTGAGAAACAGTCATGTGTGGGTCTTGGGTGACACCCAGAAAGGTGGGGTTACGGTTGAGTGGGAGAAGTTGGCATGGAGCAAGATTTGCAGGTGATAGTTTCTTTGATTGTTTAAGATCAGCTCCCAACTTTGAGGAACAATAAAAAAATATCACAATACTACCCCCGTCCCCCCACACACACACACACATTAATCTCTCCTCACCAGAGTCCACAAAATCTCAAGCCCAACCGAGTGATGCAATCTGCTCAGGATTCACTACTTCAAAACCAGCCAACTACCACCACCTGCAACAAAAGGAAAACGCTAAAAAAACTAACACAAACTACACATGACCTTGCTTCGCCACCCCCCTTTTCCCCCCCATAACACTGCTCTAACCATTAAATCCCTCCTAAATTCTTAAGCTGAAGACCAAAACCACACCCTTCTGGGTGCCACCTTAGACCCAGACATGACTTTCGCTCAACACACAAAACATCACCTCGAAAGCCACTCAAATGATTTAGCACACTAGTTCTTGCCTCACCTATGCAGGAGTGAATGCAAGAACTTCAATGGAATAAGTCTTGATAATCAACGGTACTATCACAGCATTCTTCCAGTCCACTGGCACTCACCCACTTTCAAATGCCTTACAACACAACCACCACACCTATTCCATCACACAATCACCACCAGTGTTAGTATCTCAGCAACTCTATCATCTCTTCCAACTACCTTCCTATTTTCAGATCTGACAAGAGCACTAACAACCGCTTCCATACACTGATACAGCTCCCGGTTAACACCCACGAATGTAATCAAATTTACATACACATCTTCAATATCTTCATAATAGAACTCCTCAAAGTACTCTGGCCATCTACTTTTGATCTCGCCTTTGCTCGCACACTGCCATTTTAATCCTTTATATTCTTTCTTGGATTTTACCTTTCTCACTTCCAAAATAACTTCCTGTTCCCATGCGGATCCTCATTCATCTTCCGTTAAAAGTTTTCTTTCGCTGCTTTCTTACCTACGTTCATCATTCGTTCCACTTTGTTTGCTTCCTCCGGTGCATTCATTTGTATCTTCGTGACATTCTCAACTGTACTAGTAAGCATTTGAAAGTATTTCTCCATTATGCTCTCAATTGCACATTTAAGACTTCATTCGGCCATTCAGCATTCTGCTTTGTTGTTGTTTTGAGTTCTAGCGCACACACACACATGTACAGCCCTTGCACTTCCCACTATCACATCTGATTAAATTACCTTTCACTTTCGATTCCCTCTGGCTCCCCTCTTAGCATTTTTGTACGGTGAAGAAGCTTTTCCCTTTGTCACATTTAAAGCTGCCCATGGGCAGCTCCACCTGTGAAGAGGAGGTGGCCCTCTCCAGTGCTTTCTCAGGGGCTCCTCCAACCTTCTTTAAGTGGAGAAGGCTTTTCCACCTCTCATATCTATATATGAGGTGGCTTTTCCCTCACCTCCCTTCTTCAGAGTCGTTCTCGAACGTCTCGACTTTAGTACCAGCGGTGGCCCCTCTTTCCCTTTCATAGAGTCATTCAAGAAAAAGCGAATCCCATTAGAGAACCGGGTTCGTGGCCCATGTGGGGCCGTGGCTGCCACTGTAATTGACCTATGTGTCCTGACCTTGCTTGGGGCCCGGCGTGCCTGCCTCGCTTTCTTTGCCGACGGAGGTCGGCTCGCTGCCCCCAATGACCTTTGTTATTGGCTATAAGCCTGGAAGTTCCCAGTCGGAATCCGCGATACCTTAGGGGGAGGGGGCACTTGGAGGCCTCCTCCTGAGCTGCCCCCACCCCGGATGACAGTCTTCCAAGTTGTTGGACAGAGACTCACCCCTATACGCTTCTTCACTTTCCATCGTGACAGGCTCCCCGGGGTCGGTGCGAGCCATTTGTTATTTACCGCGTCAAGACATTCGTGCCACTGGCACCGCTTAGGCCATACAAATCGAACTTGCAGACGTGCCAAGTCAGGTCAGCCTGGAATATGTGCAAACTTATCAAAGGCTTTGTATGTGTTTGAATTGTGGCGAGTCCACCCTGCTTCTCGAAACATGTAGCTCGTATCCTTTCGACGAGGAGGTCCTAGCCGTTCAGGCTGCGGACACTTTTCGCGACACTAAAGACTTGGCCCTGTCGGGAGATAGGACTCATATGCCTGCGTGTTAAGCAGGCACCCTCTTCCCTCTTCCGTTGGGCCATCCAGGCCTACGAGCACGGTCGCTTCTGCCACCATTCGGAACCCCTTTTACTTGTTCTGCCTGCTCCGTGCGCCCTCCCCGATAACGCTTGCTGCTTAAAAATCTGACCCCTTCCCCTCTCGTGACCGTTTCCCGCAAGGCGAAACGGCCACGCCCTCCACCGAGTCGTTAGAATCATAAGAGGCAAACCCCCCTAAAGGGATGTTTGTAAGGCTTTTCCCGGAAAGGAAGACAACACTAATTGAGCCTCTGTGCACACGACTCCGCCCGAGGTTGTACAGGGTGACCCTTGAGGCGCGGGACCTTCCAAAAGAGGGACCCCACCTCTAAATCATCCCTTCCCGCCAAAGGTTCCGAGGCAGAGAGACAGACTCGCATGGCGAGCCGAACCTTCCCCATTAAGTCCTTGGAGGCGATAGCGACTTCGACGGCCAGCAGCTCCCGGAGTTTTGCCTTCGGGAAGCGTATGACTATTCCTGTGGGGACTTCACATCAAAGAGGACCCCCGCATCTCAGAGCTAGGCCTGGACGGCATATTCCTTTAATGGTCATTGCTGTGGACTCCCGGCCAACTACGAGTTGTTGCGAAGCTTGTTTCAGCCCGTTCCACATTAGTTATCTTTTTGTTGGGGACCATACCTGGCGTGTCCCTCCTGTCCACCAGTTTGTGCGACCCCACCCCCACGGGATGGGATTTGCGTGATTTCTGTGTACATTCCACCGTCAGCCCACTTCGACGCAGGGGACTTGCGCTGCGTCGTAGCACGGTTGTCGAGGCCATTTCTCCTTCTCTGGGATTTGAACAGTTGGCACCTCCTCTGGGTAACTTCACGATCAATCCTTGCCAAACTGATCCAAGAGCTCTCCGAAATGTGGATGTGTTTACGCATCATTCCCCGAGAACCACTTCATTTACTTATTTTCTTTCCTCGATATGTCCCTATGCTCTCCGAATGCACACAACTATCATTTTCTGAGCCGCTGGTCCCTGCAAGATTTCCTCGGTGGCGATTGCAACAGGCGCGATGGTCCGCATTTCAGGAAATGAATGATTTCTCTATCCCAGTCAAGGAGTTTAGGTCGGTTGATGAGGCCGTTGAGTTCTATGGCAACCTCATCCCCGTGGGCCTAACTACTATTCCTATAATGTCCTGCCGTTATGCACGCCGTCCGCTTCCGTAATGGTCGGCCTTAGAGAGAAGCGAAATGCCTACATACCTTATAAGTGCCGCCCGAACGATTTCACCGTCACTGAATTTCGTTAGGTTTCGGCATTTTTCGAAGCACGCCCGACGCTCTTCCTGGCGGGCATACGTGTTTTCACTTAACGGGAAGACACCAAGGCGCCTTTTATACATGCTTAGAAGTGAGTCAAAAGGTTCAGGGCAAGTTTTCGCCTTCCCTTCTCTAGGAGAACAAGATCACAACGTCAGACCCCGCCTCCGTGTCGGAATCTTTCGCGACCGCTTTTTCCACATCCTATAGCCGAGATGATAGTCCGCCAGCATTCAATTCACGTCGTGATTGTCGCTGAAGGCCACCGACTGAATTTACCTCCAGAGGCGATGAACCCTTCAACGATAGGTTCACGTTGAATGAGTTGCGTTCCCCTCTCACTTTCATGCGCGGACATCACCCTTGCTCCGAACGATGTCATGTATGCCATGCTTCGACACCTAGGTGAGTGAGACATGGTATTTTTGCTAGATTTGTTCATTAGAATCTGGACAGACTGTTTCCTCCCAGACTCCTGGCGAATCGCTACTGTGCTCGCTTTTCGCAAACCAGAGAGAGATTATTCTCCCTCGCCGGTTTCCGCCCAATCTCTCTAACCTCTTGCGTGTGCAAGTTGATGGAGATATGGGTAAATGTTAGATTAGCCCCCTTTCTAGACAGCTGAGGCCACCTGGCTCCTGCACTGTGTTGCTTCCGCAAGTTCCACTCCACGTCGGATGCTCTGCTCCGACTGGAAAATGCCGTCTGAGAGGCCTTCCTTCGTAGACAGCACTACGCCACGGTGTTTTTCGATCTGGAGAAAGCTTATGGTGTCGTATGGCGATACGCTATTATGGACACCCTCTATATTATAGGTTCGAAGGGACACATACAATTTTCATTTAATTCCTACGAGATCGTCGATAAGACCAATAAGACTCATTGTCCCGAGAATCAACGGTATCACCTCAGTGCTGCTGGCAGATGTTCTCGCTACGCTCTACGTGGATGACCTTTCTATCTCTTTGGTGCGGCCCAGTTGCCAACTCTGGGCCGTCGACTCCAACGGGGATTGAACCGCATCTCTCGCTAGGCCGAAGCGCACAGATTTCAATTTTCCTTGACTTGACAGATAGTTCACTTTACCGCCATCTTCGGCTCCACCCAGACCCGAAAGCTTGTCTGAATGTGGTGGATTCGCACCATTTCCTCGGTCTTGTTTTCGACCGACGCCTCACCTGTGAGGCCCATATTGGCAGTCTTAGGGGCTCTTGTACTCACGCCATGGACATTCTTTGTTGCGTGGTGTTCAACACTTGTGGTGCTGATAGGGCTACTCCCTTGCTTTTCTCCCACTCCTTTGTTTGTTCGAAGCTTGATTACTGATGCCAGTTTTACGCATCCCCTGCGTATGGCGACCTGTGCCTTCCGCACGTCCCTCATCGAAAGCCTACTTGTCAATGCAGGGGTTATGCTCTTGAACGCGTGGGCCCGGCGTCTTCCTCAGTCGCCAAGGGCTTTTACTGCATCCGCAGACGATCTCGAACTGGCTCCTCTGCTTCTGACCTTGACACCACCCTGGAGAGTACCACCTTTGACTATTTGTCGCCACGTCTCTGCTCCCGAAGTTTCCGCATCGCCGGTGGAAGGTCTTCTCCCAGACTACTGGCGAATCGCTACTGTGCTCGCCTTTCACAAACCGGGTAGAGATCACTCTACTCCGACCGGTTTCCGCCCAATCTCTCTAACCTCTTGCGTGTGCAAGTTGATGGAGAAATTGGTAAATGTTAGATTAGCCTTTTTCCTGGACAGCGGAGGCCATCTGTCTTCCGCACAGTGCGGCTTCCGCAAGTTCCACTCCACGTCGGATGCTCTGCTCCGACTGGAAAATGCCGTCTGCGAGGCTTTCCTTCGTAGACAGCACTACGCCAAGGTGTTTTTCGATCTGGAGAAGGCCTATGATACCGCATGGCGATACGGTATCATGGAGACTCTCCACACGATGGGGGCGAGGGGACGCCTCCCAATGTTTATATCTGAATTTTTGCGAGATCGTCGATTCCGCGTACGGGTGGGGGGAGCCCTCTCCGGCCCAAAGGAGCAGGAAGAGGGTGTCCCGCAGGGAAGTGCCCTCAGTGTCACACTCTTTGCCCTGAGCATCAACGGCATCACCTCGGTGCTGCCGGAAGATGTTCTCGCTACGCTCTACGTGGACGACCTTTCGATCTCTTTTGGCGCGGCCCAGATGCCAACTCTGGAGCGTCGACTCCAACAGGCATTGAACCGCGTCTCTCGCTATGCCGAAGCGCACAGGTTTCGGTTTTCTTTGGCCAAGACTAAGGTGGTGCACTTCTGCCGCCATCCACGGCTTCACCCCGACCCAGATTTGTTTCTTAATGGGGTGCGCCTGGATGTGGTTGAGTCGCACCGTTTCCTTGGTCTTGTATTCGACCGACGCCTCACCTGGGAGGCTCATATTCGCAGCCTTAGGGTCTCTTGTACCCGCGCCATGGACATTCTCCGTTCCGTGACGTTCAGCGCTTGAGGCGCTGATAGGGCTACTGCCTTACTTTTTTATCGATCCTTTGTTCGCTCGAAGCTCGACTACGGATGCGAGTTTTATGCATCCGCAGCCGAGCGTTTATTGCGGAAGGTGGATTCGATCCACCACACCGGCCTTCGCCTTGCGACCGGTGCCTTCCGCACTTCCCCCATTGAGAGCCTGTTGGTCGATGCTGGGGAGATGCCACTCGCTCTGCGCCGCGTGCAGTGTATCACTCGACTGTACGCGCGAGCCCGGCGCCTCCCTCAGTCGCCAACAGCTTTCACTGCATCCGCAGCTGATCTCGATGGTGCCTATGCCGTCGAGAGACGCCAGTCATACCCTAAGCCTTTTGGGTTTAGGGCCAGGAAACTCCTTCGAGAGGTAGATATCGCTCTCGGGCCGGTGGCGCCCCTGGTTTTGCCCAGGACGCCACCCTGGAGGGTACCACATTTGGCTATTTGTCGCCACGCCTCTGCTCCCAAAGCTTGTACTGCGCCGGGAGTATTGCGTTCGAACTTTTTGGAGCACACATCGTGTCACGCTGGAACCGTGCCAGTGTATACGGATGGCTCCAAGTCCCAAGAGGGGGTCGGCTTCCACGCCGTATCCCCTCTGTTTGAAGTCAGCGGGGCTCTACCAGGCGCTGCGTCTGTCTTCACGGCCGAGCTGGTGGCAATACACCACTCGGTACGGGAGATTACGCGACGTGCCCGGTTCGGAGACCGGATTGTGATCTATAGCGACTCACAAAGCGCCCTGAGTGCTCTCGGGGCATTGGAATCTCCGCATCCCCTGGTTCGCGATATCCGTGACGCCACGGTTTTGGCGAGCCGGGCAGATGTCGAGATTATCTTCTGCTGGGTTCCTGGACATGTAGGAATTGCGGGGAATGAGGGCGCCAAAGAGTCCGCGAGGACTCTGCGACCGGACCAGCGTTTCGCTCTTCCTCATACCGACTACATGGCAGGAATACGGGCAGCTCTTCGGACTGCTTGGCAAAGAAGATGGGAGACGGTCGAAGGGAACTTAAAGTTGCGTGCCATTGCGCCGCGACTGTTCCCATGGACCTATCCCCCAATGCCGCGGCGGCTTCAGGTTGCTTTCTGTCGTCTTCGAATCGGACACACTCGTGTGACGCATCGCTACTTGATGGAGCGCTCGCATGCGCCCTATTGCAACGACTGCGTCGTCCCCCAGACTGTTCGGCATATTCTTGTCGAATGTCCCAGTCTGGGTGATCTTCGCGCACGATACCTGTTTCGGTACCGGGATGGGCGGGGTCGCTACCGCCTGTCCCTTGTACTCGGGACGAGTGCGTGCACCATGACTGGTGGACTTATTGACTTTTTGGGGGAGGCCGGCCTTCTCCCCTTTATTTAAGGTTCATTTTTTTTGTTATTGTTTTGTTTGTAGGTTGCACTCTCCTGCACCGGGGTGAGGGGGACCTCCCCCCGCTGCCGGTGATTGCTTCGATTGTTAAGTTTTTCCAATTTATATCATTGTTAAGTTTTCATATTTTTACTTTAAAGTAGCCTAGTTCTAGGCTGTCGTGTTTTTCGGCGACTTATGCCCAAGTGGGTAGTTGCCAGATGGGCTCCATAAAATTTAAAAAAAAAAAAAAAAAAATCCGCATCGCCGGGAATTTTGCGTTAGACCTTTTTCGAGCACATTTATGGCACGCTGGATCCGTACCACTGTACCTGGATGGTTCCAAGTCCACGGGGTGGTTCGGCTTCCACGCTGTGGTTCGGCTTCCATGCTGTATTCTCTCTGTTTGAAATCAGAGGGGCTTTGCCAGGCGCAGCCTCTGTTTTCATGGCCGAGCTAGTTTCAATGCATCGATCGGTACGGGAGATAAAACGTTATGTCCAGTTCGGAGAACGCATTGCGATCTTTAACGACTCACAAAGCGCCTTGAGTGCTCTCGGAACCTTGAAATCTCTGCACCCCCGAGTTCGAAGTCTTCCTGATGCCACGGTTTCCGCAAGCCTGGCGGATCTCGTGAATATCTTCTGCTGGGTTCCTGGACATATAGGGAATGAGGGCGCCAAAGAGTTTGCGATCTCTGGGCGATTTTACAAGCAATTTGCTCTTCCCAACCCTCACTACATTGCAGGAATCTGGTGTTCCCTCCGAGTTGCATAGCAATAATGGGAAATGGCTGACGGGAACCTAAAGCCCGAGAGTGCTTCCTTCTTCTTGCTTTTGTTGTTTGTGTGTTTTGCTTTGTCCTTACTTATTTTTAATGTAGTCTAGTAATCGGCTAATTAATTATTACAGTGACTTATCTCCTTGGTGGCATCGCCAGATGGGCGCTTTCAAAGGAAAAATAAATGATGTTTAATTTATGAACTTTGATGGGGCATTACTGGTTTTCTTCCAAAGCTTTTTCTTTTCTTTTGTTTTTCCTTGGGGATCTCTCTACTCCTGGTTTCAAGTTGGCTTTGGTTGTGTTTGTTAGAAACTTTTCCTGCTATAGAATTAACTAAATAACATCTGATTGTTCTTTTGTAACAACCTATTGGCTTCTCTTAAAACCTTATGAATATTTGGGCTGGACACCTTTTGTATTAGAAATCTGACTGCTTTTGAAACATGGGAATATTTGGTTGGATGAAATTCGATTTCATTACTCCTCAAACTAACATTTAATGAAATTAAAATTATGCTTATGCCTTGTTAAGAAGATTTGGGCTATTTGTTCCGTGTTGAATGTTTATGTGTTGGATATACCATTTGTCCATCCTATGGTCTTGGGTATTGGGGTCGTGGGATCTCATTTAATAATGAAAGGTCTTTACAGTCTCGCAACTTGAATGCCTCCGATAAAGACATGAAGACTTCTACTAACTTAGACACCAAGTTTCAACAATTGCAGCGTATTTGGGGATGTAATGTACCTCTCAAGAATATGGTAAGGCGAATCAACTGAAGATCAACGTAGTATGTTAAAAAAAAATACTTTATTAGGTTAATAAACTTATGTATTACCCTTTCTGCTTCAGTGTTTGTGTGCATTGGGTGTAGGGAGGTGTGTGCCTATTAATAAGTGAAAGTTTGAAATGGAGATGTTTGTTGGATGATTGAAAATGATTTAAAATGAGCGCTTTTCATTTTTCTGAAATAGCTTGTTTTTTTGGCTTACCTTGCTTTGCTTCAATTTTGTTTTGATCTGAGCTTTTTATAGTTCTTCAGCTTTAATTTTGAGTTATTTACTTAATCACTGTTTATATTACAAAGATGAAATGTACTTTTTTCATTGGTTATATTTTTTTTAGGGGAATTAATGAGTCTCACCGTAGTTTCTGGTATTGATATTGACCTGATCCTTGTCACACGAAATTATGGTGAAAATATCTATTGGATTGTAATAGTATAATAAAGGGAAATCTAGAACTCACCGAAAAGAAGAAATAGAAATAATAATAGAAAAGAGGATTAAAATAATAATAATTTTGTAAGATTTTTACCACCCATCTTGATTCATTCTGGACTATTTTATTTCTTACTGAGAATCTAAAGTTTATCAAGGATCTCCAATGAATAATGAAGGAGGTATGGATGAAAAATGACCCAGGAACTTGGGTAGCGAATCTCTTAAGTTCTTTCTCAAACTGTGGCCCAAAAGGGGCTAAATCCTTACACCACAAATACTATCCCCATCCCAAGAACAAGCATGAAGAGTGTACTTGTTATCTACTCTCGGTTGTAGCTGTACCCCTTTGCCCTTCAGTCCTTCCTCCATTTTGCTTACTGCATCATTGTATTGGAACAGTGATGCGCTTCGACCCTACTTCTTTTCTCTCGTTACTATTGTTGGTAACAATTCTTTTATAATCATAACCACACTACCCAATAATTGGGGCTTAGCAAATGCCCTAAGATAAAAAAAAAAGTATAGGCCCTAAGACAGGTTTAGACCCAGAATGCACAGATGCCTAACATTTTAATGTTTTATTGTATTTTTATATAAGAAATCCTGTTTTAAACCCGGCGTCTATACTGCTTCGTTATACTAGAACCCTTAATTACATATCCAAATGTACAGTCGTTATCAAAAGTTTTGTCAGATGTAATTTTTGTGGTTCGTCCATCTTGCATGATACTCAAAATAGTATCTTCCATAGGTTTTACGATCCTTCCTGCAAAAAAAGATAGAAGTGAATGATTTCTGTACTTTGTTTGTGGCTTGATAACTGTCTGGAATTATTATCATTTACTGACTTCCGCTTCGCCACTCCTAGCTCGGAGATCATCCACAAGTTCTCAATCAGAGTAAAATTTAGCCATGGACAAATCCATACCTATGGTGCTTGGTGTCTGAGCCACATCGTTACTTGTATCCTATCACACTTGGCTATCATGACGGGAAACAGGTAGATCACCACCGAAATCTTAGGGATCTTTTGTAGAAGGTGCTCCTAGGGATCTTTTGTAGAAGGTGCTCCTATGTGACATTTTGATATCATTCTTTGTTTATATGTGTTGCTAAGCCCAAATTTGCCACAACATTTTTTGCTACGGCTTCATATTTTTTGTTGATCTTCTCAACCAAATGAGCCATCATTGAATGCCTGTAAATTCAGGCAATCTTCTGCTTCCCTCATAATGAGACTTTTGCCATGATGTCTAGCTGCAGAAGTGGGGGTTTGGAAGACACTCCCATAATTATATGAATGTGTTAAATCACCACAAATCAAGTTGGATGACTCACTTGTCCCAACGGGCCATAAAGTTGCCTTTTTTCCTCTAATTCTATTCTATCAGGTTTGTGAAGGGGTCCTTCTTCCCAAGGCTAAACCATGACTGGGCGAGATGTTACAGCACATAGTACTACGTCGCTATGAAGGGCAAATTTGGTGTGAGGAAAAAAAATGATGGGTGGCTTTGTGCTTAATAGGGTATAAAGTAGGGTAAGTGGGGTGGAGTGGAAGCGAGCCAACCACACTGGGGAGCAGGTTAAATTTGAAATATTTCTCTTATTATTTCATTTAATTGACCGCATACCAAGGCAAGGAGTTTTGTTAAAATAAACGAAGACATTGAGTAGATGCCTTCAAGTCTTCAACTTGGATCCCCTTTTCTACATAGTGGGTTCATGTGCATCAACTCCACTGAAACTACTCCCACTCCTCCACCTCCCCCTATATCCCTCACAAGTAGTGATTTTTGCATTTTGTTCAGTTTCCTGGAACTTACCTCGGTATCTTATTTTGTCTAGACAAACAATTGCTCTCAAATGGGAAACATGACCCACCGGAGTCTCGACAACGAGGCAGATGAAGTCTACCCAAGACCATCCATCGAAGACAATCGCAATCGTCGTTATTCAGCAACTATCAGCAAATTAGACATCAAACTGTACGAAGAATCGCCGAAAGCTATCAACTTGATGAGGTTCCCTGACGACGAGATTGACCTCATCGATAAACCGTCGCCAAAGAATGAATCGGAGGTGAGTGCAATAGATTGCCATCGGAGGGTGGGGGTTCTTCATTGCCTCAGTAAGCACTTTGGATTAGAAGTTATTCCTTATAAATATCTTTTGAAGAAATTGTCTTATTAGCACCTCCCTACCATCGTGGGAGGATCTGACGATGAACAGCACTGTTTGTTAGAGCTTAGGGAGCATTTTGGTGTGGGTTGTTCGCTATTTAGTCATTTGTTTCCTTGTTTGTCTTTCATTCACTTGAGATATAGCTTCAAGTGTGAAAGGGTAGGTGATATTCTTTGACAAGTTGATTAATAAAGGTCAGGGAGATGCACCAGATTGATCTTTTGGGGGGATGCAGATATTAAGCAACCTACCTCCATGCCATTTCAATGTAAAATACCCCTCCATTTACCTAATCGCAGCTTACTTTTATGCTACGATCAAACACTGCTCACCAAGATACATTGGGTCTGCTTAGTTATTGGATGGAAGACACGAGTGACGTTAATGTAGGGGCAGGTTCTGTATATTGTTTCCTGTGAGTTTTTCTCTTCTGCCTGTGTTGGGGGCAGAGAGATCACTCATATCATCCTTTGTGTGTTGTGAAAGTCGAGAAATCCTGGATTGGGGGAAGTTGGCATTGGTAAGCCACGCCTTCAATGGCTTTATCCTAGGAGCGGCGGGTAGTTATAGGGGCGTTGAATAGCGCCGACCTCATTGTGTGAGAAATGTTTAAGGTACAAATCAGTAATAATAACACCAAAAATTATTGCAATTCATTTGTTCATAACATTTATCGAGACCACACTGTCCTCGTTGGTTTTAGCTTTAAATAAAAAAACGTTGAATGCCTGAGGGGTTCATTATTAGTTGTTTTTACCTATTAGCATAGGAACAGGGGCTCTTGTGGCCGAGTGGATAAGTCCCTGGATTTCCATGACTTGGTGTCAAATTCGATTCCTGGCAAGATTGGGCACAAAAAATTAGGTGCTGTAGGGAGCTATTGGTAATTACAGCGTTGCGCTGTCTCGCGCATGCGTGCAAGCAATTTCATCCATATGTTTAATCACGGACATGGCGAATTACAACACACTGTTTTCCTTCTTCTATTTGTGCATGCACACACACACCGCACATCACTTTCCCGTCTAGTGAAGTCTCCAAAGGGGCAATCCTTACTTCCCATTTTTAGCATCCAAGGAACTATTCGCTTTATTTATATGAATAGTTTTCTTGACTATTTATTTAGGTTATTGGAAACATTTAGTGTCTTGAAGGTGAGAAAGGTTGTGATTGCGAGATTACAGTCACAGTGATAGCACAGTCAAAACAGGGTGGCATGGTTTCATCTGCTTGCAAAGGAGTTTCTGTATATTTCAAATGATGTACCACTCACTTTTTAGGAAGATCTGTCCTTTATCCTTCTGGGTGTTCAATTGTTTTTCCTTTTAAAATCCTCTATTCCTTTGGTCCTTTAAAAACAACATTACATAACCATATGAATAAGTGATCATCCTCATTTGGTCTTAGGTGTGAGGGTACAGCCTCTATCAACCAAAGCCGATTTTACTTTCTGTAGGCCTTGCACTCAGTATCGAGTTTCATGTATAGCAAAAAATAGATGTTCAATGGGAAAACATCATTCTGGAGACTAGTTTCATAAGTGACTGGTTTCCATCTTCAGTACAAAAACTAAGATAACAAAGGCCAAAAGGTTGACTTTATATAAGCTTAGATGTAAAGCCTTTAGCCCTATGTTATCATTGTTTTTGGACTGAAGATGGAAACTAGACACTTGTGAAACTAGTTTTCAGAATAAAGTTTTTGCATTGAACTGCGCCTTCTTTTTCTTTTTTGCTCCTACTTTCTGTGGAATAGTTTGATGATGTAACCACCAGTCATCCACAAATGGTAGACGTAGTTAACACAAGTTTTAAGTGAAAAAGATTAAACCCAGTTTACTGAACTAAGAGACTCTGAGAGCTGAGAGATTTAAATGAGATGAAAAGGAAAATGATGATTTTGCTTTGAAGGCACATCTGTATTGGAATCAAGGCAACCGAGAGAAAAATGAAGAATGAACAGAAGAGAGTGCTTATTATCTTTGGAGGATACTAATAAAATAAAAGGGAATTGCATCATGCCTTGGGGTTGGAACCACCTAGAACTCCCTAAACTAGAAAAAAAATGAAACCTTGTTTGAGTGAGTTAATGTTCATGAAAAAAAACATACATCAATAGGGGCGTGATTTTCTATGACTGGGTGCTTTTGTTAATTCTTTTCTATTATTCATATTTTGGTGGGATGATTTATACTTTAGGACCCTCCATATTTTGATTTTTACATTGAAATGCTTAATTTTTTACAATATCTGCGTTTGTAAATCGAATTATCATCTGTGAATGCTGCCCAGTTTGGAACACTTAATTGTGGAGATTTTATGCCAGGTGATTTCACTTGTATTGTGGCTTATTTTTAGAGTGTGCTAGTGAATGTGTTAGCAAAAGCCAATTCTTTAGCCTGCTAGAATGATTCCAGTTGTAAAATGCCTGTAATTTTTAACATCTTAACTCGCTGATCTTGGCTGTAGGGCATAAGTATTTAAACCTTAAATTTATAATTGTTGATTCTCTTCTATTTTTGTTTATCTTCCTCCTTGATTAAAAATTATAATTTTTATTTAGAAGTACATAGATGAATGTTTTTAATTCTAATTGAATTTTGTCTTGCTTTGTGATTGCCTGGTTTATTTTATAGTGAGTGGGCTTAACCAGAAAAAACCCTGATAATTAAAGCTTTAAATGTGATCTGTAAACTTTCTGTTTAAAGTTTTGAATTATTATCATGACCAAAGTAAATGATAATGTTTTACTGTTGTGTGATAAAATAGGTTTAGGTTAATGGGGGGGGGGAGTGATTTGATGAGAGAGAGGTAGTAATGGGCAGCAGGCATGGGTAAAGTGTTCCAGAGGAAGTAGAAGGGTATGGTGTATTTTGTAAATTTACATGTTTGAATGTTAGTAGTCTGTTTGGCAACTCATAGCCAACCACTATCATCTGTCCAAGTAAAATTAAAATGGCAGCTTCTAGGGCAAGGCAGGTACTAAAGGATGACTGGGACAACTCCTCATCCCCGCTATTTCTTGGGCTCGCTGAGGGTAGGCCCACACTTTGAAGGGAGGGGCGTTATATCAGACGTGCCTGTAAACGAAGTGGCGAGTTTATAATGGGTGACTGTGCTGCAGCTGACACTTCAAAGGTTGTGTGCCATTCTAGCACCAACATCTCTGCATATATATCTTCCGCACATTTTCACTTCCTTTATCTTAACCACATTTCACAGACCTCTTCTCACTAATTGTATGGAGATCCCCTTGTGAACACCGATTGGAACCCCCCAGAACACCCATTGAGCATGCCTTGAGCCCCTATTAAGCCCTTCCATAACACCCATTAAACCCTTCTACAACACTCATTGCAGTCTCTATGAACACCGAATGAGCACTTCCATACCCATTGAGCGCTTCCATACACCTATTGAACTTTTCCATAACACACATTGCACTCAATGAACATCCATTGATTTTTCCTGAACGCCCATTGATCCCTTTCATAACACTCATTGATCCCTTTCATAACACCCATTGATCCCTTTCATAACACCCATTGAACCCTTCCATAACACCCATTAAGCACTTCCATAATACCCTTTAAGACGTTCCATAGCACCCATTGAGCCCTTCCATAACACCCAATGAACCCTTCTCTAACACCCATTGAGTCCTTCCATAACACCCATTGAGCCCTTCTATAACACCCATTGAGCCCTTCCATAACACCCATTGAGTCCTTTCATAACACATTAAACCCTTCCATAACACCCATTCTGCTCTCCCTGAACACCCATTAAGCCCTTCCATAACACCCATTGAGTCTTCCCTGGACACTCATTAAACCCTTCCATAACAACCATTCTGCTCTCCCAGAACACCCATTCTAATCTCCCTGAACACCCATTGAGCCCTTCCATAACACCCATTGAGCCCTTCTATAACACCCATTGAACCCTTCTATAACACCCATTGAGCCCTTCCATAACACACATTGAGTCTTTCCTGAATACTCCTTAATTAAACCCTTCCATAACACCCATTGTGCTCTCCCTGAAAACCCATTAAGCCCTTCCATAACAGCCAGTGCGTCCTCCTGTAATACCATTTGGGCCCTCCCGACAGCGTCGTAGCACAGCTCTGTCCTGTCTCATCTGGCTTGTAACACCCATAGAGCAGTCATGTAACAACCAGTGGGCCTGTAATCATGCCTCGACACAGGTGAGCGAAACTTGGCCTTTCTGTTAGCTATGTTCAACAGGACCTGGTCAGGGGGTTTCTTGCCAGATTCCTGGCAAACGGCTACCGCACTTACTTTTCACACACCAGGGAGAGATCACTCTGCCCCACTTGGTTTCCCCCCTAATTTCTTCCTGTGAGCGTAATTTGATCTTATTTTACCACGTTTTCTGAACAGCGTAGATCACCTGTCTTCAGCAGTGTGTGGCTTCGACTCGAGTGCTATCTGTGAGGCTTTCCTTCATAGACTGCACTTCACTGTATTTTTTTATTTGGAGAAGACCTTTGATGCCTTTTGGCAATGCTGTATCACCGAACCCTCCATTTTATGGGGTCGAGGGGACTCTTCCAAAAGGAGGGTGTCTATAGGGAAACGTCCTCAGTGTCGCATTCTTTGCTGTGAACATTAACAGTATCACCTCACTGCTCTAAACTGTCTCTCATGCTGAAACGCAAGGGTTTTGGTTTTTCGTGCCCAAGCCAAGGTCATTCTTTTCTGCCTCCGTTGTCTTCTGGTCTTTTGTACATGACTTGGAGATACTATGGTTTGTAACCTTCTTCAAGACGGGGGAGAGATTTATCTAATGAACCTGAGGCTGTAAATCAATTATGGATGGTGGATTTCATCCACCGCACCATTTTCCGGCTGGCGTTTGGCGCCTTCCGCCCCGTGCAAGGTCCTCCTCAGACGGCTCGGGTCTCCAAGGCTTTACAAGTAGTGGAGGGATCTCTTTTCTTTCTAGTGTCCCTGTGACAGCCAAGACCTTCTCCAACTCGGAGAAGGATCTTGCTGAGGCCACAGCCAAGACCTTCTTCATTCAGAGAAGGATCTTGCTAAGGCCGGTCCATCTGGCCTGGGGGCTCCTGTCAGCGGACGGGAGAAGCGGGTTCATTCCCCGTCCTCATCTCATAAAAAGAAGAAAAATAGAAAAAAGACAAACAAAAAATCGGGGCTCATCTCCATCCGCGGGGACTGATGGGTCTGCTGCCACATCGGTAAGCGACCAAGCCAAGATCGCCACGTCCGGCTCTGTTGCTCCCCTTGGTGGGGAGTCCCTGACGAAGACCAAAAGTGCAAGTGCGCAGAGTGTAGGCTCGATTTCGTCGGGTCCCCTCATTCATAGACTCCCTGGCGTTTTCGAGCCGGCTGGCTTCAAACGCTTCCTTGTTATTCGCTCCACTGATGGCAGCATGTTGGCTAAGGGCAACATGATCCATCAGAGAGCTTACGCTAGTGTGATTGGTAGAGAGCCGAAGGTGACGAGTTTCTCGGATCGGAGCCTTTTGGCGAATGCGTCGAACCCCTCTGAGGCGGCCATAATTAGTGCCCTTCGGACACTTGATGGCACACCTGTGAGTGTGATCTCGCACTCTACCATGAACTTCGTGATAGGAGTAGTTTATGCCAGGGAACTCGTGGACCACTCAATAGTTGACATCACCTTTTAGCTGGCCGACCATAGGGCGGTCAAGGTGGAGCATGTGATGAGAAAACGGAGGGGCCTCGAGACCCACCCCTACACTGTTCGTCACGTTCGACTGTGACAAGCAACCTGAGTCGGTGCGTGTTGGTTGATATCGCTACCACGTGAAGGCATTCGTGCCACTGCCGCGGAAGTGCTACTACTGTCACCGCTTCGGCCATGTTAATGGCTCGTGTAGATGTGCAAAGTCGGGGTCACCCGAAGTCTGTGAAGTGGCTGAACGTCGCACACGATAAGTCGTGTGTGGCTAAGTGTGTCAATTGCGTAGAGCCCCACACTGCTTCTTCGGAGCAATGTAGTGTGTATCTCGGTGAGAAGGAAATCGTGGCCGTTCAGGCCCGGGATCGTCTCTCATTTCGCGAGGCTAAGGACTTCGTCATTGTCATGGCGCGCCCGTCGCTGCTTGGGACGTCCTATGCCTCAATGTTAAAAAAAGACACCCTCGCCCCAGGCCTACGAGTACGTTTGTGTCCGCGCCCATTCGGAACCCTTCTGCGAGTTATACCCACTCCGGGCGCTTCCCTGGTAGAGCTGGTGGCACAAAGTGTTCACACCCATTCCCGGCTAAAACCAGGGCTCCCCTTCCTTTACCCAGCGTGACCGTTTCCCATAAGGCAAAACTGCCGCGCGCATCTTCGTAGTCGTTAGACTCACAGGAGGCAACACCCCTGAAGTTGGTCGCCAGGCCATCTTCCGGGGTTCCTAAAGCTGCCTCCCGAAAGGAGGACAGCACTAAAGGAGCTTCAGCTCCTTCGCCCACACCCAGTGGTGGGTAGGGTGGATCTTCCAAAAGAGGGACCCCCGCTCACCTAAGGTTTCGATGCGAAGGGAGGAAAAGACTCGCATGGCGAGCCGAACCTCCCCCAATGAGTCCTCGAATGCGACAGCGCCTTCAGGGCATTGTATGACCAACAACGCCTGGAGTTCTGCCTCCCGGAAGCGTACGGCCATTCCCTTGAGGGTCTTCGTCTTGTTCCCCGTTAGCTATCGTTTTGCAGGAGACGATGGTGGGCGCGTGTTCCCTGCCCACTCTCCCGGGGTATAAAGGTTTTGCCACCCCACCACCACGAGATGAGGGCCGGGGAGGGGGGATGCTCCATTTACACCCGGCATGATGTCTCCGTTCTTCTCTTTACTTTAGATACCTCCTTTCATTCTGTAGCTGTGCAGCTGCACCTGGATAGGAGGTATACTGTTATTTACAGGTATATTCCACCGTCAGACGACTTCGAACTCGACCCGGGGGATTCCGCCTCGCCGTGACACGGTTGCCGGGGCCCTTTTCTTGCTCGGAGATCTGAACGGTAGACAACCTCTCTGGGGAGACTACTCGATTAATCCCAGAGGTCAAATCCTTCTCAACCTGATGACGAGCTGGAGATGGGTGTCCTAAATGTGGATGAGTTTACGCATCACTGCCCGAGAACTGCTTTATTTTCCTGCCTCGATCTCTCTTTGTACTCTCCGGATGCACAGCCTGATTTTGGGTGGGGGTTGGTCGATGACCTCCATGGTAGTGATCACTTTCCCATTCAAATATCATTTTTGGGGCCGCTGCCGCCCAAGAGCCCGCCCCGGTGGTGCTTTTCGCGGGTTCAGTGGTCCGCATTTCAGGAAATGACCGATTTCTCTATCTCAGTCGAGGAGTTTAGGTCGGTTGATGAGGCCGTTGAGTTTTTCTCCTGCAACCTGATATGGCCGTTTTGCACGCCGACCACTCCAGTGGTGCCCAACGGAGTGTGAGACTGTCCTCAAACAGAAGCGTTATGCCTACATGCGCTATTAGCGCCGCCCGAACGATTTCACTGTCGGTGAATTTCTTAGGGCTAGATTGCGGTATATTTCGAAGCACGCGCGCCACTCTTGGCGGGCATACGTGTCTTCACTTAACTGGAAGACGCCTCTAGCAGAGGTGTGGAAGCGAGTCAAAAGGATTCGGGCCAAGTTCTTGCAGGATCCTCTCCCGTTTTCCAGGAGAATGGGGCTGCAATATTGGACCCCGCGTTCGTGGCGGAATCCTTCGCGACCACCTTCTCCGCATTCTCTATCCGGAAGGCTGCTCCGCCAGCATTAACTGCGCGCGTGATGTCGCGGAAGGCCGCCGACTCGACTTTACCTCCAGAGCGGGAGAAAACCCTTCAACGACAGGTTTACTCTGAGTGAATTGCGTTCCACTCTCGCTTCGTGCGCAGACACCGCCCCTGGTCCGGCGATGTCCGTACGCCATTCTTCGACACCTTTGTGAGTGAGGCCTGGCCTTTCTGTTATATTTGTTCAACAGGATCTGGGTAGAGGGTATCCTCCCAGATTCCTGGCGAATCGCTACTGTGCTTCCTTTTTGCAAGTTGATGAAGAAATTGGTAAATGTTAGATTAGCCTTTTTTTTCTGGACAGCGGAAGCCATCTGTCTTCTGCACAGTGTGGCCTCCGCAAGTTCTGCTCCGACTGGAAAATGCCGTCTACGAGGCCTTCCTTCGTTGACAGCACTACGCCACGGTGTTTTTCGATCTGGAGAAGGCCTATGATACCGCATGGCGATACGGTATCATAGAGACTCTCCACACGATGGGGGCGAGGGAACTCCGCCCAATGTTTATATCTGAATTTTTGCGATCGTCGATTGCGCATACGGGTCAGGGGAAGCCCTCTCCGCCCCAATGGAGCAGGTAGAGGGTGTCCCGCAGGGAAGTGTCCTCAGTACCACACTCTTTGCCCTGAGCATCAATGGCATCACGTCGGTGCTGCCGGAAGATGTTCTCGCTACGCTCTACGTGGACGACCTTTCGATCTCTTTTGGCGCGGCCCAGATGCCAACTCTGGAGCGTCGACTCCAACAGGCATTGAACCGTGTCTCTCGCTATGCCGAAGCGCACAGGTTTCGGCTTTCTTTGGCAAGATTAAGGTGCTTTAGGGTCTCTTGTACCCGCGCTATGGATATTCTTCGCTCCGTGACGTTCGTCGCCGATAGAGCTACTGCTTTACTTTTTTATTGATCCTTTGTTCGTTCGAAGCTCGACTACGGATTCGAGTTTTATGCATCCGCAGCCAATCGTGTATTGCGGAAGGTGGACTCGATCCACCACACTGGCCTTCGCCTTGCGACCGGTGCCTTCCGCACTTCCCCCATTGAGAGCCTACTTGTCGATACTGGGGAGATGCTCCTCGCTCTGCGTCGTGCATAATGCATTATTCTTCTGTCCGCTCGAGCCTGGCGCCTCCTTCAGTCGCCAACAGCTCTCGCTGCATTCGCAGCTGATCTCGACGGTGCCTATCCCGTCGAGACACGCCAGTCATACCCTAAGCCTTTAGGGTTTTATGACTAGGAAACTCCTTAGAGACCTATACATAGCTCTCGGGCCGGTGGCGCCACTGGTTCTGTCCTGGACGCCACCATGGAGGGTACTACATTTGGCTATTTGTCGCCACGCCTCTGCTCCCAAAGCTTCTACAGCGACGTGAGTATTGCGTTCGGCCTTTTTGGAGCACACTTCGTGTCTCGCTGGAACCGTGCCAGTCTATAAGGATGTCTCCATGTCCCAAGAGGGTGTTGGTTTCCAAGCCGTATCCCATCTCTTTGAAGTCAGCGGGGCTCTGCCAGGCGCTGCGTCTGTCTTCACGGTCGGGCTGGTTGCATTACACCGCTCGGTACGGGAGATAACGCGACGTACCCGGTTCGGAGACCAGATGGTGATTTATAGCGACTCACAAAGCACCCTGAATGCCCTCGGGGTATTGGAATATCTGCATGCCCTGGTCGGATATACGTGACGTCACGGTTTTGGCGAGCCGGGCGGATGTCGAGATTATCTTCTGCTGGGTTCCTGGACATGTAGGAATGAGGGCGCCAAAGAGTCCGCGAGGACTGGGCGACCAGACCAGCGTTTTGCTCTTCCTCACACCGACTATATGGCAGGAATACGGGCTGTTTGTCAAAGAAGATGGGAGACTGTCTAAGGAAACCTAAAGTTGCGCTGCGACTGTTCCCATTGACCTAGCCCCCAATGCCGCGAAGGCTTCAGGTTGCTTTCTGTCCTCTCCGAATTGGACGCACCGCCATTTGATGGAGCGCTCGCCCGCACCATATTGTGATGACTGCGTTGTTCCCCAGACTGTTCGGCACATTCTTGAATGTCCCTGTCTGCGTGATTTTCGCGCACGCTATCTGTCCCGGTACCAGGATGAGCGTGTTCGCTACCGCATGTCCCTTGTACTCGGGACGGCTTCGTGCACACTGACTTGTGGACTTTGACTTTTTGGAGGCCTCCTCACTTTATTTAACGGGGGGGTTTTTGTAAGTTGCACCTTCCTGCGCCGAGGGGAGGCAGGCCTCCCCGACGCCGGAGCGTGCTTCATGCTTGTTGCCCTTTTCCTCCTAATGCCCAAGTAGGCAGTCGCCAGATGAGCTCTTTTAAAAAAAAAAAATGCCCTGTTCCTTTTTTTTATTGTTGTTGTTTTTTATTTTGCATATTGTTATTTTAAGTAGACTAGTACTACGTTATCGTAGTACTATTTTTTTTTAATCTAGCGTAGTATTAGGCTGTAGCGTGATTATGGCGACTTTTGCTCTAGTAGGCAGTCGCCAGATGGGCTCTTAAAATAAAAAATAAAAATATTAAGACTCTACCGTTTAGAAATTGTAGACCAATCGCCCTCCCCGTTTTTATTACTCGGAGATTTCAATGCCCGTCGTCCATATTGGGGCGACGTTACTCGTAATGCGGCATCGTGTTTTAGAGCCCCTTTTATTATCTGACTCTGCTTTTTAGACACCGGTGACTTTATCTCTTATCATGTCCAGACGGACTCTTTTAATTATGTTCACCTGTCTCTTTGTTCTCTAGATTGTCTCGCTGATTTTCGGTGCTCAGCGTTTGATGACCTCCATGGAAGTGAGCACTTCCCTATTGTCTTGTCGGCAGTTCATCCTAGCCCACATCCAGCCATGACGATTGTAAAGGCTTCCGAGAGGCGTCTTTCACAAGTGCCTCCTTGTGGACCTTCAATGGTATGGACGCAGTAGTGTGATATTTCATCTCGATTATCTACAACGCAGTCACACAGACCATTTTCCGGAGGCGACCGCTAACGGGTCTCTCAACTGTGCCGTTAAAAACTACAAGTTAGCTCATGCCCGGTTCTGGTGGAACTGAACTGCACAAAGTTGACCGAAACTGAGCTCGGGGTGCTTCGTCAGGCTCGCCGAACTTCATGGCGTCGCTACGTTTCAGCAATTTCTTCTCTGATCCCTACCGCAAAGATCTGGAAGAGGATTAACAAGATCCAAGGTCGTTATGCCCGCCATAATACTCCCACCCTTGATTTGCAGGGATCCTTAGTGAATGACAGCCAGGTGGTCAGGAACGCTCTGGCTAATCATTTCCATGCCGTCAGCATTGTCAGCCATTACAATGTCTTTTCTAGCCTATAAATCAAACAAAGAGTCTCATCCCTTCAATTTTGCTATGAGCTCCAACCTTTCGTATAATGCCTTGTTCTCCATCCACGAGTTGTGTGCTGCATTTTCCCTTTGTGGGTCTACTTCTCCCGGCCTTGACGGGATCCATTTTGATATGATTCGCCGCCTTCGTCCACACTGTCATGTTCTTACTTGACTTATCCAACCTTATATGGTTGAAAGGTTTTTACCCATCATCATGGTGCATTGGGATTGTCCTCCCTTTTGTAAAAACCAGGCAAGGACAGATTTGAGGCAGATCACTATTACGCTCTAGCTTTTACCAGCTGTCTGAGCAAGTTGCTAGAGAAGATTGTGCTGGTTCACCTGAATTGCTTCCTGGAAACCACTCATTTGCTGTCTCCATTTCAGTGCAGTTTTCTCAAGGGTTATAGTACTCTTGACCTCTTAGTACATTTCAAGGTATCGGTCCTGAAGGCTTTCTCATTAAAGCACCGAGCCTTGGTGATATTTTTCGACATTGAGAAAGCCTACGATACTACATGGAGATGCGGTGTCTTAAGGCAGCTACATGTTTGGGGTATGAGAGGTCTTTTACCGTCTTTTTTTCAAATTTTCTTAGCATCTCCATCATTTTTGGTGTGTATTGATAACATAAAAACACATAAAAATAACAACCCCTTAAAGATGATAATTTCACAAGTTCTCATCCCCACATATAACATTTTAAAAGAAAACAAAATCATCAGTGATTATATCCTGAATGAATATTCTATCAAATCAACAGAGACAAATTTATATACCAGAGACAACCAGACCAGATGGAATCATAACTCAAACCAATCTGCTTCCAATGGGAAAATCAACAAACAAATAAATGGAGTTGCACTGGGTTCACTACTAGGACCCACTTTTACTAGTTTCTACACGAGTCAATTAGAAAAGGAAATATTAACAAACAAGCATTTAAAGCCTTCAACCTACTGCCATTTTGTTGATGATATATACGAGGGGCGGTCAATAAGTTTTGCGAATCGGTAGGGCAAAACAGAGGAAGGGGAATGGCTGTTTGTGGGGGTGTTAGGACAAGGTATGGCCATCCAGGACCTGCAGCCGCACGCTCCTGCCTCGTCTATTTAAGAAGCAGTAGCTGATCGCAGTTCGTCAGTCACAAATTTTTCAACAATGGAGAAGGTTGAGCACCGCGCAGTGATCAAATTTTTGACCAAGGAAGGCAAGAATGCAAAAGAGATCCATGAATGCATGGTTGCAGTGTACACCGACACCGCTCCTTCCTATGCAACCATTGCTCGCTGGAATAGGGAGTTCCGCCATGGTCGTGAGTTCCTTGAAGATGACCCCCCGTCCAGGACGCCCGTCAGAGGTGATCATCGAGGACAATGTGGCTCGTGTGGAGAGGATGTGATCCTCGAAAATCGATGGGTAAAGGTCGAAGAAATCGAGCGAGAACTTGGAATATCACATGGAAGTGTTATCAACATCATCCACGACAATTTGGCCATGACCAAGGTCTCTGCCCGTTGGGTCCCTAGAAACCTCACGCCCCATGATCGACTTCAACGTCGTCAAAGTCCACAAGGCCAGAGTTGCACAAGCTGCCCTGCGCGAGTGCGGATTCGAGGAGCTCAACCTTCCCCCCTACAGTCCAGATCTGGCCCCTAGCGACTACTTTTTATTCCGCCAGATCAAGGCTGCACTGCGTAGATGCTGGTTTGGGGACGATGAAGATATCCAGCTCGCCGTCCAGGAGTAGATTGAACAATAGTCGGGAATTCGAAGCCTCAGGGACAAGTGGCGCAAGTGCATTGAAGTCGATGGTAGTTCTATTGAAAAATAATAAAACACTTTTCCTCATATCTCGTTTCCTTAAATCCGAATTGCAAAACTTATTGACCGCCCCTCGTATCTTGTGATTAAAGATGAAAATGACCTAAAAAAAAACTGAAAAGAAAAGAAAATGGAAGAATGATCTGTATTAAAATTTGCATATGACCTAAACCCTAATGGAAAATTATCTTTCCTTGATGTTGAAATAACAGCAAGTGAAAATAAGTACAGAACCAACAAATTCTGGAAGTTGTCTTAATGGTGAAAGTGGATGTCTAGAAAGATACAAAATAAGTGTCATATGATCATACATCAGACACGCATACAGATCTTCATGGCATTATTCCATAAAGAAATTCAACGAATAAGCAATTACTAATTAACAATGGCTTCTCCAACGGTATGGTAGACAAACAGATCAAAACATTTTTGCAAAACTTATATAAAAAAGAAGATATGAAACGCCCCATAAATGTCTGCAATATTAAACAAATGAGTGATTCATATAAAACATGAAAAAACAATCAAATCCGGAAGAAAAGTTCAATCATTCAATCTCCTGTGGCTCCCACGGGATGCAAAGGGCCGTAATAAACACTCTCCACCAGTACTTATCCTGAGCCATCTCCTCCAATTCGTCATCCCAACTATCTCCTACCTCTCTCCTCATCGCCCTTATCCATGTTTCCTTCGGTCTACCTCTTCCCCTTCTTCCAGGTGCATGCTGCACATATCGTCCCTCTCATCTGTAAATATGCCCCACTCATTTCCATCGCGGCAATCTCACAACTGATAATATACTACAAAACAAAGAAAATTAGCGATCACCTCACCAAAGAAATAAAAAAAAGCTTCCAATGTAATTTACTTATTCGACTGCCCACATGAATTCTGTAAGCTTCATTCTTTGAATAAATACATTGAAATGACAACCTCATCTTTATTTCGTCGACTCACCCTGCATTTGCAAAATGGCGCCATTAAAAATCACTATTTAATGCAACACAGAACCCATCTATCAAGAGAAATTTTAGTGGACAACACCATAATCAAATGAACTGACCACAGCTCTCTTCGCATCATGGAAACTATCTTAATCCAAGAAGAGGGACCAAGGCTTGATGGCCAACAGATGGCTACCCAAAGGACTTTAAAATTCTTAATGGATTAAATGGTTAACACTCATGAAAATCACCTCACCTAGGTGTCCTTATAGGATCCTTGCCCCCTTTCTTTTCCCCCTTTTTTTTTAATATCTTCATTTTATGACCTTTTTAGTATAATCTTTAAACAAAGGATTAATGTTAGTATATAAATGTACAATTGTGAAATGTCTAAACAGTGTAAAAGTAATTTTTCTTAGAAGATGGTCGAACATGACCGAAAGCTCAGCTGCAATAAATTATGAATATTGAAACCCTTATTTATAACCTTTCGCCAGGCGAAAAAAGTATAATAAAATTAGAGAAGCAAAGGAGAAAGTTAATCAAAGATCAGTTGGACCTGGTTTTTAATAAAACGAGCATAAAATAAAAATTTGTACCTATATATATATATATATATATATATATATATATATATATATATATATATATATATATATCTGGCTGAAGAAGGTGTTTTCTTCATTTGGGGCAGGGTTACCAGTTCTGTATAGAAACAAAAGTAGTTTTGTTGTTTGGTAGGAACAAATAGGTCTTCTCTACTTACTAATCTGATTTAGGTTTTTTTTTTATACTTGGTAGGGTGTTCACCAAATAAAAAGTAACTTTATTCTTGAACTTAATTCAAATGAGTGATTGGTAAATTGGAGATAGTTCAGGATGAATCAGCAGATTTAAGCAGTTGAATGTGTGAAGCTAGTCGAATGGGCTATAGTTGAATGAGTGACTTAATAATAACTGATTCTATAATAATTTTGGTAATATATGTGTTTAGGAAAAGTAGGCGTGGCCTGTTTTTACTTTTCAGCCAGCTCGTGTAATGTCAAATGTGGATCAGCTTTGACACAGGCGCACAAAGGGTCATTGTCATTAAGTGTGGGTCGACCACTTCTTGGCTGATCTTAGAGAGATCGAATTGGCCATGCTGAAACTTCTTAAACAATCATAAGCTGTGTAACGACTTTTGTGTCTTCTCCAAATGCTTGGTTGATATGAGGACTGACTTGCAATCATACAGTAAAAGAGCGTTGCTGTTCACAAGAGCCATTTGATGGGTAATTTTGGAAACTTTAGATATCCTATAGGGTGTCCGACGTGTGTGTAGTGGTCTAGGCTTCGCTTGAAAGTGCATAGTGACCTAGTCTACCTAGCCTCTAGGACACTGTGCACCTTCAAGCGAAGCCTAGAAAGGACTAGGCCACTACACATTAACTAGTTGTACACCCTGTACAAATCTATAAATAAATAAACTTTTAAAAAAAAGGTTGCGTGGAAACTTTGTTTCCAATCTAATATTCTAAAATATATCTCTACATAATGCATTGTGATTTTATCTATCCTAGAGTTTATAAAGATAAGTATTTTTAATTTTACCAAGTTAATATATGAAAACGCCATTACATACCAAACAATATGATGCATTTCATTTAAGATTTAAAATCGCTTTCACTCACACAAGGATATCGTCTATGCACAGCCTGTTATTAATAGTCGCACGATTTTTAAGCAACATTTGGTTGATATAAATAAAAATGAAACGTGAGAATCAAAGTTTATCTAATATTTTTCATTTGCAGTTGAGGGTGGCTTACAAAAGTCAATGTGAGGAAATTAAACTGCTTCGGAGGCAGCTCGTTGCAAAAGACAGGAAAATTCGAGAACTTGAAGACGCTATCAACCAACTTAAAAATCTGAAACGCTAAGCAACATCATTTTCTTCATAGTTTAATCGTCTAGACTCATCAGCTGGATTTCCTGATGTTTGATGATTTTTCTCGCAGCTACGAATGAAGAGTTCTTACCCCTTCCACAGGAAAGAACTTTACCTGAATCTATCAGAGCGAACTTCACTCAAATCCATGCAACATGCGCATTTACACAGAGATGATTAGGTCTTATTTTGTATGTTTTAAGGAAGTCACTTTTACCTTTTAAGTTTCAGTTTACTTTGTTGAAGCTTATACTTCGGCGATAGTCATTGAAAGAACAATTTTAATATATTTTTATTAATTAGTCAAACACTATACTTAGTATGCACATTTTTATAGGTTTTTTTTCATGATTCATTTTCATTCCCTCATTATTCCATTCCAGTTGGATCTTGTTTTGTTTTTCTATTAAACTTCTTTTACTAAAGATTTTAATGAACTCTTTAGTTTCAGTATTAGGATATGAAAATGGTTTTTGTCTTCAGCAGCTCCGTTTGGGGTTTTTCTAAATATACTAGCGTTTCAGTGGCCAGTTTATATTCGCTGTAGCTTAGATGTGGCAGGTTTTCCAAGTCTTTCTATTCTGATGGACTCTCTTAGGCACTATTTTGATCGATGCAAATAACTTATCTCAGACTGGGCTTTGCTCTTTCTGCTTTGGTGTTTTCTGGTCTTTGTCAGCTGTGAAGTAGGGTAGTAAGGTCTGACTAGTCTGTTACATGGTTCTTATGGGGATGGGGAGCTGTAAGTTGGCTTTTATGTTTAAGTTCTAATGGTAGATTTTAAGTTTGCCTAAAGGATTTGCACAAAGGCTGAAAGTTTTCTTATTTTTATTTGTTTCAAAACATGAGGCCATTGATATTTGAAGATTAGTAAAGTTTTTATGGTGAGTAATGATGACCTATTTACAAAAGACTAGCTTCCATTTCCACCCTCGGGACAAAAATTCTGATTGTGTACTATTCCACACTGAGAAAAAAACCAAAATATTCCCCCTGCATTGTTTTCCATTCGTTCCATAACGTATTTTAAAAAATAGATTAAAAACTTCAATCATTCACCCCTTGCCTGACTAAAGATTAGGCTTCAGCCTAATGATTTTAATTAGTTTCGATTTCTTTGAACATTATTTTTTCAATCTTCCCTTTGTTACCTTCATTCTTTACCACAAGTCCATATACTTTTATGATCATTCTCAGTTGTACTCCAGTTCTTACAATGACATTATTCTAAACCTTGATAATGATAATTATAAAATGACATTAAATGTTCGGCACAAGGCATAGTTCGACCCCAACCATTCTGATTGGGGATTAAAGTTCTCGTATCCACGAACTTGTTCCAGACGTTTAGAATACACATTCCCAACCCTCCCTATTTCTGGCTAATGGCTTTTACTGTTAGTCTCACTTTTTTACTATTTCATTTTTTGTTGATTCTTGTACATTCTTTCTCACTGTCCTCTTTATTCACTGATTATCTGAAGCATAATGACCATTGAATGGGTGCTAGTTTAGATCAGGGAAATAAGATGTAAAAAAAATATCACATATAATTGGGAAATTGTCTCCTAAAACTTAATTTTTTACTTAAATTTTTTTTTATTTTGCCGTTAAACATTTGAATTAAAACATGATTTTAGTTCATGTCTATATTTGCTGATAAATCTGGACGTGACGTGTTTATTCGCTCATATTATTTGCTAGTCGGGGTGGTATATTTATAGTTCAGAAATCATCGATGCCTTCGAAAATCTTTAAATGACGCGTTATGTTAGTCTAGTATTAGCATTGGTTTGGGACATAGATACAGAACAGTTTTGAAAATTTTGTTATATATATATATATATATATATATATATATATATATATATATATATATATATATATGGAAAAGAGCTATACAAGTTAAAACTAGATTATTTCGACGCCTTATGTATGTATACATAATTGTTATAAAGATTGCTTATATTTGGTAGCAATCTTTTCTCACTTTCATATTCTGTACGTCTGAAATTGACGTACAAAGTACAGATTTAAAGGTTTTTTCACGCATTCCATTTCTCATTCTCTTATAAACGATTTTACTTTATTTTTTTATGTCATTTTGGGGATAAAGCACAGGGTGGCCTTGCAATGGCGAAGAAAGAGCAAAATGCCTTGTAATGTTCTTAGTAGAATGAGCTTATTTATGGTTCATGGTGTTTTTAATTGGTTGGTGCCGACGTACCTCATAATTTAGGGCCCGTTTCGTACTTAGTATTAAAAGTTTTTGAAGTTTTATATGGGTTATTTCAGATCAGCAGGTCCCTTAAGTATAGAATTGCAAGGGTTGAATTAGCGCACAGGTTCGTTAGTGATATATACAAAGTGTGCCTCGTAATATATAGTTATTGTAATTCATAAAATTGAAAGTATGTGTGCGTTTCTTTTATTTAGCTCCTCCACATTCAACGCTTCGTCCGTTGGAATGTTCATAAAATAGAAGTTAACAAATAAATGGTGTGTGAAGAGGTAGCGACTTGGGGTTTTTGAAGGCCACAAAGCGTTCTCAAATTTATTCAATATAAGCGATTGTTTTATTGGGAATGTAAATCGAGACGGCGTGACTGAATATGTTTGACCATAGAGTGCCCCCAAATAATATAAAGGACTGATATAAATTAGAGACGAGTGATGGCTGCTTACATGTTAGAAGAATCAGTAAAAAGCAAAAAATAGAAGAAAATGGGAGCAAACCCTCTTTATCTTTTCTACTACCACTGTGACCCGCTCTTCGTCCACGGTCTTTTTTTGGCTGGCTGTGGTCGCGCTCCCAGCTCGAGGTAAGGAGGCTTGCCTGTAACGAAGAGGACTTTTATCGTGCCACCCCCACTTTTTCTTCCTTTATCTAAACTATGCTTTTCTTTAACCCAATACCTGAGCACCCATCGAGTCATCCCATAACACGAATTGAGCGACATGGCACAGTTCTGGCATGTTTCGCTTACACCGTAACACCCACTAAGCCGTCATGTAATGTCCATTGAGATCTTTTCAGCCCTCTCGACATAGTGACCGAGCACTTGCACGTTTCATCGGTCCGTCTCGTAGTACCCATCGAGTCCCGTAAGACCCTTTGAACCTTCCCGCCAATTTAAGTAGCACGGCTCTGGCATGTGTGGTTCTGATCGTGACGTATTAAGCAGTCACTCATTCTTTCTTCTCACCCCCTTCCCTCCCCATTCCCTTTGCCTCTAATCTCTCATCTATTTCATTGGGGTTCCTCCCTGAATCATGTCCTATCCAAGAATCTGTACGTTCTTGAGTCACGTACAGCCATCTTCATCCGTTTTCTCCATAGCTCGTCTGCCACCGTTGTAGTGGGGAGGAAACGCTCTTTTTTATCTTCCGCCTTGACCCCCCGGTGTTTATCGTATAGGGCAGAGTTTAAGCCATCTTGGAGGCCCTCATTACTACCTCCTACCGCATTGTTGCTGATACTCTCATCCCAATTTTCCTATCTTTGAGATCCAACTTCTCATGTGTGGGCTTTCGACCTCATACAAGTAACTTGTCACCTGCTGTGTGCCATCCCAAGTTGGGGTGCCTTGCAATAAACTAGCTGACCAAGCTGCCATCCTATTCGCTGATATTCTACCTGTGAAAGAGATCATTAATGCACAATGATTCGTTGCCTGGCAAAATCCCTCTTGTCAAGCTTCGCCGCATTAAACTCTGCTGCTTCTTTCTACCGTACCCGCCATAAATATATGGTGCTGGCTCGCCCCGTAAGGGGCGCGGCGATTTGCCATCCGGGCCGCCGTGCTGACGGGATCCAGCGCTCCGTCCGTCCCCAGCTTAGCCTCTCTTCCTTCCTTCAGATAGCCTGTATTTCTCCCCTACTTCGTCGCTTTTCATACAAACTCTCCCACAACTTTCTCTGGTCAGCCTCTAATTTCACAGGGTAGATACTGACCTCCTTCTCAGCCAAGCGTCCCGGATCGAGGCTGAGGGGGGAGGGGACAATGTTCCCTACCCCCTGAGCTCCGGTCTGGAGTGGTTGGTTTTTAACAACCTGCTTCATCCCCACCCATAACTTCCTCACATCCCTTTTCCGTTCCTCTTCACAATCTATCTTTTTACGCCGTGTCTAAGGTGGAGCCGCCATGCCGATGGACTGCCAGGCCACCAGGAGGGAGGGGTGGTCTTGAATGGCGGCACCTGGCTCTGCCAGGCCTGTAAGCACCTCTTGTAGTGCGAACAACTGCGAGAGGTGATGAGCGATTGCATCCCGTGAAACAACTAGGGTCACCATGCCCAATGAGGAGAAAACTCAAAATCTCCCCTTAATTCCCCCTGTGTCAACGGAGCCGCCCTCGGGCAGCTCCACCGAAAAAATGGAGGTCTCCCCCACTGTGCTTGCGCAGGGGGCCCTCCATATTTCTTTAACCGGAGAGGAGACTTACTCCTCTCCTAGGCCTACGGGTGTAAGGGACTCACCCTCACCCCCTTCTCTGGAGGTGCTTTCGGGCACCCCTTTTTTCAGTGGCAGTCCCCTCTTTTTTTCCAAGGGGACTACCAAGAAAGCCAGCAGGCAGCTCATTGCCAACCGCCCCCCATTTAAGTGGCTCGGTAGGGCAAACCCCCTTAGGGGGAGAGAGAAGCCAGGTCGCTTTCCTCAAAAGACCTGCTGGCAAGAATATTGAACCTTGCCGGGGTCAAGGCCTGTGCCTCCCCACACCACCTGATTAGTGACGATACTGCCAACGGGACCTGCGATGCCTGGAGGGGGGGGGGCGGTGGCCAACTGGAGGCCCCCCCCTGAGGTAGACATGGTCCTTGAGAAAACCCAGCCTCAGACGGTAGGGCCTTCCATGGGGAGGAATCCGGGCTCAGCGCCAAGCACCGAATCTGAATCCGCCCCTATGCAAGGTCCTCCTCAAACGGCGAGGGTTTCCGAGGCAGTAAAAGGAGGGGAGGGATTTCCTCCGACCGGTGCCCCTGCGACCACCAGGACCTTCTCCATTTCGGAGAAGGATCTGGCTGAGGCCGGTCCATCTGGCCTAGGGGCTTCTGCCGGCGGAGGTGAGAAGCGGGTTCATTCCCCGCCCTCCTCTCCTAAAAATTAGAAGAAAAAGACTAAAAAGACTCGAGGCTACTCTCCATCCGAGGGGACGGATGGGTCTGCTGCCACTTTGGTAGGGGACCAAGCCAAGATCGGCACATCCAGCCCCTCCGCCCTACCGGGTCGGAGCCCCCGACTAAGACAAAAAGTGCACAGGGCAGAGCCTCGATAACGTCGGGGCCCCTCATTCAGACGTTACCTGGCGTTTTCGAGCCCGCTGGCTGCAAACGCTTCCTCGTTACTCGCTCCACTGATGGCACCATGTTGGCCAAGAGCAACATGATCCATCAGAGGAGAGGATTAGCTAGTGCAATTGGTAGAGAGCCGAAGGTGACCGGTTTCTCGTACGGGAGCCTTCTGACGAATGCGGCGAATCCCGCCGAGGGCACCAAGATAAGTGCTCTTCGGGCACTTCATGGCACCCCAGTGAGTGTGACGCCGCACTCTACCATGAACTTTGTGAAAGGAGTAGATAAGCGAGGGAACTCGTTGACTACTCCATTGAGGACATCACCTTAGAGCTGGCAGACCATTGGGCGGTCAAGCTCGAACTTGTGAAGAGAAAACAGGGAGGTGCCTCGAGACCCACCCCTACACTCTTCGTCCCGTTCGACTGTCACAAACTCCCTGAGTCGGTGTGTGCCGGTTGGTAGCGCTACCACGTGAAGGCATTCGTGCCACTGCCGTGGCGGTGCTATTACTGTCACCGCGTCGGCCATACGAATCGTTCTTGTAGACGAGCAAAGTTGGGGTCACCCGAAGTCTGTGTAAATTGCTCCAAGGCCGCACACGATAAGTCTAAATCGTGTGTGGTCAAGTGTGTCAATTGCGGAGAGCCGCACCCCACTTCTTCGAAGCAATTTGGTGCATATCTCCTCGAGAAAGAAATCCTGGCCGTTCAGGCCCAGGATCGACTCTCATTCCGCGAGGCTAAGGACTTGGTCCTGGCGCGCCCGGCTCTGCCTGGGACGTCATATGCCTCAATAGTTAGAAAGTCACCCTCTGCTCGTGGCCCATCCAGGCCAACGAACACGGTTGTATCCGCGCCCATTCAGGGCCCTTCTGCGGGCTTTACTCAACCAGGCGCTCCCCTGGTAAAGCTGGCGGCAAAAAGGGTTCATACTTAGCGCCGGCTATGAAAAGGGATGTGAGGCAACACCCCTGAATTTGGTCGCCAGGCCATCTTCCGGGGTTCCTAAAGCTGCCCCCCGAAAGGAGGACAGCAACAAAGCAGCGTCGGCTCCTTCGCCCACGCCTAGTGGTGGACCGAGTAGCTCGGAGACGGTGGTTCCTCGAAAAGAGGGCCTCCGAAGCCGCAACGCTCGCCTAAGGGTTCCAGGCGGAGGGAGGAAAAGACTTGCATGGAGAGCCCAACCTCTCCCAATAAGTCCTCGAAGGGGACAGCGCTTTGTTCGGCCAACAGCGCCCGGGGCTCTGCCTCCAGGAAGCGTACGGCCATTCCCGTGAGGGTCTTCTGTTCGAGGAGGACCCCCGCGTCTCCTCTGAGCTAGGCCTGGAGGGCATATTACTTCAATGGAATTGCCGTGGACTCCGGGCCAACTGGGAGGAGCTGCGGAGGCTCGTCTCGTCCCGTTCCCCGTTAGCTATTTTTCTACAGGAGACCATGCTAGGCGCGTGCCCCCTGCCCCCCCTCCCGGGATATGAGGGTCTTGCGACCCCACCACCACGTGATAGCCGGGCTGGGGGATGCGCGGTTTACACCCGGCATGATGTCTCCGTTCTTCCTTTTTCTTTAGATACCTCCTTTCAGGAAGTGGCTGTGCAGCTTCACCTGGATAGGAGGTATACTATCATTTCTGCGTACATTCTACCGTCAGCTGACTTCGACGCGGGGGACTTCCACCGAGTCGTGGCACGGTTGCCAAGGCCCTTTCTCTTGCTTGGAGATCTAAACAGCAGGCATCCTCTCTGGGGAGATTACTCAATAAATCCCAGGAGACAAGTCATTACCGATCTGATCGAAGAGCTTGAGATAGGTGTCTAAAACGTGGATGAGTTTACACATCACTGTCCGAGAACCGCTTCATTTTCTTGCTTTGACCTATCTTTCTGCTCTTCGGATGCACAGCCTGATTTTGATTGGGGGTGGTCGATGACCTCTATGGTAGTGATCACTTTCCCATTCAATTATGATTTTCAGGGCAACTGCCGCCTGAGAGACCACCTCGGTGGTGCTTGGTGCGGCCGTGGTGGCCTTCATTTCAGGAAATGACTGAATTCTATATCTCAGTCGAGGAGTTTAGGTCAGTAGATGAGGCCGTTGAGTTCTTCTCCGGCAACCTCATCACCGCGGGCCTGACTACTATTCCTAGAACGTCTGGCCGTTTTGCATGCCGACCACTTCCATGGTGGTCGGCCGACTGTGAGGCGGCATCGAAACAGAAGCGTTATGCCTACATGCGCTATAAGCGCCGCCCGAATGATTTCACTGTCAGTGAATTTCGTCGGGCTAGAGCTAGGTTCCGGTATATTTCGAAGCACGCCCGCTGCTCTTCTTGGCCGGCATACGTGTCTCCACTTAATGGGAAAACCCCTTTAGCAGAGGTGTGGAAGTGAGTCAAAAGGATTCGGGGCAAGTTCTCGCAGGACCCCCCTCCCGTTCTCCAGGAGAATGGGACCGCAATCTCGGACCCCGCATCCGTGGTGGAATCGTTCGCGACCGCTTTTTCCGCATTCTCTAGCCGGGATGCTGCTCTGCCAGGTGCTGTGTCTGTATTCATGGCCGAACTGGTTGCCATACACGACTCGGTACGGGACATTCCGTGACGTGCTCGGTTCGGAGACCGGATTGTGATCTATACGACTTACAGAGCGCCCTGAGTGCTCTCGGGACATTGGAATCTCCACATCCCCTGGTTCGCGATATCCGTGACGCCACGGTTTTGGCGAGATGGTCGGATGTCGAGATTATCTTCTGCTGGGTTCCTGGACATGTAGGAATTGCGGGGAATGAGCACGCCGATGGGGGTGCCAAAGAGTCCGCGAGGACTCTGCGACCGGACCAGCGTTTCGTTCTTCCTCACATAGACTAAATGGCAGGAAAACGTGCATCTCTTCGGACTGCTTGGCAAAGAAGATGGGAAATGGTCGAAGGGTTTAAAGTTGCGTGCCATTGCGCCGCAACTGTTCCCATGGACCTATCCCCTAATTCCTCGACGGCTTCTGGTCGCTTTCTGTCGTCTCCAAATCGGACACACTCGTGTGACGCATCGCTATTTGATGGAGCGCTCGCCTGCGCCCTATTGGGACGACTGCTTCGTCCCCCAGACTGTTGGGCACATTCTTGTCTAATATCCAAGTCTGGGTGATCTTCGCGCACGTTACCTGTCCCGGTACCGGGATGGGCGGGGTCGCTACCGCCTGTCCCTTGTACTTGGGACGAGTTCGTGCACTTTGACTGGTAGACTTTTGGGGGGAGGCCGGGCTTCTTCCCCCTATTTAAGTAGGTTCTATTTTTTGTTGTTTTTCTTTGTAGGTTGTACGCTCCTGCACCGGGGTGAGGGGGACCTCCCCCCGACGCCGGAGATTGCTTCCTAATTGTCAAGTTTTTTCAATTTATATCATTGTTAAGTTTTCATGTTCTTATTTTAAAGTAGCCTAGTTCTAGTCTGTCGTGTTTCCAGCGACTTATGCCCAAGTAGGCAGTCGCCAGATGGGCTCTAAAACAAAAACAAAAAAAAAATGGTGCTGGCCTGCCTACGCCTGGGTCACACCAGGCTCACGGATTTCTTTATCTCACTTACATCCTTAGCAGATTCCTGTGCTTGTTGGGTGCCCCGTGTACGCCATCCCTGTCGCCACTTCATTTCATTTCTCTCTTTCTACTCTAACTCAGAATCATCATACATGGTTGTATGTGTCGGCCTTATTTATCTAATGGATTTCCATGCCGCTTGATCTCTGGCTGTTTCTCTATTCAAACTCTTATCTCTGAGGTCCCTCTGTATGACCTCATTCCTAGTCTTCCTCGGTCTCCTGGCAGCTACACCCCCTCCTCCAAACTCCTAACACCCTTCACTCAATTATTATCCTCCAATCCACATGACCGAACCATCTCAGTCTGCGTCTTCTCAGTGCCAAACTAATGCATTCTATCCTTTAATTCACAGTTCGCAACTCTGCCACCTCCAGACTTCTAATTCAGAGATGCTCCGCACATCTATCTCGGTACGTTTGAGCCTCTGGATGTCCTCTTCCTTCACAGCCCAAGTTTCGCTACCGCACAACATTGAACTTCGTACGCACGCAGTGTACAGATGTTCCTTAGCATCAAGAGAGGAAGCAGCTATCTCAACTTTTTCCAACCACTTCTAACCCTTGCCACGGAACTCGCCCCAGCACCTTCCCCCTGTACTGATCATATCTCCCACTACGCATTCAAGCGACATACCATCAAATACAATCCTCTTCACTTGCTCTCCTCTACACACCGTGCACTGAAACTCTCCAACATTCTGCAGCCTACCCCTGATACCACTACATCTTTTATGCACCCGCATACCACATCCATTACACAGGATAAAGTTATTTCCTACCCCTCTGTCACAAACTGCGCATGGCCACATACCTTCAATGATGTCATTGAAATCATCATTTTTGTTTTATCCAAATTCACTCTCAGCCCCATGGATTTCATCCTTTCCTTCCACAATCTGAACTTCTTAAGTGCCGTCCTCTCATCCTCAGCAATCAACACTAGGTCGTCACCGTACAACAACTCGAATGGTAATCCTGTTCTAAAATTCTGTGACAGCACTTCCAGGGCCATTACAAAGGGCAAGGAACTCAAAATGGATCCGTGATGCACACCATCCTTCACAGAGAAGTCATCACTCAATTCTCAATTTACCCTCACCTGGATTGTCGAACCTTAGTACATTGCCATGACCACCCTAACCAACCACTCCTCGATCCTAATTTTCTCATTGCCCACCTCACTAGCGTTTAATCCTGGTCTATAGTCCCTTGTTCTCCATAAGTAATCACTTCTCACCCTTCTTGACAGTTAAAAGCCTTGCTGAGTAGGATTTAGGTATATGCGTTAATTATGGATTAAATCAACCAATACAGAAATGAGCTTCCCTGAACAACAATTAAGCCTTCCTTGTACCGTATCCAAACTCTTCCCTGCATCGCTTTAGATTTTCAACTCAGTCTTCTCCTGCCATCTTCTTCTCCATTCATATAAACCCATTTGGCTAAACTGGGACGCACTAACTAGCGACAATCGGCCTTTATAATCCTCCTATAATTAATAACAATAGTAGCGTTCATTTTTTTCTGTTTATCGTGGTCGTAAATGCACCAGCACCTCGCGCTGTGCAATCTGCGGCGGTGGTCATATGGGAGGGAGGGGGTAAAGCTTTTAATTGTTAGCAGGATTTTAAAAGGTAAAAGGGTGCCGTCGGTGTTTTTATGGGTTTATGTAAGGTTATTTAAAGACCTTTAAAAAGCTTGGTCGAATTTCGGTTGACGTGACGGGTGACTATATTTAGATCCCCCCCCGTCTAGTTTGCTCTGTCTCAAAAGGTTTACCTAGATTCTGCTTCTAGGCTAGGTTCCAGGAGGTGCCTTGGTTGCCTCGGGGTTAAAGGAAAGGACTCAAAGAGCAAGGGACGGTAAATAGGTTTTTATTCTTGAAATATGGTCTATAGGTTTTTAATGAATATTGCGGCAATATCCTAGATAACTCTCAGATCACAATAAACATAAAAACTTATATTTCATTATTCAAGGGAATGAATTGTTAAATGATCACGAGTCTAGATTTTACGGACGAATTCCTTATGCCTAATCTGTGCGACGTTGAGGAAATACGTAAATTAAAAACAAAGAGTTAAGAAATATATAAATATATATATATATATATATATATATATATATATATATATATATATATATATATATATATATATATATATATATATATATATATATATATATATATATATATATATATATATTTATTGAATAAACAGTTAGATTATTTCAGAGTGAATTAATAGAGTAACAGTTTATGATTGTATTGTGAATTAAATTTGCGTGAGTTAACGGGAATGAATTTACAATTGGTAAATATGGTTTGGAAATTACAGTATGACAAATGATGATTGATAATTGGATTGGGTAAAGTGATTATAAATAAATTAGTAAATTGATGGGTAAATATTGGTAATTTGATTGGTAAATTGGAAGTAAATTGGATAATTGGTAAATAGATTATAAGTGATTGGATAAATAGTAATTGGTAAATAGATGGGACAATTGTTAAATAGATTATAACGGAGTTGAATGGGTCTGTAAATGAGACAAAAGAATCAAGCATTAATTCGGGACTCTTTTGGGAAATATTTAACTAAACAATTACAATTAAAATATCTACAGCAGACCTGTTCACCGATGCGGAACAGCAAAGCGAATGAAACCTACTGGCTAAAATTTTAATACGTTTGGAGAGCGGGTGTACCAATCCTCCAATTTAAGTCAGGGTTACCAACCCTTCTTGAAATTATATATATATATATATATATATATATATATATATATATATATATATATATATATATATAGTAAGGAATAAATATTTACATTTGTAGGGGTGTAGACCGCTACACGTCTACCTTATTAGGCGTAAACAAATAAATCGAGTTTTGTGGGGTGGTATGTAAGTTTTACTAATGTTGGGGTCGCTGAGGCAAGGTAGCAAGCCTTAGGAACGAGAGAGGGACCCGTGATGCCAGTAAAACTAAACGGACGAGGCAGGTGCCTTTTTTTTAGTCTAACCAGCTGAATGGTTTAATTGATCTCTCCTTGACTGCCCATAATGTCCTCCTTCGTTTATTTATTACCCCTGCTTAAGGGGGCGTGACCTCTTTTCTTTTTTCAAGGTGCGGGGCGGAGCTAACGATAGAAAACTCACTTGTTAGCCTCTCCACTGATCGTTGAGCGAAATTTAGAGGTGTATGCGTTTTCTCGAGGATCTGTGCACATTCTTAGACCGGATTGGCAGATCCTATCAAGAGATGACTGTTTATTTTTCCTTTGACACCTTCACGAAAACTCGACCAGCCAAAACATATATCACTCTATATTTGCTCAGCTTCCTTAATTATCAAGCATCAGTATCTTTCCGTCCCGCAGCTGCTCCTTTATGTATGTATGTGTGTGTATGTGTGTGTGTGTGTGTGGTGTAGTCGCTTGAGAACCAGTTATTTGCTTTCATTTCTTATGTATTTCTAATAATTGTACAATTATGATATAAGTATTTCTCTATTTTTACAATGGTTTATTACTTATTACATGTCCTAAAACCTAATTAATTAATGTGTGTGTTCAATCTTAGGATTTCATAGAACATCCATTTTCGCGGTTCCTCATTGGGCCTATCTATTCTGCAATATGGGTGCCACGGGCCTACTTTTTGGCACTCTGAACGCCAGAGACACAAGGATGCGTCGAAAATCTTCCAAATCTTCTACGAAAAGGAAGAAGTCGCTTTGTGTGACTCTCTGCGTCTGGACATGAGGAGTGCTTGCCAACATACTCGAGCACTAAGTTCGCCTTTTGGCCCTCTTTTCTAGAATGTTTTGCACGACGCTGGACGAAACCGACCGGCACGTTCGAGTTCTGATATACCTGTAGCATCTCATCTCCCATCTTCTATCTCTAACTTCAGTAGTGTACCCGATATATCTTCGAAGCATCGCTCTCATACCTATATGTCTAGCGTTGCTCCGTTATCCCTGGTTGTTCTGCCTGCGGCAGACGCTCAGAGTGAGAGCCTTGACGACACTAGGCGATATTCGAAAGAATAATCTGTATCGACTTGTGATGGTTCTTCTACTCGCCCAGTGAGAAGAAGAAGAATTCCTCACCCGAATCGTCCGCCACCAATAATCAGGCTGACTCGGTTGGGCTTCGATAATCTTCAATGGACTCTTCTCTGCTGCTCAATGTTCTTTGTCCCCAAGCCCGTTGAAACGGCTGCAGAAATACATCCAATACTTTGCCCTGGATGCCTGCTCATTTGAGCAAGAGGTTAGCCTGTGTAGGCTGTTACACTTTGTACATGGAGGTGCTGCACATCCTCTCAGTATAAGTGCAAATTAGAAAAGCTCTGTCACTGAATTGACTTTATCTCTCTGATGGGTTCTAACAAAGTTGTTTGTGGGGGAAATTCCACGTGGAATTTCTTTTCCAGTACGGAAGTTCCATGTGCTGGAGAAGATTCTGTAGGCTTAAATTGGTAAGCCTACCCCCCCCCCCCTTCCCCCTTCCACAAGCGGTAGCTTCGAACCGCGTCCACCACGATTCACCTTTACACGGGCTAGAATAGCCTCGGCAAGAAGATTCGAGGCCATTCGAGAGTAGAGCTGTTTCCCACTAAACCCCCCTCGCGGGGAGAGCTCAGACATATATATATATATATATATATATATATATATATATATATATATATATATATATATATATATATATATATATATATATATATATATATATATATTGCTCGTTTCCCATGAAACCGACACAGAGTTGAGAAGTCTCGCCTGGACCCTAAAGAAATTTCCCTAGTTCCAAGTCAGGTGCTAACAACAAAGCAAAGTGAAAGCAGCTGAACTATTTATGTGTATTGAAATTAGCCCCAGTCAGTGAGGTAATTCGAATTAACAATCGCTACCGAGGGATTTTTCCGACTTCTCTCGTCAATTCCTGTCGAAGCCCTCCTCGTTCGCCCCTCGTTTTCGGGTGGCCGAAATACACTCCCCTCGACCGGACGTCACCCCCTCCCCCATTTGTGGGAGGAGAACCGTCATGACTTTAACATCCCGCTCAGAAGCTTCGAGTGGCCTCGCCTCACGTGCAGAAGACATCCGTGAAGCCTTACCCTGACGTCTCACCCGGAACCTTCTGTAAGCCAACCACTCTCCTCCTCCAGTAACCCATTTGCGTTAATTCCCCGATTTGAATAGTTTCCTTGCGTCACCTTAAGTTTTAACTTCATAGTCTGATTCATAACTACAATTTCCCCCCATTCGTTCATCTGATGTAATTTTTGCCCATCATTTCTCTCCTTTTTTTTTGTAATAAAATTATATTTTTGTACATGCCTCTTTAAATAACATTGAGCTTTGCCAATGCCCATAATATACCTGACCTCGTTGCACTCTTATCTAGTTGTTTCGCCCGTCGAAACTAGTGGTGTTCCGTCCCTTTTCGGTTCGCCTTTAAGTTATTGGTCCCTCCACCATAAATATAATATGGCATTGATGTAACATAATGTCATACCACGACATATATATTTATTAATATACATATTATATAAATTTGGTGTCAATTGTGTTTGGGGTTTTTACGAACCTGTGTCATTTTAATTTCGACATTAGAAGTTCCCTTGTTATTCACGTATATCCCTTTTATTTTAATTTTTGTATTGTACTGGCAGAAGGCATGTTCAAGTTAATTGAAGCGCAGTGGAACGTTAATCTATTTAGATTTTGTGTCAGACCCCAGGTAATTAATTTTTTTTTTACTGTATTTGAATTTTGGAGACTCTCCTGGTTATTAATCCAAAAGAGTTAAGGTCTTTGGTGTCCTAATTCCGGTAGGACCATTTTATTTTTTTTTCGCTTAGAAAAAGGCCTTCACTAATATTCTAGTATTCGTTTCGCGTGGGTAGCGTCCTAGATCGTTCGTGTGTCAGTGTTCCCTCAGTTAACTGCGTAACAATGTCATCCTTCGAAAAATTTAAGAGTCAGGGTTAAATGTTAGGTATTTCGTGCAAAGACCTGCAAAATTACGTACAAGAAGAAGAGAGGAACGAACGGGTAGAGCGAAGGGAAGAGGAACTAAGAAAAACAGAGATGGAGAAGAACAAAATGGAAGAGAACAAACTAAAGATGGAGATGGAGGAGAACAAACTGAAGATGGAGGAGCACAAACTGAAGATGGAGATGGAGATGGAGGAGAACAAATTGAAGAGGGAGATGGAAGAACGTGAACAAATTAGGCAGCATGAGCTGGAAATGAGCCGAAATAAAATGAATTCTCAGTCCATCGGTTCCCGGGCTGAAATTCCCCAAACTCCTTCAGTCCACTTTTCCGCTTTTAATGATGGAGAGGACTTTGGGTCATTTTCGGCCCATTTTGAGAGAATCTTCCAGATCAATAGATGGGATCTCAAAAATGATGGCATCGCTCGCTCACTCCCCCTCCTAAATGCCAAGTTAAGGGATATCTTCGTATCCCTTACCCCGGAAGCAACTTTGGACTATTCCACGTTAAAGTCCGAATTGCTAGCCGCTGTTCATATGAATAGCGAATTCTACCGCTCCCGATTCCGCCAGGAAAGGATCCGACCTGGCCAAACATTTCTGCAACACGGGTACATCCTCCAAAGACACTTTCAGTGTTGGCTTGATGCGTGCAAGATTCCGCAGGTCTACGAGTCCCTTCTAGACTTCTTCCTTAGGGGTCAGCTTTTAGCTGCCTTGGCTCCCGAAATTCGGGCCCTCATTAAGGATAAACGTTGCGCCACTTTCAAGGAGTGCTTGGAAGAGGCCGATGTCTACGTGGGTAGTCACGATTTATACCCTAAGGATGTTAAAAAGGCTCCCCAATCGCCCCCCCCCAAATTAAATTTATGGCCCTAAGACCCCCCCCCCTAAATTGGTTCCAAGATTTACCAAAGTTCCTAGTCCGTCGAAGCCAAGAAACTTCCATCCATCTGAACATCGAGACGTTAAGCCCCTAGTTTCTTCTCCCCTGGTTGTGCCGTACCAAAAGAACCCGATCGTCTGCTACACCTTCGGAGTTCCCGGCCATTACCGCACGAACTGTCCTCAAAACTCCCGATTCGCAAACTAACTATCAGTCCCACCAAATGCACCAAATCTGGTCGCCCCTGATCCTCATCCGTCGCCTCGGGAGACTCCTGATCCTCCCCCGCCCGCCAAAGACCCGGTCCATCAGGTAAACTTTCCCTTTAATGAGAACAACCCTGGTGGATTGAAGTTCGAGAACGGAACTGTAAACGGTCGCCGAGTTTCCACCCTCGTCCGTGACACCGGGTGCACCTGTATTATAGTTTCTGAGGGCCTACTCCTCCCTGTTGGGCCCGACCACAAGAAATTTGCGGTAGTCTACGACTACCTCAGTCGGGCCAGTCGTTTCCCAGTAATTCGTTGTCGCATCGAGTGTGACTATATGTCCGGTTGGGCCGAAGTGGTAGCGGCCCCAATCCAGTTCTGCTCCGTTTTATTCGGTCAGAACCCCGTAATTCCCGTGGCCCAGCCCGTGATTACCCGTGATTACCCGTACACAGGCAGCCCTGGGATCCCGTGCACCTGTTCCCCTGAAAACCCCTATCGACCCGGATTTCCAAACGCTCCGGAGCGATAAGTTTTCCCGCGCTCAAAAGGAGTGCGCAAGTCTCCACCCCCCTTTGGGAGAAAACTAAAGTCCTCGAGCATGAGTCCACCCGAGGCAACAACGAGTCTCGTATCCCGGGAAGAAAGACTTATTGAGAGGTTTGAGATCTAATTGGACTTTAAGTCACGAGAACGAAAATTCAAGCATGGCGCGGAGGTGCTGGTGCTACTTCCCACGGGAAGCAACAAACTCCTTAGCCAGTGAAAGTGACCCTAGCCCGTTCTCGAGGCTAGAGGACCCGTGGATTACCTCATCCATACTCCAGCGGGAGCAAAGGTTTCCACGTTAATTGTATATATATATATATATATATATATATATATATATATATATATATATATATATATATATATATTATCTCATTAATGTTCCTTATTATGATTTTTTTTTGGTCTACTAAATTGTTTAATCTTTAGTGGCATATTTATGCCTCCATTTAATATTTTGTTGTTTTGGGGGGTTCCAATGAAATGTCGCCAATGTTCTCCTGTGATTTTTTTTGTCTTAAATTGTACTAGTTAAATTCTCTGGAATTGACCTGTTTAAGGCTTATGTCCGTAATTTTTTTTTATTATGTTTGTGTACACCTGCCGTAGCAGGTCAAAATTTCCCTAGACCCTTAATATTTCTAGTTTGACGATTGGGATGATCCTTTCCTACGCAACTGCTCTGTAAAGGATCATCTTTTGGTTGGGAGATGTGTGGGGGAAATTCCACGTGGAATTTCTTTTCAAGTACGGAAGTTCCATGTGCTGGAGAAGATTCTGTAGGCTTAAATTGGTAAGCCTACCCCCCCCCCTTCCCCCTTCCACAAGCGGTAGCTTCGAACCGCGTCCACCACGATTCACCTTTACACGGGCTAGAATAGCCTCGGCAAGAAGATTCGAGGTCATTCGAAAGTAGAGCTGTTTCCCATTAAACCCCACTCGCGGGAAGAGCCTCAGACATATATATTGCTCGTTTCCCATTAAACTGACACAGAGTTGAGAAGTCTCACCCTGACCCCAAGAAAATTACTCTAGTTCCAAGTCAGGTGCTAACAACAAAGCAAAGTGAAAGCAGCTGAACTATTTATGTGTATTTGAATTAGCCCCAGTCAGTGAGGTAATTCCATTTAACGATCGCTACCGAGTGATTTTTCCGACTTCTCTCGTCACCTCCTGTCGAAGCCCGTCTCGTTCGCCCCTCGTTTTCGGGTGGCCGAAATACTCTTCCCTGGACCGGACGTTCCTGCCCCCCATCCCTTTATGGGGAGAACCGTCATGACTTTAACATCCCGCTCAGAAGCTTCGAGTGGCCTCGCCTCACGTGCAGAAGACATCCGTGAAGCCTTACCCTGACGTCTCACCCGGAATCTTCTGTAAGCCAACCACTCTCCCCCTCCAGTAACCCATTTTCCGTTAATTTTCCCTATTTGAATAGTTTCCTTCCGTCACCTTAAGTTTTAACTTCATAGTCTGATTCATAACTACAATTTCCCCCCATTCGTTCATCTGATGTAATTTTTGCCCATCATTTCTCTCCTTATTTTTTTTGTAATAAAATTATATTTTTGTACATGCCTCTTTAAATAACATTGAGCTTTGCCAATGCCCATAATATACCTGGCCTCGTTGCCCTCTTATCTAGTTGTTTCGCCCGTCGAAACTAGTGGTGTTCCGTCCCTTTTCGGTTCGCCTTTAAGTTATTGGTCCCTCCACCATATGTATAATATGGCATTGATGTAATATAATGTCATACCACGACATTGTTTGTGCGCTTTATCAACGCCCACACTCAGCACTACTTTACCTTATTACTATTATTATTACATTCTTTATTATTATTATTATGATTATGTATTATAATTATTTATTAGTAATATTATATATATATATATATATATATATATATATATATATATATATATATATATATATATATATATATATATATATATATATATATATATAGGGCCATCGTGGTATAAATCTAGATAGATACTTCACAACAAACCTATATCTATAAATTTTTGAGGAGAGATATTGAATTGTAACAAGGATCGAGCGGCTGAGCTTATGGCGAAGTTAGGCTTAATGTTTTATCACGAAATCGTTAAAGAATGGATGGAATACAACGAGGATAGAACAAAATATATATTATTATAGATTAACAGGAATGAAACATAGTTAAAATATATTGATTGAATTTGAATTTAATTATACAAAAGTGAACATGAGTTTAATACTGAAATTTCGTCGTGACTAAGCTTGGTGTAAGGTAGATAAGTAAGAAGGTAACTAGGTAGCAACTAGTGTGTATGGGAGTCTGGAATGAGAGGACGATAAATTAAACTAAGTATGATTTGTTTGGAGAAGGAATATTTACTGACCTTTACGATGCGAATGACGAAACACGAATGCGGAATATTTGTGTTCAATGTGGAACAACTGAAAGCGTGTTAGTTTGTGTGTTTGACTAAAGGAAGTGTTGCCAAAAAAAAAATGTATCTTAGCCACGATTTTTGGATGTAATTATTTATACGAAAATATATTGAAAACACATATACATAAAAATTTGAGATTTTTGATTGATAAATTAAAATAGGATTATTTGAAATGATTGATAATTTATACATAAGATTTAATAGAAATGGTTAAAATTAAATGGGAAAATAAATGGATATTTTGCATAGGTTAGCGCGATAACAGATAAATCAATAATCAATAAATCTAAAATTATAATACAATATTGATTATTGACTATATATAGCGTTATTTTATAATACAATAGTAAAAATATTTGAATACTGTTTCTTAGTTTCTTACCTGATGAGGCTCTCCTTCATCTCCTCATAGGTTTTGTGGATCATCCACACAGCTCGGACCTACATATTTCGGCCTCCAAGGCACTGAAATTATTGATTATCGCTAGTTTGAAACCAAAAGTATCGGCGATACCGATTAATCGATAACGCGGAAAAAAAATATCGGATAACCCGATATCGTTATCGCGATAACGCCCACCTATGATATTTTAACATTGGACTTTAAAAGGAAAGTATGCTAAATTTTAAATATTTTATAGGAATGCCAGAGAGCATTGTTTTAACACCCTCCCCCCCCCTAAGAAGGTTACCCCCCGTTTTTTTATTTACAACCCGCTGTCTGAGTAACGCCAAGGCCTTCTGACGATGGGACCGAAGCGTGTGACGACAGTGCCATTGGTTTGGCTGCGAGTGCAGGGAGACGGATTCGCTGTGGTAGTGCCAATAGCGTTGAACGAGGCACTGGCACAAGAGAAAGTTGATGAAGCGAAGGTGACTAGCTTGTTGATTCCTTCCGAGATGGCATCAAGCGGGATGTGGGATTCTTGAGTCCAGTTGTCCGCTGACGGAGTGACCAGTGGGGGAGAGATTTGCTCCTGACTTACCACTTCTGCCGACGAGGGTTCTTGCAAAAAACGAGGAGAAGGCAGCCAAACGGAAGGTGGTGTTTGAGTAGCAGGGGTGGTTGAAAGGGTAGGATTGGGTTTATTTTGGGGTATTACTGTACCGTATAGAGGTATAGTGGAAGAAGAAGAAGGAGGTGATAGTGGCTCTAGATGAACATTTTCTGTATAGGCTGGTTTCAGGCGGTCGATAGAGACAGTCTCCTGCCTGGTGCCAAGCTGAAGGACGAAGAATTTTGACTTCCTGGAGATAACGAGAGAGGGTTCGTCATAGACCGGTTGCAATGAATTGCAAGTCGAATCGCGACAGACGAAAACATAGGAGCATGTTGTCATCTCCTTCGGCACGAAGGTTTTATAATTAGCAGGCAATCGAGGGGCAGTTGGCTTAACTTCAGTTATCACCCGTACAAGATTATGTACATATGAAGAAGGATCGAGGTGAGATGGTAAAGGTCGGTCAGAGGAAGAAAAGAATTGACCGTGTAGACGAAGTTGAGTACCGCAAACTAATTCCACTGCAGAGCATGCCAGATCCTCTTTCAAGGACGAGCGAATGCCAAAGAGAATCAAAGGTAGCTTGTCCACCCAATTGATGTTTGGATCGGTGGAGCGTTCAACTGCAGAGTTACTCTGGGGATGGTAGCTTATGTCATACCAATGCGAAAGGAGCCAAGCACTGACATAACTGTATCTCATTTGTGAGATTCAAATTGGCTGCCACGATTAGTCATGATCTTTGAGGGTACACCAAAACGAGCAACCCATGCTAAGGCGAAGGCTCGAGTGACAGTGGAAGCTCTGATGTCCGAGATAGGAACCGCCTATGGCCAGCGAGTAAAACGATCGATCTTTGTGAGAAGATAATTGCAACCACGGGAGTAAGGAAGATGACCTACTAGACCGACGTGAACGGCGTCAAAACGCGACGAAGGAAGAGGAAAAGGGGCCAGAGAAGCTTTTGTGTGGCGATGGACTTTGGCGCGCTGCATGGTAGGCATAAGCGAGTCCATTTTGCCACGTCGGCATTCATACCTAACCAAACAAAGCGTTGAGCAACGAGCTTGCGTGTGGCATTGATGCCAGGATGAGAGAGACCGTGAATTTGGTCGAAAATGTGCCAACAGTAAGGGAAAGGAATGAGAGAACGGGGACAGTCAGGCAATGAATAGTCAACCAGTATGTGCCTGGAAGGCCGGTCCGGAAGGTCGATCTCGTGGACGACGAGTTGAGAAGAGTGACGCAGTGTTTGCGTGTCATCTTGTTCATGGGCAAGCGCTATTGCTGCCTGATCGATAGGCGCAGTGTGGGAGAGTTGTGTGCCCGAAATCGATGAAATGCGAGAGAGCGCGTCCGTTACAATGTTTCAAGAAACAGGATTGTAGCCAATATCGTTCGTCATCTGCAGAATAAAGTCAAGTTGACGAGTGTCAACTACAGTGTGTACTGACGAAGTACTACGAGACGAAGAGGCACCGACCAAAGGCTTATGGTCAGTACAAATGATAAATTAACGCCCTTCCAAATGATGGCGGAAGTGGCGGACAGCGAGATATATTCCGAGGAGTTATCGAGAGTCTGTAAGAGCGTGAGAGAAGAAAGCATGAGGTTGCCATTGGTCACCAATCTTTTGTTGCAAGGTTGCACCTACATGAGTTCAGGATGCATCTGAGGAGACGCTGATGGGAGCTCCTGGAAAAGGATGAGCCAATTCCACACCGTGGGCAATAGCCTCTTTGGTGCGAGAAAAGGAATCGCACGCCTCAGTAGACCATTCAAGAGGAGAGTATTTTTTGGTGTTGGTGAGCATTGAATTGATAGGTTGCATGACCTGGGCACAGTTAGGAATGAATCTATGGTAGAAATTTACCTTGCCAAAGAAACGCCTGAGTTGTTTGCGTGATATACGGACGGTTTAAGTTTCGCATCGCGATGACTTTATGTTCGATTGAGCTAATTTCTGCACTCGAGACATGGTGAATCAAGAAGGATAGTTGCGGAACATCAAAAATGCACTTGGAAGCGTTGAGTACGATACCGTACTCTTGAAGACGAGAAAAAACTCGGCGAAGGTGAGAAAGGTGTTCCTCCAAAAAGGAAGACGATATTAGGTCATCGATGTAACTAAATACCAAATTTAGACCCCTAATTACTTGGTTCTATAAAGCGCTGGAAAGTTTGACCAGAGTTACGCAACCCATATGGCATTTTTACCATTTTAAAAGAACCAAACCGAGTTGTGATGTTAGTCTTTGCAACATCATCTGGGTGAATAGGGATCTGGTTGAAAACACGAACCAGATCAAGGCGAGATAATATCGTACATCCATGAAGAGAAGAGATAGAATCGGCTAGGTACGGCAAAGAATAGCGATCAGGAATTGTTACAGCGTTAAGAGCTCTGTAATGCCCGACTGCTCTAAATCCCCTCAGCGTGGATTTGGGCACAATGTGGAGTGGAGAGTCCCAAGGAGAAGAGGAAAGCCTGCAAATGCCAGCATCCACCATGAACTAAAATTCATCGCGCATAGTAAAGAGTTTATCTGGTGCTAGATGGCGTGGCCGTGAGAATACAGGACATCCCATTGTCTCGATCCGATTCACCACATTATGTTTAATGGGCCTGTTCTTCGAAGGTGGAAGGGTGAGCTCAGGAAACTCCTGAAGAAGGCGCTGAAATGGTGGCTCGGAAGGTGGGAGGCGAACAGAGAGGAGGGAACTCTGAGAAGGCGAGTATGAACCCGAAAGAGTAAGGAGAGTTTTGCAGTCGACAAGCTTGTGTTGACGAGAATCGACCAAGAGGTTGTGAGCCGAAAGAAAATCTAGGCCGAATATTGGACACTCTACCTCGGCTATGACGAAAGTCCATCGGAAAACACGACGGAGACCGATTGAGACTTGGAGGTTAAGCTTTCCATAGGTTCTAATATTGGTCGAATTAGCTGCCTTCAGAACTAAATCTAAGGGAGCAGAAGCTTTGTCGGCCTGATAAATTGGTAGGATACTGCAATCAGCTCCAGTGTCCACCAGGAATGAGAAGCCCGAAAGTGGGTAAACAATGCGAAAAGGAGGACCTGCCCGATGAAATTAAGTGTAGGCAGGGGATGTAGACCCTTTTATCCCTTGCCTTGTTAGTTGAACATAAGAGTTGTTATATAACTTGTCAGCGGCCGATGCGAGCTGCTCAATCGATTAATCAGTCTTCGACTGACCTTCGAACAGGTAGCACGTGTTTTATAGAGCTCTCAGTCTGTTGATCTATTTTTCAGATTTTTCTATAGTTTGTTTGTTTTTTGTTTTTTTTCTCACCACAATCAGCCAAAGCTAAGTTGCTCTTCTTTTTTTTCTTATTGCTACTTAAATTCTTTCTTTGTTTGAATAAGTGATGGAGTTTGGGGATGAAAGTGAGCATGAGTGTCGGAATGTATGCATTGGTTGTGGTGTATTAGGTGAGGGGTATACATGTGTTGTATGTGGGCTGCGTGAATGCATTGTAGATTTAGAGGGGATGAGAAGGCAGGATTTAGACAGGATATGTAGGCTGGAGGGGTTAGTTGCTGAGCTCAGGAGGGAACTTAGTGTTAGGCCTAGATTTGGGAATAGGTTAGGTGGTGAGGTAGGCCAGTTAGATGTTTCAGGTGAAGGTAGAGGGCCGGTGGAGGAGGTAGGATATGATAGTTCTAGTGATAGTGAAGTTAGCCCCCTTAGATTAGTTAGAAATAGGCCTAGTGAGGATGGGGGACAGTGGAGAGTGGTTAGGAAACATGAAGCTAGGGAGGCTTCTCCTGTTCTTTGTGAGAATAGGGTTGCCTCTGTTGAGGTGGTTAGCCAGGGGGAGAATAGGTGTGTGAGTCAGAGGGACACAGAACCTATTAGCTTGACTAATAGATTCAGTGCCCTAAGAGAGGAAGTAACTGGAAGTGATATGACTGATGGGGGTGGGGGTGGAGTTCGAGTGACTGGTAGTTTGAATGAGAATAGGAGTGGGGATGGAGTTAGGTCTGTGGGGGTTAGGAATAGGAGTCTGACTGAAGTGCTTGTGATGGGTGATTCGCGAGTTAGATATTTAGATAGGAAGTTGAATGCAAGTAGATTGAATGGTTTGAGGGTGTGTTTGCCGGGTGCTGGAGTGAGAGATCTGTCTGATAGGTATGAGGAACTGGTGTCTGGCTGTGCAAGGGATGCGGTTGTGATTACACATGTAGGAGTGAATGATGTGAAGAAAGTGGGTGCATGTGAGTTACGTGAGAGGTACAAGAGGTTGATTGAAAAGGTGAAAGAAAGTAGAATGAAAGGTGTTGTGACAGGTGTGCTTCCAAGAATGGATGTTGGGGTAGAATGGATGTCTCGTGCAATTGGTCTGAATGATTATGTGAGGAGGATGTGTGAGATGGAAGGTGTCATGTTTGTGGATGTGTGGGATAGGTTTGTTGGAATGAAAGAAATGTATGCGATGGATGGACTGCATTTGAGTAGGAGGGGGGTAGATGTGTTGTGGGAGGAGTATGATCGTGTTATTAGGTCTTTGCGGGCGGGAAACTAGATACTAATAGTGGTCAGGGAATTATGAGAGGACATTATAGTACTGAAAGTAGAATGGACTTGGCACATAACAGAAATAGGTTCCAAGGCGATAGAGGTGAGGTCATTCAAGTTTCAAGAGGTGCTTCAGGGATAGGGGGGTTAAATTGTTTCTATACAAATGCTCGTAGTCTTAGAAACAAGAAGGATGAGCTATTTAGTTATATTAGCAATGAGGATATAGATATATTATGCGTTACTGAATCATGGGTTAATGAAATAGAATTTAGTGACACTATAAGTGAATTTGATTTTCAGGGCTATAATATGTACATTAGTCAAAGGACAGGTAGGATTGGTGGAGGAATAATTATCTATATAAAAAACAAGATTGTTTCAAGTTTAAATACTTCAATAAAGCAGGATGGAGTTGAGTCACTTTGGATAGATATTAGGTTCAGTAAAAATAGAATGGTGCATTTGGGAGCTTTTTACAGGCCACCTGGGCAGACTGATGATATAGATGAACTAATGATAAGGGAAATAAGTAAGGGATGTGAAACAGATGCAGTTATTATTGGGGACTTCAACTTAAACTCTGTGGACTGGGAAAATATGATAGGTAGGGATAGAACAAGTGGTAGGTTCATAGAATGCTTTGAGGATAATTTTTTGAATCAATTTGTTAATGAGCCAACGAGGGGGGACAATATATTAGATTTAGTACTTTCTAACAGTGATCATTTAGTTCAAGAATTGACTGTTGGGGAAGCATTGGGAAATAGTGACCATCAGATAGTTCGTTTTAACTTGGGAATTGAGAAGGGTAAAATAACTGAGAATGCTGAAAAAGTTCCAAATTTTCATAAGGGAGATTATGTAAAACTTCGAAGCTTGCTAAATTTGGTAGACTGGGATATAGAATTCAGAGGTAAAAATGCTTATGGGATGTGGGATACTTTCAAGCATATAATAAATGTAGTCCAAGAACAATGTATCCCAATGAAGGCCATTAGGAACAAAAGTAGGAAACCATTATGGTGGAATCAGGAGATAGCTAGAAAAATTTCAGAGAAGAAAAGGGCATATAAAAAATTACAGGTAGAAAATAATATTCAAAATTTAAGTGATTATAGAATGGCTAGGAATGAGTTAAATAAGATTATAAAGAAGAACAAAAGGGTGTCAGAAATTAAATTAGCTCAGGATAGCAACAAAGATCCTAGAAAGTTCTTTAGTTACTATAAAACTAATAACAAGTGTGGCAGAGTTAAAATAGGACCTATCAAATATGAAGGGTTTGTGAGAGAAACTGATGAGGAAATAGTTGAGGTACTAAATGGTCATTTTGCATCAGTATTTACAAAAGAGAAACTAAATAGTCCTATGTATAGTACTCATAGGTCAGGAAAAGAGGTGTTTACTAACATTTGTGTGGATCGGAGGATGATAAAAGGACTAATAGGTGATTTAGATACTACCAAGGCCTCCGGCCCTGATAATATTCATTCTAGGATACTTAAGGAAGGGGTAGAAAGTATCTCAATAGCTCTGGACAAGTTATATACTAGGTCATTGGAATATGGAGAAATACCCGATGATTGGAAGAGAGCGAATGTAGTCCCCATTTTCAAGAAGGGTAGTAAAGAGGATCCAAATAACTTTAGACCGGTTAGCCTAACTCCTGTAGTCTGTAAAATTCTTGAGAAAATAGTTAAAAAAGGGATTTGCCAACATCTAGAGAGGGAGGGGTTAATCAGCGATGCTCAGCATGGGTTTAGATCAGGTAGATCATGTTTGACTAACTTACTAGACTTTCTGGAGTTTGTAACAGATCAAGTAGATAAGGGAGAGAATGTAGATATAATTTACTTAGATTTTAGTAAAGCATTTGATAAGGTACCACACAGGAGACTAGTTCATAAATTAAAAATGATTGGGATATGTGGGGGTGTTTCAAATTGGATAGCTGAGTGGCTGAAAGACAGGAAGCAAAGGGTAGTGCTAAATGGTGTAAAGTCAGAGTGGAGGGATGTTATCAGTGGGGTTCCTCAGGGATCAGTTCTCGGTCCATTATTATTTGTCATCTATATAAACGATCTTGGGGAGGCAGTTAATAATAAAGTGTCAATTTTTGCGGATGATACCAAATTAGCAGCTGTAGTTAAAGATATTGATGATAATTTTAAAGTGCAGGGGGACTTAAATAAATTGTTATCCTGGGCACATAAGTGGCAAATGACTTTCAACCTTGAAAAGTGCAAAGTTATTAACATGGGAAAAGATAATAGAGAATTTAACTATGAAATGGATGGGCATTGGCTGAGCTCAGTAGAGGATGAGAAAGATCTAGGAGTAGTAATAGATAAGTCATTAAGGTTTTCTAAGCAGTGTATTGAAGCAAGAAATAGGGCAAATAGAGTGCTGGGTTTTATTAAGAGAAATGTCAGTTACAAAAGTAAGGAGGTTATTCTTAAACTCTATAACTCTTATGTTAGGCCACATCTAGAGTACTGTATACAGGCATGGTCCCCATATTTTAGACACGATATTAACCTTCTTGAGTCAGTGCAACGGAGGGCAACAAAGATTATTCCTTCCCTGAGGCACCTTGAATATGAAGATAGACTGAGGGTATTAAATATGTTCTCGTTCGAAAGGAGGTGTGTGAGAGGGGATATGATTGAGCTCTTTAAAATTTTTTCCGGGATAGATAAATTGGATGTTAGCAAGTTTTTTGAGTTAGATGATGGAAATCGGACTAGAGGTCACCACTTGAAAATTAAAAAGCAAGGGTGTAGGTTGGATTTAAGAAAGTATTTTTTCACCAATAGAGTGGTAGACTTCTGGAACAAATTGCCGCAGAGGGTAGTAGGTAGTCCAAATCTAAATGTATTTAAGAGTAGGTTGGATGAGTTTATGGGAAGGGAAGGTTGTGATGGTTCCTAAGTTTTGTATATATTAATATTGTTTGTATATATCTATAGCTGCATGATTTAGTTCTTGACAAGCCTTGATTGGTGATACCCTTGTTTCTGGATGCAATCCTCTGGATGTAGTTTTCCTGGGAGTTTGGGTGCCTTGAAAAAGAGGCCGCTTGACTTGGATGACCTATGATGAGCCCTTGTGGCTTTTGTCATCCGTTATATTATATTGTGGGGGACTTTGATTTTGTCTTCCCCTGGTGATGGTGCTTTTTGTGGGTGGGTTTTGACGGAGGCGGATGACCTTTGATAGGCCCTTGTGGCTTTTGTCATCCGTGTAATTATGTTATGTTATGTTATGTTATGTTATGTTATGGGTGTTTCAAATTGGATAGCTGAGTGGCTGAAAGACAGGAAGCAAAGGGTAGTGCTAAATGGTGTAAAGTCAGAGTGGAGGGATGTTATCAGTGGGGTTCCTCAGGGATCAGTTCTCGGTCCATTATTATTTGTCATCTATATAAACGATCTTGGGGAGGCAGTTAATAATAAAGTGTCAATTTTTGCGGATGATACCAAATTAGCAGCTGTAGTTAAAGATATTGATGATAATTTTAAAGTGCAGGGGGACTTAAATAAATTTTTATCCTGGGCACATAAGTGGCAAATGACTTTCAACCTTGATAAGTGCAAACTTATTAACATGGGAAAAGATAATAGAGAATTTAACTATGAAATGGATGGGCATTGGCTGAGCTCAGTAGAGGATGAGAAAGATCTAGGAGTAGTAATAGATAAGTCATTAAGGTTTTCTAAGCAGTGTATTGAAGCAAGAAATAGGGCAAATAGAGTGCTGGGTTTTATTAAGAGAAATGTCAGTTACAAAAGTAAGGAGGTTATTCTTAAACTCTATAACTCTTATGTTAGGCCACATCTAGAGTACTGTATACAGGCATGGTCCCTACATTTTAGACACGATATTAACCTTCTTGAGTCAGTGCAACGGAGAGCAACAAAGATTATTCCTTCCCTGAGGCACCTTTTTATATGAAGATAGACTGAGGGTATTAAATATGTTCTCGTTCGAAAGGAGGTGTGTGAGAGGGGATATGATTGAGCTCTAAAAAATTTTCTGGGATAGATAAATTGGATGTTAGCAAGTTTTTTGAGTTAGATGATGGAAATCGGACTAGAGGTCACCACTTGAAAATAAAAAAGCAAGGGTGTAGGTTGGATTTAAGAAAATATTTTTTCACCAATAGAGTGGTAGACTTCTGGAACGAATTGCCGCAGAGGGTAGTAGGTAGTCCAAATCTAAATGTATTTAAGAGTAGGTTGGATGAGTTTATGGGAAGGGAAGGTTGTGATGGTTCTTAAGTTTTGTATATATTAATATTGTTGGTATATATCTATAGCTGCATGATTTAGTTCTTGACAAGCCTTGATTGGTGATACCCTTGTTTCTGGATGCAATCCTCTGGATGTAGTTTTCCTGGGAGTTTGGGTGCCTTGAAAAAGAGGCCGCTTGACTCGGATGACCTATGATGAGCCCTTGTGGCTTTTGTCATCCGTTATATTATATTGTGGGGGACTTTGATTTTGTCTTCCCCTGGTGATGGTGCTTTTTGTGGGTGGGTTTTGACGGAGGCGGATGACCTTTGATAGGCCCTTGTGGCTTTTGTCATCCGTGTAATTATGTTATGTTATGTTAATGGGGGTGGGGTCTAATGTCAGACGACTCAAACATGCATGAATATTCCAGCAGGGGTGGGATTCCCTCTGTAGACTTTCTTCCGAAAGGTTGTATCGCTCCACGCTTTCCAAATCTTGTTTGATATAAGTGATTAATCGTTAGGCACCTTAGTGAGAATTTTGCTTAACCTAGGTTATCTCCTTATATCTACTGCCTTAATAACCTAAGACCTTTTCCTTAATGAAAGTCGCCCATTCTTCTCTCGAGATGTCTCAAAAGGACAAATCTCGAGTTAAACTAAAACGACCTAATTCTAATACTGATCTCGAATCATCTAACGTTGATCCTACTCTGAAACAACTACACAAAGTGATCAAAGAGACTGACCAAGCTGTCTCGCGTTTCTCTTGGCAGCCATCAACTTCTGGTTCAGAGAAATTGAACACCTACCCGAATTACTCTGCTATATATCATAATCCAACGCACAGTAATAAAGCTCCTGTAACATCACAAAGTAAGACCAATGATACAGGTAGTATAAATGTGACTTCCATAAACAAAAATGACCCCAAATTGAATATTGATCCCAAATTTGTTTCTTGGGTATATTTAAGTTCTCCAACAGTTAATTTGACAAAATTAAGTCCATTAACAATTAAAACAGTTGTTCAATCCATTTGTCATGGCCCTATCATCAAGGTTAAATATTGCAGAACAGGATCCCTCTTAATACATACAAAATCCTCAGATCAGACATTAGCCCTTTTAAATACAAAAACCATTATCAATGGACAATATGATGTAGAGTGCTCAGTTGCACAGAATTTAAACACTATTCAATGTATCATTTATGCACCTGATCTACTATACTTTGAGGAAGAATTATTACTTAATGAATTAAAAATTCAAAATGAGTCGGTTATGAAAATTAGATGCCTCAATAAAGGCCCTTCCCGAATCCCTACCCCCTTGTTAGTATTAACTTTTGCTGGAAATGTCTTGCCTTCTAAATTATATTATGGATACCTTACGTTCAGTAAGGTATCCAAAACTGTAAATATCTTTAAGTCAAGATTAGAAAAAGAATGGAAAAACCACAAAGACCTACACAGTTATATATTCACATATTGAAAAATCCGTTCTGCATACATCAACTAAAAACAACAGTACGGTCTCATTACCCAAGAGGGTACCTATCGACCGGGATTCAAGGTAAATAACCACTACCCTAATCCCTTGATGTGCTTTAATTGCTGGCATTTTGGACATGGAAGTAGGACCTGTACAAATAAATCTAGATGTCTTTATTGTAATGAGCAACATAATTCTCAGGATTGTATCGCTCCAAGGAAAGCTCCTAAATGTATTCACTGTTCTTCTCCCAACCATTTAGGAAATTCTAAGGAATGTCCTGTGTGGATCAAGAAGTAAGAAATTATTCATTTAAAAATTGATAAAAAATTATCCTTCTTGGAAGCCCAACAGGTATATTTCAAAAATCATCCTTTAAATGCAAGTGACATATATACAAATAACAAGAAAAAAAATATAACTGAAAAAGCTACAAAAGAAACACAATGCGACCTACCCATTACTAGACCACAAACTCTACCTGCAAAAAGTATTAATAATGAAGATAAACAAAACTCTCATAATGTTGATAATGTTGATGTTTCAAATGAATACCTATGGTCTATCCTTAAAGAATATAAGAAAATTATGGAAGCAAATATTGCCCCTAAACAGGCAGTTAACAAAATGGCTATAGTGTTTAATAAAATGGGCTTTACAAAAAAAATTATTCAAGGGATGGTTACAGAATATTATTTGGTGATTAATAGTTTAAATTATATATAGATAATGAACTTTAGAATATGTCAGTGGAATATACGCAGTTATACAACAAGGTTACCATTCTTGCAGATGATCTTAAATGAGTATTCCCCTTCAATTGTAATGTTACAAGAAACAAGGTTAGGAATAGAGCAAAACATTTCTTTAAAAGGATATTCCCTCTTAAGAAAAGATAGAAGCCGTAATGGAGGGGGAGTTCTACTTGCCATAGCCTCCTGGGTACCATTTGTAACTTTAAATATCACCTCTGATCTGGAAGCTATAGCAGCTAGAATTAATTTACTATCTTTAAAATTCACAATTTGTTCAATCTATATACCTCCAAGATTTCCTTTAACTACACAAGACTTAATGAATCTTTATAACCAACTTTCTCCACCGGTATTAATATCTGGAGATTTGAATGGACATCACTACCTGTGGGGCTCATCAGAATGCTGTCCTAGAGGAAATAAAATAACAGATTTTATTGAAGAAGCAAATTTATACATCCTAAACTCAAAGGCCCCAACCTATTGCAATGAATTTAGAGGACACTTTTCTCATATAGATATATCTCTATGCTCCCATTCTTTAAAACTAAACTTAGAGTGGAAAGTACTACCAGATCTTTATGATAGTGACCACTTCCCCATAATTATGGAAACGGTGTATGAAATGAAGTATAATACCAGGCCCAAATGGCTATATAAAGGTAATTTAAAAAAATTTCATCATGAGCTACAAATTCCAAAAGTCAATATTTCACTTAATGCAAATGATGCTTGCCTTCTAGTAACCTCTGCTATCACCAAATGTGCAGCCAAAACCATACCAAAGTCATCATCAAGAATATTCCCTAAATATAACAATCCCTGGTGGAATGATAGTTGTGCCTATGCAATAAAAGTTAAAAAAAAAGCCTTTAAACTATTTAAGAAGTACATGAATCCAGAGTCTTTACTGTTATATCATAAAGCTAAAGCCTTAGCCAGAAGGGTAATTAGATTATCGAAACGTCTCTCTTGGAGAAGATTCGTACAAATTATTAATCATAACACTCATACATCAGAAGTTTGGGATAAGATAGGGAGACTTACAAAAGGACATAAACCCCATCCACTCGTCACATTAAAATCTGGCAGTAACTTTACTTCTGACCCATTTGTGACTGCCCAAATATTAGCTGGCCACTTTGCTACTATTAGCAGTATTCACTCCTACATAGAACCCTTTGTATACACTATGGTGGAGGCTGAATTTAATGAAATTTCATTTGGGGTATCTGACAATGAGGAATATAACTGCCCAATTACATTATATGAATTAGAAAAAGCTATTCCCCAAAACAAACCAAGCTCTCCTGGCATGGATGACATAATATATCCCTTCCTAGCAAATCTTAGTAACCTAAATAAACATAATCTCTTAAATTTCTACAATCACCTATTTCTAAATAATACCTATCCAGATACATGGAAAGAGAGTTTACTCATCCCTATTTTAAAGTCAGGGAAACCAAGTCAGGAACCATCTTCTTACCGCCCTATAGCCTTGACAAGTTGCTTATGCAAGACATTAGAGAGAATATTGACCATTAGATTACAGAAATACCTTAATGAAAAAAAGTACTTATCATACTACCAAAGTGGATTCAGAAAGCACTTCTCAACTATGGATAGTTTGGTACGCTTAGAATGTGACATAAGTGAAGCGTTCCTCTGCAATAAATATGTAATGGTAATCTTTCTGGACATTGAAAAAGCATATGATACCATTTGGCACCATGGTCTTTATAAAAAAACTATACAAGATGGGTTTACGTGGCCACCTCCCCAACTTTATTAAAAATTTCATTTCCTCTAGAATTATAAGAGTTTCGATAGCTAATTTCCCTTCAGAAAAATTTGCTGTACAAATCGGCTTACCACAGGGCAGCGTTATAAGTCCACTCTTATTTTCAATCATGTTAAATGATTTATTCAAAAATTTAGACATAAACCATGCCTTGTACGCTGATGATATTGCAGTGTGGCTACGTGGATCAAATGCACAACCAGATGCAAAATATCATGGATTCTATATCTGACTGGTCACAAAAATGGGCCACCACTTTTTCTCCTACTAAAACTAAGTGTATAATTTTTATAAAACGCCCTAGGAAACATAACTTGCCAGAGCTGATAATATTAAATTCCCCTTTTAATTACATGCAAACTCATAAATACTTGGGCATGGTATTGGATCAGGGACTAACTTGGACAGCTCATATTACGTCATTAATAGAGAAATGTAAATCTAGCATTTTGCTCCTAAAATATCTTGCAAATACAAACTGGGGGTCAAATAGAATACACCTATTACATATATATAAATCCCTTATTAGAAGCAAAATAGACTATGGCTCTTTCCTATACCATACATCATCAGAAAGCAACCTATTAAAACTTGATAGAATACAATTTAAGTGTATTAGACTAGCTATAGGTGCATTAAATTGTACCAGAATTGATTTTTTAGAGGCAGAAGTGAATATAATGCCTCTTAAATTTCGTAGAATATTGCTAGGGCTAAGATATGGTATCAAAGTACTCAGTATTGCAAATCACCCCACACGTATATGTATTTTACAATTCTTTTGGTATAATTTCTATGACCTTTGGCCTCACCCAAAACCTTTTTGTGGTTGGATTAAAAAATATATAATGAACTTAGTATATGACCCCATTGATTTAAACTCCATAAAAATATCTAACTCCTATATAACACTAACTAAAGTTCACTTTAACCTCTCATTAACTGCATACCCTAAGAACAATACTCCTTCATGTATTTATCAAACATTGTCCTTAGAATTAATTGAGTTGTATAAATCTTCAGGTTTTAATGTAACCTTCAAAGATGGTTCCAAAAGTAATGAAGGAGTAGCATGTGCTTTTAGCTGGAGGGAAACCATAAAGACCTTCAAACTGCCCCATTACTGCTCTATATTTACTGCTGAGTTATATACAATATTGAGTTCACTCAAGTACATAAATCAAAAGCTAGACAACTGTAAACTAATCATAGTTTCAGACTCCCTATCAGGTTTGCTAGCTGTGAAAGAACAAAAAAGTCACTACTTAATCCACCGTATAATTAACTATATACATAAAATCAACCTGGAAGCTGTTTTTTTTATGGGTCCCTAGTCATGCAGGTATAAAAGATAATGAAGTGGTTGACTGACCTTCGAACAGGTAGCATGTGTTTCGTAGAGCTCTCAGAATATTTTGATTATTTGATATACTTTGGTGTGTGACATAAACATAAATATTAAGTTATAAGATCATATATTTGGTTAATATAACAAAGTTAAATTGTGGTTATTTTGTTTTGGTGAGAAAGTAACTTTTGTTTACTTCGGGGCCATCTTGATTAGCAGGTTTTAAACTTGTGCGCACAAATTGGGGTCAAATTCTTGTTGTTTGTAAGTTTTTGTTTCTATTATTGTTTTTGTTTAAGTATGGCTGACTGTTTGGATGTAGAGAGTATGCCTTTTGAAAGTAGTGTGTATGTAGTGTGCGATGTCTGTGGTGTAGAGAGGAGAGTGAATGTGTTTGAGTGCCGTGTATGTGCTTTGACTGAGGAGGTGAGTCGATTACGTGCGGAATGCTTGAGACTGAACGATTTAGTGTCTGAAGTGAGAAGAGATGCAAGTGTACGTTTGAAGAGTCAGATTGGGACCAGGAGGGAGGAAGTTAGGCCTAGAACAGGGACTGGAGAGAAAGCAGTAAGTGAAGTAAGTGATGATGAGTGGTGGGTGAAAGTGAACAGAATAGATAAGTTAGGACAGGTTAGGTGTGTGAATGAGAGGGACATGGAACCTGTTAGGCTAACTAACAGATTTGATGCCCTGAGAGAGAAAGAATTTGAAAGAGATTTGTCTGGTGTGGCTGTGCCTGAAAGTAGAATAGGAGGTCGAATGTGTGAGAGCAGGAGGGAGGGTAATACTAGGCCTAGAGAGAATAGGAGAATGACTGAGGTGATTGTGATGGGTGACTCTCAGATTAGGTATTTAGATAGGAAGTTGAATGAAAGTAAATGGAAGGGAGTGAGAGTTTGTCTGCCGGGTGCTGGTGTAAATGATGTGTGTGAGAGGTATGATAGGTTGGTGTCTGGGTGTGAGAGGGAAGCAGTTGTGATTACACATGTCGGAGTAAACGATGTAAAGAAGGTGGGTACTTGTGAGTTACGACAGCGGTATAAAAGGCTGATTGAAAGGATGTGTGAAAGTAGAGTAAAAGGCGTTGTTTCAGGTGTGCTTCCCAGAATGGATGTGGGGATGGAATGGTTGTCTCGTGCAATGGGGTTGAATGAATATGTGAAAGGTTTGTGCGAGGAGTCAGGATTGGTATTTGTAGATGTTTGGAGTGGGTTTTATGGGAATAAGGGTTTGTATGCGATGGATGGACTCCATCTGAGCCGAGATGGGGTTGAGGTTTTGTGGCGGGAATTAGATAGTGTTATTAGGTCTTTAGAGGCGGGAAACTAGGTTTTGATAGTGGTCAGGGAAATTTAATGGCTCAAAGTGAGGCAGGGAAAGGAAGCAAACACAGATTTGTAGAAGGTAGGCAGGCTAATGGAAGTGCTTTAGGGTTAAACTATTTGAGTAGTGATAGTGGTCAGGGAAATACAAGAGTACAGGGTCGGGGAAAGAGAGAAAGGAGATGCAGAGGAGATAGGCCCTCAGGTGCTTCAGGGATAGGTGGGCTGAGTTGTCTTTACACAAATGCTCGTAGTCTTAGAAATAAGAAGGATGAATTATTTAGTTATATCATTCATGAAGATATAGATATAATATGTATAGTTGAATCATGGGTTAATGAAAATATATTTAATGATAATGTCAGTGAATTTGAACTAGAGGGTTATACTATGTACATTAGTCAAAGGAGAGATAGGACTGGTGGTGGGTTGATTATTTATATCAGAAATAGCATTTCTTCAAATCTAAATAACTCTATAAAGCAAGGAGAAGGTGAATCATTATGGATAGATATTAAGGTTGGTAAAAATAGGAAAATACACTTGGGAGCTTTTTATAGACCACCAGGACAGACTGATTGTATCGATGAGTTAATGATTAGGGAAATAAGTAAAGGATGCAAAGAAGATACAGTTATTCTTGGTGACTTTAATTTAACTTCTGTAGACTGGGAAAATATGATAGGAAGAGATAGAGCAAGTTGTAAGTTTATGGAGTGTTTTGAGGATAACTTTTTGATCCAATTTGTTAATAAGCCAACAAGGGGTGCCAATATATTAGATCTAATTCTTTCAAATGATGATCACTTAGTTCAAGGATTGAGTGTAGGGGAATCATTGGGAAACAGTGATCATCAGATGGTTCGGTTTAATTTGCAAATAGTTAAGGGTAGAACAACGACAAACTCCACGAAAATTCCAAATTTTTATAGGGGAGATTACGATAAATTACGCAGCATGCTAAATCAGATTAGGTGGGATATAGAATTCCATGGAAAGAATACTTATGAGATGTGGGATATTTTTAAGACTATATTAAACATGGTTCAGGAACAGTGTATTCCGATGAAGTCTATTAGGAAAAAATGTAGGAAACCATTATGGTGGAACCAAGAAATAGCTAATAAAGTTTCAGAGAAAAAAAGGGCATACCAGAGATTACAAAGTGAGAGTAGTTTAGATAATTTAAACCATTATAGGTCAACCAGAAATGAACTAAATAAGATTATTAAGAAGACCAAAAGGACAGCAGAAATTAATTTAGCTAAAAATAATAATAAAGATCCTAAAAAATTCTTTAGCTATTATAGAATCAATAATCAATCTAACAGTGATAAAATAGGGCCTATTAAATATGAAGGGGTTTTGAAAGAATCTGATGAGGAAATAGTAGAGGTCCTTAATGATCATTTTGCTTCAGTATTCACAGAAGAGAAACCAGTTAGATTAATTGATGATAATTTTAGGTCAAGGGAAGTAGTGATAAATTCTATTAATATAGACAGAGAAGAAATTAAAGGGCTTATAATTCAGTTAAATACTAGTAAGGCATCTGGCCCTGACAACATTCATTCTAGGATACTCAAAGAAGGTGTAGAAAGTATTGCAGTAGCTCTCGAGAAGATATTTATTAGATCACTAGAGTCTGGAGAAATACCAAATGATTGGAAATTGGCAAATGTAGTGCCAATTTTTAAAAAGGGAAGCAAAGAGGACCCAAATAACTTTAGACCAGTAAGCTTAACTTCTATAGTCTGTAAAATTCTTGAGAAGATGGTTAAGAAGGGAATTTCTGATCATCTAGAGAGTAGCAGGTTAATTAATGATGCTCAGCATGGTTTTAGAAAAGATAGATCGTGTTTAACTAATTTACTGGATTTTATGGATTATGTAACTAAAGAATTAGATAGGGGTGAGAAAGTTGATGTGATCTACTTAGATTTCAGCAAAGCTTTTGATAAGGTTCCACATAGAAGACTAGTTCATAAATTAAAGCTGCATGGGATATGTGGGAACGTTTTAAATTGGATAACTGAATGGCTGAAAAATAGGAAACAGAGAGTTGTACTGAATGGAGTGAGGTCAGAGTGGAGGAATGTTATTAGTGGCGTACCTCAGGGATCAGTTTTAGGCCCTTTATTATTTATAATCTATGTAAATGATCTTGGGCAAGGTGTAAATAGCAAAGTATCAATTTTTGCTGATGACACTAAATTGGCAGCTGTAGTCAAAGAGGTTGAGGGTAGCTTTAAAGTGCAGGGTGACTTAGATAAGCTGTTAGCTTGGGCTCAGAAGTGGCAGATGACTTTTAACCTTAATAAATGCAAAGTTATTAACATGGGGAGAGATAATAGGGAATTTAGCTATGAGATGGATGGATATTGGCTTAATTCAGTTGAAGATGAGAAAGACTTAGGAGTGGTAACATAACATAACATAACATAATTTAACGGATGACAAAAGCCACAAGGGCCTATCAAAGGTCATCCGTATCCATCAAATCCCACCCATATAATGCATCCATAGGATTTTGTCAGTAGATAGTAGTAGATAGGTCACTGAAATTTTCAAAGCAGTGTATTGAAGCAAAAAATAGAGCAAATAGGGTGCTAGGTTACATTAAAAGAAATGTTAGCTACAAGAGTAAGGAGGTCATCCTTAAACTATACAACTCTTATGTCAGGCCACATTTAGAGTACTGTATACAGGCATGGTCACCACATTTTAGACATGATATAAACTTATTAGAGTCAGTACAAAGGAGGGCAACAAAAATAATACCATCCCTGAAGCACCTTCAATATGAAGATAGACTGAGGGTATTAAATATGTTTTCATTTGAAAGAAGGTGTGTGAGGGGAGATATGATTGAGCTTTTTAAAATCTTTTCTGGGATGGATAAATTAGATTTCAGCAAGTTATTTGAGTTAGAAGATAGTAATAGAACTAGAGGCCACCACTTAAAGATTAAAAAACAGAGGTGCAGACTGGATGTTAGAAAATATTTTTTCACTAACAGAGTGGTGGATTATTGGAATAGTTTGCCACCTGAGACTGTAGACAGCCCAAACTTGAATGTTTTCAAGCGCAGATTGGATGATTATATGGGGATGGAGGGTTAATTTCTTACTTTTTGGTATGTGGATATGTTTCTTGACTCATTCCTATGGATGCAGTTTCTTTTTATTGTATATTTTGGAGGATTTTGATTTTGTTTTTGACAGACTCCTATGGAGGCTTTAAATTATATATTGTAGATGCATGGTTGGACATTCCTATGGATTGTTAAATTGTATATTGTAGCTGCATGATCTGACAAAATCTTATGGATGCATTATATGGGTGGGACTTGATGGATACGGATGACCTTTGATAGGCCCTTGTGGCTTTTGTCATCCGTTAAATTATGTTATGTTATGTTATGTTAATACGACACACCTGGGGTTCTCAGTATCAGAAATGATAGGTATGCTGCAGCCCTCAGTCTTCAACCTCTGGCAAAATGAATGGTCCCAAAATATTGGCATTCTCCCCCAAATCATTCCTAATTTAAACAATAACAGACCTTATAGAATGTCACGTCATGACAGTATCGTACTAACTAGACTAAGATTAGGTTGCAGTAGACTATCCCATGGCTACTTCTTTGATCCATCACTTTTCCACTTTTGTGGAAAATGCAATACACAACTTACCCCAGAACATGCTATAACTCAATGCCCTGAATATGCTTTAAGTCGTAACCCCTTATTAAATTTCTGCTTGGAAAACAACTTAAGATTTTCATATGCTACTGTCCTAAATTCCTCAGTCCCATTTGAACTAGTACTAAAGTTTCTAAGAGATACATCATTATATAGACACATTTAATTTATTTATTTTATTTTTTTTTCCAGTTTGTATATCCATTTATGTACATATATAGATATGAGTATTTGTATACATAATTGTGTAACGGTTGGCACCGTCTAGTTTAGCTTATCTTCTCATACTAACAGACTCCACCTTTCTCTTTATTCTTGAGTGTCTAGGAGTGGAGTCCCTAGACTGAAGAGGTGATGGTGACTATCTTGACTGTAATTTCACAGTGCCAATAATCCTTATAGGGTTTCAGCACCCATAAAACAGATTAAATCAATCAATCACCAGCAGGGGTGAACGAAAGGTAAACATACAAAAATCCACTTTTGGGTATTCAAATTTCCTTCTGGAAAGGAGGAGTTCATTTTAGATTGTGTTGATGTATCTGATTAGCTCCGCATAACTAATATTTCATTAACTAAATCTTTCTATATATATTTGTAATAATTAAGGTTTGCTGCACTTATTTATAATTAGGAGCTTATACAGGCCTACTGATTTCCGGTGGGTTTTTAGAAATGGAGGATGACCCCGATGGCTCTCCTCCTGATAATATAAATCTTCCATTTAAATACTTAATAGCACCTGTAAAAGAAGATGATAAATTTAATGACAAACCTCTTCAATTTAGCATTGCCTTTAAAAACAGTAATTTACTTAATGATATTCAACATCATGATGTAACTTTTACTGGTCGCACAAAAAAATGCATTATTAGTACTAGTACTAAGATTAAAAATATATTCTTAGATAGTGCAGGTTTCTTATTAGGTGATTGGAAAGTAACTTGTAAATTACTATCAGATCTTCCAAAATCCTATGGGGTTATTGGCCCAATTGCTCTAAATGAGAATGTAGTAGAAATACAAAATGAATTAATATCTAAAGGCTACCCTATACTATCAATGTCTCGTATCAATAAAAGAATAAACAAAGGGTAATTGTGTAGACAATGGCCGGATCCTAGGCCTGGACTTGGACTTGGATATAAAAAGTGAGTTGAAAAGGAAAAATACACACACACATATGAGAATGCAATTGCACTCACGTATGCATCTATGCATATGATGGTGGAAGACAAATAGGTAGGGATAGATTTCCCTGATGAAAAGGATAGAGAGGGGGGGGGGAGAAAATCCCTGGTGATAGGGAATCGCAGGCGAATTTGAGTTTGGTGTTATTACTCACTGCTTTTATCTATTATACTCGGTGTTTTTCGTATTCTTCTTGATTTTGATGTTTGCTTTGATGATGTTACTGTCTTCTTGTTGATTCTGTTTTATGTTCTTTATTTTGTTGTTTGTGATCATTGGATTGTTTTTTGTTGTGCGTGTTGTTGCTTCTTCGTGTAGCGTTCAAGCCTTTGTAGGCATTTTCTTGTCTCTCTCATGTTTTATGGGGTTTCCTTCTAAGTGTTGTGTCTTTGGTTGGTTATTGACGTTTTTTATTTTGTTTTGTCATGGTAAAGTCCTATGTGTACATCGGTACTTCTTGTCTTTCGGTCTGCGCTTTGCTGTTGGTGAAGTGTAGTCTCCTACGGTTTCTGTCATCGGGTGGAATGTCTATGTGTCTTCGTCTGGTCTCGTCTGACATGAGTCGTGGTATTTTCTCCCAGATCTTGCGAGCTCTACTCTGCAGTTCCAAATTGACCGGAGTCATTTGGATCATGCGGTGTAGCTCCCTCTGCCTTCTTCTTTCTCTCCTCCTGGTGTTCGTGATTAGGAGTTCGCCTTTGTTTTGTACTCTTTGGAGGAGTTTTATTTTGTTCCTAGAACTAGTGCAGATAGGTATCGGTGGATACAGCAGTTTAGATCTTACGAGCGCGTTGTAGATCTTTTTCTTGTTGGCCGTGTTCAGATTTTTGAATCTGAACAGCTTAGACAGCTCGGCCTTTGTGCTCGCTGCCGTCTTAGTGACGTGGCTGCCGTATCCAGTTTTACTTATCCTTAGTCCTAGGACTGTCCCGTCCAAGCTGTATGGAATACGGGCGTCGTCAGTTACGATGTTGGCCTGTCTCATACGGAAGAATGGGATCACCTTGAACTTTTGGGTGTTCGTGGCGATCTTCCATCTCCTCTTGAACCTGTTGACATTGTCAATCTCACTGCCGGTTATTTGTGCCATGAGTTCGGGACTTTTGAAGGGGGCAGTCGTGATCTGGGTGATATCGTCGGCGAACTGAACATACAGGGAGTCTTCCCTGATCGGATTTGGTAGATCGAGGGTATAGATGATATACAGCAGGGGGCTTAGGCACCCACCCTGCGGTACGCCTGCAGTCAGTTCGAAGTTGGGTCCTGCGTGGTCGAAAATTTGGATGTAAGCTATTCTGTCAGTCACATAGTAACATAAAATCTTTTCTATTCTTGGGTTGAGTCCAAGTCTAAGTATTTTGAACTGGAGCCCAGTCCTCCATACTTTGTCGAATGCCTTCTTAACATCTCTGAGCACCAGGTCCGCGTACCTTTTCTGGCTCGTGATCTTTGCCAGTTTTTCCGTGATCACGGCCAGGGCCGTGTCAGTCCCCCTCCCCCTTCGAAATCCATGTTGGTGTTCGTTATAGAGGTTATTTGCCTCCATAAAATCATGGACTCTGTTGGCAAGGATCTTTTTGAAGACCTTGCCAGCTACTTCAAGGAGGGAAATGGGCCTGAAACGCGCCGGATTGTCCAGTGGTTTCCCTGATTTGGGAATGAAGATCATTTTGGCGATCTTCCATTCGCCAGGGAAATAGCCCACGTTCAGGCACGCGTTCATAACATTGACCAGCCCCTCTATGATGTTACGGGGGGCGTTCAGCCAGTTAAGCTTGGTCAGGTTTGTTTTGCCTGGCGCTCTCTGTTTGAAGGCACATAGCGTCGATAGGATTTCGTCTTCGGTTAATTTTTGACCGTCACCAGTCATGTCTCTGTCTGCTGTTGTGTTGTTGAATGGGTATATCCTGTCCACTATTGGTCTCAATTGGTCATGGATTTGGTCTTCGAAGTCCTGGTCAAAGAGTTCATTTTCTTCTGGTGTGATGGAGAACACATCTTTCCAGAAGGTCCTGAACACTTCTTCCGTTTCCATTGGGGTCATTTTCGTCCCATCGTCCTTCTTGAGGAGTGTGTCTCTGTCGGGTGGCTTACCCTTCAGTCTTGAAAGGGTGTTCCAAAAGGTTCGGGGGTCCACTTCTTCATCCATTTTGTCAACAAGGTCGTTCCAAAGAGCCTCCTGTTGTTCCGTTATGTGTCTCTTCATCTCGGTCCTTATTACTCTTAGGCGTCTGTTTTTTGAGTCTGTCAGTGCCGGTTTGACTGATCTCTTCAAATAGTCTCTTGTATTCGTCCGTTAAGTCGTATAACTCCTGAGTCCATCTTGGTGCTGGTAGCATTTTGTATGATGTTCTGGGTATTGCTGCGGATCCTAGGCCTAGTTTTTTCGGGCTATTTTGGGCTACTTTTCATTGTTACTTTTTTAGAGATGAAATCGAAGAATTTTAGGGCCATTTTTGTTTTAATACCTGGGGGCTGTGCCCCCCAGACCCCCCCAAAAGATTGAAACTTAGGGTCATCGCAGTGTTATCCCCGCGGCGAGCCATACCCAACAATGAGCTGACACTCAAAATAATCGTTAATACTTACATCAGACAGGTGGGTAGAGTTTACCGGCAGCAAATCAGAATTCGGTAAGATGTTCGTATCCTTCAGATTGTAGCGGGCCGAAAAATTTAGACTAACCCCAATCGATCCAACCCGCTTCCTATACTAATCCGGACGTGAGAAATCGAAGGAGAATGAAACGGATTGTATGTACAGTTCTTTACTAACAGAAAAAAAGTACAATGATAATTACAGCTTATATTTACAACAATTTTATATTTACAAGGGAAGTGTGCACACTTCAAAATGAGGCTAAATTCCCCAATCCAAATACGATACCAAAAGAGAATTTTATAACCGGCGAATACAACAATTTACTTATATATCTACACAAAACATAAAAAAACACAACAACAACCGAACGAAAAGGGGGCACGTGCTATCACTTGTGTGCTGGAGGTGGGTGGTAGTAGGCTAACTTAGAAGGAGGCAGGATTGTCAACGAAGGCGGGTATGGCGGTTCAGGTGGTTAGAGAGGCACAAAAGCCCTCCGTCTCAGGGCTGGGCGGAGCACTCGTCTAGAGAACCCCTCTTGCTATCAGTCCACACTTCCACTATCTGTAGAAGAGATATATCCTCCTTTTATGACCCCTTTATTTATACATGGAAGGGAAACTAATAAGTGGGCATTACCCGAGTAAATTTATCGACTAGCTTACCTCTTTCCAGAATATGGCGCTTTGCTAAAAGAATATTATAAACAAAGTACAATTTTGATAAAAGATTATCTTAAGCAAAGTACAATCTGAGAAAGAGAAAAGAATTAATACATGAAATCAAATACATATATATACAAAGAGAAAATATAAAAAAAAACCTCATTCCCACTCACACACACATTCTTACAGAGGGAGGGAGAGGGTACTGAGAAAAGGGGTGGGAGAATGGCCCTTTTGCACACACTCACATTCGCTCCACCACACCCCTCCTTCCTTAAGCCATTCGACCAGCCACTCACTAAACCCTTACAATCACTCTTCACGGTACCACTTGTGCTCAATCGCACCCTTCTGCACCCATTCACACTCTTCTACTGGTCCCTGGCTACGCGTAGCAATTAGTCGGGGTTGTTCGTCAGTTGTCCTGTCAGTCTCATCGTCACTATTTATCATCTCATCAACCATATTCTTAGCCCTCATTACCAGTTCTCCCATCTCACGACAGAATTCTTTCATACTCCTCTGTTCAGAACCCTCACTCTTCATACCCCCATTCATCAGCTCCTCATTCACAGCTCTCATCCAACTCAAGGTACATTCTTGTGAAACAGACAGGTCACTCACATCCCCTGTATTCTCAACAGGCATACCAGAAACCCCTTCGACTGGTTCCCACCAGAAACCTGAAAAATCAGCCACTTCATCATTCACTACATCAAACTCACCCCTACTATTACCATTCATAAAACCCGAAAAATCAGCCACACTAGGTTCATTCTGCCCAAACACACTATCATTCATACTGTTCCCAAAACCAGAAAAATCAGGCACAGGCAGCTCACTCACTCGTCTACTTATACCAGCCAAATCACTCACCTGTTTACGCAAAAACTCAATCTCCCTTTCAAGATCCCCCATACCAGAAACACTCTGCTCAGACTTACTTTCATTCAGACTTGCATTCTTCCTTTCACCCTTCTTTGTACGCTTTCTACTCCTCGAGACTAAGACTAGCTCTTTCCCAGACAGATCCATACTATCACATTCAATCTCATCATCATGCACTTTACCTCTCTCTCTACACAGTCCATACACCGGATGGCTCACCAGGTAGTCAGGAGGTTCTCTCCATCTCCTTAACTGACTCTGATGAGCCCGCACTCTCTCAGTCATGCCGTCATTCAAACTCTCCAAAACATACGTTACCCCATTTTCCCAAACTCTCACAACTCTATAAGGTCCATCAAACTTCTCACTCATCTTTGATACATTCAACCTACCCTTCACTTCTTTCACCTTCAATACTTTTGTACCTAATTCAAATGAACGGAACCTTTCATGCGCCTCACGCCATACACTCTGCTCACTTTCACTCAAACGAAACCTATCTTTCACTCGCCTTTCAAAATTCATCACAAACTGACATGGGGACATTCCAGTTGCACTATGCACAGTTGAATTATATGCCCACAACACTCTCCCCAGACACACATCCCAGTCATTCACTGTCGTACTCATCATTCTCAACATCTCACACAAGGTTCTTATAGTCCGTTCAGCCAATCCATTTGAAGACGGTACATACAGAGTTGTTCTCACATGCTCCACACCATTCTCTTTCAACATTTGCTCAAACACTTCCCCTACAAATTCAGGCCCATTATCACTCAGACATCTTCTAGGCTTCCATACACACATAGGAAAGAACAACTGCTCAACCACACGCGCAACAGTCACACTCCTTTTATCTCTCACAGGCGCTGCATACACAAACTTACTTTTATGATCAACCATAACAACCATACCAACATTCCCAACACTCGTACGCGGCAAAGACACACAATCAATCACTACCAATTCAAACGGTTCTTTCGCATCAACTTTCAACATCGGTGGTTTCACTGGCACACCTTGCACCTTTCGCTTCTGACACCTTTCACACGTAGTTGCAACATCATTCACAACAGTTCTCAGAAACGGGTGGAACACACGCTCCTTCATACACTCCCACAGCTTAAACTTACCCATATGCCCATAATTATCATGCACAACCTTCACCAGACCAATCATACCAACTAAGGACATCACAGGTACATACATATCATCACCACCCTTCACATGCCTCACAAAATATACAACATCCATACAAACAACAAAATCCTTAGCATACCTTTTAAAATCACTTAAACACTCTAGCCATTCATTCAAATCAACACGCATCATTACACACTTCTTCAACTCACTAACAAAAGGACACATCTCTTGCATCTCTAGAATATCATCATCACTTAAAATCTCATTCTCATCATCCATGACCAACTCAATCATGCCACAAAATTGGACAACATTCTTCGCACACTCATTCAACTTCATCACCTCACATTCACCTTTCATAATACGATCCTTATCAGCATCCAAAGACAAATCATTCAATCTCATAAAGTCTACACCAAGCAAGAAACAACAAGGCATTTGCTCACCTTTCAGAATCACAAAGTCATGCTTCACATTCACACCATTACCCAAACTCACTTTCAGACTAACCTGTTCCCATGCCACTATCAAGCCATTCCCTAATCCACTTATCCGTAACTTCACAGGTTTATGCTCGCAACATTTAAACTCATCATACTTACTCAGAATCTTCTCATTCACTAAAGACACCTGCGCTCCAGTATCAATCAAACCACAGAACAACCTTTCACCAACTTTCACTCTCGCTTCCATCATATCAGGTCCACCATGTTCGCAATACACCGAAGGAACAAGCACACCAACATCAGCACTGATATCCACACTGTCATTAACTCCCATATCATCACTCAACACACACTCATCTTCATCCAGACAATCATTCTTCTCTCTTATATATGAACACTTTTCAATTACCCAATTGTAGTGCACACCGCTCAAACATTGCAGATGTACCACATTAGGATTCAAACCCTTCATCTTCTCATCCTTGTACACAATCGGCCTCTCACCACCAAAGTGCACATAAACAATCACTCCATACAAACGACTCACTACAATCAACACTTCCTGAAATGGCGGGACCCCTTGCATACACATCGCTCTCAATTCTTTCATGAAGTTCCGCACCTTTGCCATACCAATGCTTTCAGGCTTCCTGCACACTTCATTCATTACCTCCTTCCTTAAATCATCTACACTATCGGGCACTCTCACATCTACTCTATCACTCTTCAAATCTTGCAAACCATTCCATACACTCTCAAACAAGGAATCACCACCACCCTTACTCTCTTTTCCATTCATAATCCCTTTAGGCAAATACTCAGGATCACTCACTCCACACACATTTTCATCATTCGTACCAGGATACCTTGACATCAAATCAGCCACTCCATTCCGTTCACCAGGCACATACTCAATTACATAGTCAAAGTCACTCAAATCTTCCAAAGTCCTTGCAATCCTACTATCAGCCCACTTCATACGCTGCAGATACACAAGAGGTTGATGATCGGTTTTTATCACAAACCTCACACCATACAAAAATGGACGCAACACTTTCGAACAATATCTTATCGCAGCCAGCTCTCGTTCCACAGTCGAATACTTTCGTTCTGCAACATTCATAGCCTTGGATACATACCCAATTATTCGCATGACATTCTCTCCATTCAAACGCTGCTCTTGCATCAGAAAACCTCCCATGCAATACCCACTCGCATCTTTATACAGTTCAAGCATTTTAGCATTTACACTATAATCTGGGTAAGCCAATTCAACATCTTCAGCCGCTGCCTCTTTCAGTCTCTCATACGCCTCATTCATCTTATCATTCCACTTGACAACCGTACTACCTTTCTTGCCCATCCACTCAGTCAGAGGCTTACTCACACCAGAACAATCACATATAAACTTTCGCTGGAACTCAATCAAACCCAAAAATGACTTCAGTTGCTTCACAATCACCGGTTTAGGAAACATTCGCACCTTCTCAACATACTTTGGTGATTTTCGCAACCCATTCTCACTCACCATATGCCCAAGGAATTCCACTTCTTTCGCAAACCATTCACACTTCGCCACTTTCACCTTCACACCAACACTCTCCAACGTTCTCAACACATCATTCACCAATCTCATATGCTCCTCAAAAGTCTCAGTCATAATCAAAATATCATCTATAAACGCAATCACATTCTTACTCGCAAACTTACTCAACACAACATTCATTGCTCGCTGGAAGGCTCCGGGAGCATTAGCCAACCCAAAGCTGAGGTTCCGGAACTGATAATGCCTCTTTGAGGAAGAGAAGGCAGTTACTGGCCGGCTCTCCTCAGCAATGGGCATCTGGTAATACCCCCGTACCAGATCCAGCTTCGTAAACCACTCCATCCCATGCATACTATACACACACTCAGATACCACACACATCGGAAACCTTTCTTTCACAGTCCTTTCATTCACCTTTCGATAATCCACACACAGACGCAATCTTCCATCCGGCTTACGTACAGGTACAATTGGACTATTCCATGCACTCTCGCTCTCTTCAATCACCCCCAATTGCTCCAATTCCAAGCACTGCTCCTCAATCTCATCAGCAACCGGACGTGGGAAATGCCTTGGCCGCTGATAGATTGGGGAATCCTCCTTCAGGACAATCTTGAATTCCGGGAGCTTTGCAACCCCGAAATCCAGATCACCCTTACTGAGGGCTCCCTTTCGTTCAAATATCATTCGATACACATCCTCCCTTTCATACTCAGTTAAACATCCATCCAATTCCACCATGCTCTTCACATCATTATACGTCCATTCACACGTCTCTTCACCTGCAACATTCACCCTGACATCCGTACTATCATCCATACCTACCTCATTGACAGTGGAGAGGTGGCCCAGTACATCTCCGACTTGGATTCCCCTCACCTGCCCTTTCACACTGGGGTCCGCCTGCACACATACAAAAGGATCATTCATTCTCATCAAGCCATCAAACACACAAGCAACACGCCTTACCTTATAACACGCATCCTTTCCATCCAATATCACAGTGTTCTCACTCACATTCAAACTAACATCCTTACTCCAACTCACTCTAACAGACACCCTTTCACCCTTCACAAGCCTTACATTCTCCATAGCAGTCACCTCAATACCAGTAAACACACTCCTCAAAACGCTACCATCTTTCCCTACATACAACTTATACACCCCATTTTTACCAATCTTTCTCTCAATCTGATCACTCGCAGGATGCACAACCATATGATTCATTTTCATAAAATCATACCCCAAAATCACACCATACTCACTACTCACCTTATCAATCACAGAAAATTCACATTCATTCATCATCATACCATGCATTCGAACAGCTGACCTTATCATTCCAATCACAGGCACTCTCCTATTACCAATACCTACCAAACTACCCTTGCACTCAGACAGGAGGGCTTTCTCGCTAACCTTGTCATACACATCTTTATACACCAAGCTCGCCTTGCATCCAGAATCTATTAAAGCCAAACACTCAATTCCATTCAATTCCACCTTAACACTCAGACACTCATACTTCCTACCAGACAGCACTTTCACACTAGACAGACTTACCAACACATTACTCACACTCATGCACCCAGAGGATACTTCAGCAGGTACCCTCTTACCATTCAGTTTCCCGCTTCAGACTTTCCATTCACACCTTGCGCTCTCAGTCTAATCCAACACTTTTCACTTGAATGTCCTTCCATCGCACAATAGCTACATACATTCCTCTGGTCACGACACATCCTTGCATAATGACCAGCCTTTCCACAATTACCACATGCATATTTCATACTTTCCCCACCAGTTGCTCCACCATTCAACCTCGGACAATCTTTCTTCAAATGGCCTATTTCTTTACACTCGAAGCACTCTTTCACACTTTCCTGGCAATCCTTTATCATATGCCCTTTCTTACCACACCCAAAACACGCACCAGATGTCCACCTACATTCTGCCATCATATGACCTTTCCTTCCACACCGACGACATTCCACAATCTTTCTCCCACCATTCGGTCTCTCATTTGCTGGGACATACCTCGGTTTCTCTCTCATATATCCGTTCCCACGCTTGAAATTCATCTGCCCCCTTCCATTCGACCACCCTCCATTTGCCCATCCATTCTGCTGGCCCAGGAAGTTTGACATGACTCCAGCTGGTGCAGCCTTCAGGGCATCCCTGTAGCTGACAAACTGCTGGGGTGGATGAAAGCTGGGCTTCTTACCCCCAACATTCACACTGTACCATCCATCCTCTTCTAGATCGCTTTCATCATCAAATCGTCCATCTTCTAACAGTTCCAACACATCCTCCCACATCAACCGTTCACCTGTCATTCTCACTCTCTCCTTTCTCTTTCCACTCAGCCATTCACTCACCTTTCGCGGGATCGTGTCCAAAAACTTCCTCATGAGTGGTTTACATTCATTTACATCATCATCACCATACCTCGTTCTTGCCATACTCTCAAGCCTATGTGCATACATATTCACACTTTCACTCTTCCCCATTCGAGCCTTCTCAAATTCATTCACCCTCTTATACTTCACACTCTCTTTCATTCGTTTCACCTGCCCAATCAATCTCTTCTTCACTACATCGTACTTTGGCTCTCCCACACTCATTATCACTCGCAAGAACTCCAACACTTTCCCATCCAAACAATCTCCCAGAACACTCACCCAGTGACCCTTGTTCTGCAGGTACTTGAGCTTGCAATACCGCTCAAAATCCCAGAAGAACTCATCCATACTCTTTCCCCCATGCAATCTAAACTTATCAATCCTTGGCACTTCCCTAATCAAAATTCCTTTTCTCACATTCACTTCACTCTCCGAAGAGCTACTCTCGGTCTCACTCATTCCAATCATATCGTCACTCTCTCCCTCATCCGAGTATAGCGAATCCACACTCTTCCCTCTCGCCTTCCTATCCTTAACCTTAGAACCATGCTTACTTCCTCTCTTACTTTCCACTCTCTTCCATTCACCCCCTTTCCTACCACTCACAGTATCTTCTTTAGACTCAATCATACTGCCATCCATTCCATTTAGCGGAGTCCCTTCAGTAGGAGCAGGGGTCAGGGTTGTAGGTCCTGGGACTGATCCAGCCCCTGTCATCATGTTATACAGGTCCTGCATCCGTCGGTCCGTCTGATCCTGTCGGTCTCCCATTTCCTTCTTCATCCTATCAGTCTTTTCATTCATCCCTTTTATTTTATTCTCCATTCCCTCCATCATTCCCCGCAACATTTCACACTCCTCTTCTTTCTTTCTCAACTCCAGTCTCAATCGCACTACTTCTTCATTCAATGTTTCCGCTACAGCCATTGTTCCCAAGTTAGTAAAAAGATAGGAGGAGGGAAAAATCAATCAAACTACTTGTCACACTAATTGGGTATGGACTGCAATCCAATCCAGTCACGCTCCCAGTTTCGAAGTCTCACGTCCCTATTCGGGCGCCAAATGTAGCGGGCCGAAAAATTTAGACTAACCCCAATCGATCCAACCCGCTTCCTATACTAATCCGGATGTGAGAAATCGAAGGAGAATGAAACGGATTGTATGTACAGTTCTTTACTAACAGAAAAAAAAGTACAATGATAATTACAGCTTATATTTACAACAATTTTATATTTACAAGGGAAGTGTGCACACTTCAAAATGAGGCTAAATTCCCCAATCCAAATACGATACCAAAAGAGAATTTTATAACCGGCGAATACAACAATTTACTTATATATCTACACAAAACATAAAAAAACACAACAACAACCGAACAAAAAGGGGGCACGTGCTATCACTTGTGTGCTGGAGGTGGGTGGTAGTAGGCTAACTTAGAAGGAGGCAGGACTGTCAACGAAGGTGGGTATGGCGGTTCAGGTGGTTAGAGAGGCACGAAAGCCCTCTGTCTCAGGGCTGGGCGGAGCACTCGTCTAGAGAACCCCTCTTGCTATCAGTCCACACTTCCACTCTCTGTAGAAGAGATATATCCTCCTTTTATGACCCCTTTATTTATATATGGAAGGGAAACTAATAAGTGGGCATTACCCGAGTAAATTTATCGACTAGCTTACCTCTTTCCAGAATATGGCGCTTTGCTAAAAGAATATTATAAACAAAGTACAATTTTGATAAAAGATTATCTTAAGCAAAGTACAATCTGAGAAAGAGAAAAGAATTAATACATGAAATCAAATACATATATATACAAAGAGAAAATATAAAAAAAAACCTCATTCCCACTCACACACACACATTCTTACAGAGGGAGGGAGAGGGTACTGAGAAAGTGGGTGGGAGAATGGCCCTTTTGCACACACTCACATTCGCTCCACCACAAGATGACAAATTTGAATAGGCTACCCATCCGTCAGATACGACTGTCGTGTCCGGCAAAATCAACTTTTTTATTGCTGCAAGGAGGGTTTCTCGATTTCAATTTGCCACTGAAACAATGAAAATTCTCTTTGTATCACGTTTGAACCCTCCAAAAACCCACTGCCCTTCCACTACACGGCCCATGGGCTTCGAGAAACGCAACATATTTCTCGTTGTCGGTTAAAATAGCACTGAAACGTTGAATAGGTAACGAACAAACTTCACATGAAAATGACATTTTGACAAATAAGTGTGAAACGGCGTGGGTGGTTGTTTAAATATGAGAGGCGCGGACGGAAAAGTAGTTCATTGTTCCCGGAAAATTTGTGACTCTTTTTTTTTACTGAAATTGACCATTGTATTTCTTGAACTACACATATATAGTAATAAAAACACTAATACTGAACGTATCCATTTGGAACAATAATTAAAATGAAGGTCGTAAAAAAACCTTTTAAAAAAATCAAAGAAGAGAAATAAATACGGAACAGAAAAAATGAAAAAGTAGTGTTTTTGTCAGAATTAAGAACACCGAAATATGGTTTAATCGAGCATTAAACAATGGGAAATTAAGTAACAAGTAAATAAAAAGACTAAATAATGTTAGGCATAGGTAGGTAGGATATATAGAAAAGAAATAAGGGGGAAAAAACGTCTAAAATATAAGAAAAACCAAGTTTTGATCAATATAAAAAGCACAAAAAGCCTTGAAACAAATACAGCTTTCTCATTGGTCATTTATGAAACTGAATCCAGATCTGTGATTGGCCAGTGCGATAGCTGAAAAACACTGAAAAGTAGCCCCAAAATATACTAGAGTCGCATCCGGCCATCGTCGCAACATTTACCAAAAAAGATAACACTCCAACACAATTTATTAAAATTGTCTTCTCAGTTGCAAATAAGCCAACTATAATTAAAATATTGTATACAAATTTCCATGTAAACCATTATACTCCACTACCAATACAATGCTTCAGATGTCAAAAATATGGACATACATTTAATTCCTGACGATCAAGAGCAAAATGTCTAATATGTAGCAATGACCACTCAGCTAAAGACTGCCCAAGAGAAACTTTAAAATACGTAAATTGCAACTTAAATGACGTATCAACCTTCAAAGGATGCAAAGTATACCAGGAAGCTAAGAAAGTTGAAATCGTAGCAAAAAAGTTAAATATCAGTTATGAAAGCGCAAAAACACAAATAAAAGAAAACAATAATAAACCTTATAATATATACTCCTATCCATGCTCTATTTCCAAGGAAACTGCTGCAATTATTCAAAAACCCCAAGAAATTAACCAAGCTAGCTATCCCTTAAAAAAGAGGCCGTTTGACTCGGATGACCTATGATGGGCCCTTGTGGCTTTTGTCATCTGTTATATTATATTGTGGGTGACTTTGATTTTGTCTTTCCCTGGTGATGGTGCTTTTTGTGGGTGGGTTTTGATGGAGGCAGATGACCTTTGATAGGCCCTTGTGGCTTTTGTCATCCGTTAAATTATGTTATGTTATGTTAACCTACAAGATAGAACCATCAATAATAATACAGCAAATGGCAAATCAATTCACCACCAAACCTTGATTAATAACCCCAATCCACTTGTTTATGATAAGACAAGCAATCCAAATTTTCTTACTAATTCAAATACGTCCTCTACCGACCCCCTCAAAATTAGTAATCATCAAAATAATGCAAATGATACGCATATTTACAACTTTCTCTTAATTGCTTTGCTTAAAAGACTTGGGACAGAAGGAATTTGAAGAAGCATTAGTTGAAGCAAAGCAAATGCAACAAGAAGCTATATATTCTCAACCTGCTAATACAATGCTTAATAATGAAACTCAACTAATATTAGGTGAAAAAGGAAATAAAAATCAGGAAATGCTCATTGAAGCTGATAATCAAGGCAAAACTGTCAGGCAAGATAAAAGTAATTCAAAACCTAAAGAAAATAAACTAAATATCACTATATCTCATAAAAATGTAGCCCCAGATAAAAGTAGACAAAAACCTCCCATTGTTGAAGCAAATGATGCAGTTAATCTCAAAGGTAAAAATAAAACCCCCCTAAATTCTGAATCTGAAAAAAATAAAAGAAACAGCAAAACTAATAATCCAAACTTAATCAAATCAAATAAAAGACCCATTTGTAGTGAACCTGAACCTATAAATAAAAAAGCTAAGTAAAATGGATAATAAAACAAACAAGATAAAAATTTTGCAATGGAATTGCCAGAGCTTATTTTCTCATCTATCGAAATTCAAAGTTTACTTATATGCTAACAAACCCCACTTGTGTTGTATATGCAAAACACGATTGGGCATCAAATCAAATTTTAATTTTATTAACTATGCAATTTTTAGAAGAGACAGAGATAGAAGGGGTGGAGGTATAATGATCTTAATTCGCAAAGACATTAACTATAAAATAATAAATCTAAATGACTATATTAACAAAGCCCTTGAAGCTCAGGCTATCAGAATTTATCTAAAAAAATAATAATGCTGTAGATATACTAAATTTATATAATCCCCATGCAAACAATTTTATTGAACAAGAACTAGAATTCTATACATCTCAGCTAGGTAATAAATTAATTATTTGTGGTGATCTAAATCAAAGACACCCTGCATGGGATAATCATCTCAAGCGTGAATTTCTGCAACAAGCAACCGCTTTCAATAATTATATTGCCCAATCAGATCTAACTATAGCAACTCCTCTAGGTCTTAAAACAAGATATGACCTAAGAAATAACTCTTACTCAACTATTGACCTTACTTTAGTATCAGCAATTCTTTCAGATAAAACTGAAATAAACTTGAGTAGAGATCTTGGCTCAGATCATATCCCAATCCTTATCCATTTATCTGAACTAATAACTGTATCTAACATAGGAAAAAGACCAGATTGGAAGATAAAAAATAACAAATGGTCAGAATGGATAACTAATTTTACTCCAGTAATTCAAGCTGACATATCTCAAAATCCACTTGAAGAATTAGATGAAATAATAGAAAATATAATAGAAGCCAGCAAATTAACTTTCAAACTTAGTATTAAATCTAAAAGCATTAAATATAACAAACCATGGTGGACAGAAGAATGCAGCAAACAGGTGGCTCTGAGGCGGAAGGCTAAACGTACTAATGAAAGAAGCTTCACTCTACAGAACACCATAGCCTTTAATAGACAAAAGCTATAGCACAAAGGACAATTAGAAGAGCAAAAAAAATATCTTTACAAAAATTTATTTCTAATATAAACTTTAGAACCTCAATTCAAGATATCTGGTTCTTTTTTAAAAAGTTCAGAGGCACTTATAGAGAACAAACATTTCCTCTTATTCAATATGGTAATCAAGTGCTAGGTGAAAAAGAAAAGGCAAATATTTTTGGATAGAATTTGGAAGATATTCTTAAAGATGGAGACCCAGTTATTTTAAATAAACAACAAAATAAACTGATCAGTGATGCTACAAAAGACTTATCAGAAGATTTTAACAAGGAATTCACTTGGGAAGAATACATTGATAGCTTAATCAGCATCTCAGAAAAAGGAGGAAAAGCCATGGGATCTGACTTAATACACAAAGCATTCCTAACAAATCTTCCACCAGAATATAAAAAGAAAATCTTAAAAATATTTAATAGCTGCTGGTCACTAGGTAAATTCCCATCCACATGGAAAGAAACATTATTGCTACCCATAGAAAAACCCGATCAAGATCCTGCAAATCCAGGATCATATAGACTAATTTCCTTACTCTCTATTTTGGGAAAATGCTTTGAGAAAATGATTTACAATAGTCTTTATTGGTTTCTTGAAAAAAATAACAATAAAATCCTTCCAATGTGGTTTCTGTAAGAAACACAGTTCAATTGATCAACTAATAAAATTAGAAAATTTTATTAGGATAAATGTAAAACAAAAAAAAGCATGTTATAGCACTATTCCTCGATATCAAAAAAGTATTTGATCTGGTCCCATATCTGGCCCTAATATACAAACCCGCAAAATCTGGCGTAACAGGAAGACTATTAACTATTCTAGTCAATTATCTTAAAAACCGCTCATTTAAAATCTCCATTGGAGAATTCTTATCAGACAGCTTTAATTTTGTTAGAGGAATACCACAAGGTTCAATATTGTCACCTATTCTATACACAATTTTCAACAATGACATGCCTCAATTAATAAACTGCAATATATCCGGTTTTGCAGATGATCAGGCAATATACACCAGTGGGAACAATCTACAGGAAGCTGAAGAAAATCTTCAAAGAGCCGTTAATAAAATAAAAGATTTCTGTGACACATGGGGAACTACAATTAACATTAATAAAACTAAACTAATGTATTTTACAAATCAAAGAATACTTGAACACCATTTATATCAATAAATAACCAAAGAATAAAAGATGTTAAAGAAAATAAATTTCTAAGTCTCTTTTTTTTTTATGCACTTTACTTGACCCGGAAATGTCATATAGATTACCTAGTATTAAATTTCCAAAAATGCCTGAATATACTAAAATCTTTCAGTAAATTATCATACGGATCTAACAGAAAGTCATTACTTATATTTCTTAAGGCATATATTATCAGCAAGATACAATATGGATGTGAAGTTTATGATTCCACCTGCCAATCCGTAAAAAAGAAACTAGATGTTATTGTTAATGCAGGAATTAGAATTAGCATTGGAGCAATGAGGTCTTCTCCCATTGCCTCTCTTTATGGTGAAACTTGTATACTATCACTTCAGTATCAGAGAGATTTTGTTAGCATGAAGTACTTTTTAAAAATACTCTCATCACCAAATAACCATATTTTGAAAGAAAACTTCAATATTCATAAAAAAGCTGTCACAGAAGTTATGTGGACTACCCCGAGACAAACCGTCTTATTACTATAGAGCTATCAATCTATGTAATAAACTTGGCATAGACGACTTCATATATAGGGAATCCTATATTAGTAATATACCACCTTGGGAAAACATGAAATTACCGATACAATCAAATTTACCAATAACTTACCCAAAATCAACGTCAAATATTCGCAAAACACTAATAGAAGATTACATCAACAACAATTTTACCGGAATCCAAAAAATATTTACCGATGGATCTAAAGTACTCCTAAATGATAAATACTCATGTTCAGCTGCTATCTTTATTCAAGACTCTGGTCAGTGTTACTCTTGGAAATTGGATGGAGATAATACAGTACTTTTCACTGAACTATTTGCCATTAAAAAGGCACTTAGTCATTGCAAAAACTACTCTGCCACATCTGCTGTTATACTTACTGACTCACAATCTAGCCTCTTTATATTAGAAGACCACAGGACAAACCAAACATACTCAAACCTAGTTAATGAAATAATATCATTGTGGTATTCCCTTCAGAGCAACAATCCTAAAATATATTTTCAATGGATACCCTCTCACAAAAGGATAGTGGGAAATGAAAAAGCAGACCTATTAGCTAAAGCCTCCCACAAGGAGAAGGTGAATCATTATGGATAGATATTAAGGTTGGTAAAAATAGGAAAATACACTTGGGAGCTTTTTATAGACCACCAGGACAGACTGATTGTATCGATGAGTTAATGATTAGGGAAATAAGTAAAGGATGCAAAGAAGATACAGTTATTCTTGGTGACTAATTTAACTTCTGTAGACTGGGAAAATATGATAGGAAGAGATAGAGCAAGTTGTAAGTTTATGGAGTGTTTTGAGGATAACTTTTTGACCCAATTTGTTAATAAGCCAACAAGGGGTGCCAATATATTAGATCTAATTCTTTCAAATGATGATCACTTAGTTCAAGGATTGAGTGTAGGGGAATCATTGGGAAACAGTGATCATCAGATGATTCGGTTTAATTTGCAAATAGTTAAGGGTAGAACAATGACAAACTCCACAAAAATTCCAAATTTTTATAGGGGAGATTACGATAAATTATGCAGCATGCTAAATCAGATTAGGTGGGATATAAAATTCCATGGAAAGAATACTTATGAGATGTGGGATATTTTTAAGACTATATTAAACATGGTTCAGGAACAGTGTATTCCGATGAAGTCTATTAGGAAGAAATGTAGGAAACCATTATGGTGGAATCAAGAAATAGCTAATAAAGTTTCAGAGAAAAAAAGGGCATACCAGAGATTACAAAGTGAGAGTAGTTTAGATAATTTAAACTATTATAGGTCAACCAGAAATGAACTAAATAAGATTATTAAGAAGACCAAAAGGACAGCAAAAATTAATTTAGCTAAAAATAATAATAAAGATCCTAAAAAATTCTTTAGCTATTATAGAATCAATAATAAATCTAACAGTGCTAAAATAGGGCCTATTAAATATGAAGGGGTTTTGAAAGAATCTGATGAGGAAATAGTAGAGGTCCTTAATGATCATTTTGCTTCAGTATTCACAGAAGAGAAACCAGTTAGATTAATTGATGATAATTCTAGGTCAAGGGAAGTATGATAAATTCTATTAATATAGACAGAGAAGAAATTAAAGGGCTTATAATTCAGTTAAATACTAGTAAGGCATCTGGCCCTGACAACATTCATTCTAGGATACTCAAAGAAGGTGTAGAAAGTATTGCAGTAGCTCTCGAGAAGATATTTATTAGATCACTAGAGTCTGGAGAAATACCAAATGATTGGAAATTGTCAAATGTAGTGCCAATTTTTAAAAAAGGGAAGCAAAGAGGACCCAAATAACTTTAGACCGGTAAGCTTAACTTCTATAGTCTGTAAAATTCTTGAGAAGATGGTTAAGAAGGGAATTTCTGATCATCTAGAGAGTAGCAGGTTAATTAATGATGCTCAGCATGGTTTTAGAAAAGATAGATCATGTTTAACAAATTTACTGGATTTTATGGATTATGTAACTAAAGAATAAGATAGGGGTGAGAAAGTTGATGTGATCTACTTAGATTTCAGCAAAGCTTTTGATAAGGTTCCACATAGAAGACTAGTTCATAAATTAAAGCTGCATGGGATATGTGGGAATGTTTTAAATTGGATAACTGAATGGCTGAAAAATAGGAAACAGAGAGTTGTACTGAATGGAGTGAGGTCAGAGTGGAGGAATGTTATTAGTGGCGTACCTCAGGGATCAGTTTTAGGCCCTTTATTATTTATAATCTATGTAAATGATCTTGGGCAAGGTGTAAATAGCAAAGTGTCAATTTTTGCTGATGACACTAAATTGGCAGCTGTAGTCAAAGAGGTTGAGGGTAGCTTTAAAGTGCAGGGTGACTTAGATAAGCTGTTAGCTTGGGCTCAGAAGTGGCAGATGACTTTTAACCTTAATAAATGCAAAGTTATTAACATGGGGAGAGATAATAGGGAATTTAGCTATGAGATGGATGGATATTGGCTTAATTCAGTTGAAGATGAGAAGGACTTAGGAGTGGTAGTAGATAGGTCACTAAAATTTTCAAAGCAGTGTATTGAGGCCAAAAATAGAGCAAATAGGGTGCTAGGTTACATTAAAAGAAATGTTAGCTACAAGAGTAAGGAGGTCATACTTAAACTATACAACTCTTATGTCAGGCCGCATTTAGAGTACTGTATTCAGGCATGGTCATCACATTTTAGACATGATATAAACTTATTAGAGTCAGTACAAAGAAGGGCAACAAAAATAATACCATCCCTGAAGCACCTTGAATATGAAGATAGACTGAGGGTATTAAATATGTTTTCATTTGAAAGAAGGTGTGTGAGAGGAGATATGATTGAGCTTTTTAAAATCTTTTCTGGGATGGATAAATTAGATTTCAGCAAGTTATTTGAGTTAGAAGGTAGTAATAGAACTAGAGGCCACCACTTAAAGATTAAAAAACAGAGGTGCAGACTGGATGTTAGAAAATATTTTTTCACTAACAGAGTGGTGGATTATTGGAATAGTTTGCCACCTGAGACTGTAGACAGCCCAAACTTGAATGTTTTCAAGCGCAGATTGGATGATTATATGGGGATGGAGGGTTAATTTCTTACTTTTTGGTATGTGGATATGTTTCTTGACTCATTCCTGTGGATGCAGTTTCTTTTTATTATATATTTTGGGGGACTTTGATTTTGTTTTTGACAGACTCCTATGGAGGCTTTAAATTATATATTGTAGATGCATGGTTGGACATTCCTATGGATTGTTAAATTTTATATTGTAGATGCATGATCTGACAAAATCATATGGATGCATTATATGGGTGGGATTTGATGGATACGGATGACCTTTGATAGGCCCTTGTGGCTTTTGTCATCCGTTAAATTATGTTATGTTATGTTTAATAACATTGAAACCACTCCATTCTTTAAAAGCGAAATTGTAAACTTATCAAGAGAAAAGATACAAAAAGAATACTCCTCTACTTGGGAAAGATCTGTAATTTCTACTCAATTTGGTGAAATAAAAAACAAATTCAATCATTGTCCATGGTCATTTGATAAACATAGGAGACTCGAAACTGCACTTGTCAGACTGAGATCAGGACATGTAGGCTTAAATTGCTACCTAAACAAAATTAAGTTAAAAAACTCACCAAATTGTGATCACTGTAATTTACTTGAGACAGTAAAACATTTTCTACTAGAATGTCCCACTTATAATTTAAAAAGACATAAAATGATAAGCAATCTAAGCTTACTGAATATAAAAAATATAACTCTCAAAACCCTTTTGGGAGGAGGTGGTTTCAGCCCACATACCCAAGAAAAGATAAAAAAAATACTTCTTAAATTTCTTGCTTCTACTAGAAAATTATCAAAATTATAAAACTTAAACTGCTTAAAAATAATGAATATATTACTATTATAGGTACCTAGTATCCACCAACTTGATTATCACAATAACTATAAATAACTCAATATCCATAAACTAGGTCTGCTTGATCAGTCACTATTTTACCTTAATTACCCGATTAATGAATTTAACTTGTCTATAAATACTTACGTAAATGTTACCTTTGACTAAATCCAGTCAAGAACATATTCTGGTTCAAATATTAAGGATACTAACAAGGTTCTACTTCTTTTCTGAAGCCCTATGGAGAGGAGCCCCATAGGTGAAGATTGGTGTAGGTTTCTATTCTATTAACTATAACTATCACTTTCAATTATCTCAGGAACCAGATGTAACTCAAAATTAATAAATATCTTTAAACTTATTTAAATAGGTATTCTCCCTTTTAAAGAGAAATCAATAAGATTTTACATATTAAAATAAATTAATAAGATAAAAAAAAGGAAAGAAAAGAGAGAATCATTAGCTCACCTAATTATAATATAAACTCATAATTATACCAATTATACAGTGCAGCAAACTGTGTAGTATCTAACCCTCTTAGACCCACTATCATTAACACACCTCCAAAAAACGCAAACTAATGAAGAACAAATAAAAAATACTGGTCTGGTGGGAAGACATACTCCATCCAAGAGGAGCGAACCCCTCCACAAAAAAACAACATATAGTGATGCATAAAAGTAATTATATAAAGTAATGACTAATTAAACAAATAAATACTGGTCTGGTGGGAAGACATACTCCATCCAAGAGGAGTGAACCCCTCCACAAAAAAAACATATAGTGATGCATAAAAGTAAATATTTAAAGTAATGACTAATTAAACAAATAAAGATGCAAAAACGGAGATATAGAAAGTCATGACACTACTATAATATAATATTGTGGGTACTTAATATGTGTATTAAATAAAGTATGTGGTGCCGATGCAATTATAACTGTAAATGTAACTTTTAAGGAAGACATGAACACAGAGGAGTTACGGCAGAGTATCCCTAGAGAAACACTAGATAGAAGTTGAATTATTACAGAGGCAAGAGCACAGGCAAGGCAAGAGATAAGAATAGAAATACGCAATGTTATGAGACTGAGAATGAGTAGGTATGATGTGGCAAGAGAAGTGTGGAAGAGTGTAGCTGTGCCAAGCATCATGTAGTATGGTATGGATGTGGTTGTATGGAAGGAAAATGAGATAGAAAAGTTAGAAAGGGGACAAAACCAGCTGGCGAGAATGGCTCTAAATGCACCAAAGTACGTGGTGACTGCAGCTTTGAGAGGTGATATGGGATGGAGTACCTTTAGAGAGAGACTTACAAATGCAACCCTTATGTATAAAATAAGACGAGCAAATGGATGATAGAAGACTGGCAAGGAAAAAGTGTATGAATGGAAAATGATGAGCAGGAGGTAGGAACGGTTAGAATGGGATGCAAGAAAATGATAGGGGGGAGATTGACAGAGAAGTGAAAGACAGGGGCTTAGAATGTGGAAGAATGAAATGGAGCAAAAACAAACCATGGAATGGTACATGGAGATGAAATCCCCAGAGTATGTGAGGTGGTATGATGGAAGCTTGGGTAGTGACCTACTCTTTCAAGCGAGAGCTCAATGCATGGATGTAAATGCAAGAAACTATAGATGGTCTGAAACTCAGAGCAAGGTCTCTCAGATGTGTGAATCAGGTGAAGATGAGACTGTGGAACATGTAGTACTGTAATTTGAGAATTATGAATGAGATAGGATGGAAATGATGCATGTTATCCTGACTGAATATGGATGTGAATTGAATGAAGTGATTGAGAATACTGGAAAGGAATGGATGACCCTACTACTAGGTCTGGGAAATGAGACAACAGATATGATAAGGACTGTTAAAGAATTCCTGGAAAAAATGGTATATAAGAAGTAGAGTGGGTTAATTTTCTGTAGGATATTCTGTGTTTTTTTTTGTTTTTTACCTTTTTTCCCTCCCCTTTCCTTTCTCCTTTTTTAGATACAGGAGCTGCCGTTACAAAGGCCAACCCTGGGGAAACCTACCCAGGGTACCTGTAAGAGCAAGGCCACAAATCCATTATTCAAAGAGGAGGTGGGTATATGGAAGAATGTGGAAATAAAGCAGGCAATAAGGTTAGGAAAGAGAAGAGAGGGAGAAAATGAACAGGATAGGCCTAGACCGCTTCTAGTTAAGCTCAAAGAGAGGGAGGAGAAATTCTGGATATTGAAAAATGCGAGAAAACTTAGCAGGTCAGATAAGTTGGAAATAAGGAATATAGAGATAGCACCAGATCTGACAAAGAAGGAGAGAGAACAGGATAGAGAGTTAAGAGAGCAACTGAGGTTAAAAAAGAAGAGGGAGAAAGGGGATGGTTGATAAAGGGAGGAAGACTAATAAGGGAAGAAAGTTTTTAAAATCTCCAAGGGGAAGAGGAAGTATAGGGATAAAAAGTAAAGAGTCAGAAAGGGTCAAGATATGGTTGCTGAATGTACAAACATTAGCAAAGCAGAAGTTGGCAGAATTGAATAATGGATTAGAAGAGAATATAATAATGTGCCTAAGAGAGACAAACCAAAGAGGAGAAAACCTACAATATGATGATGGAATAGACAGAGTTACAAGTTATAAAGAGGAGGAGGATAAAAAGGGAGTAGGACTGGCTATTATAAATAAAAAGAGCGGTAATATTGCATACTGCAAACAAGCAACAACAGATAGGAATATATTGGACGTAGTAATAAAGGTGAGAAAGGAAGAGGTGAGACTGATCTTAGTATACATGCTCACAAGAAATATTAAGCGAAATAAAAGGATACAAAAGGAATTATTAAGAATTATAGGCAAGGAGACAAGACCATTTATAATGTTAGGGAATTTTAATGCACACTTGGGATTCTTGGGGGAGCAAGAGATTAACGAGAATGGAGAAACATGATAGAGAAAAGGAAAATAGATGAGGAAGGAGATATTATAGATTTCTCAGACCACAATTTGATTATATGTGAGACCAATATAAAGACCAAGGGAGAGAGAAAAAGAAAGATAGATACAAAGGAAAGGATGTATTATACCAAAGAGGCAAACAAAGTACAAAGATATGTGGAAGAAGTGGAAGGAAGTATAAGAGTAAATAGAGTAGAAAATATAAGAGACTTTTGACTTAATTGTAGAGGATTGTGCTAAAAAAGAACTACAAAGGAAGATAAAAATAAAAACGGTAGAGGGAGGAGTCAAGGTCAAAGAACCACCATGGTTCAGATAAAAAGGAGAAGGCAACTGAACAAGATACATAGGACAGAAGAAGGGGAAAATAAAGAAAGAGCATTCCAAGAGTATACAAAGCAGAAGAATAAGGTTAAAAAGATGGTTAAAGAAAGGATAACTACTCATGAGAAAAATTTGACAAAGCAGATTAGAGAGGAAAAAAATTGCAGCAAGACCTGAAAATACATAAACCAACTAACGGAACAGGAGAGAAAAGTAAAGAATATAGAGATATACAGAAAAAGAGAAACAGAAAAGAAAGAAGAGAAAGCAAAACCTGAAAAGTTAAGAAGGGAGGCAGGGATAGAAAGGATAAAAGACTTCTGGGGAAGAATATACAAGAATCAAGAGACTAAAATAGGAACCGTATGGACAGAAGTAAGAAAGAGAGAGTATGAATAGGAAATGGAAAACCAAACTGTTAAGAAAGATATGAGAGGAGAGTATAGATTCCCATGGTACTTGGCCGGGCATTAGATACACCCCTCATTTTGAATTTAGATGTTCTAAAACTAAACGTGACTCATATGGACGAAAAAATGACCAGTTCGATGCCTATCTTGCAACCGCCATTTTTTGTAAGCGATTCCTGTTTACCAAAATGGGAATTAAAGAAAGATTCCACGCTTTCCTCATCGCTATTTCAGAAGTATACCCACCGCATTAAAGTAAGTAAACAGCGTTTTTCGTTTGTTTAATTTCTTGCATTTCTTTTACAAAAAAAATGGGGCTGGCTATATTTCGAATAGGACTCAAATGCGCATGAATATTCAGGCAGGGGTGAACGAAATATAAACACACAAAAATCTACTTTTGGGGCCGAGACGCTAATCTACATATTTGATGTCTATGACGACTTTGTAATAAGGTGTGGTGAGCCAAAACAAATGTGGCCTTGCAATGATGGCTGCTTGGTGGTAGAAGCATTATCTCCCAAACAACAAAAAGATATCCTCTCGCTAAAAACACTGGCAAATGTCAAACTTTCCCCTAACCTTCACCCGACCTTCAACACCTGCAAAAGTGTCTTGAGCTCCCGGTAACTGATTGACTAAAACCTACAAAGATTGATCTCAAAATTAGAACAACAAAATGTGATAGATTCAATCCATCTACCCTGTACAATTAATGGCGTCAAGGTACCTTCAACTATAATCCTCACCTTCAACAGAACTGAAGCTCCATCAAGAATAAAAGTGGGGTACCTTAACATCCCCATTGTACCCTATGTGGAATACCCCAGAAGGTGCTTCCACTGTCAAAGATTCGGTCACTCAAGCAAAGCATGTACCCAAATGCTCATATGTGTTAACTGCAGCAAAGAATACCATGGCCCATCTTTCAATCAACCAACTTGCTGTGCAAACTGCAGTGGGAACCACAGCGCATCCGGTAAAGAATGCACCATCTTAAACATAACATAATTTCACGGATGACAAAAGCCACAAGGGTCTATCAAAGGTCATCCGCATCCATCAAAACCCACCCACAAAAAGCACCATCACCAAAGTCCCCCACAATATAATATAACAGATGACAAAAGCCACAAGGGCTCATCATAGGTCATCCAAGTTAAACGGCCTCTTTTTTTAAGGCACCCAAACTCCCAGGAAAACTACATCCAGAGGATTGCGTCCAGAAACAAGGGTATCACCAATCAAGGCTTGTCAAGAACTAAATCATGCAGCTATAGATATATACAAACAATATTAATATATACAAAACTTAGGAACCATCACAACCTTCCCTTCCCATAAACTCATCCAACCTACTCTTAAATACATTTAAATTTGGACTACCTACTACCCTCTGCGGCAATTTGTTCCAAAAGTCTACCACTCTATTGGTGAAAAAATATTTTCTTAAATCCAACCTACACCCTTGCTTTTTTATTTTCAAGGGGTGACCTCTAGTCCGATTTCCATCATCTAACTCAAAAAACTTGCTAACATCCAATTTATCTATCCCAGAAATTTTTTTAAAGAGCTCAATCATATCCCCTCTCACACACCTTTCGAACGAGAACATATTTAATACCCTCAGTCTATCTATATATTCAAGGTGCCTCAGGGAAGGAATAATCTTTGTTGCCCTCCGTTGCACTGACTCAAGAAGGTTAATATCGTGTCTAAAATGTGGGGACCATGCCTGTATACAGTACTCTAGATGTGGCCTAACATAAGAGTTATAGAGTTTAAGAATAACCTCCTTACTTTTGTAACTGACATTTCTCTTAATGAAACCCAGCACTCTATTTGCCCTATTTCTTGCTTCAATACACTGCTTAGAAAACCTTAATGACTTATCTATTACTACTCCTAGATCTTTCTCATCCTCTACTGAGCTCAGCCAATGCCCATCCATTTCACAGTTAAATTCTCTATTATCTTTTCCCATGTTAATAACTTTGCACTTATCAAGGTTGAAAGTCATTTGCCACTTATGTGCCCAGGATAACAATTTATTTAAATCCCCCTGCACTTTAAAATTATCATCAATATCTTTAACCTCAGCTGCTAATTTGGTATCATCCGCAAAAATTGACACTTTATTATTAACTGCCTCCCCAAGATCGTTTATATAGATGACAAATAATAATGGACGGAGAACTGATCCCTGAGGAACCCCACTGATAACATCCCTTCCCTCTGACTTTACACCATTTAGCACTACCCTTTGCTTCCTGTCTTTCAGCCACTCAGCTATCCAATTTGAAACACCCCCACATATCCCAATCATTTTTAATTTATGAACTAGTCTCCTATGTGGTACCTTATCAAATGCTTTACTAAAATCAAAGTAAATTATATCTACATTCTCTCCCTTATTTACTTGATCTGTTACAAACTCCAGAAAGTCTAGTAAATTAGTCAAACATGATCTACCTGATCTAAACCCATGCTGAGCATCGCTGATTAACCCCTCCCTCTCTAGATGTTGGCAAATCCCTTTTTTAACTATTTTCTCAAGAATTTTACAGACTACAGGAGTTAGGCTAACCGGTCTAAAGTTATTTGGATCCTCTTTACTACCCTTCTTGAAAATAGGGACTACATTCGCTCTCTTCCAATCATCGGGTATTTCTCCATATTCCAGTGACCTAGTATACAACTTCTCCAGAGCTATTGAGATACTTTCTAACCCTTCTTTAAGTATCCTAGAATGAATATTTTTAGCGCCGGAGGCCTTAGTAGTATCTAACTCACCTATTAGTTCTTTTATCGTCCTCCAATCCACACTAATGGTAGTAAACACCTCTTTCCCTGACCCATGATTACTATACATAAGACTATTTAGTTTCTCCTTTGTAAATACTGATGCAAAATGACCATTTAGTACCTCAACTATTTCCTCATCAGTTTCTCTCACAACCCCTTCATATTTGATAGGCCCTATTTTAACTCTGCCAGACTTATTATTAATTTTATAGTAATTAAAGAACTTTCTAGGATCTTTGTTGCTATCCTGAGCTAATTTAATTTCTCACACCCTTTTGTTCTTCTTTATAATCTTATTTAACTCATTCCTAGCCATTCTATAATCACTTAAATTTTGAATATTATTTTGTACCTGTAATTTTTTATATGCCCTTTTCTTCTCTGAAATTTTTCTAGCTATCTCCTGATTCCACCATAATGGTTTCCTACTTTTGTTCCTAATGGCCTTCATTGGGATACATTGTTCTCGGACTACATTTATTATATGCTTGAAAGTATCCCACATCCCATAAGCATTTTTACCTCTGAATTCTACATCCCAGTCTACAAAATTTAGCAAGCTTCGGAGTTTTACATAATCTTCCTTATGAAAATTTGGAACTTTTACAGCATTCTCGGTTATTTTACCTTTCTCAATTCCCAAGTTAAAACGAACTATCTGATGGTCACTATTTCCCAATGCTTCCCCAACAGTCAATTCTTGAACTAAATGATCACTGTTAGAAGGACTAAATCTAATATATTGTCCCCCCTCATTGGCTCATTAAAAAATTGATTAAAAAAATTATCCTCAAAGTATTCTATGAACCTGCCACTTGTTCTATCCCTACCTATCATATTTTCCCAGTCCACAGAGTTTAAGTTGAAGTCCCCAATAATAACTGCATCTGTTTCACATCCCTTACTTATTTCCCTTATCATTAGTTCATCCATATCATCAGTCTGCCCAGGTGGCCTGTAAAAAGCTCCCAAATGCACCATTCTACTTTTACTGAACCTAATATCTATCCAAAGTGACTCAACTCCATCCTGCTTTATTGAAGTATTTAAATTTGAAACAATGTTGTTTTTTATATAGATAATTATTCCTCCACCAATCCTACCTGTCCTTTGACTAATGTACATATTATAGCCCTGTAAATCAAATTCACTTATAGTGTCACTAAATTCTATTTCATTAACCCATGATTTAGTAACACATAATATATCTATATCCTCATTGCTAATATAACTAAATAGCTCATCCTTCTTGTTTCTAAGACTACGAGCATTTGTATAGAAACAATTTAACCCCCCTATCCCTGAAGCAGCACCTCTTTCAACCTGAATGACCTACCTCTATCGCCTTGAAACCTATTTCTGTTATCTGACAAGTCCATTCTACTTTCAGTACTATAATGTCCTCTCATAATTTCCTGACCACTATTAGTATCTAGTTTCCCGCCCGCAAAGACCTAATAACACAATCATACTCCTCCCACAACACATCTACCCCCCTCCTCAAATGCAGTCCATCCATCGCATACATTTCTTTCATTCCAACAAACCTATCCCACACATCCACAAACATGACACCTTCCATCTCAAACATCGTCCTCACATAATCATTCAGCCCAATCGCACGAGACATCCATTCTACCCCAACATCCTCCTTGGAAGCACACCTGTCACAACACCTTTCATTCTACTTTCTTTCACCTTTTCAATCAACCTCTTGTACCTCTCACGTAACTCACATGCACCCACTTTCTTCACATCATTCACTCCTACATGTGTAATCACAACCGCATCCCTTGCACAGCCAGACACCAGCTCCTCATACCTATCAGACAGATCTCTCACTCCAGCACCCGGCAAACACACCCTCAAACCATTCAATCTACTTGCATTCAACTTCCTATCTAAATATCTAACTCGCGAATCACCCATCACAAGCACTTCAGTCAGACTCCTATTCCTAACCCCCACAGACCTAACTCCATCCCCACTCCTATTCTCATTCAAACTACCAGTCACTCTACCTCCATCCCCACCCCCATGAGTCATATCACTTCCAGTTACTTCCTCTCTTAGGGCACTGAATCTATTAGTCAAGCTAATAGGTTCTGTGTCCCTCTGACTCACACACCTATTCTCCCCCTGGCTAACAACCTCAACAGAGGCAACCCTATTCTCACAAAGAACAGGAGAAGCCTCCCTAGCTTCACGTTTCCTAACCACTCTCCACTGTCCCCCATCCTCACTAGGCCTATTTCTAACTAATCTAAGGGGGCTAACTTCACTATCCCTAGAACTATCATATCCTACCTTCACCTGAAACATCTAACTGGCCTACCTCACCACCTAACCTATTCCCAGCTCTAGGCCTAACACTAAGTTCCCTCCTGAGCTCAGCAACTAACCCCTCCAGACAAAAAAATGTTCACCTAATTCTGACCATAGCAAAAGCCCTACTACTCTAAATTGAGAAACTAGAGTCAATGACAAGCAAACTAAACCTAGCAAAATCTTACCAGAGTTTGCATCATATTTTATAATATGTTAAAAGTATCAACTCTACTATACAATTGGCAAAATAATTGAATCCTTTTGGAATTAGAAAGTCAATTGAGGTAATTTGTGGAGGCCCTGTTAAGCATGTTAACTACTGCAAATCTGGCAGTCTCCTCAATACTTTTAATCTGCTCAATCAAAAGATCTTTATAAAGTTGTTTTTTTTTTTCTAAATAACATCCCATTTGAAGTAACTTGGTGCTAACCTAAACTCCTGTCAAGGTTTAATATGCTCCAGAATTATTCCATAAGGAAATACCAGAAATTGTCCCTCATCTAAAAGAGCAATATCCTTTAATTCTTAGCATTAGAAGACTTATTGGAGGTTAGGGTCACCACTTTATGGGGTCAGGGAGGTAAAAGTTACCCATTTAGTGAGAGCTTGGTTGGTAGTCACAATGGTGAGTATATTGAAGAGTCCTCATTGCTATTGCATACGATGGGTGTTGAAGACCTTTGTCAAATTGTTTCTAACTCATTAATAATTCTTTACGAGGGTTAGGATTTAGGCTGGGCTTACCGAAGGTTTTGCAGTAATTGGGGTAAACAAGGACTTCTTTAGCTGAGTGGCAGTGTATACTGTAAGGTCAATACCGGCTGCAAGGGCCCAAAACTAGTAGGCTAAGTCGAGTATTAGTCACAGGGTATGCAGCATGTCAGAGTACCTTGTGGTCAATAAGTAGGCTTTCTATTCTATGCAAAATATTGGGGTTAAAGGTGACGGGACTTGGAAGAATTGAACAGGTTCCGTAATGCTACCAAGGGAGTAAATGGTGTTAACGAATAATGATTCTCTTTCTCTGACTATGGTTCTACTAAATTTCTGTCTATATATATGTGTTAATTTCCTAAGGGGCGTCACCTAGACTTGTCCGTGGGGATGAACCCTAGTGGTCTGGTTCATTAATTTCTACCCCTAGGGCAGTGCTACCGAACAGCTGTGTATGTATGATATACCTACATATTTCTAATAGTTTTATCTTTATTATAGAAATTGTTAGTTACAGATCTGTGTTAAAATTTCTTTTGGTCGAAGTCTGTATTTACTCAGCTGCTTTGTAGCCTCCCATTTTCTGATAACTCTTTCCCAAGACGCGAATGTTTGTTTATGTGTGACCTTCGTATTGACTCAGTTGTTCAACCTGATATCTGCTTTCTGCATTCGTATTTTGTGTGATCCCGTGCGTGACTCTAATGACTGCTTGCCTCCATATCTATTCAAATTAACATATATATTTTTATCTCCTTATTCTCACATTATCCATATTATTTTCATTATTTACATGTAAAGTACTTTGTTAGTATTTGATAAATCCACCAAGCATCCATTTGTACAGTTTCTCACTGGGCCTATTAAATCCTGCAATTTGGTGCCAGCAGTCTATCTATTATATAACACGAGCACCACAAACTTACTAAATGCAAAAAAAGAGCAAGAGTTCCATGTGTATCTTTCACCTAAATTTTTTTAAAAAATGGTGCTTTGTTATAAATATTTCTAGAAAAAAATACATAACTAATGCTATATAGTGAATATCAGATACATCCTTGGTCAAAAGTATTAGGCCACCCCAGTGTTTCTAGGTTCTACTATCTCAATGTTAATGAAACATATGTACATGGTCATTTATGGTATATTACACAATATACATTAGTTTAATATCTGGTTGAACCTACTTTAGCTTTAATTACCGCTTTTATACTGTACTTTACATATGTAACCAATTATGTGTAAAACTAACATCCATAATTAACTTATTTTTCCTTGATTATTCAAGTGTTTTATGCTAAAATACGTTGTAGATACAGTTAATAAACAGTAAAATGCCTAAAACAAGGGAGTTGAGTGAGGTCAAATTGTAGCTCATCATAAAGATGGAATGTCTCAAAGGCAAATTGCTTAGAAGATGAAATGTTCTCAATGTGTAGTGCAAATGACTCTCAAGGGCTTCAGAGAGACAAAAGATATGAAGACAATACAAGGACAGGTAGAAAAAAAAGATTACAACGCCTCATGATGACATCCATCATCTGTCAGTCGCTCAAAAACAGGAGAAAAATATCATCAGAGTTCTGTGCAGACTTTAACGAGGCAGGTACATCACAAATATCAACCAGAACTGTTAGAAGAAGTCTTGTAGAGTACGGTCTGAAAGGATGTAAAGCCAGGAAGAAGCCATGAATTTCTGAAGTGAATATGAATAGACATCTTCAGTGGGCCCAAAGCCACTCAAATTGGACCAGTGAGCAATGGTCGAAAGTCATATGGTCTGATGAAAGTAGCTATGAGGTAATATAGTACAAGTATTCAATTAACATATAAACTCAAAATATGTTTTTTTGCCCAAAATATATAAGAAATATCCAACATAAGGATAATATTATCGTTCATGTTTTTTACTCGGGTTTTCGGCATATCTGGTGCAACTTTCGTGTGTCACAGAGTTGGGGAAGCATTTAAGGCTGAATGTCTGGTACCAACCGTAAAACATGGAAGTGGTTCTATCATGGTGTGAGCCTGCATGTCTGCCACAAGACTTGGATAATTTTTTTTAGGTCAAGGAAGGATGAATTCAGCTACCTATGTTTCCATGTTATTGGATGTTTTAGAGCCATCAATTGCTAAATTGTATCCAGGAGTGTCAAAAAACTGTGTTATATTTCAACAGGACTACACTCCATGTCATACAGCAAAGAATACTCATCAATGGTTTGAGACACAGGGTATTGTTCCCATGGACTGGCCAGCTCAAAGCCCTGATTGCCTCTTCACCCATGAATTATCTTAGTCCTCCCTCTGTGCATAGGCTCCAGCAAAGCAATATCCATCCTATAATATGGTGACCCATAATATGACAACAGCATTTCTATTACTTACACTTCTCCCAATAAACTCTAATACCCCATTACTTTATTCCTAGCACTTTTACAGGGTCACCCCCAAAATATGGGCCTGCATACACTTTTTGTGATATATCCTTCATTCATTTACTAATCACCCTTACTATGTAGGACATGACAGAAGCAACGCCTGTGGATACAACTACATCTCAATGGGAGCTCCAGCAAAGAATATATGTCAAACATTAATACAAGACAGGCTCATTCAAGAAAATGCAGGACACTTTCTTGCATCAGTTTGAATGTGAAAATTTTTCCTCCAAGAGCAGAATTCAGGACTGGGTGGACTACTTCGAGATCTATAGGACAGTGGAGAACCTCAATGCAGCCAGTGACAACCATCCAAACCATTCAGGATGCCCCAGGAAGTGTACAGCTGAGCTGGTTGAGAGCGTGAGAGAGTCAGTTCAGCAGTCCAAAACGCTCTGTGCATAAACAAAGTCAGTCCCTCAGTATATCCTGTGAGACTTGCAGGAGAGTGCTAGTAATGGATGTAAAGGCCTACCCATACAGAATACAGACGAAGCAGACCCTTACAGTTGCAGACAAGGAGCAGAGAAAGGCTATGACAGTCAAGACACTGGAGAAGATTCAGGAGACCCCAACTTTTCTTAACCTCCTTTGGACCTAGATGAAGCTCACTTCCATCTTGAAGGAAAGGTAAACTTGAAGACAAATGTATTCTGGGGGACCTCCAGACCAAATGAGGTAGCCACCAAGCCCCTACACTCCCCTAAGTGCCTGGTATGGACTGCAATCTCGGCCAGAGGCATCATCAGACCATTCTTCTTCAAGGAATCTGGTGCGACAGTGACAGTCACCAAGGAGCTGTATGTTAAGGTTCTCAAAACCTTCAGAGGGAGCTGCAGACCCTGTTCCCGTCGCTTATGGGGAAGTTCTGGTTCCAGCAAGATGGAGCAAGCTCTCACACCTCAAGCCTGTCCCGAGATTGGTTGAAAGAGAACTTTGGTGGCTGTGTGATCACTCTCAAGACTGATTTTGAGTGGGCACCTCACAGCCCAGACCTTAGCCCCCCCCTCCAGATTTCGTTCTCTGGGGCTACCTTAAAGATAGAGTGTATGCAGGGAGACCCAGGACAATCACGGAAGCCATCAGGGAGGAGATCAGAGCCATTAGTCGGTTGGTTTGTAAAAACGTCATGGACAACTTTGTGCTGCGCCTCAAGAAAGGCACAGAACTAAATGGAGGTCATCTCAAACACGTGCTCTACAATGAAGAAGAAAAGTCCAAAGACTCTCATGTTTTGATATGATGTCTTTAAAAACAATAATCTAGTTATCACCAAAGTTTCATTCAATCCTTGCAGAAAATTAAGAAATGAGGCCTATCGAAAGTTGGGGTCCATTTTTGGGGGGTGACCCTGTATACTGCTTTCTAGGCTGGAGGTCAGAACTTACTAGGACAACTAAGTCTCTCGCATTCTGACCTTCCTAAAACTCTCCCAACCTTAGTGTTAGGCTGAGTGAGGAAAAGCATGACAATACCACTGATAGTGGAGGGGCTCACCTACAACCATTTGTTTGCAGCAATGGGGCTTCCCCTTTGCTATCTTAGGACCCACCCTCATGCAGCTTCACCTCTGTGATGGAGGTACCCCCATACTAGTGGTTTCCCAGGAGCCCCCTGAAGAATCTCCTGGTGGAAACCACAGAGGGGTGCCTTGTGTAGTTGTTTACTCTTGGAAACCGGAGGAGCTGCACATCCTCCTGGCCTGAGTGCAAATTAGCGAAGCTTCGTCACTGGGTTGATTTAAACTCTCTGATGGGGCCTGGAAAAGTTGTTGGTGAGCTTTCCCCTCGCTCCTCTGCACTACTTATCTTTAGTTATTATTTTTATCATGATTATCCCCTCATACTTTTGTCTGCCCAAACTTTGTACCAGGAGGAACTTTTCTCACCTGGACAGAGTTTGGTCCACTAACATGGTGCCTGGGTGGACTGCATGTCATCCTGGGATCACATAGTGCTGGGCTATGATAATAATAGGTGATTACCCACCCTTCTTGCTAGTGGACCCGCTTATCTCTACTTCTCCTGATTAGATACCCATCTACCCACTTCCAAACTTGCTCTTAGCATAACATAATTCATTGGATGACAAAAGCCACAGGGGCCTATCAGAGGTCATCTGAGCCAACACACACCCTATAAAGTACACGTACAAGATTGTGTCTGAACTGCTCAAAAAGGTATCACCATCATGGCTTGTCAGAAACTAAATCATGCAGCTACTGCGAAAAAAGGTTCACCATCATGGCTTGTCAAAAAACTAAATCATGCAATACACATACCAATAATATAATATAAACACAAATTTAGAATATGTAATTTGCCCCCAATACAAATTAAAAACCATGATAATGTACCCTCCGTATATACTCATCTAACATTTTGGTTTGGACTGCTTATTGTCTCCTGATATAAACAATTCCAGTAATCTACCACTCTTGATGAAAAAAATCATCTCACATCCAACCTACACCTCTGTTTTTTAATTTTTAAGTGAGGGATCCCCAGTCCTATTACTAAGTACTTACAACCCAAAGAACTTGCTAAAATCCAACTTATCTACCCCAGAACAAATTTGAAAAAGTTCAATCATATCCCCTCTCACACTTTCTTTCAAATAAGAACATATGTGGCACCCTCAACCTATCTACATATTCAAGGTGCTTCAGGGAAGGTATCAGCTTTGTTGGCCTCCTTTGCACTGAGACTAGAAAGTTGATATCATGTCTAAAGTGTGGGGGGACCATGCTTGTAAACAGCACTCTTCTATCCACAGAGGTTCCGGCTGCCCTGGCACACTTTTATCCTCTTATTGGTCCTTAGCTGAGTGGCAGTGTATACTGTAAGGTCACTACTGGCTGCGAGGGCCAAAAACTAGTAGGCTAAGTCGAGTATTAATCACAGGGTGTACTGGGTCTTTGACTCTGCTCACCTCCCAGTGCACATATAAGTTGGCTATTTCTGCGCCATCCTTTATGGTCAAAGCTCAAGGACACTTTCACATGAATGGTCATCAGCTGGGTTGTCAAGGCCTATCTTAGCTATGGACTGAATATGTGTAAATGATCACATTCTGGAATTTTCTGATTCAATGGAGACTTTTATTTTAACCTCCCAAAGCATTGGGAAGTCATAGTATTTGCTTTCCATGCATGATCCATTAGAGGAGAGCATTAGCTAGCTTGATGGGTAGAGAGCTCTAGGTGACCTGTTTCTCAGACGGGAGCCTTCAGGTGAATGTGTCTCACCCCTCTGAATTGGCTATGATTAGTACCCTTTGTATACTCACCAGTGAGTGTGATGCCACTCACTAATATGCAGTTGGTGAAAGGGGTGGTTTATGAGAGGGAACTTGTGGGCTATTCCTTAGAAGACATCACCTTAGAGATGGCCAACCACAGGGTAGTCAAGGTTGAACATGTGTTGAGAAAACAGGGAAGGGCTTTTGGAGACTCACCCATACTCTTTGTCACAATCATCCATGACAGGCTCCCTGAGTCACTGTGTAATAGTTGGTATCATTCGCACAGTAAGGCATTCCTGCCGCTGCTGTGGAGGTGCTATTAATGCCACCGCTTCAGCCATACAAATCCGTCATGTAGATGTGTTAAGTCTGGTTTACCTTAAGTATGTGTAAGTTGCTCCAAGGCCATACACAATAAGTCCCTATCATGTATGGTCAATTGTGGAGAGCCATACACTGCTTCTTCAAAAATATGCAGTGTTTATCTCTTTGAGAAGGATGTCTTATGCTGCCTCATTTTTCAAAGAGACACCCTCTATTACTAGCCCCTCCAGGCCTATGAGGGGCCTACCCATTTCCAACCCTTCAGTGGGTTCTACTCACCACAGGCACTCTCCTGGTAGAGCCGGTGGCACTAAGAGTTCACACCCAGCCTGAGATAAAAACTGCTCCCCCTCCCCCAGCATCACTGTTTCCCATAGGGCAAAATCTTCCTGTGCGTCCACAGTCATTTGACTCGCAGGAGGCAACACTCCTGAAGGTGGTTGTGAGGTTGTCTTCCAGGGTTCCTAAAGCTTCCCCCCAATGGAAGACAGCACCAAAGAAGCTTTGACTCCTATGCCACCACCCAAGGCTGGCCTGGTTGGCTCAGAGATAGTGGATCCTCCAATGGAGGGACCCCGGCCTCTGAACCCGCTGATGGTTTTGAGGTGGAGAGAAGAAAAAGCTCCCTTAATGGAAAAGACCCCTCTTGTACTGCTGTAGAAGTGAGGCAAAACAATTCGGGGCAAGTTTTTGCAGCCCCCCCCCACCATCCTTAGCTTACCAACTGGACTTTACCTTCAGCAGTGGTGAACCTTTCAACAACAGGCCTACATTGAGTGAGTTGCATTCTGCTCTTGATTTGTACTCAGACACTATGATATGTTTTGACACATAGGTGAGCAAGGCATGGCCTTTCTGTTGGATTTGTTCAACATGATCTGTACAGAGGGTAGACCCCTAGTGAATGGCTACTGTACTCGCTTTTTGTAAACCAGGAAGATATCATTCTGCCCTGGCCGGTTTTGCTTAATCTCTCTAACCTCCTGCATGTGCAAGTTGATTGAGAAATTTGTAAATGTTAGATTGCCATTTTTCCTGGAGGCAACCTTTTTTCTGTACAGTGTGGCTTCCGCAAGTTCCACTCCACATCAGATGCTCTAATCCAACTGGAAAATGCCATCTGCGATGCCTTCCATCATAAACACTAATATGGAGAAGGCCTATGATACCACATGGCAATGCAATATCATGGAGACTATACACACGATAGAGATGAGTGGATGTCTCCCAATCTTTATTTTTTAGTTTTGTGAGGTCAATGAATCTGCATACTGGTGGGGCAGCCCTCTCTGGCCCAATGTTGCCATAAGAGGTTCTCTCACAAGGAAGTGTCCTCATTGTCACACTCTTTGCCCTGAGCATCAACAGTATTACCTTAGTGCTCCTGGAAAATGTTCTCACTATGCTCTATGTAGATGCATTTTTCAATTTCTTTTAGTCTGTTCCAGATGCCATCTTTGGCATAGTTTAATACCATCAGACATTGAACTGCAAAGCACACAAGTTTTGGTTTTCTTTGGCCAAAACTAATGCCATGCGCTTCTGCCTCCATTCATGGCTATACCCTGACACAGACTTGTTCCTCAACAGGGTTCGCTAAGAGTGGTGGATTTGCACCATTTCCTTGGCCTATTGTACTTTTGCCATGGAAATTTTGTTGTTTCTAATGTTAAGTACCTGAGATGCCTTGCTTTTCTACCAATCCTTTGTTTGGTTGAAGCTTGATGCTTCCGCAGCTGCCATGTATTGTGAAAGGTGGACTCTATCTACCACACTGGTGTGAGCCTTCTTGTCAATTCCATGCATAGTGTATTATGTGCCTGTATGAGCGAGCCATGCACTTCCCTCAGTTGCCATTAGGTCTCACTACATCTACAGCCGATCTCGACTGTGTCTATGCTGCCAAGAGATGCCAGTCATAACATAAGCCCAAATATAGGGCTAGGAAATTGCTTCAAGAGCTCTATGTAGCTCTCGGGCCAGTGATGCCTCTAGTTTCTGCCCAGAAAGCCAGCCTGGATGGTACCACCTTTGAATATTTGTCATCAGGCCTCTGCTTCCAAAGCTTGCATAGTTTCAGGAGTATTGCATTTGGCCTTTTTGGAGCATACTACTTCATGTCATGCTAAGGTGGTGTACCATGGCTCCACGCCCACCCAGACTTGTTTCTAAATGGAATTTGACTCAAAGTAGTGGATTCACACTGTTTACTTGGTCTTCCTTGTCTCTTGTACCCGTGCCATCCACATTCTTCATTCTGTGACATTAAGTACCTGGGTTGTGGATAGGGCTACTACCTTTCTTTTCTATTGACCCTTTGTTCATTTGAAGCTTTACTACAGATGTGAGTTTTATGCATCCTCAACCAAGTGTGTATTGTGAAAGGTTGACTCGATCCACCACACCGGTTTCCACCTAGTGACCGGTGCCTTCTACACATCCCCATTGAGAGCCTACTTGTCAATGTATGGGAGATGCCACTTGTTCTGCATTATGTGCCTGTATGTGCAATCCTGGCACACCTCTATCACCAATGGCTCTCACTGCATCCACAGCCAATTGCGCCGGTGCCTATACTGCCGAGAGACTCCAGTTATACTCAAAGCTCTTTGGGTTTAGGGCTAGGAAACTCCTTTGAGAATTCGGTGTAGCTCTCAGGCCGGTGCTGCCTCTGTTTCTGCCCAGGATGCCACCCTGAAAGGTACCACCTTTGACTATTTGTTGCTATGCCTCTACTCCCGAAGCTTCCACAGCATTGGGAGTATTGTGTTTGGCCTTTTTGGAGCACCTTTTGTTTCACTATATCTGTGTTAGGCTTGTTGAAGGTTGTTTACAGCGATGCTGCATGGATAGTTTCGTGAGAGTAGACGAGCTCTTACCTAAATAAGATATTGCGTTTTGAAAAATAAAAGATGTCATTTATAATAGGCCTTTTTGGAAAGGTTTCTCGATGGGATTTTTTTTTGTATCGGTTCTCTGTTCATTGTTTTTCCTAATACTTTTTGGAGTGACATCACAGAAGACATCTGGATGTATTTTTAGTGTGTCATGGGTAACTCTGAGGAAGAGGAAGACAAACCAGCTGCTGCCATGTAGGTAAACCATGCGCTAGCAGCTATGTGACCCCTGGAGGCGGAGGGGGAGGCCGACACTGACCATCAACCACCCACCTCAAAATCTGCCAGGAAAGCAAACCATCCCTCACCACAGCTGGTAAGGGTAAATTATCACGATGGTGATCAGGCAATAGAGGGTGGACAAGGTGAGGAGCTGTCAACTGTAAAGATTTACATCAAGTCCACTGAAGGTAAGATGCTGACCGCCCACCCAACAGCCCTGACCAAGGCCCTTAATGAATCCCCCTTGGGGAAGTACATAATGCAAAGCGCGTCAGGGAGCTGGGCACCGGCCAGGCTATATGGATGGAGGTGACCCGTGATAGCCTGAACAAGCTGGCATGCAGTCCAGAAGCTATCGCCACTCTTGGGCCATGGAGGGTGCCCTGCTGGGAGTCCAGAGGCCTCGACCCCGGCCTGCTGTATGGTAAGGTGAGACCGTTCAGTCTCCACTACACTGCCGAGAACCTGGCTGAGGAATTTGACTTCCTTGACCATGTTGGTGTCACTCTCAAGGAGGTCCTCCCCCTACCACCACGGGCAGATGGGTACAGGTTTTTCAGGCTGGCCTTCCAGGGCACTCAGCTCCCCGGGCAATTAGCACTGGGGCACCAAGTGAAGTATGTGACAGAATTCAAATTACCAGCCCTCCGGTGCCGCAGGTGCTATCAGTTTGGCCACTGAGCACTAGCTTGCAGGTACAAGGTGAGGTGCAATAACTGCAGTGGCTACTACCCCTTCAAGACACCAGAGGGGAATCAATGCATGAACACCCCATACTCTTACTTCTGCCGGGAAGTTCACCATTTATTAAGCAAGAACTGTCCAGCACTGCTGAAGGCAGGAGAGTTCAATGAACACTGCAGACCACAAAAAGTGAACACAGAGGACACAAACACAAAACTCAAACAAATTAGACCAAAGCCCATTACCTGAAGTACACACTCTAATACCAGCACACGTACCCAAAGAACTCGCATCTCTCCTCTTGCTGCACCGAACAAAGTGCTTCCCACTTTGATTCTAAATAACTCTTTCACCATCCTTAATGACATGATGGATGAGGATCAGTGCACAAGCGAGGCAGACGCCACAACCTCCCAGCGCACCGCCACCCACACACGCCGATGCTTCACAGGCAACACAACGGCCTGCCAACACGTTCTCTCCAGTACACACCATCCATTTGCTGACATTGAGGTCTACCTCACACCTACCACTGGGAAAAGTGAACAACCCACTTATCAAACATATGCTGAAAAAGTTACAGGAACTAAGCCTAGGACCAGTCCCGCACCCCAAATGCTGGAGAAGACAGGCGACTCGGCAGACATCGACTGGTGGTCACTGCTCCCTTCACTTATCAACATTTTCCGAAAAGGCTATTCACTCTAAACAAGGCTGCTCCATATTATCAATCCCCCGCCATCTCATCCATGCCCCTCTTGCTATTTTCACCCAGTAATCATGGCACATCAGCAAAACACCATCATATTCTGGAATGCTTGCTCACTCCCCTGCAAGCTGGCAGATGTCAAACTGCAGGCAACAAGGTGCCAACCACTACGAAACACAGGCACAACTGCACCACCTCAAAACAGGAGGACGGGCAGATCACACTGCAGTGGGTTCCATCACATGTTGGAATTCAGGGAAACGAAATTGTTGATCATGCCACAAGGGAGGCAGTGCCAAACACACAGGAACCTCTCCAACTTGAATACCACAACGTCCGAACCCTTACCAGGAAAGAGATTGAGAAGAAGTGGGACACTGAACTTAGACTTTTGCTACAAGAAACCAGCATTGGCCAAATCTGCAGTGACACCTCCCCTGTACTGTGGAGCTGCCACAAGCACTGTTGCCTTGACGTGCCCCTATTCCTCCTGAGGACTGGACACTGGCCTGAACAGGCACAGGTATAAACTTTGCCTGGAGGAGACAGTGGAACACTCCCTACTACACTGCCATCGCTTCCACAGCCTCCGTACCACACTGAGTGCCCACCTATCAAGCCTGGGGATCCGTCAGCTAACCCTGGCAATGCTGCTGGATGGAGCAGGTTTTGACCTCCCCCTCCCACATCCATCAAGAAATCCTCAATGAGACAGCAAAATTCATCACCAACAGCGAACAGCTCTCAAGAATATGAACAATAAACTTCAAGTCACAACTATTACTCATTAAGGACCATCTAAAATAACTTGACCAAGTAACCTACATGCAACAAACTACTTGCAGCAGGGCTCATGTGACTACCATCCAAGCAGCCCAAACCAACAACAATATCTGTGTTAGTATATACAGATGGCTACAAGTCTCAGGAGGGGGTCGATTTCCATGCTGTATCCCCTGGTTTGAAGTCAGTGTGGGCTCTACCAGGTGATGTGTCTGTCTCCACAGCTGATTTGGTTGCAATACACTGCTTGGTTCAAGAGGTAATGCGTGTTGTGCCTGGTTTGGAGACCAGATTGTGATCTATAGCGACTTGCAAAGTGCCCTGGTTCACTGTATCTGTAATGCCATAGTCACCACGAGCTGAGTGGATGTTGAGATTATCTTCTGCTGGGTTTCTGGACATGTGTGAATTATGGGGAATGAGGGTGCCAAAAGGTATGTGAGGACTGAGCAACCATACCAGCGCTTGGCTATTCCTCACACAGATTACATGGCAGGAATCAGGGTAGCCCTCCAGGCTGGCAAAGGAGATGGGAGATGGCCGAGGGAAACTTAAGTTGCTTCCATTGTGCTGTGACTGGTCTCATGGACTTTTCCCCCCAATGCCAAAACAGCTTCAGGTTGCTTCCGATTATCTTTGAATTGGATACACTGCTTATTTTTGTATATTTTAGGGGGGGAAGGGATTTTTATTTTGTTTTTGTATCTTTGTTATTTTGTTTTTGCATGTTTGTTTTTTTTTTTAATCTAGCTTAGTATTAGGCTGTAGCATTGTGGACTATCTGACTTTTTGGAGGAGACTGGCCTCATCCATTTTATTTGTTGTATGTTGTATGTTCCTGTGCTGGCAGGGAATTGGCTTCCCCCGAAACATGCATGTGTTTCATTCTTCATTTGTTTTTCTCTTTCTTTTAGTTTGGTTTTGTTAATTCCAAAGTAGCCTAGAACTAGGCTGAAATTTTGCAGTACTCACCATATATGCATATTAAAGAAAAAAAAACACACATAAAGCATCCTATGTGCTTTGAGGGCATTGGAATCTTCCCTAATCAGGAAATGAGCACTTATTAGGGTGCCAAAGTGTCTGCAATGACTTGACTGGAGCAGCATTTCGTAATTACTATATGGCAGGGTTCAGCTCAGCCCTTCAGATTACTGTGAAAACAAAGATGGGAGATGGCCAACAGGAACCTAAAGTTGCAGGTTACATTACTTTGACTTTTCAAGTCACATTCTGTTCTCTCCTAATCGGACACCCTCCAGGACATAGCATCATTTGATGGTTCCCCAGACTGTCCACGGCATTCTCATTGAATATTACAGTCTAGGGGTAACTTTGCACCTGATACACATCCCAGTACAACGTGGGACGCACTGCCATTTGATGGAGCGCTCGCCTGCGCCCTACTGTGAAGACTGGGTTGCCCCCCAGACTGGTTGGCACATTCTTGTTGAATGTCCCAGTCTGGGTGATCTCTGCGCACGTTTCCTGTCCCGGCACCAGGATGGGCGAGGTTGCTATCACTTATTCCTTGTACTCGGGACAGAATTTGTGCACATTGACTTGTGGACTTAATGACTTTTTGGAGGAGGCTGACCTTCTCGCCTTTAGTTAACTAGTTTTTTTTTTGTAGTTTCCTTTGTAGGTCCCACATTCCTACGCCGGAGCTTGCTTCCTGCTTGTTGCCCTTTTCCTTTTTTTTATTGTTTTTTTTGCTTTGCATGTTGTTTTAAAATAGCTTAGTCCTAGGCTGTCATGCTTATGGCGACTTATGCCCAGGTAGGCAGTCGCCAGATGGGCCCCTAAATTAAAAATTAAAAAAATGTCCCAGTACATGCTTGAGCGGGGTCACTACCACCTTCCTCGTGTACTAGTTTCTGGAGCAGGTGGGGCCTACTCCTTAGTATTTCATTGTTTGTGTGTTGATTGCACATTTGGGCCCCTTCTGGCAACTGAGCATGCATTTTTTGCCAATTTAGTTTGTTGATTTTGTTTTTTATTTTTAAATTCGCCTAAAAATAGGTTTGTTAATAATTTAATTGGGTGTACCCTTGATGCTAGCTGCCAGACAGGAGCTATTGATAAATAAATAAGCTTTATTCTTAAAAAATGTACTACTTTATGATTAGAGATTGTTTGATGCAATAATTACATAAACTAAAGAATTTTTCAGATCCACTAAAGTATATTATTAGATAATCTCATTAAAATGTCAGATGTCAGAGATATCTTAGAGTTGGAATATCCCCAAACCCCTGAGGTGAACAAAGATGCTATCATGGGGATTAAAAAAGATAATAGCTTTGTGAAAAAGAAAAAGGAAAAAGAAATTATGAGAAGACCTGAAGGAATGCATCGGGAACTGTATGCTCTTTTATATTCTTCAGATGGTCCTAAGGATCTTCCTCCAATGATGCCTACAGATGCAGGTAAGTTAGATGCTTCAAAATAAAAATGGCTTCTTTATTTTCAAAGCATTGTGCCTATTCAATTTTCTTAACCTTACAGACTCTTGTTTTCTTTGGTAATTTGTTGCCTTGCTCCTTTCCAGGCTGATTGAAACAGTCCTCAAAAGTGTGAACATTTTAAGAGAAAAAGACTAATGTTAACAATTTTGAAAAAGCAATGCAAAAACAAATTGTTATTCAATATACAGAACTAGTTTTGAGGCTTCTCTTATTTTTCAAAGACTTAAACTAGTCCTGTAGATTGAATAAAAAAATTTATTCACTGCTTTTTTCAAAAAAAACCCTCATTTGGTCAGGATGAACATTATGTCTGCAAGTTAACATTTTAGTTAAATATTAACAATTCTTCCTCACATTTTCACTTTCCTTAATTGAACCACTTTATCAAACTTCTTAAGTATTTCCAGCACTTATGTCATTATTTTTGCTCTTCAATTAATAATAAAGATAATACCATTGTTAATACATAATGTCGTTAATGTTTTGATATGATTTGGGTTAATGTAGGGCAGATTTAGATTTCTGGATGAGGCAAGTCTTGACTTCTTTAGTTCTGTGCCCTTGTAAACCACATTTCCCATGGTCTTTTTAAAAGATTTTCACATTTGTTTCAGACAAAGGCTACAAAAGTGTCAAGGCCAAATTAGGAATGAAACGTGTCCGCCCATGGGAATGGATGCCATTTACTAATCCAGCAAGAAAGGATGATGCTGTTTTATATCACTGGAAAAGAGTTTGTGACAAGGGAAAAGAGTACCCATTTTCAACATTCAACAAGGTATAAATTTTGAAAAAAGTGATGATTGCTGTATGACTTTTAATAATTAGATAATTTTTTTAAGATCTTGTGTAGTTTTATATTCCATAAGTATATTAAATATTGTTAAATCATAATTTGTTTTTTTATCTTATTTCAACCATTACCTCTCATTTCAGAAAATTGACATCCTTCTTTACACTGATGAAGAATATACTGAGTACTTCTCAAAAGGACCCTGGTCTCGAGCAGAAACAGATGCCCTTTTTGATTTATGCCAAAGATTTGATCTCAGATGGCCAATTATCCAGGATCGTTGGCCTACCAACCATCACAACCCCAAATCAATGGAAGATTTAAAAGCAAGATACTACGAAGTGACAAATCAGTTAAAAAAGGTACTTTCAGAATTAAATCTTCAACCTTTTTTTCCTGAGAATGGGAAAAAGTGTGTAGTTTATCAGTTAGATTGAAAAGGCTGCCTTTAGGCCAGGTTATACATTCATGGGCAATGCCTCGCGTCTGATATTCTTATTTACTTCACCTCAGAGACCTCCAAGCACCAATGGATGTAGATGCATCCCTCTCAATCCCACTGCCTACATAGGGATCTGTGGTTATATATCTTCCACACATTTTCACTTCCTTTACTGATCTCTCCTTGTGAACTGTCTGCAGAAGATACTCTCCTTGGTTTTCATTTTAAATTGTGAACAAATTCATCTGGGAGTTTTCTTTTTTCATCTTTAAACCACTTTCTTACAAAGTAGAGTTAGTGTGCATCAACACTGCTAAAACTACCTTCCTACCTGCCTGATTAAGCAGAAACCACCCATCATTTTTCTGTCTTGGTATTCAGAGATTTTGCTCCAAGAAAGGCTCTTCATTGATGATGGCTTAGGCAAGATTGCTCCATATTGAGGGGGAAAGGTGCTAGTGCATCTGCCTAACTCAATATTATTCTTGAGATTGGGTTTGTCATTCATTGATATCGTTATTTTCTTTTCTCTTATTCATTGTGTAGTTCCCCATCACATTTTGGCTCAATGCCCAAGTCTGGAGACCTGTCTTTATTGGGATGTTGAGGGGGTCATTACCATCTCTAATGGTCCTTGGGGCAGATTCCTCCACACTCAGCTGTGAGGTCTTGCAAGATATCTAAGCTAACTCTAGAGCCAAAGATTTTAGTCTACCTCTTCAAATTTCTGTAAATCTTTTCTCTACATATTCTTTACTCTGTGTCATGTTCATTGTCATGTTCATAGGATAAATTCCCAGGCCAACAGGTCCCTATCCAGGCTTAGTTGCCTTTTATGACATGGTGTGTGTCTGTGATTCTAGGTTTTTGGTGTCACCTTTGAACATATGCAAATTTTAGGTATCGAGGATACATTGTAAATGATAGCGGTACAGATGAATCATACTGTGACTACAAGATTTTAAATGGTAGGAAAGTCTCTGGAGCAATTAGACCAATAATGAATGCTGGTTTGAGTGTGGAATGGGCCAGGAATCTACATGAGAAGTATACTGCTGCCACTGTTGGTGTATGGGAGTGAGACTATTTAATAGAAGTGGGAAAGAAAGATTTTGAGATATTCTTAGTTCTACGAAAGGTGGATAGAGAGGAATAACTCTGTAAGATGTGTTTATGGTGTGTGTGTGTTCTGAGGTAGGCATATTGGACTTCTTCTTCTTTTTCTGGTGGCACTAGCCATATATATCTGACAGTCAGGTTGGTGCATTATTTGTGTTTAGTTTTGGGTGGTGACCGCACTGGAGCCTTACCAGGGTGACCCTTTTTTGGGGGGCATGGGAGAGATCTTTCCTTTGTGTTGATGTTGGTGGAAAGGCATTGCTGCGCGCATGGCTGGCTTTGTGGGTGATGGGGAGTCTGGTTTCAGGATAGAGATATTTGTTGCAATGTCATTGTACCACAGCTGTTCCCTCGGACCTACCCCCAATGCTGTGGTGACTTCAAGGCACTTTCTGTCATCTTTTGGGCCTCTCCCCCAATGCTAGAGTGTGCTTTCTTCTTCCTTCCTTCTTCCTTCCTTCTTCTACCTTCTTCCTTCTTCTTCCTTCTTATTCTTCCTTCTTCTTCCTTCTACTTTCTTCTTCCTTCCTCCTTCTTCTTCCTTCTTCCTTCTTATTCTTTTTCCTTCTTATTCTTATTCTACCTTCTTCCTTCTTATTCTTCTTCCTTCTACTTTCTTCTTCTACCTTCTTCTTCTTGCTTTTTTGGCTTTGGTTTTGTTGTTTTTTAATTTAGCCTGCCATTAGGCTGTCAGATAATTTCATTAACTTGTGCCCTTGTTGGTAGTCTGTGTAATATGTCTTTGGAATTTTGCTAATTTTACGTAGAGGGTGGTTTAGTTTCTTGTACTATGAAAGAATTGTTTCTTGTATGTATGTTGAGATGGTGTTTTAGCAGCAGGACCTTTGTTTTATGGTGTAGGTGGTGAATTAGGGTGCTGCGGATGCAACCTGTCACTGGATGTAGTGCTCTGTTGTGTCCAGAAGTGACTAGGTACAAACTGGTGAAAAGACTGTGGAAGCATAGGAACTTGGGGTGAATATATTGCTTGCATGTGTGTGTGATGGATTCCCTAGATTTGGTTCCTGTTAGAACTTGGTGTGTCTTCATTTTTTATGTGATAGCTTTGTTTGTTGTTTCTTGCGTGTTGTTGGAAATTTATTCCTGTATGTAGTGTGACACTGAGAAATGTAGACATTTTAAATGGAGTGGTATGTTTGCTTAAGTGATGCAGGGGGGGAGGGTCTGTTTGTGGTTTGGGTAGTGTGTAACAGGATTTTGAATGTTCATTTGGTTCTGTTGCAACCAGTCTTGTGATGTAGAGTTGTAAATTACAAGCTGCTTGTTTGGTTGCAGTTTAGGTTTGTGTGAGAATGATGTCATCTGTATAACTAGTGTGTTATGTTTGAGTTGTGGAGGTGAATGTCATGGAGGAAAAGGTAGAATGTCAATCAATGCGGGACTCTGTTTTCTATGTGGTGTGTATGTGATAGCTTGCTTTAGTATATTGCTGGTCTTTGTCTGCCAAGTTGGTGCAACCTTTTTTAAAGTTGCAGTTGAGTTGTGGTGTTTAGTATTTTGTTGATGATGTGGTTGGTTACTGTATCAAATGCTTGCTTTGCTTAAGCCCCATGTTGCCATTACTGTCCTGAATGAGTATGTGGGTTAGTTGAAACCTTTATCTATTAGTTGAGCAATGATGGTAGGTGCAGAAGTTGTAGAGAGGTAGGGAATTTCATCTTGGTCTGGTGGGCTTCTTCCTGACTGGATAATGAAACCAACATAAAGATCAGCATGACATTAGCTGGTGAGCCCAGGGCACCAGTAGCTTGTCCTTTCAGGAGTCCACTTCAAGAGTCCAGATACCCCTACCTACTGTCAGGATTCCTTGGAACAGAGATGAAGTGTGTGTTGTGTATAATATCTACCTACCTCTGCCAGGCATTAGCACAGCGCATCCATCAGGTCTTGCCAGCACTCAAGTACTGTACAGTGATTGTTCAGTGTAATGGGCGAAACTGTGTTAGTAGGCATCTAGTGGGATTATTTAGTTTCATACTAGATGTTAAATGATTTTGGAGGGTGCTGCGGAGTAGGGAGATCAGAGGGCTTGTTTGGCTTGAGAATAGGAGTGATGTGAGTAGATTTCCAGACATTCGGAATACAATTATGGGAAATAGTAGTTGCAGGTGGTGGTGGTGGGGGGGGGGGCATCAATCTCTCTTGGACCAAGGTGTTTAGGTAAATGTTTTATAGGTTATCAGGTTGAGAGAATATATAAGAATGAGTGCCAGGGTGTGAAAAGGGTTGGAAGACCTCGTAAACTGTGGGTTATGTGAATGAATGTTTGAAAGTGAAAGGCCTGACTGAGGAGGAATGAGATGTGTATAATAGGTTTGTGTTTATGTGAGGGGGTGTGCATTGGGGCCTTCTGACCTGGGATGAACCCTCAGGAGATGAGATGATACAGTTCATAACACTCTATCACTGTGAAGTGCCTTCAAGGTAGACAAAATGATGGGTGTCTATGGGATAAATGTGGCCCAAATAGGGTGAGGATAGTTGTAGTGGTATTGATGTGCACTGACCTCACTTGTGGGTATTTGGTAAATGTTTCAGTCTTGACATCTTAACTCAAGTATAATGCATGTGGTGTGTTTTTACATTTATTTTTAGTATCGTTATTTCCTTGTTTTTTTTTCATTGTTTTTATAGTTGTCTTTGAGAGGTTTAAATTTTATTCTCTACAATGTTCCCCAGGCTCGCAATTTAACTGGAGTGGAAGGAAAAATCATTCACTATGATGCAGACCATGAAGCGAGAAGAAAAGAACAACTCATCCAAATGTACAACCGAACTCCAGAGCAGGTAGTGCCTTGTACCCTTAAAGGAAAAGATTCTAAACTTAAATTTGTTGTTGTTTCAGGGCTTCTTTGGATTACATGGTCGTAAACTCATCATGCCCCCCCGCCCACAATGCTTGTAAACACCTGAAGTGTATTGCTTCTTCTGCCCCAGATTGAAGAAGAACAACAATTGTTAGCTGAACTGAGGAAAATTGAAGCCCGGAAAAAAGAGCGAGAAAAGAAGACTCAAGATCTTCAGAAGCTTATCAGTGCTGCAGATTCTTCCATATCAGATGCTCGGAAGCAGAAGATTGCCAAGAAGAAAATGCAGCCATCCAAACTGCCTAAACTAGATACTAGCGTAAGTGGTTCTCATTTTAAAGTACATGCTAGAATGTTCCCTCATATGTTCTTTGGTGTTCTTGAGAGGAAATGTGGGACCTGGTATAATTTAGGCTCGCAATGGGATATAAATTGGTGTTCATGAAGGGGAGTAGCCTTTTGAAATATACCTTCTCCATGTAGTTAGTGTCCTCGGCTTGATATTTTTACTATTTCTTCTATTTCATTTCATCTTGTCTCCGTCCTTTCATTCATGGGTGAATGATCTTATTCTCATTGGGTTAGGCAAATGACCTTTTTTTCTTAATTGATCAATTTATTCATGGGGCCTAACCATGCAAGAGGATTAACCTTCAGTGTGAAAGTTACTTGAGCTATACACCTTCCACACTTCTTCACCTTAGCTAATCTCACCTTTTTACAAACTTCTTGCAAAGCTTCGTGGTATATGTTTTTACTTTGTAAACTAAATACTCCCTGCAGGGAGGCTACCTTGTGGAGACTGCTGCACCTGGTACCTGGAGAAGCAGCACGTTCTCCCGGCCCGAGTTCCTGCAGTTAAGCGGCCTCATGGCCTCTGCTCACAGTTATACACCCTCCTCCCCCCCCCCCCCTCACTGTTTGCAGGACCTGAGGCTTTATATATTCGGCTATTTTGAATCCTGTCTACATTCACCCCTTCTCATCTGATCTTCCCTTACTGACTGTTGATTGCTACACGGTATCTGGAAGAGCGGCACCTCCTCAAGCCTGAGTGGCAATAGGGAAGGCCTGGCTCGCTGGGTTGACTTGATATCTTTGACAGGGTCTCAGGCAGCTGGTGCATTTCCCCTGTCATCCTATGCCCCCATTTTCCCCTAAGAGTATCTCCTCCTTATTTCCCCTTTCTAGGCTTAAGGGCCTCACCAACAGCTACCTCATGCCGTGTCAGCAAGAGAGGCTCTTGAACCTCTATAAACATTACCTGCAAGTTGCAAAAGACCAACCAGGCTTTGTGGGTCCTGGGTGTTAATGAGATTGGTTTTACCCTAATAACCCCCTCCCTACATCTAATGGGTTGACCACCTCCTTGTAGCCCTTCTCGGCTACATAAGGCTGTACAAGTTGTGGCAGGATGGCTTTACTGCCTTGTTGGCTGCCAGGTCAACTAAAAGTGTTGCTGTCCTGTCCCTGGGTCTGCCGCAACATTTCAGATCCTGGCCATCCGGTCGAGATTAGCTGACAGCAAGGATTTCCGCCCTGTTACCCTGCCTCTCTGACTGCCCAGTTGGAGGCTGCTACTTTTGGGGAATGGCCGGCCACTGGGTAACTTCTGGTCAGTATGAGTCACTGTCCTAGGTTGCGAATGCCATTATTAATGCACCTGGGGCTGACCCCTGAAAAGTCCGAAAACTCGAGACAAGATAGGAGGGAGTGACTGGATCCGGGACATGGCCCATCAACCCACTTTTCTTGAGTGGTCACAACTGTAGGAATTTTCAGTTCTCTTGGTCTTTACAAACTTTCACCAACCTTCATGTTGGGGCGGACGAGGAGCAAAAATACAACACCCCCTCATACCTTCTGAGCAACTCCACTTCTGGGATGGAGGTATTCCGCTTCCCCCTGTGTTTTCTCAGGGGCCACTCTAAGACTTGAAGCGGAGAGGGTGTTTTTCTTTGACGAGTTTGGGGGTTACCTTCCTTTTCAGAGTTGCCTCTGGGAAACTCTTCACTTGCAGCGTGTCCCCCTTTGCTTTCTCAGGGGCCCGCTAAGAAGACAGTGATATAAAGGACGTCCCACTTTGGTTCTTTCTCGTCCCATTGGGGGTCAGGTGCCCCACCACATGCCGCTTAGAGAGATAATAGGCGGCATCGTCCCCTGGGCTTTGCCCACGCACCCCGTCGATCCAAGATTTGTCAAGTTGATGGGAGCCCGCCTACCCACTCCCCTTTTCAGCCCCAATGACAAGCCATAGGGCCTATGAGTCCTTAGTTGACTTAACTGACACATTGGGGGAAGGCGTTTTGGAGACCACTCTTGAGGTAGAGATGGTCCCAGAGGTAACCGCACCTCAGATGGCAGGGTGTTCCAACGGGGCGAACCTTGTCTCAGTGCCAGACCCCGAACCTGAGTCCGCTCCTCTGTAAGGCCTTCCTCAAGTAGCACAGGCGCCCGAAGACTCGCAAGGAGATGAGGGACCCTTGGTTCCCTTTTGATAGCCAAGATCTGGCCGAGGCTGGTACGTCCGGCTTTGGGGTCCCTTCCATTGGGGGGGGGGCACTCCCCACCCTCTCTCCAAAAAAGAAAGGAATTGCTCTCCCTCCACAGGTGCTCCAGGGAACGACGGATCTGCTGCCATTTCTGCAAGCGAACAGGCCAAGACCCAAGTTGCCTTTGGGTGGGGAGGCTCTGGCCAAAGCCAAAGTCAAGTGCGCTGAGTGGAACCTCAACTTCATCGGGGCCCTTCATTTGAAGATTGTCTCGCGTTTTTGAGCCCAATGAGTTTAGGTTGGTTGATGAGGCCATTGGTTTTGGTACGTTTGGAAGTACTAGAAGTGTAGAAGTACATCAAAAGGATTCGGGGGCAAGTTCTTGCAAGCCCCCTCCCCCCTTCCCGTCCTCCAGGAGGAGGGTACGTCCCAAAATCTCACACCCAGCATGGATGGTGGAACCCTTTGCGACCACTTGCTCCGCATTCTGACCTGATTTCACCTCCAGAGGGAGGGAATCTTTCACTGACCTTTTTATGCTAACGAGCTGCGTTTCATCATTGCTTCGTTTGCAGATGCCGCCCCTCTTTCAGACATTATCTTGTGTCCCATGTTTCGACTTTTGGGTGAGCGAGACATGGTCTTATATTTCGCCTTGTTCAACAGGATCTAGATGGAGGGTATCGTCCCAGACTCATGGCGAATGGCTACCATACTTGCTTTTAGCAAGCCGGGGAGATATCCGTCTACTCTGCCTGGATAACCCCCAATTTCACTTCCTGTATGTGCAAGTTGATGGAGAATTGGTTGTTAAGGTAGCTTATTTTTGGACAGCGGTGGCCACATCTCCTGCACAGTGCCGCTTTTGCAACTTCCACTGGAAAATGCTATCCTCTAAGCCTTCCTTTGTGGACAGCACTTCGCAACTCTTCTTTCTTTAGGAGAAAGCCATTGATATCACATAATGATACGGTATCCTAAAGACCCTCTCTACACCATGGGGTTGAACGATGCCTCCCAATTTTTACTTCTTTCTACGAAATCATTGATTCCTTGTAACGAGGGAGTACTCTCCGGTCCAATAGGGGAGGAAGATAGCATCCCACACTGATGTGATCAATATCACTCTTTGCCTTGAGCATCAACAGTATCATTACCTCGGTGCTGCCGGAAGATGTTCTCACTACCCTACATGGACCTTTCCAGCTCTTTTAGTATGGCCAAGATGCCTCCTCTGGAGCGTCTACTCCAACAGCTATTGAACCACATCTCTCGGTTATGCCCAAGCACAAGGATTTCAGTTTTTTGGGGCCAAAACGAAGATTGCGGACTTATATCACCATCTACGGCTTCACAGTGACCTTGACTTGTTCCTAAATGGGTCTCGCCTGGATGTGGTAGAGTTGTACTGTTGTACCCACGCCCTGGATACTCTTTGTTCCATGTTCTGCCACAGGTGTGTTGATAGGGCAAGTTCATACCATTTTATCACTCCTGCACCCGTTGTGCTGATATTGCTACCTCCTTTCATTTTACTGTTGCTTTGTTTGTTTTAAGCTAGACCATAGATGCGAGTCCGCATCTGCATCTGAGCGTAAATCATGGAAGGTAGGCTTGATCCACCACATTGGTGTATCTGTTTGGTGACTGGTGCTTTTTGCATAATCCTTGTTAGAGTCTCCTTGTCAATGCTGGGGTTATGCCTCTCTACAGAGTATATAGTCTATTATGCTCTTCTACTTCCATGCCCAGTATCTCCCTCGATCGCCGTTAGCTCTCATCCGTGGCTGATCTCGACTGTGTCTATCCCATTGTGAGACACCAATCAAATCCCTTGGCAAGGAAACTTTCAAGAGCTTGACGTAGCTCTCAGTTCTGCACTTGAAGTTACTACCTTTGAACATTTAGTGTCACGCCGCTGCTCCCAAGTTTCTATAGCAACAGGAATATTACATTTGAATTTCTTGATACATGTCATGTCATGCTGGATCTGTGCCAGCAGGGTTGGCAAATCAAAAAACCCAGGTTTTATTCCTGTTTTTTTGTTGTTTTTTATCATCCTTGCTACTCGCTGATTTAATTTCCTCAATGCTTCCCTAAATTATTTCCTGGATGCATCACTGCAAAACCCAGTATACGAGTTAAATCCGCTGTCTTTGGAAACATATTCTGAAGTGTTTTTTTTGTTTGTGCTTTTTTTTTGCCTTTTCGGGTGAAATTTGAAAAAAAAATGGGGGTTTGTTTTTGTTTGTTTTTCAAAATTACACTTTTTTTTACAAGAAATGAATGCTACTTATCATTATTTTATTCAAAATGCATATTTATGCTTATAATTTCAACAAATATGTATCAAATTAAGGTTATTTCTCTGATACTGACTCATAATTCATCGTTCCTTCTACAGGTTATGGCTATCATGGGTACCCATAATTCTCAATCATGATCTGTTCTTCCTATATTATAATTATTAAACTAATTAATTATTATTATAAAAATAGAGATAGCTATTTTCTTCTATGCTATTCTACTAATGCTTGTAGCATTTATTTTTAAAAAACCTGAGATTTGAAAAAACTCGGAATAAAACCCAGGTTTTTTGGGGGGGTTTTATCAAAATTATACTCTCCTTTTTTTTTTTCAAGAAATGAATGCTACTTATCATTCTTTTATTCAAAATGCATATTTATGTTTATAATTTCAACAAATATGTATCAAATTAAGATTATTTCTCTGATACTGACTCAATTCATCTCTCCTTCTACAGGTTATGGCTATCATGGGTACCCAAAATTCTCGATCAGTGATCTGTTCCTTAATGTAATTATTAAACTAATTAATTATACGGTCTAACAAAATTTAACTTTTTGTCAACTACAGAGATTGGAATTACATTTTTTAATGTAGTTTTATGTATAGATTTAAAAAATGGAAGTCATTTTTAGCGAAATGACTCCAGTTTTTTATAAGTTGCCAATTACTATTTTTGTTAAATTTTGAAGATTTTAATGAATTTCATTCTTTTATTTCTTATTTTCAGGTTATTAAACTAAATAAAATTTTAAATAACAGCAACAATTTTAATTAAAATGCCAAGAGGGCAGTGTAAAAATAGCCCAGATAAATTCTGCTACATATGTGGTTCAGTAACATTTAAAAAAAAAATCAAAGAAAAATTTCTTCTCTAGTGAAAAAACTATATAATTTGTATTTTGGATGTAAAATTGGCGACCAAGATAAACCATGGTCACCACATATCTGTTGCACGACATGCTTTAATTCTTTATCAAAATGGTCTAAAGGAAAAATAAAAAGCCTTCAATTTGGTGTTCCAATGGTATGGCGAGAGCCCCAAGATCATGTCACTGACTACTATTTCTGTTTGGTAGACATACAAAATAAGTAATTGTTTATTGTCCACTGTACCAATATTTTGAAGTAGTATACTCTAATATTACTTTTTTAAAATATAAAATTAATTAGGTTTAGAAGCACTTTATTGTAATCACACATGTGTACATAACTATAAATTAAATTTTATGCATATAATTTCCATACTTTTAGGTAAAACAACGAAGTGCGCTTCAGCTGTGGTATATCCCAACCTTAGATCTGCTATTCGGCCTATACCTCACTCAAAAGACATTCCAGTACCTGAATGACCTGCAGAAATTGTTTTATCTAACTGATCAATCAGATATGGAATCATGCAAACCAGAGACTGAAATTTATGTTCCTGAAACTGTTGATACTACTCCAAAACCTTTCTCACAACCTGGTCTAGATGATCTTGTAAGAGATCTAAACTTAACAAAGCAACAAAGTGAATTACTGGCCTCGAGACTGAAAGAAAGAAATTTAGTAGCAGAAGATGTTTGACTTACTAAGTTTCGCATTCGATCAAACAATTTACTGGCATAGTTTCAAAGATGTATGTAATGGTCTCCTTGGAAGGCACAAATCAGAAAATTACCACATTCTTGTTCATAGTTTGATTAGGTCTTATAATGAGTTGGGTTGTAGTATGTCACTAAAGGTGCATTTTTCGCATTCCCATCTGCCTTTCTTTCTAGAGAATCCAGCAGACATCAGCGATGAGCATGGGGAAAGGTTCCACCAAGATATTGCTACTATAGAAAATCATTATAAAGGAAAATGATGTCCTGCAATGCTTACTGACTTCTGCTGGACTCTTCACAGAGACAGACAAGATGTTGTACATATAAAGAAGCCTAAATATTCTAAAAGTATATTACTATTGTATAGATTTCAGCAATTTTGAAAAAATCTTAAATCTTCATTATTTTTTTAAATATATTTTTATAATACCACACTCTGAAATTTATTAAAAGGACTTATTAATTTCTTCTGATGAATAAGCTTTTTGTTTCCACTTATCCTTGTACTTTTTGTCAAATAAAATAAAAATGATATATATTTCATACCTCTATATACTGAATAATCTAATATTAATAAAGAATTAAATGTGCAGATTACAAAAAACTGAAGTCATTTCATGAAAAATAAAGGTCATTTTCATAATATACGCAAAAAACTACAATAGAAAACTACTTTCTCATTTCTGTAGCAAAATCATTGTTGGGCAGTGTTATTAATATTAGCAAAATCATTGTTGGGCAGTGTTATTAATATTAGCAAAATCATTGTTGGGCAGTGTTATTAATATTAGCAAAATCATTGTTGGGCAGTGTTATTAATATTATAAAAATAGAGATAGCTATTCTTTTTCTATGTTATTCTAATGCTTGTAGTGTGTGTTTGTTTGTTTTTTAAATGGAGATTTGAAAAAAAAAACAGGTTTTATTGTGCTTTTTATTTTTTATTTTTTTCCAACCCTCTGTGCTTTCTCGCCTTTTTTGCCTTTTTTAAATCCAGGCGGACTCTGCGTGTATTTTCATGGATGAGTTACTTGCAATACTTCTCTTATTACAGGTGATTGTGCGATGTGCTCGGTTCGGAGACTGGATCGATTTTTTTTTAGTGCCTCCACACTGGAATTTTCCCATTGCCCTTTTCACACTATATGTAATGCCATGGCTCCTGCGAGCCAAGTGGATCTAAAGACTTTATTCTGCTTGGCTCCTGGACATGTTAGGATTGTGGGAAATGAGGACATCAAACAGTGCACAGACTGGGCGACTGGACCAGCGCTGCCCCGTAAGGGGCGCGACGATTTGCCATTCTGGCCGCCGTGCTGACGGGACTCAGCACCCCGTCCGGCCCCAGCCTATAATCTCTTCCTTCCTTCAAAACACTTGTTTCCTCTCTTTTCACAGAACCTCTCCCACAACTTTCTCTGGTCAGCCTCTAATTTCACAGGGTAGATGCTGACCTTCCTTTCAGCCAACCGTCCCGCATCGGGGCTGAGGGGGTGGGGGACAATGTTCCCTAACCCCTGAGCTCCGGTCTGGGGTGGCTGGTTTTTAACTACCTGCTTCATCCCCACCCATACCTTCCTCACATCCCTTTTCCTCTCGTCTTCAAAATCTGTCATTTATACGCCGTGTCCAAGGTGGAGCCGCCATGCCGATGGACTGCCAGGCCACCAGGCGGGAGGGGTGGTCCCAAATGGCGGCGCCTGGCTCTGCTGGGCCTGTAAGCACCTCTCGCAGTGCGGGCTACTACGAGAGGTGTGCGCTATTGCATCCCGTATTAAAAGAAGGGTCACCATGCCCAATGATGAAAATCACACCAAAAAAACCCAACCCCCAACTTCCCCAAGAACAACGGAGCCGCCCTCGGGCAGCTCCAGCAAAAAAATGGAGGTCCCCCCCCCCTGTGCTTGCACAGGGGACCCTCCATATTTCTCTAACCGGAGAGGAGGCTTACTCCTCTCCTTCGCCTACGGGTGCAGGGGACTCCCCCTCGCCCCCTTCTCTGGAGGTGCTTTCGGGCACCTCCCTTTTCCCAGCGGCAGTCCCCTCTTTTCTTTCCAAGGGGACTGCCAAGAAAGCCAGCAGGCAGCCCTTAGCCAACCGCTCCCCATCAAAGCGGCTTGGTAGGGCAAACCCCCTTAGGGGGGAGAGGCAAGCCAGGCCCCTTCGGTCGCTTCCCTCAAAAGACCTGCTGGCAAAAATATTAAACCTTGCCGGGGTCAAGGCCTGTGCCTCCCCAAACAAGACTGGCGACACTGCCAAGGGGACCTGCAATGTCCTGGGAGGGGATGGCCAACTGGAGGCCCCTCCCGTGATAGACATGGTCCTTGAGGAGACCCAGCCTCAGACGGTAGGGCCTTCCATGGGGGAGAATTCGGGCTCGGCGCCAAGCATCGAACCCGAGTCCGCCCCTATGCAAGGTCCTCCTCAAATGGCTGAGGGCTCCGAGGCAGTAGAAGGAGGGGAGGGATCTCCTCCGACAGGTGCCCCTACGACAACCAGGACCTTCTTCATTTCGGAGAGGGACCTGGCTGAGGCCGGTCCATCTGGCCTAGGGGCTTCTGCCGGCGGAGGTGAAAAGCGGATTCATTCCCCGCCCTCCTCTCCAAAAAAGAAAAAGACTAAAAAGACTAAAAGGACGAAAAAGACTCGGGGCTCCTCTCCATCCGCGGGGGCTGCGGGGACGGATGGGTCTGCTGCCACTTTGGTAGGCGACCAAGCCAAGATCGGCACATCCGGCCCCTCTACCCCCTCGTGTGCGGAGCCCCTGACTAAGACCAAGAGTGCACAGGGCGGAGCCTCGATGACATCGGGGCCCCTCATTCAGAGGTTACCTGGCGTTTTCGAGCCCGCTGGCTTCAAACGCTTCCTCGTTATTCGCTCCACTGATGGCACCATGTTGTCCAAGGGCAACATGATCCATCAGAGGAGAGGATTAGCTAGTGCAATTGGTAGAGAGCCGAAGGTAACCCGTTTCTCGGACGGGAGCCTTCTGGCGAATGCGGCGAATCCCGCCGAGGCGGCCAAGATAAGTGCTCTTCGGACACTTCATGGCACCCCGGTGAGTGTGACGCCGCACTCTACCATGAACTTTGTAAAAGGAGTAGTTTATGCGAGGGAACTCGTTGACTACTCCATAGAAGACATCACCCTAGAGCTGGCCGACCATGGGGCGGTCAAGGTCGAACGTGTGATGAGAAAACAGGGAGGGGCCTCGAGACCCACCCCTACACTCTTCGTCACGTTCGGTGCGTGCCGGTTGGTACCGCTACCGCGTGAAGGCATTCGTGCCACTGCCGCGGCGGTGCTATTACTGTCACCGCTTCGGCCATACGAATCGCTCATGTAGACGTGCAAAGTCGGGGTCACCCGAAGTCTGTGTAAATTGCTCCAAGGTCGCACACGATAAGTCCAAATCGTGTGTGGCCAAGTGTGTCAATTGCGGAGAGCCGCAGCCTGCTTCTTCGAAGCAATGTGGTGCATATCTCCTGGAGAAAGAAATCCTGGCCGTTCAGGCCCAGGATAGACTCTCATTCCGCGAGGCTAAGGACTTGGTCCTGGCGCGCCCGGCTCTGCCTGGGACGTCATATGCCTCAGTAGTTAGAAAGGCACCCTCTGCTCCTGGCCCATCCAGGCCAACGAGCACGGTTGTTTCCGCGCCCATTCGGAGCCCTTCTGCGGGCTCTACTACACCCGGGCGCTCCCCTGGTAGAGCTGGCGGCAAAAAGGGTTCACACCCAGCCCCGGCTAATACCAGGGCTCCCCCCTCTTCCCCCAGCGTGACCGTTTCCCGTAAGGCGAAACGGCCACGCGCCTCCACAGAGTCGTTAGACTCACAGGAGGCAACACCCCTGAAGATGGTCGCTAGGCCATCTTCCGGGGTTCCTAAAGCTGTCCCCCGAAAGGAGGACAGCAACAAAGGAGCTTCGGCCCCTTCGCCCACGCCCCGAGGTGGAGCGAGTGGCTCGGAGACGGTGGTTCCTCGAAAAGAGGGCCCCCCGCCTCCCAAGCCGCAACGCCCGCCTAAGGTTTCGAGGCGGAGGGAGGAAAAGACTCGCATGGCGAGCCCAACCTCCCCCAATAAGTCCTCGAAGGCGACAGCGCCTTCAGCGCTCTGTCCGGCCAACAGCGCCCGGGGTTCTGCCCCCGGGAAGCGTACGGCCATTCCCGTGAGGGTCTTCAATTCGAGGAGGGCCCCCGCGTCTCCTCCGAGCTAGGCCTGGAGGGCATATTCCTTCAATGGAATTGCCGTGGACTCCGGGCCAACTGGGAGGAGCTGTGGAGGCTCGTCTCGTCCCGTTCCCCGTTAGCTATTTTTTTGCAGGAGACCATGCTAGGCGCGTGCCCGCTGCCTGCCCTCCCGGGGTATAAGGGTCTTGCGACCCCACCACCGCGGGATGGCCGGGCTGGGGGATGCGCGGTTTACACCCGGCATGATGTCTCCGTTCTTCCTTTCTCTTTAGATACCTCCTTTCAGGCAGTGGCTGTGCAGCTGCACCTGGATAGGAGGTATACTATCATTTCTGCGTACATTCCACCGTCAGCTGACTTCGACGCGGGGGACTTCCGCCGCGTCGTGGCACGGTTGCCGAGGCCCTATCTCTTGCTTGGAGATCTGAACGGCAGGCATCCTCTCTGGGGAGATTACTCCATAAATCCCAGGGGACAAGTCCTTGCCGATCTGATTGAAGAGCTTGAGATGGGTGTCCTAAACGTGGATGAGTTTACGCATCACTGTCCGAGAACCGCTTCATTTTCTTGCCTTGACCTATCTTTGTGCTCTTCGGATGCACAGCCTGATTTTGATTGGGGGGTGGTCGATGACCTCCATGGTAGTGATCACTTTCCCATTCAAATATCATTTTCAGGGCAACTGCCGCCTGAGAGACCACCTCGGTGGTGCTTGGCGCGGGCGCGGTGGCCTGCATTTCAGGAAATGACTGAATTCTCTATCTCAGTCGAGGAGTTTAGGTCGGTAGATGAGGCCGTTGAGTTCTTCTCCGGCAACCTCATCGCCGTAGGCCTGACTACTATTCCTAGGACGTCTGGCCGTTTTGCACGCCGACCACTCCCATAGTGGTCGGCCGAGTGTGAGACGGCCCTCAAACAGAAGCGTTATGCCTACATGCGCTATAAGCGCCGCCCGAACGATTTCACTGTCGCTGAATTTCGTCGGGCTAGGGCTAGGTTCCGGTATATTTCGAAGCACGCCCTATGCTCTTCTTGGCGGGCATACGTGTCTTTACTTAACGGGAAGACCCCTTTAGCTGAGGTGTGGAAGCGAGTCAAAAGGATTCGGGGCAAGTTCTCGCAGGACCCCCCTCCCGTTCTCCAGGAGAATGGGACCGCAATCTCGGACCCCGCGTCCGTGGCGGAATCCTTAGCGACCGCTTTTTCCGCATTCTCTAGCCGTGATGCTGCTCCGCCAGCATTCAATGCACGTCGTGATGTCGCGGAAGGCCGCCGGCTGGACTTTACCTCCAGAGGCGGAGAACCCTTCAACGACAAGTTTACTGTGAGTGAGTTGCGTTCCGCTCACGCTTCGTGCGCGGACACCGCCCATGGTCCGGACGATGTCCCGTACGCCATGCTTCGACACCTGGGTGAGCGAGGCATGGCCTTTCTGTTAGATTTGTTCAACAGGATCTGGGTGGAAGGTCTTCTCCCAGACTCCTGGCGAATCGCTACTGTGCTCGCCTTTCGCAAGCCGGGGAGAGATCACTCTACTCCGACCGGTTTCCGCCCAATCTCTCTAACCTCTTGCGTGTGCAAGTTGATGGAGAAATTGGTAAATGTTAGATTAGCCCATTTCCTGGACAGCGGAGGCCATCTGTCTTCTGCATAGTGTGGCTTCCGTAAGTTCCACTCCACGTCGGATGCTCTGCTCCGACTGGAAAGTGCCGTCTGCGAGGCTTTCCTTCGTAGACAGCACTACGCCACGGTGTTTTTTGATCTGGAGAAGGCCTATGATACCGCATGGCGATACGGTATCATGGAGACTCTCCACACGATGGGGGCGAGGGGACGCCTCCCAATTTTTATATCTGAATTTTTGCGAGATCGTCGATTCCGCGTACGAGTGGGGGGAGCCCTCTCCGGCCCAAAGGAGCAGGAAGGGTGTCCCGCAGGGAAGTGTCCTCAGTGTCACACTCTTTGCCCTGAGCATCAACGGCATCACCTCGGTGCTGCCGGAAGATGTTCTCGCTACGCTCTACGTGGACGACCTTTCGATCTCTTTTGGCGCGGCCCAGATGCCAACTCTGGAGCGTCGACTCCAACAGGCATTGAACCGCGTCTCTCGCTATGCCGAAGCGCACAGGTTTCGGTTTTCTTTGGCCAAGACTAAGGTGGTGCACTTCTGCCGCCATCCACGGCTTCACCCCGACCCAGATTTGTTTCTTAATGGGGAACGCCTGGATGTGGTTGAGTCGCACCGTTTCCTTGGTCTTGTATTCGACCGACGCCTCACCTGGGAGGCTCATATTCGCAGCCTTAGGGTCTCTTGTACCCGCGCCATGGACATTCTCCGTTCCGTGACGTTCAGCGCTTGGGGCGCTGATAGGGCTACCGCCTTACTTTTTTATCGATCCTTTGTTCGCTCGAAGCTCGACTACGGATGCGAGTTTTATGCATCCGCAGCCGAGCGTTTATTGCGGAAGGTGGATTCGATCCACCACACCGGCCTTCGCCTTGCGACCGGTGCCTTCCGCACTTCCCCCATTGAGAGCCTGTTGGTCGATGCTGGGGAGATGCCACTCGCTCTGCGCCGCGTGTAGTGCATCACTCGCCTGTACGCGCGAGCCCGGCGCCTCCCTCAGTCGCCAACAGCTCTCACTGCATCCGCAGCTGATCTCGATGGTGCCTATGCCGCCGAGAGACGCCAGTCATACCCTAAGCCCTTTGGGTTTAGGGCCAGGAAACTCCTTCGAGAGGTAGATATAGCTCTCGGGCCGGTGGCGCCCCTGGTTCTGCCCAGGACGGCACCCTGGAGGGTACCACATTTGGCTATTTGTCGCCACGCCTCTGCTCCCAAAGCTTGTACTGCGCCGGGAGTATTGCGTTCGACCTTTTTGGAGCACACATCGTGTCACGCTGGTACCGTGCCAGTGTATACGGATGGCTCCAAGTCCCAAGAGGGGGTCGGCTTCCACGCCGTATCCCCTCTGTTTGAAGTCAGCGGGGCTCTACCAGGCGCTGCGTCTGTCTTCACGGCCGAGCTGGTGGCAATACACCACTCGGTACGGGAGATTACGCGACGTGCCCGGTTCGGAGACCGGATTGTGATCTATAGCGACTCACAAAGCGCCCTGAGTGCTCTCGGGGCATTGGAATCTCCGCATCCCCTGGTTCGCGATATCCGTGACGCCACGGTTTTGGCGAGCCGGGCAGATGTCGAGATTATCTTCTGCTGGGTTCCTGGACATGTAGGAATTGCGGGGAATGAGCGCGCCGATGAGGGCGCCAAAGAGTCCGCGAGGACTCTGCGACCGGACCAGCGTTTCGCTCTTCCTCACACCGACTACATGGCAGGAATACGGGCAGCTCTTCGGACTGCTTGGCAAAGAAGATGGGAGACGGTCGAAGGGAACTTAAAGTTGCGTGCCATTGCGCCGCGACTGTTCCCATGGACCTATCCGCCAATGCCGCGGCGGCTTCAGGTTGCTTTCTGTCGTCTCCGAATCGGACACACTCGTGTGACGCATCGCTATCTGATGGAGCGCTCGCCTGCGCCCTATTGCAACGACTGCGTCGTCCCCCAGACTGTTCGGCACATTCTTGTCGAATGTCCCAGTCTGGGTGATCTTCGCGCACGATACCTGTCCCAGTACCGGGATGGGCGGGGTCGCTACCGCCTGTCCCTTGTGCTTGGGACAGATTCGTGCACACTGACTTGTGGACTTGTTGACTTCTTGGGGGAGGCCGGCCTTCTCCCTATTATTTAAGCAAGGTTTGTTTGTTTGTTTTTTCTTTAGTTGCTCGCTCCTGCGCCGGGGGGACCTCTCCCCGACGCACCAGCTTGCTTCCTTTCCCCCTTTTGGGGTGTTGTTTTTTTTTCTCTTTAATTTCATTTTAAAGTAGCCTAGAACTAGGCCAGTTTTAATACGGCGACTAATGCCCAAGTAGGCAGTCGCCAGATGAGCTCTTAAAAAAAAAAAAAAAAAAAAAAAAAAAAAAAACGGACCAGCGCTGTGCTCTTGCCCACTCTGACTACATGGCAAAGAAGATGGCATACAGCGGGAGTAAATGTAAAGTTGCATGCCTCGCATCACAACTTTTCCCATGGCCATACTTCCAAAGCCTCAATGACTATTTTTTGCCTCCGAATCAGAGCCATACTCCGGGGTACAGCATCATCATCTTATGGAGCGCTTCTTAAGACTTACTGTGAGGACCTCCTGGTCCCCCTTGGCACATTCTTGCAGAATTTCCCAGCTTAGGGGATATCATGCACGCTACATATCCCGTTTGTGGGACAAGCGGGGTCGCTACCGCTTGTACCTCCTACTCGGGCAAAGTAGAACTCTCGCTAGCCGAGTGGATATGGCGTTGGTCCGCTAACATCGCTGTACCGGGTTCGAGCCCGGCAGGAGCGGACACAAACGTCAGTGTACGTAGAGATGTGGTTACTAATTGGTGGACACACTTTACTCAACCCTGTACTGGAGTGAGTAGATCTTGCACTCCCGTCTTCGCAGCCCAATACACACACACACACTCTCTCTCTCTCTCTATTCCAAGGAATCCTGCCGATGGGTATCTATATCCACATACCTTTGATGCGGAACAGGTCCCTCTGCCCCAGGGCGACTAAAGTTCCACTTGAACGATATTTGGTGTCAAGACAATAATTCTTGTCAACTCTCTCCAAAGAGGACTGGCACCCTGGTGTCCTCGGCCTCACCAGTGATTGTCATACTCACCTTCATGTCTATTTCATTATCTGGTTGGGATCTGCCTGAATAAAGGCAGGTTGGTGAACCACCACTAGTACTAATAGTGGGGCGAAGTTCATGCACTCCCGATTATGGACATCTTGAGATCTTGGATGAGGCAGGCCTCGTTGTCTCTATGCCCCCATAAGGGGCGCGGCAACTTGCCATCCTGGCCGCCGTGCTGACGGGATTCAGCGCTCCGTTCGGCCCTAGCTTAGCCTCTCCTCCTTCCTTCAGACAGGCGACAATAACTCTTGATTGAAGTTGCATAGCCCTTAAACAATCAATAATCATCAATCAATCCTCCTCTCTATATTGCTTTCTAGGGGTTGGTGTGCATGGACCCCTGAACATGCCTTTCCTTTCTTCCTGTGGTTTATTGGAATTTAATTTATTTAGCCTATTTTTAGTCTAAATAAAAAAAAATACTGTCAGGGCATCCCTTAATGTTATGCCGAGGTCTTTATAGACAAATTAAGCAAAAGCTGACCTAATGATAATGTAATAAAGTAGGTGGTCTCTTTTGTAGTGAGTGCCTACCCGCGCCATGGACATTCTCCGTTCCGTAACGTTCAGCGCATGAGGCGCTGATAGGGCTACTGCCTTACTTTTTTATCGATCCTTTGTTCGCTCGAAGCTCGACTACGGATGCGAGTTTTATGCATCCGCAGCCGAGCGTTTATTGCGGAAGGTGGATTCGATCCACCACACCGGCCTTCGCCTTGCGACCGGTGCCTTCCGCACTTTCCCCATTGAGAGCCTGTTGGTCGATGCTGTGGAGATGCCACTCGCTCTGCGCCGCGTGCAGTGCATCACTCGCCTGTACGCGCGAGCCCGGCGCCTCCCTCAGTCGCCAACAGCTCTCACTGCATCCGCAGCTGATCTCGATGGTGCCTATGCCGCCGAGAGACGCCAGTCATACCCTAAGCCCTTTGGGTTTAGGGCCAGGAAACTCCTTCGAGAGGTAGATATAGCTCTCGGGCCGGTGGCGCCCCTGGTTCTGCCCAGGACGGCACCCTGGAGGGTACCACATTTGGCTATTTGTCGCCACGCCTCTGCTCCCAAAGCTTGTACGGCGGTCGCCACGCCTCTGCTCCCAAAGCTTGTACGGCGCCGGGAGTATTGCGTTCGACCTTTCTGGAGTACACATTGTGTCACGCAGGAACCGTGCCAGTGTATACGGATGGCTCCAAGTCCCAAGAGGGGGTCGGCTTCCACGCCGTATCCCCTCTGTTTGAAGTCAGCGGGGCTCTACCAGGCGCTGCGTCTGTCTTCACGGCCGAGCTGGTGGCAATACACCACTCGGTACGGGAGATTATGCGACGTGCCCGGTTCGGAGACCGGATTGTGATCTATAGCGACTCACAAAGCGCCCTGAGTGCTCTCGGGGCATTGGAATCTCCGCATCCCTGGTTCGCGATATCCGTGACGCCACGGTTTTGGCGAGCCGGGTAGATGTCGAGATTATCTTCCTGGGTTCCTGGACATGTAGGAATTGCGGGGAATGAGGGCGCCAAAGAGTCCGCGAGGACTCTGCGACCGGACCAGCGTTTCGCTCTTCCTCACACCGACTACATGGCAGGAATACGGGCAGCTCTTCGGACTGCTTGGCAAAGAAGATGCGAGACGGTCGAAGGGAACTTAAAGTTGCGTGCCATTGCGCCGCGACTGTTCCCATGGACCTATCCCCCAATGCCGCGGCGGCTTCAGGTTGCTTTCTGTCGTCTCCGAATCGGGCACACTCGTGTGACGCATCGCTATTTGATAGAGCACTCGCCTGCGCCCTATTGCAACGACTGCGTCGTCCCCCAGACTGTTCGGCACATTCTTGTCGAATGTCCCAGTCTGGGTGATCTTCGCGCACGACACCTGTCCCGGTACCGGGATGGGCGGGGTCGCTACCGCCTGTCTCTTGTACTCGGGTTGAGTGTGTGCACATCGACTGGTGGACTTGTTGACTTTTGGGGGAAGGCTGGCCTTCTCCCTATTATTTAAGCAGGGGTTTTTTTTTGTTTTTTGCATTTTTTTTGTTGTTGTTTTTTTTCTTTCCTTTAGGTTGCACGCTCCTGCGCCGGGGGGACCTCTTCCCGACGCACCAGCCTGCTTCCTTTCCCCCATTTGGGGTGTTTTTTTCGTTTCTTTAATTTTATTTTAAAGTAGCCTAGAACTAGGCCAGTATTAATACGGCGACTAATGCCCATGTAGGCAGTCGCCAGATGAGCTCTAAAAAAAAAAAAAATCTTTTGTAATGAAATTTGATTGGTTTGAAATTTTAAGCCTACCATGAATTCATGATAAATATTTAGATTTCATCTTCATCATGCTATATATTTATAACTTTGTGTAGGCGTGCGTCATTGCCACTAGTAAGCAAAATAAGCCGTAAATGGTAGATAATATTCATTCATAATGAATTTGATCAAGTTTATTCTTTAAGCATAATTTCATAGATGGATTCTGAAATTTCGCATCTTCACAGCAAGTTCCAAATATTGAAAATTCATCTGGTATCAAGTTTCCTGATGTCAAATCTTCTGGCGTGAGTCTTCGATCCCAGAAGATGAAGTTACCGGCGAGTGTTGGTCAGAAGAAAGCGAAAGCAATTGAACAGCTCCTGATTGAGCTTGGCTTGGGTACGTTCAACTGAATTATTTAAATGGGTTCCGTTCTGTAGTAATTGTCCCCCGACACATGGGATTAACTCTCCGTTTATAGACTATTAAATATGACCACATCCATCCATTAAATGGGTGAAGATGCTGAGCTGGGAACTTGGACTCTCACATTCAATGATTGAGGATTGGATTAGGAGATCCGTCAGTCCTGATTTGCTTCAAGGACGCTAAACTGTATCATTTCAGTGTTAGGAAAGGGAAAGGTTTGTCTAATCAGCTAAAGTGTGAGGAAGTTGCTAGTGTCAAAATTATGTGATTCATTGTGCTGGGATATTGAGTGTATAGAATGACTGTTGATCTGTTTGGGGGCAGGAGGTGAAGAAGCTATATAGATTTGTTTGATATGTGTCAGTATGTAGGTAGGTAATGCTATCCGTCTTTTGGCCAGGACAGGATAATGAAGTCAACGTAAAGATCAAAATGACTCGCTGAGGAGCCCAAGGGCACCATGTGCCATTCCTTGTTTAAGGGCGAAGGTGCCAAGAAGTATCTTTTTATTCCAGGGAAGTGTAACCTGGTGCATCCCCACCCACACCTTCCAGCCCAAGGTCCGCCATGCCGAAGGGCCTCCTGGTCACTGGGCGGAAAGGTATGGTCCTAAATGGCGTTAGCTGGTTCTGCAGGCTCTGTTTTCACCCCTCGTGGAGAGGGCTACTGCGGGAAGTGATTAGCGTTTGCCTCCCGTATACCCAATAGGGCCCCGATGCCCGATGATGAGAATTTAAAAAATAAAACTCTCTCCCTTCGCCATCGACGGAGCAGCCTTCGGGCAGCTCCACCAAAAAAATGGAGGTCGCACCCCCCTCCTGTACTTTCGCAGGGGACCCTCCAAAACTCTTCTACCGGAGAGGAGGCTTACTCCTCCTTTGCTTACGGGTGTAGGGGATTCCCCCTCACTCCCTTTCTATAGCGGCAGTCCCCCCCTTTACTTTCTAAGGGGATTGCCAAGAAAGACAGGCGGCCCATAATTGACTGCTCCCGGTGGGAGCGACTCAATAGGGCCAACCCTCTTAAGAGAGCAAGGGATGGCAGGGCCCGTCAGCCCCCGCCCCCTAATGTCCTGCGTACTTGCGCGAATAGCTTCCAGGGGGTCAATATATCAGTCCCCTTCTCTTCCTCAACGGATGCCGGCCAAATCGAAATGACCAAAAACACCTCGAATGAGACCCGTAATGTCTTGGGAAGGGGGGGCACATGGATGTTCCCCCTTGAGATGGATATGTTTCCTGAGGCGACCCAGTCCCAGATGGTAGGATCTTCCATGGGGTCGAACACGGGTTTGGTGCTAAGCACAGAACACCAGTCCGCCCTTGTGAGAGCTTCTCCTCAGAGGGCGCGGCGCCCGAGGACTTAAAGGGGAGGAGGGATCTCCTTCCTCTGGGGCCGCTGCTGTTTCGATAAGCCACCAAGCCAAGATCGGCACGTCCGGCCGCTTTGCTATCCCGGGTGGGGAGTTCCAGACGAAGACGAGAACTGCGCAGAGCGGAGCCTCGATTACGTCGGGGCCCCTAATTAAGAGGCTACCTGGCGTTTTCGAGCCCGCTGTCTTCAAACGCTTCCTTGTTATTCGCTCCAATGATGGCAGCATGTTGGCTAAGGGCAACATGATCCATCAGAGGAGAGCTCTAGCTAGTGTGGTTGATAGAGAGCCGAAGGTGACCCGTTTCTCGGACGGGAGCGTTTTGGCGAATGCGTCGAATCCCTCCCCGGCGCCCATGATTAGTGCCCTTCGGACACTTGATGGCACACCTATGAGAGTGCGCCTCACTCTACCATGAACTTCGTGAAGGGAGTAGTTTATGCGAGGGAACTCGTGGACTACTCCATATATGAGATCACCTTAGAGCTGGCCGACCATGGGCCGGTCAAGATCAAACGTGTGATGATAAAACAGGGAGGGGCCTCGAAACCCACCCCTACACTCTTTGTCACGTTCGACTGTGACAAACTCCTAGTCGGTGCGTACCGGTTGGTATAGCTACCGTGTGAAGGCATTCGTGCTATTGCCGCAGAGGTGCTTTTACTGCCACCACTTCGGCCATACTAATCGCTCCTGTCGACGTGCAAAGTCGGGGTTACCCGAAACCTGTGTAAGTTGCTCCAAGGCCGCACACGATAAGTCTAAATTCTGTGTGGCCAAGTGTGTCAATTGAGGAGAGCCGCACCCCGCTTCTTCGAAGCAATGTGGTGCATATCTCCTAGAGAAGGAAATCCTGGCCGTTCAGGCTCAGGACTGTCTCTCATTTCGCAAGGCTAAGGACTTGGTCCTGGCTCGCCCGGCGCTACCTGGGACGTCATATGCCTCAATGTTGAAAAAGACAGCCTCTTCTTCTGGCCCATCCAGGCCTATGAGTACGGTCGTTTCCGCGCCCATTCAGAACCCTTCTGCGGGTTCTACCCACCCCGAGCGCTTCCCAGGTAAAGCTGGCGGCACAAAGGGTCCATACCCAGCTCCGGCTAAAACCGGGGCTCCCCCCTTCTCCCGCCGGCCTAAAGTTTCGAGGCGGAGGGAGGAAAAGACTCGCATGGCGAACCCAACCTCCCCCAATAAGTCCTCGAATGAGACAGCGCCTTAAGAACATTGTCCGGCCAACAGCGCCCGGAGTTCTGCATCCGGGGAGCGTACGACCATTCCCGTGGGGGTCTTCTCTTCGAAGAGGGCCCCCGTCTCCGAGCTAGGCCTGGAGGGCATATTCCTTCAAGGGAATTGCCGCGGACTCCTGGCCAACTGGGAGGAGCTGCGGATGCTCATCTTCTCCCGTTCTCACTTAGCTATCTTTTTGCCGGAGACCATGCTGGGCGCGTGCCCCCTGCCCACCCTCCTGCGGGTATAAGGGTTTTGCGATCCCACCATCATGGGATGGGGGCTGGGCAGGAGGATGTGCCATTTACACCTGGCATGATGTATCCATTCTTCTCTTTGCTTTAAATACCTTTCAGGCAGTAGCTGTGGAGCTGCACCTGCATAGGATGTATACTGTTATTTCCGCGTATATTCCACCGTCAGCCGACTTCGACGGGGGGATCTTCCGCCGCGTCGTAACACGGTTGCCGAGGACCTTTCTCTTGCTCGGGGATCTGAACAGTAGACACCCTGTTTGTGAATATTACTCGATTAATCCCTGGGAGCAGTTCCTAGCCGACCTGATTGACGAGCTGGAGATAGGTGTCCTAATTGTCGATGAATTTACGCATCACTGCCCGAGAACCGCTTCATTTTCTTGTCTCGATCTATCCTTGTGCTCTCGGGATTCACAGTCTGATTTTGGGTGGGGGTTAGTCGATGACCTCCGCGGTATTTCTCTTTAAGCCTAACGAATGGGCTGTTTGATTCCTGCGACTGACTTTGGTGGCAGTCACCAGATGAGCGAGGGGAAAAAAAAAGGACAAAAAAAAACACCCCTTGGCCCCGATATTTGCTGGAGGACCCGCCTTTCTGTGGCTTCCACCCACACTCCCAGCTCTAGCTTCACCAGATCTCTCCTTATAAACCTGTGAGAATAAATTGATATGTTGTCAGACCAAAGTGAGGGGGAATATTTTGAGTGCCATATAACCAGCGAGTACCATTTCTGCATTTATTTGAGGGTAGAGAGTGTAGGTCTTGCCCCTGAATGTGTTTTTTTTTTTTTGGCGTATGCATAAAGAGACATAGGTTGGGCAAAGAAGCGAGGGAGAACTTAAGCATATGATTGTTGTTTTTTTAATGGTTGGAGTCTTATCACCGATCTGCACTCACTTAAGCTGCCTTTATTTCTTAGTTGGGGCCTCCTGATTAACGTGGGCTCCGAACCACGTCTATCTGCAGCCACCTGGCTTAACTTAACTTCGCTATAATCGGAAGCGGTGTCTTCACTCCACTAAATCCCCCCTTCCCCACACACACACACACACTTTCTATCCTTTAACTCATCCCCCACAATGGGATGTGCGGTGTAGCATGTACAAAGAAAATTTGCTGCTGTTGACATCTGTAAGATATTTTTCTCCCGGCTCCAATACCTGCACGAGGATCTGCGTCGGTATCTCTTTAAATTCGAGAAAAAGAAGAGCTGCTTTTAACCTTCCTTGAACTTCTGTGGTTCATGGGTCCTTACAAGTGGAGGGGAGAAGGAAATTTGTAATGTACTCCAAATCTGAAAAGCAAAGAGAGATCTGCAGCATTGTTCTAGATTATTTGCTCCATTAGGAAGCAAAGCATTACCTGATCTGAGAGTAGGATCTCTTAATATGCTCATTTAGAAGAAAGGATTATCTTATGAAATACACATAAAGGTCAGTATGACAATCGTTGGTCCTCTTTGAGAGGAGGTGCCAGGAAGTATTATATTGGCACCAAATAGCCTTCAGGTGCGGAGGGATCTGTTCCACGTCAGAGGTATGTGGCTATAGATACCCATCGGCAGGATTCCTTGGAATAGTGTGTGTTGTGCTACGAAGACGGTAGAGGATAGAAACTAGTTTGTAATTACCTATGTGGGTGGTAAGAAATGTAAGATCGACCCAACCAGGTACAGGGTTGAGCAAAGCGCGTCCACCAATCGGTAGCCAGATCTCTACGTGCGCTGACGTTTGTGTCCGCTCTTGCTGGGATCAAACCTTGTACAGCGACGTTAGTAAACCAACGCCATTTCCACGCGACTACCCCGTAAGGGGCGTGGCGATTTGCCATCCTGGCCGCCGTGCTGACGGGATCCAGCGCCCCGTCCGGCCCCAGCTTAGCCTCTCTTCCTTCCTTCAGATAGCCTGTATTCCTATCCTACCTCGTCGCTTTTCATACAACCTCTCCCACAACTTTCTCTGGTCAGCCTCTAATTTCACAGGGTAGAAGCTGACCTTCTTCTCAGCCAATCGTCCCGGATCGGGGCTGAGGGGGGAGGGGACAATGTCCCCTAACCCCTGAGCTCCGGTCTGGGGTGGTTGGCTTTTAACAACCTGCTTCATCCCCACCCATACCTTCCTCACATCCCTTTTCCTCTCGTCTTCAAAATCTATCCGTTTTACGCCGTGTTCAAGGTGGAGCCGCCATGCCGAAGGACTGCCAGGCCACCAGGCGGGAGGGGTGGTCCCAAATGGCGGCGCCTGGCTCTGCCGGGCCTGTAAGCACCTCTTGCAGTGCGGGCTACTGCAAGAGGTGGTGAGCGATTGCGTCCCGTAAAACAAAGAGGGTCACCATGCCCAATGATGAAACAAAAAAACATCTCCCCTTAATTCCCCCTATAACAACAATGGAGCCGCCCTCGTGCAGCTCCACAGAAAAGATGGAGGTCCCCCTCCCTGTGCTTGCGCAGGGGACCCTCCATACCTCTTTAACCGGAGAGGAGGCTTACTCCTCTCCTACGCCTACGGGTGTAGGGGACTCCCCCTCACCCCCTTCTCTGGAGGTGCTTTCGGGCACCTCCCTATCTCCAGCGGCAGTCCCTCCTATGCTTTCTAAGGGGACTGCCAAGAAAGCCAGCAGGCAGCCCATTGCCGACCGCCCCTCGTACAAGCGGCTCGGTAGGGCAAACCCCCTTAGGGGGGAGAGGGAAGCCAGGCCCCTTCGGTCGCTTCCCTCAAAAGACCTGCTGGCAAAAATATTAAACCTTGCCGGGGTCAAGGCCTGTGCCTCCCCACTAAAGACTTATGACGCTGCAAAGGGGACCTGCGATGTCCTGGGAGGGGATGGCCAACTGGAGGCCCCTCCCGTGATAGACATGGTCCTTGAGGAGACCCAGCCTCAGACGGTAGGGCCTTCCATGGGGGGGAATCCGGGCTTGGCGCCAAGCACCGAACCCGAATCCGCCCCTATGCAAGGTCCTCATCAAACGGCTGTGGATTCTCAGGCAGGACAAGGAGGGGAGGGATCTCCTCCGGATGAATCCCCTGCGCCCACCGGGACCTTCTCCATTTCAGAGAAGGACCTGGCTGAGGCCGGTCCATCTGGTCTGGGGGCTTCTACCGGCGGGGGTGAGAAGCGGGTTCATTCCCCGCCCTCCTCTCCTAAAAAGAAGAAAAAGACAAGAAAGACGAAAAAAAGACTCGGGGCTCCTCTCCATCCGCGGGGGCTGCGGGGACGGATGGGTCTGCTGCCACTTTGGTAGGCGACCAAGCCAAGATCGGCAAATCCGGCCCCTCTACCCCCTCGTGTGCGGAGCTCCTGACCAAGACTAAGACGAAGAATGCACAGGGCGGAGCCTCGATGACATCGGGGCCCCTCATTCAGAGGTTACCTGGCGTTTTCGAGCCCGCTGGCTTCAAACGCTTCCTCGTTATTCGCTCCACTGATGGCACCATGTTGTCTAAGGGCAACATGATCCATCAGAGGAGAGGATTAGCTAGTGCAATTGGTAGAGAGCCGAAGGTGACCCGTTTCTCGGACGGCAGCCTTCTGGCGAATGCGGCGAATCCCGCCGAGGCGGCCAAGATAAGTGCTCTTCGGACACTTTATGGCACCCCGGTGAGTGTGACGCCGCACTCTACCATGAACTTTGTGAAAGGAGTAGTTTATGCGAGGGAACTCGTTGACTACTCCATTGAGGACATCACCCTAGAGCTGGCCGACCATGGGGCGGTCAAGGTCGAACGTGTGATGAGAAAACAGGGAGGGGCTTCGAGACCCACCCCTACACTCTTCGTCACGTTCGACTGTGACAAGCTCAGTTGGGAGCTGCGGCACGATTGGGGACGTCCGGCCCAGGGGAGACCTTAGGGTTGGTGTGCTTGATCAAAGGGTTTCTGTTCGCCGAACGACCGAAAACCTCCTGGAAATAGGCGGATGAGATTAGTGCGAGAGAAAATCACAACCAAAAACCCCTTTTTTAATGCGTATGGTCCGAGATTTTTGTAAGATGGCGAAGAAGAATGGTCCTCCGTTTCGAAAGCTAACCTGCAAAATATGCAAAGTCTATAGATGGAGTGAAGACTTCGGGGGAAGGAGTTGCAAGGAACTCACAGATGGCGTCAGTGTCTGTGACTTCTGCGAACTCGAGAAGCGCCTGGGCGAGAGCATCGCTCAACTGAGAGAGGAGAACTCCCTCCTTAAAAGGGAAGTTCAACTCTTAAAAACAGAGAGATGCAGATGCTCAGGCGAGAAGGCTCCGGACGTCCAACAGCCGATTTCTTCTGCTGAAGGGCTTCCTCAACGAGCCAAAAAGAAGAAAAGAAAGAAGAAAGAAGAGAAAGTAGAAATAGAAGAAGAGAAAGTAGAAATAGAAGAAGAGAAAGTAGAAATAGAGGAAGAGAAAGTAGAAAGAGAAGAAGAGAAAGTAAAAGGAGAAGAAGAGAAAGTAGAAAGAGAAGAAAAGAAACTGGAAACAGAAGAAGAGAAAGTAGAAGCAGAAGAAGAGAAACGGGAAACAAACGAAGAGATAGCAAAGGAAGTCAAGAAGAAGAATAAGAGGAAGAATAAGAAGAAGAAGAAAAAAAAATTAGAGATACAAGAGGAAAGCGGCAAGTCGCCTCCGAAAGGAAAGACTAAGTCGTCCGCAGTCAAATGTGCAAGAGTCACCCTTATTGGTGATTCTCAAGCACGGGGTCTGAAGCCCCTGCTAGCGGCCCGCCTTCGCACAAGCGTTAAGGTGAGCTGCATCCCAGGTTGTGGGAATATGCAGGTAAGAGCTGAGGCCGAGAAGTCTCAGATTTCAGAGACTTCAGTCGTTGCCCTTATGGTAAGTGGCAACGACCTCTACCTCAGAGGAGGTAGGGTAGGCCCTACAGGTGAAATTATGAGGACAGTTATGGGCGCTGTCGACGACTGTGGACTGAAAACCCGCAGACGCGTCGTGGTGGGGATGCTCCCGAGGTGGGGTCCAAGCCGGACTGCCCGCTTGAGGAACATGTCGCTAAACAGGCGCCTTGCAGACCTCTGTACGGCTGAGGGTGTCTTTTTTGTGGACCCGTACGCCGTATTCTATGGTAGAAAAGACCTCTACCAAAGGGACGGGGTGCACCTCTCCTTTAAGGGCAAGGCGTTCCTAGCCAACCTCATCCAGGATGTCGTGGAGCGCACCCAAAGGAGTGTCCGGCCCATTGGGAAGGCGGACGTACGCCAGTACGCCCGAGTCACTCCCCAAACAACCTTCTCGGAGGTTGTTAAAAATGGTGCCACCACGACAAACAAGAAGCCGGGAAACGGAAGAGTATAGGGGGTCCTACATTAGGGGACTCCCTGAAGGTTCTTCTGTTCAATGCGAGGTCAATCAGGAACAAATTTCCTGAGCTCCGTGGCCTCGTAGCGACGGAAGAACCCGAAATGGTAGCCATAACAGAATCGTGGATAAAAACGTCAAACCGAGACTTTGAAGGCGAATTCACGGTTCCTGGCTACCAACTCTTCCACAAAGATAGGCCAGACAGAGAGGGTGGCGGTGTAATGTTGTATGTCAAGGATACAATCAAATCTACGAACTCCAACGTTATATCCGACCACGAGCTCCTAGGCGTTGACCTAGAGATCGGTCCTGCCAAATACAGGACCCTGCTGCTTTACAGACCCCCTTCCCAACCTGTTGAGAAGGACAGGGAACTGTACCAGCTGCTGGGTGAGCTGGTTCAAGGCAGAGTGTGCATCGTTATGGGCGATTTCAACAGACAAGTTGACTGGGAAACCAGAGCAGCCTGTGGCGAGAGCGCGCTACTCCTGGAGTTCGCCAACAACGAGTTCCTCACTCAATGGGTCAGAGAACCGACGAGAGGAGACAATATCCTCGACTTGGTCTTCACCTCTGAGGATGATATCGTTGAGGATATCTCTGTAGGCGAAGAGCTCGGTGGCAGTGATCACCAGCTAGTTAGATTTAGCGTCAAGATCCCGAAGGTAAGGTCTGTTGCCAGTCAATTAAAGAAACTTGACTTGAGAAGAGCAGACTTTGCAAGCCTTCGAGCTGGACTGACTGACGTGAGGCTAGAAGTGTGCGATGCCGTTGAAGACTCGTGGAATAGTTTCAAAACCACATTCATGAGTCTTCAATCGCGTTTCATCCCTCTGAAATGCCCCCGTCTGTCTTCTGTTCAACCTAAGTGGTTTAATCGAGAAATCGGCCAACTGCTTAGGGAGAAGAGAAATGTGTACCGGCAATCGAAGATCTCGGGTGACTTTGACGAATACCGGAGGCTAGCCAGGAGAGTGAAGTCCAGCATAAGGGCGGCTAAGCGGTCTGAGGAACTCCGAGTGGCGAGACTCTGTAAAGGGAATCCCAAGGAGTTTTTTGGATATGTGAACAGCCGTAAACCAATCCGTCGAACGATTGGCCCTTTGAGGAATGAGGAGGGGACATTAAAGCATTCAGATGCAGAAAATGCTAACCTCCTCAACGACTACTTCTCTTCAGTGTTTACTGAAGAGTGTGGTCCTATTCCCCAGCCGACGGATTCCTACTCGGGGGAAAAGCTGGAGGCAATGGACTTCACCGAAGGAGAAATAAAGAAAAAGATCGCTGACCTAAAGACGAATAAGTCCCCTGGACCGGACGGGTTTCTACCTAAAGTGTTGAAGGAAGTGTGCGATGAAGTATCACGACATCTGTGCGCTATCTTTAACATGTCAATCCGGACCGGATGCGTTCCTAGAGACTGGCGTGAGGCGGAGGTGACTCCTATCTTCAAGAAAGGAGACCGTAACCAACCGTCGAACTACCGACCTATCAGTCTGACTTCGATAGTCGGTAAACTCATGGAAAGCATCATGGTGGACAAAGTGACGTCGTATTTAGAGTCAAACCTGCTACTGAGGAGTTCCCAGCACGGCTTCCGAAGGCAACGGTCATGCCTGACGAACCTTGTGGAATTCTTCCACTTCGTTTTCAGTGAGCACGATCGGGACAAGGCGGTGGATGTGGTGTACCTAGACTTTCAGAAAGCCTTTGATAAGGTACCACACCGCCGCCTTCTCCGGAAAGTGCGAGCGCTTGGCATAGACGGAAAGGTAGCCGGCTGGATCGAGAACTGGCTAAGTGGCAGACGGCAACGGGTGGTGGTAAATGGACAGTCTTCTGAGTGGGTGCCCGTTACTAGCGGGGTGCCTCAAGGTTCTGTCCTGGGACCACTACTATTCATCATCTACGTCAACGACATGGACGGTGACATGGTTGCCAAGATTTCCAAATTTGCCGACGATACCAAGCTTGGTATGAACGTTGCAAAGGATGGAAATACTGCCCGCCTGCAGGAAGATCTTGGGAAGATTGGGGAGTGGTCGGACACGTGGCAAATGCCTTTTAACGTGGGCAAATGCAAAGTGATGCATATCGGCCACAGAAACCCCCAATCTCAGTATATCCTTAAGGGCACTGCTATTGAATCCACCGACACTGAGAAGGACTTGGGTGTAACAATCACTAGTGACCTCAAGTTCTCGAAACAGTGCATTGAGGCGGAGAAAAAGGCCCAAAGGATGCTAGGCTATATTAAGCGCCAGTTTGGTTATCGGAACCAGGAGATTGTACTGTGCCTGTACAACTCACTTGTCCGACCGCACCTGGAGTATGCCGTACAATTTTGGAGTCCTTCATTGCGAAAGGACATCGCGAGATTGGAACGCGTACAAGCCAGGGCAACCAAGCTGATTCCCTCTATCCGACATAAAAGTTATGAGGATAGACTAAGGGAGTTAGATCTGTTCTCACTGGAAACCCGTAGACTGCGTGGTCAGCTCATCGAAGTCTTCAAAATACTTCGAGGGTTCGACAATGTTGACTACCGGGATATTTTCACACTGAGTGAGAACAGAACGCGCAATCACGGCTTCAAACTTGAACTGAAGCGTTACAACCGCAATCTGTGTGGAAACTTTTTTACCTACAGTATCTGCGGTAAGTGGAACGCACTTCCAGTGGAAGTTGTCAACAGTGAATCTGTTGACCAGTTCAAGTCAAGACTAGACAAAGTCTTGAAAAGTGGCCGTTTATGGACGCAAAACAATTGAGCAGCCATGTGCCCGCTCAATTGCTAGTCCAAAGGTACCCTCTTTGAATGGACCGTAAGGTCTCCTAGGGTACTTACTTTCCTTGTTACTCCTTGTTACTCCCTGAGTCGGTGCGTGCCAGTTGGTACCGCTACCGCGTGAAGGCATTCGTGCCACTGCCGCGGCGGTGCTATTACTGTCACCGCTTCGGCCATACGAATCGCTCATGTAGACGTGCAAAGTCGGGGTCACCCGAAGTCTGTGTAAATTGCTCCAAGGTCGCACACGATAAGTCCAAATCGTGTGTGGCCAAGTGTGTCAATTGCGGAGAGCCGCACCCTGCTTCTTCGAAGCAATGTGGTGCATATCTCCTGGAGAAAGAAATCCTGGCCGTTCAGGCCCAGGATAGACTCTCATTCCGCGAGGCTAAGGACTTGGTCCTGGCGCGCCCGGCTCTGCCTGGGACGTCATATGCCTCAGTAGTTAGAAAGGCACCCTCTGCTCCTGGCCCATCCAGGCCAACGAGCACGGTTGTTTCCGCGCCCATTCGGAGCCCTTCTGCGGGCTCTACTACACCCGGGCGCTCCCCTGGTAGAGCTGGCGGCAAAAAGGGTTCACACCCAGCCCCGGCTAAAACCAGGGCTCCCCCCTCTTCCCCCAGCGTGACCGTTTCCCGTAAGGCGAAACGGCCACGCGCCTCCACCGAGTCGTTAGACTCACAGGAGGCAACACCCCTGAAGATGGTCGCTAGGCCATCTTCGGGGGTTCCTAAAGCTGTCCCCCGAAAGGAGGACAGAAACAAAGGAGCTTCGGCTCCTTCGCCCACGCCCCGAGGTGGAGCGAGTGGCTCGGAGACGGTGGTTCCTCGAAAAGAGGGCCCCCCGCCTCCGAAGCCGCAGCGCCCGCCTAAGGTTTCGAGGCGGAGGGAGGAAAAGACTCGCATGGCGAGGTCAACCTCCCCCAATAAGTCCTCGAAGGCGACAGCGCCTCCAGCGCTTTGTCCGGCCAACAGCGCCCGGGGTTCTGCCCCCGGGAAGCGTACGGCCATTCCCGTGAGGGTCTTCAATTCGAGGAGGGCCCCCGCGTCTCCTCCGAGCTAGGCCTGGAGGGCATATTCCTTCAATGGAATTGCCGTGGACTCCGGGCCAACTGGGAGGAGCTGCGGAGGCTCGCCTCGTCCCGTTCCCCGTTAGCTATTTTTTTGCAGGAGACCATGCTAGGCGCGTGCCCACTGCCTGCCCTCCCGGGGTATAAGGGTCTTGCAACCCCACCACCGCGGGACGGCCGGGCTGGGGGATGCGCGGTTTACACCCGGCATGATGTCTCCGTTCTTCCTTTCTCTTTAGATACCTCCTTACAGGCAGTGGCTGTGCAGCTGCACCTGGATAGGAGGTATACTATCATTTCTGCGTACATTCCACCGTCAGCTGACTTCGACGCGGGGGACTTCCGCCGCGTCGTGGCACGGTTGCCGAGGCCCTATCTCTTGCTTGGAGATCTGAACGGCAGGCATCCTCTCTGGGGAGATTACACCATAAATCCCAGGGGACAAGTCCTTGCCGATCTGATCGAAGAGCTTGAGATGGGTGTCCTAAACGTGGATGAGTTTACGTATCACTGTCCGAGAACCGCTTCATTTTCTTGCCTTGACCTATCTTTGTGCTCTTCGGATGCACAGCTTGATTTTGATTGGGGGGTGGTCGATGACCTCCATGGTAGTGATCACTTTCCCATTCAAATATCATTTTCAGGGCAACTGCCGCCTGAGAGACCACCTCGGTGGTGCTTGGCACGGGCGCGGTGGCCTACATTTCAGGAAATGACTGAATTCTGTATCTCAGTCGAGGAGTTTAGGTCGGTAGATGAGGCCGTTGAGTTCTTCTCCGGCAACCTTATCGCCGTGGGCCTGACTACTATTCCTAGGACGTCTGGCTGTTTTGCACGCCGACCACTCCCATGGTGGTCGGCCGAGTGTGAGACGGCCCTCAAACAGAAGCGTTATGCCTACATGCGCTATAAGCGCCGCCCGAACGATTTCACTGTCGCTGAATTTCGTCGGGCTAGGGCTAGGTTCCGGTATATTTCGAAGCACGCCCGCCGCTCTTCTTGGCGGGCATATGTGTCTTCACTTAACGGGAAGACCCCTTTAGCTGAGGTGTGGAAGCGAGTCAAAAGGATTCGGGGCAAGTTCTCGCAGGACCCCCCTCCCGTTCTCCAGGAGAATGGGACCGCAATCTCGGACCCCGCGTCCGTGGCGGAATCCTTAGCGACCGCTTTCTCTGCATTCTCTAGCCGTGATGCTGCTCCGCCAGCATTCAATGCACGTCGTGATGTCGCGGAATGCCGCCGGCTGGACTTTACCTCCAGAGGCGGAGAACCCTTCAACGACAAGTTTACTGTGAGTGAGTTGCGTTCCGCTCTCGCTTCGTGCGCGGACACCGCCCATGGTCCGGACGATGTCCCGTACGTCATGCGTCGACACCTGGGTGAGCGAGGCATGGCCTTTCTGTTAGATCTGTTCAACAGGATCTGGGTGGAAGGTCTTCTCCCAGACTCCTGGCGAATCGCTACTGTGCTCGCCTTTCGCAAGCCGGGGAGAGATCACTCTACTCCGACCGGTTTCCCCCCAATCTCTCTAACCTCTTGCGTGTGCAAGTTGATGGAGAAATTGGTAAATGTTAGATTAGCCCATTTCCTGGACAGCGGAGGCCATCTGTCTTCTGCACAGTGCGGCTTCCGTAAGTTTCACTCCACGTCGGATGCTCTGCTCCGACTGGAAAATGCCGTCTGCGAGGCTTTCCTTCGTAGACAGCACTACGCCACGGTGTTTTTTGATCTGGAGAAGGCCTATGATACCGCATGGCGATACGGTATCATGGAGACTCTCCACACGATGGGGGCGAGGGGACGCCTCCCAATGTTTATATCTGAATTTTTGCGAGATCGTCGATTCCGCGTACGGGTGGGGGGAGCCCTCTCTGCCCCAAAGGAGCAGGAAGAGGGTGTCCCGCAGGGAAGTGTCCTCAGTGTCACACTCTTTGCCCTGAGCATCAACGGCATCACCTCGGTGCTGCCAGAAGATGTTCTCGCTACGCTCTACGTGGACGACCTTTCGATCTCTTTTGGCGCGGCCCAGATGCCAACTCTGGAGCGTCGACTCCAACAGGCATTGAACCGCGTCTCTCGCTATGCCGAAGCGCACAGGTTTCGGTTTTCTTTGGCCAAGACTAAGGTGGTGCACTTCTGCCGCCATCCACGGCTTCACCCTGACCCAGATTTGTTTCTTAATGGGGAACGCCTGGATGTGGTTGAGTCGCACCGTTTCCTTGGTCTTGTATTCGACCGACGCCTCACCTGGGAGGCTCATATTCGCAGCCTTAGGGTCTCTTGTACCCGCGCCATGTCCATTCTCCGTTCCGTGACGTTCAGCGCTTGGGGCGCTGATAGGGCTACCGCCTTACTTTTTTATCGATCCTTTGTTCGCTCGAAGCTCGACTACGGATGCGAGTTTTATGCATCCGCAGCCGAGCGTTTATTGCGGAAGGTGGATTCGATCCACCACACCGGCCTTCGCCTTGCGACCGGTGCCTTCCGCACTTCCCCCATTGAGAGCCTGTTGGTCGATGCTGGGGAGATGCCACTCGCTCTGCGCCGCGTGCAGTGCATCACTCGCCTGTACGCGCGAGCCCGGCGCCTCCCTCAGTCGCCAACAGCTCTCACTGCATCCGCAGCTGATCTCGATGGTGCCTATGCCGCCGAGAGACGCCAGTCATACCCTAAGCCCTTTGGGTTTAGGGCCAGGAAACTCCTTCGAGAGGTAGATATAGCTCTCGGGCCGGTGGCGCCCCTGGTTCTGCCCAGGACGCCACCCTGGAGGGTACCACATTTGGCTATTTGTCGCCACGCCTCTGCTCCCAAAGCTTGTACTGCGCCGGGAGTATTGCGTTCGACCTTTTTGGAGCACACATCGTGTCACGCTGGTACCGTGCCAGTGTATACGGATGGCTCCAAGTCCCAAGAGGGGGTCGGCTTCCACGCCGTATCCCCTCTGTTTGAAGTCAGCGGGGCTCTACCAGGCGCTGCGTCTGTCTTCACGGCCGAGCTGGTGGCAATACACCACTCGGTACGGGAGATTACGCGACGTGCCCGGTTCGGAGACCGGATTGTGATCTATAGCGACTCACAAAGCGCCCTGAGTGCTCTCGGGGCATTGGAATCTCCGCATCCCCTGGTTCGCGATATCCGTGACGCCACGGTTTTGGCGAGCCGGGCAGATGTCGAGATTATCTTCTGCTGGGTTCCTGGACATGTAGGAATTGCGGGGAATGAGCGCGCCGATGAGGGCGCCAAAGAGTCCGCGAGGACTCTGCGACCGGACCAGCGTTTCGCTCTTCCTCACACCGACTACATGGCAGGAATACGGGCAGCTCTTCGGACTGCTTGGCAAAGAAGATGGGAGACGGTCGAAGGGAACTTAAAGTTGCGTGCCATTGCGCCGCGACTGTTCCCATGGACCTATCCCCCAATGCCGCGGCGGCTTCAGGTTGCTTTCTGTCGTCTCCGAATCGGACACACTCGTGTGACGCATCGCTATCTGATGGAGCGCTCGCCTGCGCCCTATTGCAACGACTGCGTCGTCCCCCAGACTGTTCGGCACATTCTTGTCGAATGTCCCAGTCTGGGTGATCTTCGCGCACGATACCTGTCCCAGTACCGGGATGGGCGGGGTCGCTACCGCCTGTCCCTTGTGCTTGGGACAGATTCGTGCACACTGACTTGTGGACTTGTTGACTTCTTGGGGGAGGCCGGCCTTCTCCCTATTATTAAGCAAGGTTTGTTTGTTTTTTTTTGTTGTTTTTTTGCATTTGTTTTGTTTTTTTTCTTTAGTTGCACGCTCCTGCGCCGGGGGGACCTCTCCCCGACGCACCAGCTTGCTTCCTTTCCCCCTTTTGGGGTGTTGTTGTTTTTTTCTCTTTAATTTCATTTTAAAGTAACCTAGAACTAGGCCAGTTTTAATACGGCGACTAATGCCCAAGTAGGCAGTCGCCAGATGAGCTCTTAAAAAAAAAAAAAAAAAAAAAACGCGACTAGCAAGAGCTCTTGATCTGAGAGCAAGCTCTCTTTATATGCTGTCTCGCATCTCTCTCCCACCTGTACCATCTCTGTCTTAACTTAACTCAGAACATGGTTTTAATGGGGCCCTAGTTCTCCGTTAATAATATATTCGCCTCTCTGCCAATTAGATTTCCCCGTGATATAATTGTTCATGCATTCTCCAACTTTCCATTTCCCTTGACAGTGAAGGGCCTCTGCCTATGCCGCATATGCGTCAATCGGCGACCAGAGCAACTTTAATATTTTTTTTTTTTTAAGAACTGAATCCTATTCCTGTGGAGGAAATTTGCCAACGGTTCAACGACCTCAGATCAGACCTGGTGTTGATGTACGACCTTAGAACGATTCTATTGAATTATGTGTTTGAACTTCAGACTCTAAAACACCAATATGAAAGTTTTTTGCCCGGGAAGGCGAGTAAATACATTGCTTTATTAATTTTGAAACATATTCTACCATTACTTCTGTCCGTCTCTAGTCTTTGTTCGATAGTTTGGCGGTTAAGTCGCGATCATTGATAGGTGAAGACCTGTTCGTGTTAGAGGGGTTCAAACCTAGTACTTCAGATTCCCAGTAATAGCCCTAGCATTTAAGACTAATATTGTATTCATCCGCCCCCTTTTTTTAACATTTGTAAAAAAAAACAACCCCAAACCCCCCACTTGTATGCTAATAGCGCCATCAATTTTCAAATTGCCCAGCATTGCTAATGTTTGCGGAGTCTTTTAATAGTAGTTTAAAAAAAACGCGAATTTCCTTTTATACAAAGACTATTGTTTTCCCTTTAGACTTTAGAAATCCCGGAAGCATTGAGTATCAACACTTCAGAAGAATCGCCTACAAAACTTCGAGGAATATCTGAAGTTATTGACTCAGTAGCGACCCCAACTACGCCAAATGTATGTAATTCTAAGGTTATGCGAATGGGTGATTAAAGTAGAGGGGTTGTAATAAAGCCTTCTCTCCTAGGATGAACCCTGGTTGAGACGCCAGGCTTCATAGTGGGGCATTGCTATAAAGGACCAAACCAACCAGATGGGTAGTTTGAGCTTAATTGTGCATAAAGGGGGCGAAATGGTTATTTTGTAGCATTGCTCGTTGATGGTATTATGGGGACAATGGTTTATGTTGCTTAAGATCCTCAGACCCATGAAATTTGTTAAAAGTAAATTATTCCTGGTTTATGCTCATAATTGCTTCCTTTTCAGCGGAAGAGGAGGGCAGCTTTGGAACAAAGCAATGTGCTGAGGAAAATCAAAGCAAGGACTTGAAAAAGTATTTATAATTTCTTATAATTAATCGGCTTGTTGATTACACTATATGTCTCCCTTATCCTAAATCCACTTTAAAATTGCCGTGATTTTTATTAAAATGTAATTTTGTATCACCTTTCTATTAATCTGCTACCGAATGTAAGACAAAGTGCTTACATTTTTCGTTCTAGGGGGTGGCCCAGATTTGACATTTCAGAAATGATCCATTCAACTAAGAAATGGAAGTACCATTATAAAAGCATTTTCTTTAGATAGCAAATGTCTAACTAATGGGTGGTAGGCCATTTTAAAGATGGTTTTCTATGGTTGCTAAAGAATGTCAAATAAAGCGGGGGGGGGGGGGGGTAAACAAATTTATTACTTTAAAGAATGTCAAATGAATGGGGAGGGACATTTATTACAAACTTTTGTCCTGGGTAATGTAAGGTAAACATGACATACCTGGTACAAAGGGGATGGGGGCTGTATGAACACATCCACTGGGATGAAAGGGTTAACAATGATATTGATACTCGAAAGTTCTTTGAGGAGTGAAAAGAATGGGAAGCAAATATCTTGAAATAGCAAGGATCAAAAATAATGAATGATATAAGAGTAATTCACCGCTTGTCCAGGAAAGACATAAATCACATTGTAACAAGGGTGTTGTCCTAAACTCCCCTCAAAAGCTTTTTCAAGAGCTCGTAAAAAAAGATGAGGGGGGGGGGCCGTTGTTTGGTTTTATTAGCAGTTTATGATTATGTTTCAACTAAAGTATTTTACAGACAAAAAGCACATTAAAAATAAATGACCGACGTTAACGGAGAAAACAGAACACTAGTCATATAGGGTGTAGTATCGCTTCCCCAGAGTCACGAAATTCATTGCCATCAATTATGGATCTACTATCAAATCCCCCAAAGAAGTATACCCTATTTAACGGGGACTAAGTTGTGAAGAACCCGTCTGTCGGTCTGAAAAGGGAGAAGAGAAAAAAATGAATAGCCATCATTGGGTGCAAGCGCCTTGCCGAGAATAACCTTATAGATCCAACAATGGATTTCGCAAGAACAAAAAATTCGGATATGGCTTCTGAGACCATGGGCCCTAATGAAATTGGACAAGTGCATCGGAAAGATTCAATGCAATGTCCTCTGTCTCCACTGAGTAAAATTGGTTTTCATTGAAAATTAAGTTGTTTTAGTTCACTATATGTTCTCCAATGCGTAGAGAACGTGGCACTTTTCTTATAAACTTGCTAGATCATTAGAGATTTTAATTTATGGGTGTGCTTTAGCTAGTTTGTACAAGTTCTGGCTCATGGATTTGGCAAAAATGTTGATACCAGTTGGATTTTTTTTTATTCGAAACCACAAAAACCTAAATAGAACCTACAAGTGATCAAACGAATTTTTTTTCACTTTAGAAAGTATTTTTTAATGTTTATAATCATGGACATAAAATAGGATTTTTACCAATTATTTGAAGAAATTTATGTGTTCTGGATATTTTGTAGTCATCTCAATTTCCTTCATTTCTTGGATGTCTGCTTTAAGCCTAAGCTTTAAAATCTCTCTCCACATTGCTTCCCGATGTTCGCCATTGTTGATTCCTAGTCGTATTAAGGTTTCCTCAGTCATATGAACCAAAGCTTTGCCGGATATGTCATGCTGAAATGAAAATACTGCGTCGTTAATTTAGGAAGTTTATAACCGGTTTTTCCCAGTCAAACCCTTTTTTTTTTAATAACTATATGTATGAAGCGATGTGTATCTGGGGTATGGGTATTAGGAGCACTTGGTGGACATCATTTGTGAAGTTCTTGATTCTTGATATCTGCCAGCATATGTCACATGGGCGCAGCTACGCAACAAATAGTTGGCCAGCTATCTTCTTGTTAGTACATAGCGATGTGCAATTTGTTGAGGCGGAGGATGGCATCGAAAGTTTGTTGATGTCTATTGTTACAAGGAGTCTGTGTGTGGTTGTGCTTGGTCGATACCATCATAGATTCTTTGTGTGAGGTCTATAGGAAGTGTTGTTGCATAGGTGCTACGGTTTAGCGTGACACTTTGCGCCACGCTTCTCCATGTTTCTTGTTATTTTCATCCACCTTGGGTACCTTTGCATTTTTGTTCCTTGTATTTTTCCTTTCGCACTTGATTTTCAAATAAAGGATCAGGACCGATATCAAAGAAAGGGTTACAAAAGGAGTGCCTCGCAAAGGGAAAGATCCCAAATAGGACTTTCTAAATAACCTATCAATGGGAACAGAGTTTGAACTAGTCTTTTGGGGAAACTGGGGGAAATGGCTGGGTTAGGTGCTTACATTTTGATAACAATGACGAAGTGGTCAGTCTTATGATTAGAAGGAGAGAGGGTAAGGGAAACCATACCCAAGAAGTGTCAAGGGGGTGTAGGTAACATGAGTTCATTCACCCTACTTATACAAAAGGCTACAATCAACTGTAATGGCCCCCTAAAATAAATAAATTGGTAGAAGTTTAAGCACTGATCTGCCATCATTTAAGATGAGTTTTTTATTTCTAAATGGAGCCCTAACAGTTTAACATAGAATCTGAACCATTAGTAACAACAGCGTATGGCAGCTGCAGAAAAGATGCCCAGAATTGAGACTACTCCATCCAGTGACTTACCACACCAAATGTTGCTTAAACACGCTGTAATCGAAAGCGGTCTTTCCACTCAGCGAGTCTGTAGCCCCATAATGGCAACACGTGACATAACTTAACACCAGCTACAAAAAAAATGGTTTACCACTTTCTTCACAGGCATAAATTATACTCTATGGCAAAACATCACAAATATATTGAGTCCAATAGGGATATGTAGTCTACCCTCTATTCGTACACATCAGCCCTCACAATCCAAATATTACACTTTCCAACTATACAGAAGACATCACCATGCTCAACCAACACCCATGCATTTCAAGATCTACAATGCCACATTACCAGATTTGAGTTCTAGCTGCAATAGAACAATTATCTTTGCTCCCCTCCGCGCGGGGCATAAGTCCGACATTGTTAAGCGGCTCCACGTCAGCCTGATTGATGACCGTCCACAGAGAAGCGGAGAGGCTCAAGAACGGGATCGACCTCGTTCAAGCAGACCGCAAGTTGTCAACCGTTTGGTTGTAGGAAAGACCTTCCAAAGTGCTCCGAAGATCAAAATGACTGCGCTCGTAAAGAACATTTAGATGGACACGGTGTCCAGGGCCGTCAGGGAGGAGGGCGGCAAGTGCGTGGAAAGAAAGGCCTTTGCTCACAACCGTATGCGAGAAAAATGTCGGGATCACTGTCATCTCCTTCTCATATATTTTTTCTGATGAAAAAACCTTCACAGTCGATCCGGTCATGAACGAGCAGAATGACCGCATGGTAAGCTTCGGGCAGGACGCCTCCGAGGTCCGCTACTTGTCCACGACCAAGCACCCGGCCTCTATGAGTATGCTCGGCGTCGTGGCTTCTAATGGCGAGAAGATGCCGCCTGTGTGGTTCGCGGCCGATTACAGCTACATCTTGGCCACGCAAGTCGTGCCCTGGATGAGAAAGATCACGAAGAGGTGAACTACTTCTTTCAGCATGATGGTGGCCCAGCCCACACGACCGTGCAAGAGTTGTTGGGGTCGAACATGAACCTCTTTCTGGTCGTCCAACCTCAATCCCCTTCGACGATAGCGTATGGGCGCATGCCGAGGGCAAGTCCTGCAGGGTCCGCCAGAGCAAAGTCAACGAGCTCGAGTTCTCCATCAACTGCGTGTGGGCCAACATGAGGAAGGACTTCGTCCGGAACATGTGCGCGGCTTTCAGGTCTCGCCCGAAGCGCGTGCTCACCTCCGAGGGCGGTCACATTGATTAATATTACAATATAACACATTTCTGTGTTAAAACAATAAAAACGTGTCTATCTGCATCAAAACTATCATTTTGTCCTTTGTTGAGAGCGTCGTAACGTGAGTAAAAGGACTTTTGCAATACCCGGTATGACATCATGAGTACCTGATCTTGCATTCACAGACCTATACATTAAAAAGAATTCCTCCCCATAAAACATCCTTTAGACCTTTACGCAGGCAGTTTTTGTACAATACTCAAAAATGAAAAACATCTGTACATGGTAGCACCAGGAGCCTAATACAGCTCAACATATATTCACAACACTTGCATACCTGATAAAATATCTAGATACATCAAATATGGATCTTTGGGAGAACCAGTCCAGTTGGGAAGTTCGCTTACGCTGCTGAGTAAAAAGACAATTCCTAAGGCACAGACAAAAATGAACAAAAGTGTTAGTGGGTCATGGTATCAGCAAGTTGGTGGCAGTAGTTGATAATGCATTGGTGACAACAGTTAAAGAGAGGGGGTGGAATGGTGTCAGTAGTTGAAGAGAGGATATGCATTGGTGTCAGCAGTTGAGAGAGGAGATGCATTGGTTTCAGCAGTTGAGAGAGGAGATGCATTGGTGTCAACTGTTGAAGAGAGGAGATGCTTTGGTGTCAACTGGTAGATGAAGATATTTTTGTATTTAATTTTTATGATTGCTAGTAATGGGGTTGGTGAGTAGCAAGTAAGAGCACCTGCATAGGCTGCCCACATGCTACTAGTGGATCAGAGTCAATACGGACCATTTAAAGCCATATAGGTTATTTACTCTGGTATAAATGACATTCAGTTAAATAGAAGTAGCCAAAGACTTCCATGGTGATTTCTTTTTTAAAGAGCGCATCTGATGACTGCCTACTAGTACAAAAGTCGCCCCAATCACGTTACAGCCTAATACTAGGCTAGATTAAAAAAACAAACATGCAACCAAATAAAAATACAAGAAAAATAGGAAGAAGGAAGCACGCTCCGGTGTCGGGGGCAGGCCAGACTCTCCCCGTCCCGAGTACAAGGGGTTGCGACCCCGCTCGTCCCAATACGGGGAGAAATAACAGTATGCGATAATCCAGACTGGGACATTCAATAAGAATGTGCCGAAGAATCTGGAGGAGAGGGCAGTCATCGCAATAAAGTGCAGGCGGTGCGTCCCGCGAGTGTGTCCAATTCGAAGACGACAGAAAGCAGCAACCTGAAGCCGTCGCGGCATTGTGGCTAGGTCGAGGGGAGCAGTCGCGGCATTCCTGACATATAATTGGTGTGAGGAAGAGAGAAACGCTGGTCTGGTCGCCAAGTCATCGCAGACTTTGGCGCCCTCATTCCCCGCAATTTCCACATTTCGAGGAACCCAGAAGATAATCTCGACATCCGCCCGGCTCGCGGCAACCGTGGCGTCACGGATACCGCGAACCAGGGGAGATTTCAATGCCCTCTCCGCATCTGTATACACTGGCACGGTTCCAGCGTGACATAAGGTGCTCCAAAAAGGTCGAACGTAATACTGCCGCCGCTGTAGAAGCTTTGGGAGCAGAGGCGTGCGACAAATAGCCAAAGGTGGTACCCTCCAGGGTGGCATCCTGGGCAAAACCAGGGGCACCACCGGCCATAGAGCTATACCTAGCTCTCGAAGCAGTTTCCTAGCCCTAAACCCAAAGGGCTTAGGGTATGACTGGCGTCTCTCGGCGGAATAGGCACTGTCGAAATCAGATGCGGATGCAGTGAGAGCTGTTGGCGACTGAGCGAGGCGCCGGGCTCGCGCGTACAGGCGAATAATGCACTGTATACAGCGTAGAGCAAGTGGCATCTCCCCAGCATCGACAAGTGGGTTCACAATGGGGGAAGTGCGGAAGGCCTCGTCGTCAGTGTGGTTGATCGAGTCCACATTCCGCAATACACACTCAGCTCCGGATGCATAAAACTCACATCCGTAGTCGAGCTTCGAACGAACAAAGGATCGATAACAAAGTAAGGCAGTAGCACGATCAACGCCCCAAGCGCTGAACGTCATGAAACGAAGAATATCCATGTCAGGGGTACAAGAGACCCTAAGGCTGCGAATATGACCCTCCCAAGTGAGGCGTCAGTCAAATACAAGACCAAGGCAACGGTGTGATTCAACCACTTCCAGGCGTACCCCATTGAGAAACAAGTCTGGGTCAGGGTGGAGCCGTGGATGGCGGCAGAAGTGCCTCACCTTAGTCTTAGCCATGGAAAACTGAAACCTGTTCGCTTCGGCATAGCGAGAGACGCGGTTCAATGCCTGTTGGAGTCGACGCTCCAGTTTGCATCTGGGCCGCGCCAAGAGATCGAAAGGTCGTCGACGTAGAGCGTAGCGAGAACATCTTCCGGCAGCACCGAGGTGATGCCGTTGATGCTCAGGAAAAAGAGTGACACTGAGGACACTTCCCTGTAGCACACCTTCTTCCTGATCCATTAGGCCGGAGAGGGCTCCCCCCACCAGTACACGGAATCGACGATCTTGCAAAAATTCAGAAATAAAGATTGGGAGGGTCCCCTTGCCCTCATCGTGTGGAGTCTCCATGATACGGTATCACCATGCGGTATCATAGGCCTTCTCCCGATCGAAAAACACCGTGGCGTAGTGCTGTCTACGAAGGAAGGCCTCGCAGACGGCACTTTCCAGTCGGAGCAGAGCATCCGACGTTGAGTGGAACTTGCGGAAGCCGTACTGTGCAGAAGACAGATGGCCTGCGCTGTCCATCAACTTGCACACGCAAGAAGTTAAGAGAGATTCGGGCGGAAACTGGCGAGGTCCGAGATTGCAGTCCCATTCTCCTGAATCCTTTTGGCTCGCTTCCACACCTCTGCTAGAAGGGTCCTCCCGTTAAGTGAAGACACGTATGCCCGCCAAGAAGAGCGGCGGAGGTGCTTCGAAACATACCGGAACCTAGCCCTAGCTCGACGAAATTCTCCGACATTGAAATCATTAGGGCGGCGCATGTAGGCATAACGCTTCTGTTTGATGGTCGCCTCACACTCGGCTGAACAACACGGGAGCGGTCAGTGTGCAAAACGGCCAGACGTTCTAGGAATAGTAGTTAGGCCTACAGCGATGAGGTTGCCGGATAAGAACTCAATGGCTTCATCTACCAACCTAAACTCCTCGACTGAGACAGAGAAATCAGTCATTTTCTGAAATGTGGAACACCGGGGCGAGCTCTCAGGCGGCAGCGGTCCAGAAAATGATATTTGAATGGGAAAATGATCACTATCATGGTCATCGACTACCCCCCACCCACCCAAAATCAGGCTGTGCACTGGACATCACAAGGATAGATCGAGACAAGAAAATGAAGCGGTTATCAGGTAGTGATGTGTCAACTGATCCACATTTAGGACACCTATCTCCAGCTTGTCAAGGACCTGACCCCTGGGATTGATCGAGTAAACTCCCCAAATAGGATATCTACCGTTCAGATCCCTGAGAAAGGGCCTCGATAACCGTGCCACGACGCGGCGGAAGAGCCCCGCGTCAAAGCGGGGGATTAGTATGGCCAAAGCGGTGGTAGTAGTAGCACCTCCGCGGCAGTGGCACAAATGCCTTCACGCAGTAGCGATACCAACCGACTCAGGGAGCTTGTCACAGTCGAACGTGACGAGTGTAGAGGTGGGACTTGAGGCCCCTCTCTCTTTTCTCATCACACGTTCAACCTTGACTGCTTCATGGTCGGCCAGCTCTAAGGTGATGTCATCAATGGAGTAGTCCACGAGTTCCCTGGCATAAAGCACTCCTTTCATAAGTTCATGGTAGAGTGCGGCGTCACACTTACCAGCGTGCCATCAAGTATACGAAAGACAGTAATCATGGCCACCTCTGAGGGATTCGACGCATTTGCCAGAAGGCTACCGCCCGAAAAACGGGTCACTTTCGACTCTCTACCAATTACAATAGCTAGAGCTCCCCTCTGATGGATCATGTTGCCTTTAGCCAACGTGATGCCATCAGTGGAGTGAATAACGAGGAGGCGTTTAAAGCCAGCGGGCTCGAAAACACCGGGTAACCTCTGAATGTCCACTCTGAGCACATTTGGTCTTAGTCTGGGACTCCATACCCGAGGGCAAAACGGGGCCGGACGTACTGATTTTGGCTTGGTCGCTTACCAAAACGGCAGCAAACCCGTCTGTCCCAGCGTCTCTCACGAAGGAGAGGAGCCTCGAGTCCCTTTGGTCTTTTTTTCTATTAGTGGAGGGTGGGGAATGAACCCACTTCTTCCCTAGGGCAAATGGACTGGCCTCAGCAAAATCCTTCTCTGAAATGGAGGTCTTGGTTGTCACAGTGGCAACAGCCACGGGAGGGGATCCCTCCTCTCCTTTAAGGCCTTGGGGGCATGAGCTGTCTGAGGAGGACTTTGCACAGGGGCGAACTCGGGTTCAGTACTTAGCACAGATCCCAGGTTTGACCCCATGGAAGTTCCTACCATCTGGAAATGGGGCACCTCAAGGACCAAGTTCATCTCAGGGGGGGGGGGGGTGCTCCATGTGGCTATCCCCTCCCAAGACATCACTGATCACATTCGAGGAACCTTTTCTCTTGTCTTAGGCTGGCGTCTGTCGGGTAAGAGAAGCGGGCAGGTATAATGACCCCCTGCAGGCTGGTAGCACACGCATGCAGGAGATTAAAGGGCACGTGATGACGGGCCCTGCTATCCTTTGCTCCCCTAAGGGGGCTGGCACTAACGAGCCCAGTGCGAGTGGTCAATTATGGGCTGCCTGCCTGCTTTCTTTGCAGTCCCCTTAGAAAGTAAAGGGTGGACTGCCGCTGGAGAAAGGATGTTGCTCAAGGGTGACTCCAGAGAAGGCGGTGAAAGCACAGGGGTAAACCTCCTTTTTCTACTTTGGAGCTACCCAAGGGTGGCTCCGATGCTGGTAAAGGGAAAAGGGAGATAAATTCGTTTTTTAGTTTTCCATCTTAGGGTATGGTGACCCTATAATTATCACAGGGCGCAAATGTTAATCACCCCATGCAGCAGCCCATCGGTGTGGCAGCTCCACCTTAGGCAAGGGGTAAAGTCAATAGACTGTGAAAAGGAGAAAGGGGATCTGAAGAAGGTGAGTGTGGGGTGAAGCAGGTTATTAAAAAAAACACCATCCCAAACCAGAGCTCAGGGGTAATTTTCCCCTTCCCCTTCAAAATCCCGATCCAGGATAGTTGGGTGAGGGGAAGCTGGTAGGTGACTACCCTGTGAAATTAGAGGGTGACCAGAGAAAGTTGTGGGAGAGGTTGTAGGGAAAGTGAGGAAGTAGGGTAAAAACACACTGTCAGAAAGGGGTTAGAGGCTAAGCTGGGGCTGGATGGGGCACAGAGTCCTGTCAGCATAACGGCCAGGAAAACAAATCGCCGTGCCCCTTACAGGCGACAAAGAAATGGTGCGAATCGACAAATTCCAGGCAAACCACCCATTTAGAAACAGGTCTGTCTCGGGGTGGAGCTGTGGATGGTGGCAGAAATGCACCAGAGTTGGCATCAAGGCTGCACCAAAAGAAATCAAAGGGTGGTCCACAAAGAGATTGGCCAGAGAGGGCACCCTCCAACCATACAGGGAATTGATGATCTTGCAAAAATTCATAAATAAAGATTGGGAGGCTTCCCCTCATCCCCATCGTGTGAAAAGTCTCCATGATGCTGTAACGCCATGTGGTATCATAGGTCTTCTCCAGATCAAGAGACACCATGGTGTAGTGCTGTCTATGAAGGAAGGACTACAAACAGCATTTTCTTGTCAGAGCAGAGCACCAACGTGGAGTGAAACTTGCAGAAGCCGCACTGTGCAGAAGACAGATGACCTCCCCAAAAAGACTAATCTTAACATTTACCAATTTCTCCATCAACTTGCACACGCAGGAGATTAGAGAGATTGGGTAGAAACTGTGGTAGAATTATCTCTCCCTGGTTTGCGAAAAGCAAGCACAGTAGCGATTTGCCAGGAGTCTAGAGGATACCCTGTACCTAGATCCAGTTGAACAAATCCAACAGAAAGGCCATGCTTCGCTCACCTAGGTGTTGAAGCATGGCATATCGGACATTGTACAGACCAGGGGCATTGTCCGCGCATGAAATGAGAGCAAACACAACTCACTTAATGTAAACTGACATTGAAGGATTCTCCACTTCTGGATGCAAAGTCCAGTTGGAGGCCTTCCGCCAACATTATGACTCACCAGCAAGAGAATGCGGAGTAAGCAGTCATGAATGACTCCGCCATGGACATGGGGTCTAAGATTGTAGTACCCTTCTCCTGGAGAATGGAGTGGAGTCCGGCAAGAACTTGTGCCAAGTCCTTTTAACTCACTTCTACATCTCTGCAAGAGGGGACTTCCCATTAGGTGAAAACACATATGCCCACCAGGCGGATCAGCATGCGTGCTTTGAAACACGAACTTAGCCCTAGTTAGATGAAATCTTTTGGGCGGAGCTTAGAGCACATGTAGGCATAACACTTCTGTTTGAGGGCTGTATGGCCATCTTGCACTCTCTAACCACCACAGAAGCAGTTGGAGTGCAAAACAGCCAAACATTCTAGTAATAGTAGTTAGGCACACAGCTATGAGGTAGCCAGAAAGAACTTGACGGCCTCATCCACAAACCTATACACCTCACCTGGAACAGAGACAGCATTCATTTCCTGAAATGGCAACCATTGCTCCTGCACCAAGCACCAGCAGAAAATATTTGAATAGGAAAGTGATCACTACCATGGAGATTGACCACCTCTCAACCAAAATCAGGCTGTGCATCCAGAGAGCACAGGGATAGACCAAGGCAGGAAAATGAAGCAGTTCTCGGGCAGTGATGTGTAACTCATCCACATTTAGGACACCTATCTCCAGGTCCTCCATCAGGTCGGCAAGGACTGGACCCCTGTGATTGATCGATTAGTCTCCCCAGAGGGGGTTGTCTACCATTCAAATCCCCAGGCAGTAGGCTTCAACAACTGTGCCACAGCTGATGCTGGAATGTATGCAAAAATAACAGTATACCTCCTATTCAGGTGCAGCTGCAGTGCTACTGCTTGAAAGGAGGAATTTATGGCAAAGAGAAGAAAGGCGACATCATGCCAGGTGTAAATTGCACATTGTCCCGCCTGACCCCCATCCCATAATGGTGGGGTAGAAAAACCTTTATACTCCGGGAGGGTGGGCAAGGGGGACACACCCAGCATGGTATCCAACCCCCCCCCAAAAAACTGGTACTCCCAGTTACCCCGAGTCTTTGGCAATTCCATTGAAGGAATAGCTTGGAGATGTGGAGGCCCTATGTGTAGAAGACCCTCATAGTAATGGCCATACGCTTTCTGGAGACAGTTCTGGGCGCTGATGGCCGAACAAGGCACTAAAAGCAATGTTGACTCTAAGGACTTTTGGGGTGAGGTTGGGCTTGTTGAGTCTTTTCCTCTCACTGCCTTGAAACCTTTGGTGGGCAGGGCTCCCTTGTTTGGAGGATCCACCATCTCTGACTCACCCAGTCCAGCCTTGGGTGTAGGTGTCCTTTCAAGGGGTGTTTGTTGCATCCTGTGAGTCTAACGACTCCATAGAGGCACCCAGATATTTGCAGAAAGAACCATGCTTGTAGGATGGATGGGCCAGGAGCATAGGGTACCTTTTTATAACATTGAGGAATAAAACCTAACAGGAAGTGCTGCTACATCAGAACAAGGTCCTTCGCCTGTCAAAATGGGAGAAGGGCCATGATTTCCTTCTCCAGGATATATACACCAATTTGCTTTGAAGAAGTGGGGTGCTGCTCTTCATAATTGACACACTTGGCCATACACAATAGGCACATATTGTGTACAGTCTTGGAGCAACTCTACATGTCTACATGAGTGATTCATATGGCCGAAGCAATGGCAGTAGTAGCACTGCGGTAGTGGGAGCCTGTCACAGTCAAACGAGACAAAGAATATAGGGGTAGGTCTAGAAGCCTCTTCATATTTTCTCATCACATGTTCAACCTTGACCGCTCCATGGTTGGCCAGCATAAAGGTGAAGTCATATATGGAGTAGTCCATGAGTTCCTTTGCATAACCACTACTTTCATGAAATTAATGGTAGAGATTTTAAGTGTCCAAAGTGCACTAATCATGGCCACCTTCGAAGGGTCTGATGCATTCACCAGAAGGCTCCAGTCTGAGAAACAGATCACCTTCAGCTGTCTACCAATGAAGCTAACTAATGCTCTCATTTCATGCCATCAGTGGAGTGAATAATCAGAAAGCTTTTGAAGCCAGTGAGCTAAAAAATGCTAGGTAGTCCCTGAATGAGGTGCCATGACATAATCTATGTTCTGATCAGTGCATTTGTGACTTTGTCAGTGGCTCCCTGCCTGAGCCGATCTTGTCTTGGTCACTTGCAAAACAGCAGTGGACACATATTTCCCCGGAGCCCCTATGGAATGGGAGCAGTCCCTAGTCCTCTTTGTCTTATTGTTCTTTCTCTTTTGGGAAGAGAAGGGTGGGGAGTGAACCTGCTTCTCTCCACCCTTGAAAGGCACCCCCAGCCTGGATGGACCAGCCTCAGCAATATCCTTCCTTGAGATGGACAAGGTCTTGGCTGTTCTTGTTTGGGTACCAGTCAGGGGGAAATCTCCCATTCCCCACTTATGAGTACTTGGGGGCCCAAGCTTCCTGATGAGAAGCTTGCACAGGGGTGTACTAAGGTTTAGTGCTTAGCACCAAGCCTGAGTTATTGAGGTCTCTTCAGTCCATACTGGGAAAGAGATGGGGGCAGGCACTCTGCAAAGTCAAAATCCACAACTGCAGGACTGCAGAGGGCACAGCTTAATAGGCCCTACTTTGCCAGGCGCCCCCTAAAAGGGTTGGCCATATTGAATTGCTGTGACCTGGAATGGTTGATTGTGGGATGCCTGCTTGTGTTCTTGGCACTCCCCTGTGAAAGGAAAGGGAGATCACTGCTAGTACAGAGGCGGAGTCTTCCATGGGCAACTCCAACAAAGGGGATAGGGGGAAAACCACTGCACACGTAGGTGAGGAGTAAACCTCCTATCTGGTAGTAGAGGGTTGGAGGGGCTCATGAGAAAGCACATGGGGATACTGAGAGGGGAGCTCCTCCAGCAGTTCAAGGGGTGTGTCAGTTTTCCTTGTCCTCTCCAACTCTTAGGAAAGGAGAGGCCACTCATAGAGGAGGATCTCCATGCACCAGCCCACTATTCTTTTCACTTGTAGCTATAGTCAGTGATGATAAAGGAAAAATGCATGGAAAATTCCATAGGATCAGAAAATTCCAGAATGTGATCATTTACACACTCAGTCCATGGTTCCAGCTAAGATAGGCTTTGACAACCCAGCTTGCTATTCAAGCAAAATTTTCCTTAAGCTTAAATCATACAAGTGATGCTGGCATAACCACCTTATATGTAGGCGTACTGGAAGAAGGTGAGCCGAGTCAATGGCTGAACATAAGCTGTGCCTAATACTTGCCTTAGCCAGCAAGCTTTTGGCCCTTGCAGCAGGTAGTGACCTTGCGGTGTATACTACCACTCAACTATGGATGCATAAGAGGATAAAGGTGTGGCAGGCAGCCAGAACCTCTGGGGATATAAGAGTAAAGATAGGTGGGTCTACTAACAAGTAAGGTGGGTGATCACCTATTATTATCATAGCCTGGTGCTAGGTGATGCCAGGATGGCATTCAGTCCACCAAGGTACCATGGCTAGTGGACTGAACTCGGTCCAAGAGACAACAATTCCTCCTTGTATGAAATGTGGGTGGGGAAGAGGTTGAGGGGATAGCCATAATAATAAATACAATAATAATGCCTAATAATACTAAATAATAAGAATAATATTACTATTAATAGATAAAAATAGGGTAGCACAGAGATGGGATGAGGGGAAACTGCACCAACAAGTTTCCTAGTCTCCATTGGAGAGAGCAAATCAATCCAGGGCAGGGCCTCCCTAATTTGCACTAAGGCGGGAGAATGTGCAGCTCTTCCAGGTACCAAGAGTAATAGGCTACAGAGGGTACTACCCTGCAGGAGAACAGAGTGAGATTGATGTATTCCAACCACTTATGGAAAAGTGATTGTTGATGAGATAATATCCAAAAAGACCTTATATAAAATAAAAGCTAATATTCACTATCTAAAATAATAATGAAAAGCTAACTGGGTAAAACAAATTTCATGCCCAGGAAGTAGGCTCAGTCTCCCAAGCACAAAGTTGTTATTTGATGAATAAGTGAAAACCAATGAAGGCACTACTACCTGAAAGCTTCTAACAAGACTTTTATGACGAAAATGGTGAAGTTTGAGAAGTAAAAATGCATTTTAAAGATATATAGAATACTCTGAGGCAATCAGGATTGGAAGGGCTTGAAATTCTTCAGAACCTGCCCAATCTCTGCAATTAAGCCAGATGCCCCAGTAGGCTTGGGGTAAGGCACACAATCCTCCAGATATCAACTATAGCAAGGTTGCTATGATATACCTGAACAACCACACATTGAGGGTAAAATGAGAGGGAGGGAAGCCATAGTAATGAATGCTAAAATAAACAATGAATGGAAACATGGCATTCCGCAAAAGGGAAAGGAGATGGAAGACAGAGAAAATAGAAACAGGATAAATTGAACAAGGCTATATTGTTTGAAAGTTTGTAAGGGAAGATCTGTAAAGAAAGTGGTGAAGATCAAGGAGATATATAGCCACATGTCCTCAGGCAAGCATTAGGGTGGAGAGGGCAAACTGTAGGTATTGGGGCTGGAAAGGCATGCACACTTTTGAATGTTACCCGACATTCCTTTGTGGGTTTGTAAAAGGATGGATAAAGAAAAGAAAGATGGGGCAGGGGAGGGAGAATGCAGACATATTAAAACCCTCTAGCCCAACTAGAACCCAGGAGGGTGTATAGCCTACAAAATTTTCCACTGGCCATGAAGACAGGTGAGATGGGGCTTTAAAAAAAATTGGCAAAAATAGAGTAAAATGAAAATGTCTAGAAGGAATAAAGCCCAGGTAGTCTCAATCTAGTTAGAGACTATCAGTGCTATGAAAGTTTGTTGCTCTTCTAATTACCAAGTGTATGATTCTAGTTAGGGGATCTCCTAGTGGGTAATAATGATAATAATAGATATTTGTGGTGAGGGAGCAGGAATTCCACCATTGTAGAAAACAATGAAAGCAACTATGATTGTATCTGTGAGAAAGGGAAGAAGCAGATTGCTGGAAACTTGCTCTTTCATTTAATCACAGGAAGAGTGAGTCTAAATAGAAAAATATGTGGAAGAATGGCTGATAGGGCCTTCAAGGGAGGTATTACCTCTGTATAGACTAGATGTTTGAAGAGATCTTGGGAATTAAATATGATACATATCCAAATTTTAGATGTGGTGAATTTTACTGTGAGAGAATGAATGAAACATTGTGTCACTTGAGGATATGGCAAATATTGTATGGTAAGGGTAGGTGCAGCTGATAAGTAAGGGAGCATACTTATAGCCATAGGGTTTGGAAGAGGAACCCTGATAATTGTCATCATTAGATGCATCCTGAATGGCTATTAAGTAAATAAATGCTATGAATGAGCTGTGGGGGTGTTACTCATTGCTTCCCTTTAGTGAAAAAACGAGTTCTTCAACAAACCATTATCAGATTTTTACAGTGCCCCAAGCCAACATTCATATACTACTTTTCAATTAAAAGAACAACTGCAATTCAATTGAACTTAATTTAGAAATCAAGAATATCAACTGTACAATTATAAAAAGTTGAGAATAATTCTGGAAGTAATCACTGCAATGACGCTTCAGCCATTTTTGGACTTCAGCAGTTGTCCACAGGTAGCAGGGTTTTGGTCTTGCCAATTTTCCCTGAAAAGAATATACAAAAATAAATATGTCTAAATATAATTAACAATATCATTGAAGAATCAAAAACTTTAATTGAAATGGCCTACCTTGGGCTTTGGTTGGGTTACGTCACTTCCAACTGTCATATTAGATATATAATACAGGAAATTTATATACAAAATTTGGTTAAAATTTTCTGAAAATTTAGATTTAGTATTAGGTTGATTTCCGTTAATTACTCCCATGAAATTGCTAGTCCAGGAAACTTGGAGTAGGAAGTTGGGGTGGGATGAGGATCTTCCTATGGAAATTATAAATAAATGGGAGGAACTGAGCTTAGAAGCGAAGGAGTTGGATACTATCGAATACCCAAGGGCGATATTGCACAGTGGAGAACCGTATGACCTTCACATATTTTGTGATGTTTTGCAAAAAGGGTACAGAGCCGTAGCGTATGCTCGAAATTATAGATCCGATTCCATGTTAATAATCTTTAAATCCCGCATCTCACCTATGAAAGAAAAGACCATAGCACAATTAGAATTAACGGCCATGTATGTGGCGGTGAAATTTAGCAAATATTTGAAAGAAGTATTGAACGATATTGAGATACAAAGTAGTTATATTTGGTCGGACAGCGAATTGTCTTTGCAGTGGGTAAGAAATAAAAATTGTAAAATAGTTTATGTACAAAATAGGGTAGTAGATATGGGTAGTACAGATTCCCAATGTACCTATAAATATCTACCTAGCGTTTACCAAATTTATAGACTCCCGATTATGGCTCCGGGTTGTTTGTATAGGTTTATTGTGGAAAAGCGTACATTTATACATGATATAATACAAATACAATAATATATAAATACACATAGGATAAGCATACACATTACACAAAGCGGGGGGCGCGACGGTGTAGGCGTGCAGCAAGACGCGGTGGAGTGTCCCACGCATGACTTGTTTGCTGCCAGTGGGTGGCGGTGGTCATCACCACCCGTCGCCCGGCAGGGCGCGGGCGGCGATCAGCGCGGAGGGGGTGCTGTTCTCAGCACCCCCAGCAGCCCTTTTGTCGGTGTGTGGCGGACCACCTGGGCAGCTCTTACTCTCGCGCCCTCAATAGGGCGCCTCTTACAGGGTGAGGGGATGACGCTGGCTCTGGCCTGAGGCGGGCGGTGTCTGGGCAGGAGTCGAGGTAGTGAACCGGTGGGCGCGGGAGCGGTCGCCGCAGCGTTTTATTCAGTGAACCCGGAGTGGCTAAATAATAAAGATAGATGGCCTCACCAAAAGTATGAGCCAGATGTCTATTCAGCGAAATCATTGTTAGCAATGAAATCTGAACCAATACAATATATACTCGGTCCAACAGAATCGGTAGTTAGAATAAATTGATGTGGGTAACTAAACTAGTTTTCACGTCACTAAAGCAATTCATTTGAACTTAGCCATGGACATGACAGCAGAAACATTTTTAAATATATTTAGAGAGTTTGTGGCTCCAAGATCCTCTCCAAAAATTATTCTTAGTGATAATGCCACAAATTCTAAACTGGGGCAGATTTGCTCAGTATAATATTGGAGGATAGTGCTCTAGAAAAAGAACTAGATGAAAGACAATGCGAATAAAAAATTATCCCCCCGAGAGCGCACTGGTTTGGAGGATTCTATGAAAGGCTTATTCGTGTAGTAAAGGGATTTTTAAGGAAAGTGCTATGTGGAAAATACATTAATATGGATGATCTTTGTACCTTAATAGCTGAGATAGAATCTAGAGCTAATAAAAGACCACTTACATATATCTATAATAACTTAAATGAGCCAGAAACTCTTCCCCCCTCCCATTTAATATATGGATAGCACCTTAATTCCCTACCTGCAATAACCACGTCACCTCAAATAGAGGAACTTACGTTTATGGAAACTGTTCCATTGAGTAGAAGGTACTATAAGTTATCTAAAATTTTAAAACAATGGTTTGAACAGTGGAAACATAATTATTTGGCCTCTTTCATAGATTGTGTAAATAATATAGGTGGGGATGATGGTATAGGTAGTGGTATTGAGAAAGGGGATCTAGTGTTGATACATTCTGATAAAAACCAGAAAACTGGTCGTTGAGTTTAATACAGGAATTATATAAAGGCCAAGATGGTGTGGTAAGAACAGCAAAATTAAAAACTAGATTAGGCAGCGTAATACATACCATTAATAAATTGTATCCACTAGAAATTAGCTATAATGATATAATAACAAAAAATTAATCGCCTAATACCAAACCTTCTGAATTAAAAAATCTTAATACAAAACCCAAAACCTTTAATAAGAAGGGACCAGTAAGTACACTGTGCCAAGAGTCCAGTAAGGACAAAAGGAAGCAGCGATATGCCGCTATGAAGTCGCAACAACAGTGGCAAACACTGAAAGACCTTGGTGACATCTTCCGTGAGTCTGCGAATCGTAAAAAGGCGAGGAAATGACAGGGGGAGGGGGTTAATAATGTTAATTGTGTTAATATTTAATGGGATCAAAGATTGGATTAATAAAAAATTAAAGAGACACTTGATTAATTTATTACAATAATTTTTATTCTTCTCTTAGGCCGAGGGATGTAATTTTTGTACTCTCGGAAACGAAAGTGGGATTGTAAATAGACATTCATTTTAATTAAGTTTCCTTGTTATAGTAAAGTAATTTGGGAGTAGTAGTAATAATTATTTGGATTAATTAACTTTTAATAAGTGGTCGTCATTCGTTTTGCGAAAGTATATTGTTTCGAGTTGCCACTTAGCGCAGCTCCTGGTGTACCGAGAAACAGTTTTTTCTTTCTGCTACTACGACTCAGTGTCAAGACGTAAATACAGAGCCAGTTAAGTATCTACTAAAAATTCTGCAAGTTGTCAAGTTTTGGTTCATACGGCGTGCAAAGCCGTATGATAATAAATTGACTATTTTGGTTTTAAGTCTCTTAAACATTAATGGATAAATAAGCCATTATCTCGCTCCAAAATCAAGAATAATCATAATTTGACAGGCTAAGTATATATTTAGCTATCTTTATTAATAATAGCTACCTACTAGGATCATTCAGGCATATTATACTTAGACACTGTGAATAGGATATTTAATAATCTCCTTATATAGCAAGTAAGTGGAGATTTTTACTCTTTTACTAAGTTTATATTACAGCCATTATTTTTCATTTAAAATTTAATTTAATTATTTTTCTCGTAGTTTCTTGTTCAATTTGTTCCCAGTGAACAAGTTCATAATTAAAAATTAAACAGGAAATTAGCGACAGCAAGTATATATATATATATATATATATATATATATATATATATATATATATATATATATATATATATATATATATATATATATATATATATAAATATATATATATATATATATATATATATATATATATATATATATATATATATATATATATATATATATATATATATATTTATATATATATATATATATATATATATATAAGAAAAAGAAATTTTACGCGAATGAACGGGTTGTTCCCACCCGCAAAACTTGTATTTGCGCTCTCTCTCTCTCTCTCTCTCTCTTGACTTTCCGGAGGGCTGCTACTCAAAATGCAGCCCTGAAAGTATCTGCACTACTTGCATATTGACGCGAGAGGTGGAGAAATTAAAAGACTTCTATAGAGCCTCAGAGGAGAGAGCTAAGGTCCTTGAGGGAAAGTTGGAGAAGCTCGAAGCCCTTAACGTAGCTCAGGTTCGATGCCTAGAAGAGGCGCCGCCCACTGACGTGTCGGAATCCCCTGGTAACCAAGCGGACATTCCGAGAGAAAAGGAGAAAAAGAAGAAAGGAGAAACGATGAAAAAAGAAAAAGAAGATAGTTGAAACAAAAGTAGAACCAAAAATAGAAGAAAAAGAAAGATAAGAATCTGGAGAGTAAAGAGGAAAAGGGGAGGCCTCTTCCACAAGGGAAGACCTCGTCTTCAGAGACCAAGTGTCCGAAGGTCACCCTCATTGGTGACTCGCAAACACAGGATCTGCAGCCGTTGCTAGCGGCCCGCCTTCGCACTAGCGTGAAGGTAAGCTGCCTGTCAGGACTGGGTAACCACACCTTCAGAGTATAGGCAGAGAAAGCTCAGATTTCTGATAATTCAGTTGTTGCTCTGATGGTGAGCGGCAACGACCTCTACCTCAGAGGGGGTAAGGTTGGCCTCAGTGGTAAGACCATCCAAACAGTGATGGGAGCCGTGGACGACATAGGGCTTAAAACTCGCAAACGTGTGGTGGTTGGGATGCTTCCGAGAAAAGGTCCATCCCGAACCGCTCACGAAAGAAACGTCGCAGTGAACAGAAGGTTGGCGGATCTCTGCACGGCAGAAGGAGTCTTCTTCGTGGACGCCTATCGTACCTTTATCGGTAGAGACGATCTCTACCAAAGGGACGGGGTACATCTCTCCTTTAAAGGGAAGGCCTTTCTCGCCAACCTAATTCAAGATGTCGTGGAACGCACCCAAAGGAGCGTTCGAAACAGAGCAAAAGCAGACGTGCGCCAGCATGCCCGTGTCACTCCTGGAACGACCTTCTCGGAGGTCGTCAAAAAGGGTGTGACCACGAAAACAGAGAAGCCGGGAAACGGAAGAGCGTACGGAGTCCTACACTAGGGGACTCCCTCAAAGTTCTTCTGTTCAATGCAAGGTCAATCAGAAATAAGTTTCTTGAGCTCCGTGGCCTAGTAGTAACAGAGGAACCTGAGATGGTGGCCATAACGGAGTCGTGGATAAAAATCTCAAGCCGAGATTTTGAAGGTGAATTTACGATTCCCGGTTACCAGCTCTTCCTGAAAGATAGGCCAGACAGAGAGGGTGGCGGTGTGATGTTGTATGTCAAGGATACTCTCAACTCGACGGATTGCAACATCGTATCCGACCATGAACTACTAGGTGTTGACCTAGAGATAGCTCCTGCCAAATACAGGACCCTGGTGCTTTATAGACCTCCTGCCCAACTCGTTGAAAAGGACAGAGATCTGTACCAGCTACTAGGAGAACTTGTTGAAGACAGAGTGTGTATCGTCATGGGGGATTTCAACACACAAGTTGACTGGGAAACCAGAGAACCCTGTGGCGAGAACGCACTACTCCTGGAGTTCACGAACAACGAGTTCCTCACTCAATGGGTGAGAGAGCCAACGAGAGGAGACAATATCCTCGACTTGGTTTTCACCTCTGAGGATGACATCGTTGAGGACCTCTCTGTTGGCGAAGAGGTCGGTGGCAGTGACCACCGACTAATTAGATTTGTAGTCAAAGTCCCCAGGGCAGAGCCTGCAACTAGTAAATCAAGGAAACTGGATTTGAGAAGAGCAGACTTTGCAGGTCTACGCGCGGGACTGACTGGCGCGAGGCTAGAAGAGTGCGATGCTGTTGAAGACTCTTGGAACAGTTTCAAAACTACATTCATGAGTTTTCAATCGCGTTTTATCCCTCTGAAATGCCCCCGTCGGTCCTCTGTTCAACCAAAGTGGTTTAATCGAGAAATCGGGCAACTGCTTAGGGAGAAGAGAAATGTGTACCAGCAATCGAAGATCTCGGGTGACTTTGACGAATACCGGAGACTAGCCAGGAGAGTGAAGTCCAGCATAAGGGCGGCTAAGCGGTCTGAGGAACTCCGAGTGGCGAGACTCTGTAAAGAGAATCCCAAGGAGTTTTTTGGATATGTGAACAGCCGTAAACCAATCCGTCGAACGATTGGCCCTTTGAGAAATGAGGAGGGGGCATTAAAGCACTTAGATGCAGAAAATGCTAACCTCCTCAAAGACTACTTCTCTTCAGTGTTTACTGAAGAGTGTGGTCCCATTCCCCAGCCGACGGATTCTTACTCGGGGGAAAAGCTGGAGGCACTTGACTTCACCGAAGGAGAAATAAAAAAGAAGATCGCTGACCTAAAGACGAATAAGTCCCCTGGACCGGACGGGTTTCTACCTAAAGTGTTGAAGGAAGTGTGCGATGAAGTATCACGACATCTGTGCGCTAGCTTTAACATGCCAATCCGGACCAAATGCGTTCCTAGAGACTGGCGTGAGGCGGAGGTGACTCCTATCTTCAAGAAAGGAGACCGTAACCAACCGTCGGACTACCGACCTATCAGTCTGACTTCGATAGTCGGTAAACTCATGGAAAGCATCATTGTGGACAAAGTGACGTCGTATTTAGAGTCAAACATGCTACTGAGGAGTTCCCAGCACGGCTTCCGAAGTCAACGGTCATGCCTGACGAACCTTGTGGAATTCTTCCACTTCGTTTTCAGTGAGCACGATTGGGACAAGGCGGTGGATGTGGTCTACCTAGACTTTCAGAAAGCCTTTGATAAGGTACCACACCGCAGCCTTCTCCGGAAAGTGCGAGCGCTTGGCATAGACGGAAAGGTAGCCGGCTGGATGGAGAACTGGCTAAGTGGCAGACGGCAACGGGTGATGGTGAATGGACAGTCTTCTGAGTGGGTGCCCGTTACTAGCGGGGTGCCTCAAGGTTCTGTCCTGGGACCACTACTATTCATCATCTACGTCAACGACATGGACGGTGACATGGTTGCCAAGATTTCCAAATTTGCCGACGATACCAAGCTTGGTATGACCGTTGCAAAGGATGGAAATACTGCCAGCCTGCAGGAAGATCTTGGGAAGATTGGAGAGTAGTCGGACACGTGGCAAATGCCTTTTAACGTGGGGAAATGCAAAGTGATGCATATCGGCCTACAGAAACCCCCAATCTCAGTATATCCTTAAGTGCACTGTTATTGAATCCACGGACACTGAGAAGGACTTGGGTGTAACAATCACTAGTGACCTCAAGTTGTCGAAACAGTGCATTGAGGCGGAGAAAAAGGCCAAAAGGATGCTAGGCTATATTATGCGCCAGTTTGGTTATCGGAACCAGGAGATTGTACTGTGCCTGTACAACTCACTTGTCCGACCGCACCTGGAGTATGCCGTACAATTTTAGAGTCCTTCATTGCGAAAGGACATCGCGAGATTGGAATGCGTACAAGCCAGGGCAACCAAACTGATTCCCTCTATCCGACATAAAAGTTATGAGGATAGACTAAGGGAGTTAGATCTGTTCTCGCTGGAAACCCGTACACTGCGTGGCCAGCTCATTGAGGTCTTCAAAGTACTTTGAGGGTTCGACAATGTTGACTACCGTGATATTTTCACACTGAGTGAGAACAGAACGCGCAATCACGGCTTCAAACTTGAACTGAAGCGTTACAACCGCAATCTGTGTGGAATTTTTTTTCACCTACAGTATCTGCGGTAAGTGGAACGCATTTCCAGTGGAAGTTGTCAACAGTGAATCTGTTGACCAGTTCAAGTCAAGACTAGATAGAGTCTTGAAAAGCGGCCGTTCAGGGACGCAAAACAATTGAGCAGCCATGTGCCTGTTCGATTGCTAGTCCAAAGGTACCCTCTTTGAATGGACCGTAAGGTCTCCTAGGGTACTTACTTTCCTTGTTACTCCTTGTTACTCTCTCTCTCTCTCTCTCTCTCTCTCTCTCTCTCTCTCTCGGAAAGTGCCCGCCCTCGATTTTTGTGGACGCTTTGTTATAGTTTCTAATTATGATGTTATGACGAAAAAGGATTTGCCGTTATTTTAGATTCCACACTGTTAATTAGAATTGCATCATTTTGAAGGGATTTTTTGGGGAAATTCAATTTTAAAGAAAATGTAATTGATTTAAATAGCATAGCATTGGGAGGTGAGGCTTATATGTCCGAAGTCAAAAAACACGGTATAAAATCTAGAGGCCTAATGACATGTGGCAATTTCCTTTGAATTCGAATCTAATGCTATGCTTTTCGAATTATGAATACTTCGGGTTTATTTAAAAATATCTGTGGGGTGGATTGGTGCAACTCTCCACACTTAAGGGGTGGTATGGGGGCAAAGTCCCCATTTCGAAATTACCTTAAAAATCATATATAATACAATATGATAGGATTGCAATAACTTTACACACACTTTCCTCATGAAAAAACAGTGTCTAAATAAAAAAATACTTGTTTTTAAGTACAAATATATATGAATTATCCAAAAAATCGAGGGCGGCCATTTTCCGAAATTTAACCTAGATAGCTCTATTTTTTTTTTTAAATATGCAAATGCTATATAGTGTATATCAAAGATATACAGTATATAGCAGTTTCGCTAATTAAGGCTGATAAATTTTTAATTATGATTTTATGATGAAAAATATATTGGCAGCCATCTTAGAGCCACATTGTTAATTGGAATCGCATCATATTGTATTATATATCACTTTGAAGGGATTTTATTCAGGAATTAAAACATCATATGGAAATTTCGTATTAATCAATTTTAAAGAAAATATGATTTATTTAAATAGCATTCGGGGGTGAGGCTTATATGTTTCTAGTAAACCAACAGTGCTGCGACGTGGTATAAAAATTAGAGGCCTAAGAACATCTGGCAATCACCTTTGAATTCTATGTAATGATAGACTTTCGAATGATAAATACAACGAATTCATTTTCAAATAAGAGGGTGCAACCAACAAATTAAAGAGGGGTATGGGGCGAAACCCCCATTTCGAAATTACCTTAGAAATTATATATAATACAATTGATGCGATTTTAATACCCTATCCAAAAAAAAACTCTGAAATTTGAAAAACAACCTTTAAATTTTTAAAAACCCTTGCTTGTTTCTAAGCACAAATATTCATGAGTATAGGTTTTAGATGAATATGGCAGCAATATCCTAGATAGCTCTGATCACAATAAACATAAAAACCTATATTTCGTTATTCAAGGGAATGAAGTTAAATACCAACGCGAAATCTAAATTTTTGCAGGCGAATTCCTTAGGCCTAAATCTAAGAGACGTTGGGAAAACATGTATTAAAAACAAAGAGTTAAGAAAAATATATATTATTGAATAAACAGTTAGATTTAAATGTGAATTTATAGAGTAACAGTTTATGATTGGATTGAATTACGCGTATGAATTAAATTTGCATGAGTTAACGAGAATGGTTTCACAATTGATAAATATGGTTTGGTAATTAGAGTACAACATATGATGATTGATAATTAGAACATAATTGGTAATTATATAATGGTTAAATAGATTGTATTATAAGAAATTTGTAAGTAGTAATTGTTAAATATATTGGATAATCGTTAAATAGTAATTTGTAAATTGAGTATAACAATTGATGATTGGTAAATAGATTGGGTAGTGTTAAATAGTTTGATAAATTAATTGTTAAATTGGAATTATAATAATTGGGGAATTGATTAGCAATTAACAATTGATTTATAGTTGATAAATAGTAATTGGTAAATATTGGTAATTTGATTGGTAATTATTATTTGGTAAATTGTTTGATAGATAGTAATTGGTAAATATTTTGATAAATATTAAATACCAAATATTAAATAGATTATAAATTGGTAAATGGATTTTGTAGGTAATTGGATGATAAGTGATTACTAGTTAAATGGGTATATATTAAATGGGTAAATAGATTATTGATTGGTAAATGTTTTTCTAAATATAAAATAGATTATAACGGAGTTAAATTGGTCTGTAAATGAGAAAAGAATCACGCATTAATTCGGGATTTAGGGGGAAATTTTTAGCTAAACAATTACAATTCCAACATTTACAGACCTGATTCACCGATGCGAGGACAGCAATGTGAGTGAGGATCTGACAGAGTCAATAAAATAAAACGATTTTTAAGTGGTATTTATTCCGCCTTGGTTAAACTCACTCCACTCATTACATCGATAAAGGAGGCAAGAACATTTCAAAACGCTCCGAAGATGATCGAATAAGATCGAAAGCTTAGCAATTTAGTTTGTTTTTACCAAACACATTAATTTAAAAAGGAGATGAATACTGGACAAGTGATCCACCATCTAAAAGATAGTTAGAAGAATAGAAAGTTGCCAAAGGAAATTAATTAACGCAAGATACACAATGGTCTTCAAAAAAATTTGCATTCAAGAAAGACTGCTACCCAACTATACTAATACTGAGGCAGCGAGCGGTGCTCGCTGCCTCAGTGTGCTACTTTGAGAGTTATATATATATATATATATATATATATATATATATATATATATATATATATATATATATATATATATATATATATATATATATATATATATAATAGTGAAACTACTGTATTGGAGCCAAAAGTTTAATTTACGAGACTAGTTTCGGTATATAGTTTATCATACCCTATTCAGTCGTATACTGAGAATGCGATTGTTACAAAAAGTCTATAAATAGCGTACAGATTAGAAAAAAAAAACACACAGAGAAACACAAAACGAGGATGGAAAGTCATTAATCAGGGGTGTGAGTCTAAGATCATTGACTAAGCTATTTACGAAGAGGGTACCGGAATGAAGGCTGCATTTTAATTGCCCATCTGACAAATTAAAATTGGGAATTTCTCCTATTAATATAGATTCTATTATTTTTCTTTTACGGAATTATTTACAATTATATATGATTTGTGCCTTTGAATAGTCATTTTGGTGGTTGGAATTGCTAATATGATTAAAAATACTGGATGTGGTACTGCCTCGTCTTACATCACCTTTATGTTCATAAATTCGTTTTGTTAAGTTTCTCACGGTCTCTCCTATGTAGAATGAGGGACAGTTTGTAGAGCCACACGGGATTAAATCTACACCTTCTTCATTTAGGCGAAGGGAAAGATTTAAAGATAGAAAAAGGGTCTTTAAATTTTGTTAGTCCTGCGAAAATCACTTTGTTCACTCCTTTGAGGAGGGGAGAAAAAGGGAGGGATAGACACTTCGTATTACTAAATTTGTTTTTATCCTTGGGAGGGAAAAGGCTATACTTTGCTTTAGATAAGCTTTCACTGATCACGTGGAGGGGATAATTTATTTCAATGAAGCTGCAGGCTATATATGTAATCTCGTCTTCTAGAAAGCAAGGGTCACATATCCTAAGTGCTCTCAAAAAACATACCTGGTGAAACGGCTCGCTTAATGTTAATATCAGGATGAGAAAAGAAATGGATATAAGAGTTAGAATGGGTTGGTTTTCGGTACACAGTGAAGCTAATTTTGTCAATGACTCTAACTATTTTTACATCAAGAAAGGATATCCAATTATCTTTTTCCCACTCTACTTTAAAATTGATAGTGGGGTGGAAGTCGTTAAGCGAGGAGGAATAAATATCCACTAATCTCTGTTTTTCTGAATCCACCATTCTTCATGAGAAAGGAGGAAAGACAGTCTGAAGATGATCACATAGATCGAAAGCTCATCAATTAATGTCAAGTTTGGTTTTACCTAACACATTTCATTTAAAAAAGAAATGGACGTAGGAGAAGTTGTTTACCATCTAAAAAATCTGCATATATATATATATATATATATATATATATATATATATATATATATATATATATATATATATATATATATATATATATATATATATATATATATATATATATATATATATATATATATATATATATATAGGTAGGAGGCCATGTTATATGCATGCGTTATTAAAGTCAACAGCTGCGGCAGCGTTATTGATTTTGACTTGCAATTTCTTGATTTGCCTTACAAGTCTCTTAACAGGATCTTCGAAGAGAGAGAAAATAGCTACTAAGGTCATCTTCAGGGAAATATGATAGTAACTCTTTTAATTTTATTATGGTATATTTATTGGAAAGAGTACAAAACATTAATATAAAATAATTTATACAATGTTATAGTAATAGTGTTGAAAGAGTAAAAAGTATCGCTGAGAAGTGAAAGGATTTAGTAGAAGGCATAGGTACATATAGTGGGTTCTCCTGGAGCATGTCACACAGGAGTTCAGCTTTTTACAAAGAAAATTTTTTAACATTTTCTTTTTACCCACTAATAGGGTTTTGTATATAAATTATTACATTAGTTTGCTATGAAAATGTTTGGTTGATTTTTGTTCATTATTTCGCATTTTAATTTCTGTTACGCAGGTTATTTTTAACTATTTTTATCTAATACATTTACAGATATCATTGCTTATTTATCCATTCTTATTTATTTACTTGTTTCTACTATATTATTATATTACACTAGTTCTTGATTATTACTATATAATTACACTTTTAGTTATCGCTACTTATTAATTAGCTTATGCTCACTTGTTTATATTATTGCTACTAATTAGTTGTTATGCACTGGTTTTTACTATTAATATTTATTATTCACATTAATAATAATACTTATTACTTATGTATTTATATTTATGCACTGGTTTTTACTATTATTATTTATTATTCACATTAGTATAATTTCTTATTATTTATGTATTTATATTTATTCTTCCGAATTTAACTTTTAATTTTAATTATTTAACACTTTTTAACGCCTAGATTATTTCCGATGTCCTCATCCCGCACTTAATGCTCTTGTAAGTCAACCCGTTCACTGTGTGTAAGCTTAAATCAGGTATATACATGGTTCCGGTGCACAGGAGACTTTCGATTTCCTTTGGGGCCCACGGCCCCTCAAAGGTCCACTTGAAATCCCCGTTTCGGATTCCCTGAACTATCTTCACGTGGTTGTTCTTTTCTGGACGACGTCCGATACTTCCGAAGATGTTTAGGTTCACCTCTTCCCCATCGAAAAAGTGTCCCTTTTCAAGGACTTCGATTTTGTCGGTGAGAGGCACTCCTGGATAACTGTCGTCATCCTCCGAGCAGTCGTCTGATTCTGTTTGTTTCTCCTCTTCCTCTAATTTCGCTGCTGCTCTGGTGTTCCTTTTCTTTTTGTTACGTTTTTTTCGGGCTATTTCTGGGGGCTGCTGGGTTTTCTTTTCTATCTTCTCTTTCTTCTTTTTCCATTACCTAGCTAACGTTTTCTTTGGTGCTCTCTGGTTGTTGTTGTTGTTGCTCTTCGTTTTGTTTTGGCATTTTCTTTGGGGTCACAGTCGGATCTTCCACAAATTTGATGTTTAGCACATCCTGAGACGCTGGGTTCGACGGAAACCACAGCTTCATTTTGACAACATTATGTTGGAACATATTGTTTAGCTCCTCCGAGAAGCTGCCGGGGCGTACAAGGTTCGCCAAGTAGGCGACAATGACCATGGTCATGATTTCCTTGCACTCAACCGGCATGACGAGTTTCGGAGAAGCTCTTTCCGTTGTCGTTGTGGTTGATGGTGCAGATGCTGCTGCGGCGTAAGACCCTGCGCTGGACTTTGCCTCCTTTTCCTTTTTTAGTTTTTGTCTCTTTTCTCGAATCATTTCTTTGCTCAGGGGACATCTCATGGCTAGAGCCCGATGTTCCCCTCCGCAATTTGCGCATCTCTCTTTTCCTTCTCTGCATTCTCTCCAACCGTGGCCGGTTCGAGAGCATGCCGCACAAGTCTGTTCTTTCTTTGGACAGTCTTTTTTTGCATGGCTTTCAAGAGCGAGGAAGTTTTGGCAGGTTTCTACAAAGATATATTCTTCTGCCTCAATCTGCTCTGGAGCTACCCGTAGGTAGAACCCCAGAAGGCCGTTCCTCATTGCTCTTTGTGCCATTTCGCTTCTGGTGAAAATAATTTTGATGAGCGACTTCCCAATTTTCTCCACTTTGGATATCTTGGCCCGTGACTGCTTGGAGATTAGCTTAGCCTTGATATCCTCGGTTGAATTGTCCAGAAAAAAGGGGTCGATTTTTCTCAGGATTACGGTGCGACTCACGAGTAATTCGTGGGAGACAATCGCCTCTAGTCCTATTTTCCGTAGGGGATCTTTCGATTCTTCCGAAACAAGGACCTCCACGTCCTTGTTTTTTCAACACACCGCTGCCCACCCATTGGTTGGTGTCTCGAGGAGACGGGTTAGTTTGATATTTATTTTGTCAAATATCGTTTTGAACACAGTTTCTCTGGTTGTTTTTTGTTGCCCCGCAATTAACTGGAGGGGGATCCGTTTGCTGTCCTGGGGGGCTAGGGGACCCATGTCCCCCCTGCGGGCAGTGCTGCCCTTCCCCCTTCTGGGCCTCGCTTGTGTCACGGGGAGGTGGAGGACCTCACTACACAACTGACGAAAGCGAGATTTGTATGTTAGTGGCGTTTTTTGGCAGTCCTTGCCAAAAACGTTTCCTTCTTTGCCGGGAGGAAGAACAAGGTCTTCGTGAAATTTGTACAAAAGATAACAATATATTAAAATTGAATGTAATTTCTGAGATATAATTCTCTGTCATGAAAAAATCTGATTTTAAAATGTAAAATATTTGTCCTCCTGTATGTCCTGGTGAACTAAACTCATTTAATATAAAAGATTAAAATAACTGAGTAAATATACAAAAATATGACCTCCGGTAGTACCTGGAGAACCCATTTCTTTTCTTACTAGTACTTGTGTAACTTTCTCTTCTCCACTCAACTTTATTCCTTACTATTAACTATTTTTTTGTAATGCTAAATTGTATATGTATTTTTTCTCTGAAATAAATATACCGAATTATAAGGACGAGTACGAGTAGAGTAGAGTAGAGTAGATTAGAGTAAGAGTGTTGTGCAGTGTCCCAGGTCATCTGGTCCTGGCAAAGGAGGAAACGGTTAGGGAAGGACTGCCAAAACGCCATTACCAGACAATCTCATTTTCGGCAGTTGTAGAGTGAAGTCCTCCACCTCCCTGAGAAGCAAGAGAGGCCCAAAATGGGGAAGGTCAGCACTGCACAAAGGAGTACATGGGTCCCCTCGCTCCCCATGACACCAAACGGATCCTCCTCCGTCTAATAGCGGGGAACCAAAAGCCATCAAGACAATCGGTGTTCGAAACAATTTTCGGCGAAATCAACATTGAGCTCACCCGTCTCATTGAGATACCAAACGGGTGGGCCGCCGTCTGCTGGAAGAACAAGGATGTGGAGGCCCTTGTCTCAGACCAGGCAAAAGAACCCCTCCGCAAGATTGGGCTCGAAGCGGTAGTCCTCCACGAACTACTCGTGGCGTACCGTCATTCTGAGAAGAGAAGATCCCTTCTTTGCGGATAACTCCACAAAAGAAATAAAGGAAGAGCTACACGCCAAACAGTCATGGGCAAAAGTGGACAAGGTCAACAAAATTGGCAAAACCCTGATCAAGGTCACCTTCGGCACCATCGAGATGGCTCAGAGAGCGTTGAGGGACGGCCTCCTGGTCTTTTACCTTGGCGTCGTTCCAGAGCAGATAGAGGCAGAAAAGTATATTTATTTAGAAAACTGCCAAGTCTGCCTGGCCATCGAAAGCCACTCGACAAAAAACTGCCCGACGAAGATACAAATCTGCGCGGCATGCTCCAAAACCGGCCACGGTTGGAGAGATTGCCGCGAAAAACAATTGAAATGTATAAACTGCGGAGGGGAGCATTGGGCCATGAGATGCCCTCTACGCAAGGAAGCTATCAGGAACAAAAGAGAAAATTTGAAACTACAAAAGGAGGAAAAAGCCCGAGCAAGCTACTATGCCACCGCGGCATCTACTCCCGGCAACGTCACACCAGCAACTGATAGAGTAACTCCGAAGCTAATCCTACCGGCCGAAAGCAAGGAGATTATGACTCTGGTCATAGTCGCCCACCTGGCGAACCTTGCGCGTCCCGGCTGCTTCTCAGAGGAACTCAACATGATGTTGCAGCACAACGGTGCAAAGAAAAAATTGTGGTTCCCACCGAACCCAGCATTTCAAGACGTGTTGAACATCAAGTTTGTTGATGAGACACAGTCTAAGACTGCCAAAAAGGCCACAAATAAAAAAGAAGAAAACCAACTAACCAACAACAAAGAAGATGGGAGCCAAGAACGTGTAAAAGACGATAGCGTTTACACGAAGAACAACCCAAAGGAAAAGAAAACAAAAAAGAGGAGGAACAACAGACCCGCAAAACAATTAGAAGAGGAGAGGCTGGACGGAGAGTCGGAAGACGACCAGTCTTACCCCAGAGTTCCCTTGACCGAAAAAGTCGATGTCCTGGAAAAAGGTTACTTTTTCGACGGGGAACAACTGAAATTAAAGATTTTCGGGACTACTGGACGTAGACCCGAAAAAAGTAACCAAACACAGTTAGTGAAGGGCATTAGAAATGGCGAATACAAGTGGACCTTTGAGGGGCCGTGGTTCCCAAAGGAAATGGAAAGCCTTCTATGCAGTGGCACGATGTACATCCCGGAGTCCAATCTATTTACAGTGAACGCGACTACCTACAAAAACATTAAGTGCCGGATGATGACCTCATCAATTAGCTAACAGTAAAAAGTGACTAAAGTGAAAAGTGCGGTAAATAAATAATAGAGCAAAAAGGATGAACGTGTAAATAATTAATTAGGAGAATAGATAAAAGTGTGAAATAGTTAATTAAGCAAATAGCTAAATAGATAAAAGTGACAAATAAATAATCAAACGAATATAAAATAATCAAGTGTTAAAACGCGTCAAATAAGTTAAAGTATAACATATAGTCTACACAAGTTCCAGTGTAAATAAGAAATTATAAAATTAAGATTATCAGACAGTGTAAAAAAGAAGTGAGATGAAAGTTACAATTAAGTAAATCCTGAAAACATAATATGTACAGTGTAACAAATATAGAAGTACATATCAGTAAATAAAACCAGCATATTAAATCCAAATGGTAATGTATAAAACAATAATAGACAGCAAGTAATAAGGTAATAATAAAAGCGTAAATAAGTGAATCCAAAACCAAAAGCCCCAAATTAGTGTAAATATTAAAACCCTATTAGTGGGTACAATTTAGACCTAAAACCTCTAAATTAACAAAAAGCTGAGTTCCTGCGTATTATTTCTCCAAGAGAAACCACTTTATGTATCTTTGCCTCCGACTAAATCCTTTCCCTCCTCAGCTATATATTTTTATTTTTTTAACACTTTAACTATAAATATATTTTTGCATTGTAAAAAATTATTTATTTAATGTAAAACTACTTGTACTGTTTCTTACAAATATATCATTATTATTATTATAAGGACGGCCGTATATTCGACTACTACGCTCTGCTGAGAACCTACGTATAAAGCATTTTTACTTGCTTAGTGACGGATTTTTGAGCACTGCCTACATAGAAGAACGCCTATTCTGGAAGTTTTACGGTGAATCCCGCTTCAACCTTCGAAAAGAGAGATATTTATTTTTCGTCGAAGACTCATAATTCAATGAGGGCTTAAGCACCTTACTGCCCTGCGTGCGAACTTGCTCGGATGACTGCCATTCATTAATTTCGTCTTAACTATGTCGGCCACTTGCAGTGGCATAATTAAGGGCTTGAGTGGAAACTGGTTTGTGGACTAACCCACAGCCGAAGCACAAATCATAAATTTCTCGAATCTGAGGCAAAACTGCGAGTCCCGGGCGAAGGAGAGATCCTCATCGCCAGGGGACCCGCCCAGAATCATAGTAGAAAGTAAGCCCGTCTCTATGTATTTGGATGCAGTTTTGGCATACGTACCCGTGAGGGGGTGGCAAAAACTTAGCGGTCGTTGATTCGGCCGCTATGCATCAAGTCAACCAAGCTCAACCCTCTGAGGTCCCCACTCGAGACTCACCCCATTCCATCTATCACCCATCATTCTGGCAGTAAACGAGCAGGGAGACTAGAGGTAAATGGACGGGGGCGTTTCTCGCCATTTATTGGACTCGTACCCAAACTTACTTTACCGTTCTTTACCTCCTTTACCACGTCACAACTTTCTTTTTTACTCCAAAAAAACAATAACTACAATTTGGTTCCAGGAAAAGAAGGCATCACAAGAGGACAACGAAGACTATGGAGGCCCTCACTAAGAGGGTTCTCATAAGGACCATCCCCGGAATGAAGACCCCCGTCAAGAAGAACCTATGCGAAACCCTCTACATTGAATTGAAAGTGTCACTAGTGAAACTTATTGAAGTTTCATCTAGATTTATCGCCATGTGTGCCGAGACCAAGGACGTGGACCAGCTCCTATCGGAAGAGGGAGCGAGGGTCCTAAGGAACACCAGCCTAGAAGCCAAAACCCCTCCACAAGTGGCAGCGAACAGAAGCGTGATCTGCCGCAAAGTGGAGAGCTGGGTGGGTGAACATAAGCCCGAGGAACTAAAGGAAGAAATTACCAAGAGTAACTTATGGGCCCAAGTTCGCGAAATAATAAAATTTCGCGAACACACCCACGTCTTTAAAATAACTTTCTCTACTACAGACATGGCAAGGAAAGCGACTCAAAATGAAATACTGGTATTCAATATGAGAATACCAGGCGAAAATATCCAACAAGAGAACTTCAATAGCATACATATGTGCTTTGTATGCTATAAACTCGAAGAGCACACGACATCGACATGCCCGGGTAAGAACAAACTGTGGTGCCGTGAATGCGCCACAGAAGGCAACAGATTCGACAGATGTGAAAGCACCATGAAAAATGCTTAAATTGCAAAGGGGAGCATAAGACCATGGCCCTGAACTGCCCCAAGCGCCGCGAAATTATCAAAAGAAAGGAAGAAGAAAAGATGAAAGCAAAAGAAATTACGTATGCAAACGCCAAGGAGAATGCAGAGGTAAAGCCTGCATCGACACTTGCACAAATGAGTTTCACCGGAGATTTGAGTGCGAAAATCTTAATCTGCATAACCCACGCAAATGTGGCAAATGCAGTAAAACTTGGCTGCTACAATCAAGTACTTAACGCTTTCCTGAAGGCAAACAATCTCCCTTCAGTAATTAAGCCTGAAGACCCCGAATGCTCCAAGGCATTCAAGGACTCAGTCATAAAGAACAATAGCGTCAAGTCTCGAAGAGAGGATATTATTGAAGCTCGCTCATCGGAGGAATCAGAAGAAGACGAAGAAGAGGAAAAGGCTGAAAATGGGGAGGGATCCTCCTCTTCTGACAACGAAGAGGGCCCCTGCAGTCGTACACGAGCTACGAAGAGCAGGTCCAAAATCCAGAGCTTCCCTCCGAAAAAGGAAAACCCTGGGCCGAGTAAAACCGCCCAGTCAGCCCCCAAGAAGAAGAAGAGTAAGAAGAAACATAGGTAAAACAATTCACCATGTTAAGGAACGCACTGAAGATAATGGAAATTAACACTAACGGCTGGACGACGAAGAGAATTCTTTACGGAAATGTATTCAGAGAAATTGATGCGGACATCATATTGATTTCAGAACACGGGATCGACACGCGTAGAACAGAAATGGAAATCTGGAACTACGATGTGTTGATCACAAATTATTCGCAGGAGCGGTACGATGGAGCCGCTATTGCAATAAAGAAATGGATTAAATACAAGCAGATACGAAACCTAGAAGAATCTTACCTCGCGATTGAGGTCGAATTCGACTTAGGAAAGTTGGTCATTGCTACCGGATATCAACCGCCAAGGAGATATGTTTTACGAATTCACACTCCCACTGGCCTATTTGGCAGAAGAGCCCCCACTATATTAATGGGGGATCTGAACGCCAGATGCCGAGAATCCGGTTACAGGACCTACAACGGTATAGGAAGAAGCCTGGACCTGTTGCTGGACAGAAATATTACCCAACGAATAGGACCCGACTTCCCCACCTATTTCAGAGCACGAGGTGCCACAAAACCAGACATATGTCTGGCAAACCGTCAGCTACCGTTCAATTACTACATCGAACCAGTCCAGGTACCATGTAATGACCATATAGAGATCCTACTCACTATCAACAGGAACCCTATACAAGTTCCAGCTGTAGTCAGAAAGAACTACAAAAAAGCAGACTGGACACGGTACGCGCGCCTTCTCGAGGCCTACGATCCGCCCAACTTGGATGAGGCAATTCTCGAGGAGATTGACGAGGCACTCGACGACCTCAATAACCACCTCATCCAATAAGATAGGGCTTGTATCCCTAAATCCGAGTATAGGACCATCTCTACCTATAAAGTGGACTGAATATATGAAGGAATTATACCGTGAGCTGAAGTTATTGTATGAACTCTACATCGTGAATGAATCAGTTCCCTCAACGCAGTGAAGTAAAGAAGTCAAAGAAGAATTGAACCAGTTGATCCTCGAAAAGCGGAATAGAAGATGGTAGGACGCGATCGATAGCCTCGATCACGAAACGACTCCCAGAGAATATTGGAGAAAAATCCGAAATCTCAAAGGATCGACTGAGAAGAAGAAGCATAAGATCGAGCTACAGAAGGAAGATGGAAACATCGAAACAGAACAAGGAAAAATTGAAGAGATATTCCGAAGTTACTGGGAAAAGATCTTCAGTATAACTGAAGAGGAAAACGAAGACTATGACCTAGACTTTGAAAGCAACATCATCCACGAGCTTAACGAACAAATACACAAGACGCACCATCACCACCAGGTGGATAGACAGCGCGACGTAGATGCCGAGATTACAGAAGAAGAACTACTCGGCGCGCTCCGCTCATTTCAACAAAAAGCCCCAGGACAATCGGGGCTTACAAAGCTTAACTTTGAAAAGGCACCAGCCAATGTCATCGAAGGGATGAGAAGAATATATAACGCCTGTCTGAACACGGGATACTTTCCAGAGGCTTATAAAACGGCTAAGATGATTTTCTTGTCTAAGCACGGAAAGAACCCAACGTTGAAGGAGAGCTATCGGCCAATTTCACTTCTAGAATTTGGCGGAAAGCTATTCGAGAAGATCCTCAACAAAAGACTGGTGTCTCACCTGGAGGAGAACTCACTCTACAACCCACACTAATTCGAGTTTAGGAGGAAGCGAAGTACGGAGATGGCGATTAACGTCATTACTGAAAAGCTAGCCCAAGCAAAAGGGAAAAGAGTTACGTGGACATTGTTTGTCGGGATGTATCAAAGGCGTTTGATAAGGTGTGGCAACGGGGAATGCAGTACAAGATCTTACGACTGGGCCTAAGTGAAAAATTAGAAAGAACTCTCTGTGACTATGCCATGGAGAGAGCGGCGTACATCAGTTTATGGTGCACGGACGGACCAAAGTTTTCGCTCACTGCGGGCCTCCCACAAGGGTGGTCTGCATGTCTCCCTCTCTCTACTAGATTTACACCGCGGATGTCCCAGCCCCTGTAAGCCCCACTTGCCTCAACATTCAATTTGCCGATGATTTCACCCAGATAATCACTTGTCCATGGAGGAATGTGCCTTGGCAACCTCGAATGACGGCAGCAGAAATTGAAAATCTTAACACCTACGAAGTCCGGTGAAAAATCCGTACCAACCAGGAAAAGTTCAAAGTAGTCCCCATAGGCAGGAGACTACTTTATGACGTCAAGGTGGGGGATAGACGATATCCCTACACCACGGAGTGCAATGTACTCGGAATGAAGATTACCTCATCCGGGTACAAGAAGCACGCCCAAGAACGAATCACCAAAGCCACTGCTGCAGTCAAGACTCTATATAGGTTCATAAATCTTGGTCAAAGCAACAAAAAAGATCTACAATGCACTTGTAAGATCGACGTTGCTATACCCCGCTTCCGCCCTCTCGTGTGTCTCGAAGACACAGAAGAAGGCACTACAATTGGTGCAGAATAAATGCAAGTACCCAATTACAGGTACACGCAGAATAGAAAGAAGACGACAAGAAGAGGTGCACCGGGAGGCGGGGTTAAGTCCCATTAACATTGTCATAGAAGAACGGACAAGGAATATGCTGGAAAAGGTTAATCATGAATTGCACGATGAAATCGTCCAAATGATTAACCAGAATAGAAGAGAAATAAGTCACGCCAGATTTCCAAGCTCCGTCGGGGGTTTAGCTGGCGGAGCAGAAGTGCCGTTCTACGCATGATGATAGAAACGTTTTTACCCCAAACCAAGAAAAAGCTAACCTAACTGTGAAACCTCACCGATTTCTACAAACTCACCGATGAAGACACAAACCTACCGATGAAGACTCAAATCTACCGAGGAAGACCGAAACTTACCAAACAAGACATCCACGAAGAAACAATACACACATTACAAAATATATGAAAAAATCAAAGACACTAAGCAAACATTAAAGTAATTAATAATGCAATTATCACCATAACAGGAAATGCGCACATCATATCCAAAGACATTGATTGATTTTAAGACAAATGGCTTGAACGCCATATTATATATATATATATATATATATATATATATATATATATATATATATATATATATATATATATATATAAACAAACTCAAAGACAACAAAGGAATTACGAAACAAAAAAAATTAAAGCGATAGGCCTGATCAACAGGCTCTAACATCACTTTGCACCCTTCCACACTTCTTTCTCTTTTTACCACTGGTCTACTTTCCGTTGTCTGTCCACACACCCTATCTCTACCCCCCCTACCTACAAAAACACTTACACCATGTCGAAAATTATAAGAGTTACTACAATATTTCCCTGAAAATGACCCACTGCGGGCGAAAGACGTCTAGGAATAAAATATGTCCTTTGTCGCTATTTTCTCTCTCCTCGAAGATCCTGTTAAGAGACTTGTAAGGCAAATCACGAAATTGCAAGTCAAAATTAATAACGCTGTCGCAGCTGTTGACTTTAATAACGCATATATATATATATATATATATATATATATATATATATATATATATATATATATATATATATATATATATATATATATATATATATTGCTGGACGCAAACTTCCAGCGAAGTACAAACAGGATGACCAGGACATAGAGGTAGCTGCCTCGTAAAATTTATTTCAAACGTTTCAGGATTCTAATCCCATCATCAGTGCTAAAGAAAGAATACAAACTACATAAAAAGTTAAAACATGCAATAAAATTGTGAAGCGTGAATATTAAATTTGAAACGAATTGATTAGATTGGAAATGCGGAGGAAAAAAACAAACAAAACCAACAAGGGAATTTCTAGAAAATAGGAAGGAAAATAATTGACAGTGGATTTTATTCTTGTATAGGAATGTCAGAGAGCATTCCTATAACAAGAGGACATTCCTATACTTGCAACCCTTCTAAAAAAAAACCAGTGTGAAATTTAACAAATTAGCATGTTATTTAATGCGTCACTATATTTAATGGGAAGGATAATGAGTTATTATTTATACTGGGTTAAAGTTTTGTAATATAAATTGACTAGCAGGTAAAGGTCTGAGATGTTTCTTACCGCATTAAGTATCGTGAAGTTCTCGAGTGTAGCCTTAGAGCCACATTGTGACAGATGGTTTCGAATTGGGGATGGATCAGTTTTTGAAAGGTGTACTCCATTTCTTTTAGATCTACTCATATGCTGCATGAAGCGGGAATAAAGCGTACGCCTTGTTGCCCCAACATATGATACAGTGCTACTGCACGTACAACGATGAACATATATAATTTTAGATTGCATATTGGTGGGTGGTTGATCTTTGAACTTAAATAATGATCCTAGTCTGAAGTCATTAATGAGAACAATAAATGGTATAGCAATGCCTCTGGGCATTCCTATAATGAAGACCTCCTGAGAAACTTAAATATATATATATATATATATATATATATATATATATATATATATATATATATATATATATATATATATCATCATTTATTATGTATAGAATTCAATTCTTTTGTCATTTAAATATTTCATTATGCATTACTTTAACTTGTCAATTTAATCATTTAATTATTTTACTTTTACTGTTAATTTAATCATTCATTTATTTTACTCTAACTTTGCCAATTTAATCTTCCAAATTAATTTACTTCAACTTTTGTAACTCAAATCATTTATGTTAAACTTATTAATTAATTAATTCATTTATTTTCTTGTCAATTCAATTAATGTATACTGTTCCAAACAACTACTCTTAAATTTCACACACAAACAAACAAACACACGTTCCCAGCTTGACCAAGTAAGCACGCGAACCTGCCCACTCGACTTGCTGCTCTCGTCGTCTAAAGGTCGGTAACCATTCCTTCTTCAATTATTCATTTACCTCCAAATAAATCATACTGAATTAATTCCAGTCTCACATTCTTTGCAAACGACAATACGAGAGTAAGTCCTAATTATTTTTACTTCTCCTTGTAGTCCCAATTCACAGTCCATTATAGATACTTTAAAATACTCTAAATTACTACACTATATTACTTACAACTCAATATTATTTACTATATCAAAGATACTCTATTATACTATATTATTATTTACTCTATTATTCACTCTATATTGTTTCACCATATTATTCACCATATTTACTTAACCTACTTATCTCTGTACATTCGTTGAATTTTATAAATATATTTATATTTGTGTAATTGTCTTTCTTAACGCCCAAGTCATTCTTCCAAAAGTTATTTCGCTATATTAAGAGAACGAGCAATGTAACAGGGACGTTAAAGGCATCACAATGATAAGTAAATTGGGGTCTGTAATGGATGAAAATTATATAAGTAGAGTCCTCACGTTTGAGATGAATTTACAGACCTGGTGAGTGGAACCATTTTCTAAACTAACATTTTTAGATGGTGGCACGGGCGGGAGTGAAGGGGTTGGACGCTTACAAATTTTTGTGAGTCTCTGCAATTACATTATTGGAACGTATTTTCAGATAGTTTAATACACACACACACACACACACATATATATATATATATATATATATATATATATATATATATATATATATATATATGTAGAGAAATGGCTACATTAAGCATCCTGGAGGAGTATAGGTACATTAAAGCCCCCCCCCCCCTCATGAGGAGAAGCGTGGGAAAGGTAGCCGGCGAAACTGCTTACCATGTGTGATCTCCCCGCCGCTGTGGGCAGTTGGAGCTAACATCTGTTTTAAAGCGACCACCTAAGGTCCTTAAACGACGCTCTAACGATCCAATTACCTACGAGACCCATAAACCCGTGGTTATGAAAAAAAAGCGATGCGAGTCAGAAGGCACGCCAAGTAGCGGTGCGGTTGCGAGCCTCTAATTTGCGAGCTGACTTGGGCACCCCAGTGCCACCTCAGGAATTCTCGCTCTCCCCAGATGCTAACTCACCATTCGCACCCCCCCCCCCCCCGTTTGCCTCTGTGGCTTGGTCACCTCCCCCTTTAGATGGGGCGGCAATCCGCCTATAAATAAGCCCCGCAAAGAAAGAGAGCATGATTATCAGAAGTCGATACGCCAGAGTAGGATTAGTTCGTGAAGATCGATCCATCGGCCAGACAAGAAGATTATTAGAAGTCGATTCGCCAGAAGAAAGATTAGTTTGTGAAGATCGATCTTTCAGCCAGACAAGAAGATTAGAAGTCGATACGCCAGAAGAAGGGTTAGTTCGTGAAGATCGATCCTTCAGCTATACAAGACTATTTCGGTGAGAAACGATAGGATCAGATTGGGAAAATCGATCCCCCCTTTCAGGGCCGTATTAACCTAAATAGTCAAGCTTTATATCGGTGCCATACCGAAGAAGCCTTTTCAGTCTGCAAAGAAGTCCGACTGAAGAAAAGCAAAGCCGCTCACACTCGAGCGACTCTCACATCTCAAGCTCCGTAAGAGTGAGAGGAGAAGAACCCAGCCCCAACGAGCTCCCGTTCTTTAATTACGTTGAAGAATCAGCCCCCTTCACAGGCGACAAGCAATCCCTACTCGACGAAAATTCAACCAGCGGCCACAACACTTCAAAGCGAGAGATAAGTCCTCCAGCGACATCCGGCAATCCCTAATACCTACCTGTAAGTTAAAAATAACATTTATATTCCTATTGCGATAGTAGAAGTTTAGTACGTCCCACGTTTTAAAGGAGAGTAGAAACCAGTGTTCTTGAACCTAGGTCATATGTGTTTGTAGACGAGAGTACGTTAATTTAATGTTTAACGCTAATCAAATAGAGTCGCGATAAAAAATACTAATCGGCAATTGGTATGTTTACGGGAAGCCTATTTGTTTATTTTTTGTCATTAAAAGATCTTTGATGCCAAAGATAGAAATGTGTTAACTGTTGGTTTGAAATAGTTAAGTGTTTCATTTAAAATACATGTTTATTTTGGTAGACTCTGGTGTTTCCTTTTATCCTTATGTGTTTAAAAATAGCTCTTCCTTAAGAACAAAACTACTGAATTAGCACTCTTAGAACAAAGCCTACTTCATCATAGAAGTAACTCACGCCCCTTAAAGCATACCGCTACTAAAAGGGTGTCAGAGAGTATAGTGATCAAAACCAAGGGTCATTCTACGACATATTATAGAAGTGGTGTCAGGTCTATAGGTTATATATTACAAAGAACCCAGCAGTGTCTATTTAAGGAAGAGCTAACAGATAAAAGGAACACCAAGAATAATAGAATATTTGACGATTGGAAAATTGGTAAAGTTAGAGGTGGATACAATCTAAAGGTAATTATTAGGCCAAGTGGTAAGTTTCGGTGGTGGAGTAGTTCAGGCTTGATTAAAAACAAGGTAGAAGACTGACATAAGCGCGATGGCATTGTTTGACCTTTATCGGAAGCAAGGTCAAAGCCTCGGACTGGAAGGAACCGATCTGAGCTCGTTTATTCAGGAGAAAGAGAGAAACGAAAGAGAAGAAAGAAGAGAAAAACGAAAATGGAAGCTGATGAAAGAAGAGAAAAGACGAAAATGGAACCTGATGAAAGAGAGAAGATAAGGGTCCACGAAAGAGCTCTTAGCAAAGACCAGTTAGAGGTGCAGTCAGTGTCATCCAGAACAGGAGTGTCACCAGCGGCCAGCATGAAACTCCCGGAGTACAGGGACGAAGAAGATTTATGCTCATATCTCTCCCATTTTGAGAAAATATTTGAAGTAAATAATTGGGACCTAGAAGAAGATGGGGTCGCCAGACTGTTACCGCTACTCAATCGTAGGATGAGAGAGATATTCGTATCTTTACCCTCAGAAGCGACTGTGGACTATTCCACTTTCAAAGCCGAACTTCTCTCAGCAACAAACCTTCACCCGGAAGAATATAGGACGAAGTTCAGGCAGGCTCATATAAGACCTGGACAAACATACAAACATTTTGGCTTTGAGCTTGGTCGAAGCCTACAGTTTTGGATGGAGTCAGAAGGGGTAGAGAACGAAGTCGCTGCGGTCGTCGACTTCATGCTTACGTATCAGTTACTAAGTACACTACCCCAGGAAATCCGTGCATTCGTTAAGGACCGAAAAGCTTCTACCTTCAACGAGTGTCTGGACGAGGCTGACATCCACGCGGTAAATCATCGTTTATATCCGAGGGAGTACAAGAAAGAGAAGGCTCCCTCCCCAAAGAAAGATGGGCCGCCACCCAGGCACTTACAGAAGAAGCCATTTAAGTTCTCAGCAGCAAAAGGAACTTATAAACCAAATTTTGGAGGAGAAAAAATCAAAAAGAAGTTAGGATTCCACAAGGATCATACCCTAATACCGGCACGTATCCCAGGAAGCCCGTCACTTGTTATACCTGCGGGATAATAGGTCACCTGAGTTTCCAGTGCCCACAGAACTCCCGACTGAGGGAGACCTCGAGACAACAGGTGCAAAACCTGACTGCCGCGATCCCAGCAGGACAAGCTGATTCGTCCTACGTCCCCGCGCCGACATCCGAAGTACCCCAGCAACAGGTAAACTTTCTATTCAACAAAAGTTCGCCAGGCGGCCTACAATTTGAAGAGGGCACTGTTAATGGGTGCCGAGTATCCACTTTAGTCAGAGACACCGGATGTACGTGCATAGTGGTATCCGACAAGTTGCTCCCCCCAGTAAACCCTAACCATAAGAAATTCGCAATCGTCCACGACTTTTTAGGACGCGACAATCGATTCCCCGTCGTGAGATGTCATATACATTGCAGATATTTCACCGGTTGGACGGACGTGGTAGTAGCCCCGATTAAGTTCTGCACCGTACTAATCGGACAAAACCCCCTAATTCCCCAGCAAGAAGTGGCCCAACAAGTAGTCACCCGGGCACAAGAAGCCCAGAGGAAAGAGCAACCTGCTAAGTTGACCCCGAGGATTACCCTCGAAGACAATGGGTTAAAATTGACTTCTTTCGCCAGTGCTCAGAAGGAATGCCCCACTCTTAAACCTCTATGGGAGAAAGCTATTAAAGGTGAAACTCTCCAAGTGAAAGGGAAGAAGCCTATCCAGTATATCGTAGAATACTCACTTCTCTACCGTACCTTCAGCGAGGAGGATAAGGAGAACAAGAAAGCACTGTGTGTACCTCAAGAATACACGCAAAGAATTTTGAATACCGCGCATGATGGAATATTAGCCGGACACTTTGGGCACAACAAAACGGCGCAGCAGATATTCCGACACTTTTATTGGCCCCAGGCCACTAGGGAAATTGTGGCCTATTGCCGATCATGCGACGTGTGTCAGAAGGATCCCTCCAGAGGACGGGTACCGCCCGCACCCTTACAAAAGGTGCCCGTTATAACCGAACTATTCTTTCGAGTGGCTATTGATTTGGTGGGACCAATTCACCCCCCTTTAAGTGGAGGACACTCCTACATCCTCACCCTAGTGGATTGAGTAGCCGGTTCCCAGATGCCGTGACACTACGGAAGATTGACACTATTTCCTGCGTTGAAGCATTAATTTCAATATTTGCACGAGTAGGCCTGCCTAAAGAAATTCTATCGGATAGAGGGCGCCAATTCACCTCAGAATTGATGGAGTATTTTAATAAACTACTGTTAGTCAAGCCAATTTTTACGAGTCCATTTCATCCATCCGCTAACGGAATCTGCGAGAAAATAAACGGGACTCTCAAAAATATATTGAAGAAGTTGTGTCAAAACAACCCTACTCAGTGCCACAGATACGTGCCTGCAGCCCTTTTCGCATGCCGAGAAATACCTCATCGGACGTTGGGATTCTCGCCCTTTGAGCTATTATACGGGAGAAATGTGCGAGGTCCTATGAGTATTCTTAAGGAATTATTTTCCAACGCGAAGCTCGACCAAGTAATCAAATCGTCTTACGCCTACGTGATGGATATGGCGAGTGCCTAGAATACTGCTCTGGCTTAGCTCGAGAGAACGCCGAGAAAAATTTAGCCAAATACCGGGACTACTTCGATATGAAAGCTAAGGCTCGAAAATTAAAGGCAGGAGATGAAGTCTTATTATTACTCCCGACCGAAAATAATAAGTTATGGGCCCAGTGGAAGCGACCGTTTGAAGTAATCGAGGCACGGGGCCCAGTCGATTACTTGATAGACACCCCAAAAGGGCGAAGAACCTATCACATAAACATGCTAAAAAAATATCACCGCCGTGCGTGCATAAAGAATATTACCCTTCTAGACGAAGAAGAACCGATGGATGCCGTTTACCCGGGTACGCCCCTGCAAGTCATACACACCGTGTGTGTGGAACAAGACGAGGAATACGAACTTCCCTCCCTCTCACCTACCCTGGAAGACCCTCGGGTGGATTTAAAGATAAATCCCCACTTAGAGATTCAACAAAAAGCGGAAATGTTGAACTTGCTCATGAAATTCCCAGAAGTCATTTCTGAAAACCCCGGATGTGCTAAGGATTTCATCCATGAAATAAAACTAAAAACTAATTCAGTGGTTCGAAGCAAACCATATCCTTTACCGATCCACCTACGAGAAGCCTTTAATAAGGAAGTCCGGAATTTACTAAAATTGGGAATTTTAGAGCCATCAGAGTCCGATTATTGCTCCCCCATAGTAATGGTTAAGAAACCTGATCAATCATTTCGGATGTGCGTGGACTTCCGAAAATTGAATTCAGTGACCGTTTTCGACGCCGAGCCCATCCCACTAATAAATCAAAATCTCCATTTATTTGAAGACGCTAAATTAATCACCGAATTGGATTTGTGGAAAGCGTACTATCAAATACCTATCGCTAAGGAGTCCAAAAAACTGACGGCTTTTGCGACTGAGAGAGGTCTATTACAGTTTACCAGGCTTCCCTTCGGACTACTTACAGCCGGGTAGCAACTATAATAGGATGATTAGGTGAATTATCGCTGGCCTAAGTGACGTGTCGTTTTACTTCGACAACGTGTACGTAGCTACCCGTACATGGGAGTCACACTTACACGCCTTACGCTCATTGCTGAGAAATTGAAGGAGCAAGGTCTAACCGCCGGGCCGACTAAGTGTTATTTTGCCTACGAATCCATTGACTACCTGGGATTCAAAATAGGACAAAAACACTTGACTACCCAGCAAGAAAAAGTGGACGCCATAGTCAAGATGCCCCGGCCGAAAACAAAGAAACAACTCCGATCGTTTATGGGAGCGGCCTCGTTCTATAGGCGTTTTGTACCACACTTCGCTTCTATTGCGGCCCCACTGAATGATTTGTTAAAAAAGACAGCGTCAGACCCTGTCACGTGGAAGCCCATGCAATAACTCAGTTGGAGGTTCTAAAAGGAAAACTCGTAACTGCGCCCATTCTTCACTTACCAAATCCCAACAAGATCTTCGGCCTTCGCACGGACGCTAGTCGGGACGGGTTAGGCGGAGTATTGCTTCAATACGAAGATGACGAAACAGCCTATCCCATAGCTTATGTCAGTATGAAACTGTTGAGTAGAGAAAAAGCCTACGCTACTATCGAAGTCGAAGCTTTGGCCATAATATGGTCCATAGGTAAATTCAAATATTATCTAATAGGGCGCGAGTTTAAGTTCGAATGCGACCATAAACCATTGTCATACTTAAGTAAAAATAAGAGTAAGAATGGAAGACTCCTGAGATGGAGTTTACTCTTGATGGAGTACCAGTACTCCATTCACTATATAAAAGGGTCCAACAATTGTATGGCCGACTCGTTAAGTCGGAACCCTGTCGACGATTAAGGAGAAGCCCAACTATTGTATTATAGCAAAGTTAAGTGTAAATCAGTAGAATTGTAAATAAGTAGGGGCGAGTAACCCTCTAGTGGTAGGTAGGAAGATCCTAAGTTGGCACAGTAATATAGGAATTAAGGTAAGGTCAGGTGAAATGTTATCGAGGCATTCCCGAGTGAACTAGAATTTATTGTATAATATAACGTTCCGTAAGTTACCCATGTATATTATTGTAAGCGTCGGATTGGAGGTCCCCCCCCCCTCCCGTTAATTTCTTAAGGAGGGAGGTAAATGTAGAGAAATGGCTACCTTAAGCATCCTGGAGGAGTATAGGTACATTCAAGCCCCCCCATCCTCATGAGGAGAAGTGTGGGAAAGGTAGCTGGTGAAACTGCTTACCATGTGTGATCTCCCTGCCGCTGTGGGCAGTTGGAGCTAACATCTGTTTTAAGGCGACCACCTAAGGTCCTTAAACGACGCTCTAACGATCCAATTACCTACAAGACCCATAAACCCGTAGTTATGGAAAAAAAAAGCGGTGCGAGTCAGAAGGCACGCCAAGTAGCGGTGCGGTTGCGAGCCTCTAATTTGCGAGCTGACTTGGGCACCCCAGTGCCACCTCAGGAATTCTCGCTCTCCCCAGATGCTAACTCACCATTCGCACCCCCCACCCCCCGTTTGCCTCTGTGGCCTGGTCACTTCCCCCTTTAGATAGGGCGGCAATCCGCCTATAAATAAGCCCCGCACAGAAAGAGAGCATGATTATCAGAAGTCGATACGCCAGAGTAGGATTAGTTCGTGAAGATCGATCCATCGGCCAGACAAGAAGATTATTAGAAGTCAATTCACCAGAAGAAAGATTAGTTCGTGAAGATCGATCTTTCAGCCAGACAAGAAGATTAGAAGTCGATACGCCAGAAGAAGGGTTAGTTCGTGAAGATCGATCCTTCAGCTATACAAGACTATTTCCGTGAGAAACGATAGGAACAGATTGAGAAAATCGATCCCCACTTTCAGGGCCGTATTAACCTAAATAGTCAAGCTTTATATCGGTTCCATACCGAAGAAGCCTTTTCAGTCTGCAAAGAAGTCCGACTGAAGAAAAGCAAAGCCGCTCACACTCGAGTGATTCTCACATCTCAAGCACCGTAAGAGTGAGAGGAGAAGAACCCAGCCCCAACGAGCTCCCGTTCTTTAATTACGTTAAAAAATCAGCCCCCGTCACAGGCGACAAGCTATCCCTCCTCGACGAAAATTCAACCAGCGGCCACAACACTTCAAAGCGAGAGATAAGTCCTCCAGCGACATCCGGCAATCCCTAATACCTACCTGTAAGTTAAAAATAACATTTATATTCCTATTGCGATAGTAGAAGTTTAGTACGTCCCACGTTTTAAAGGAGAGTAGAAACCAGTGTTCTTGAACCTAGGTCATATGTGTTTGTAGACGAGAGTACGTTAATTTAATATTTAACGCTAATCAAATAGAGTCGCGATAAAAAATACTAATCGGCAATTGGTATGTTTACGGGAAGCCTATTTGTTTATTTTTTGTCATTAAAAGATCTTTGATGCCAAAGATAGAAATGTGTTAACTGTTGGTTTGTAATAGTTAAATGTTTCATTTAAAATACATGTTTATTTTGGTAGATTATGGTGTTTCCTCTTATCCCTATGTGTTTAAAAATAGCTCTTCCTTAAGACCAAAACTACTGAATTAGCACTCTTAGAACAAAGCCTACTTCAGCATAGAAGTAACTCACGCCCCTTAAAGCATACCGCTACTAAAAGGGTGTCAGAGAGTATAGTGATCAAAACCAAGGGTCATTCTACGACAATATATATATATATATATATATATATATATTCCCACGTGGGGTGCATGGCCCCACTCTTTTTACCAAGGCCAGAAAAGGAAATAGGGGGGAAGGTGTGCATAGCGAAAAACCTATTTTTGGTCATTGGCTTAGACAGAAATAATAAAAAAACGAAGAGTCACCCATTTAAAACCCCATGAGTCCCCGTTCTCTCCTTTCTCTCGAGGCGGTATTTGTGAGTTAACCGTCTTAGTGATGTCAAGAGAAAATAGATTTTTTTTTTGGTGCGTCCTGCGTCAGTTAGCGTGTATTTTGCGCTCTTCTTCTTTTGAGTTATTTCGACGATAATCCTCTGTCATCTTGCCTTCGGCGTATCGTGAGTGTTATTATCGATATAGTTCCTCTATGGGTTTTTTTCGTCTCATTTTGGGCTTTTCTCACTGTTTTTCCCCGCAGGCGGCACCACATTCTTCCTTCCCGTGACATCCTCCCGGTGCTCTGATTTTTTCTGTGGAAATTCTACAGATTTATGAGAAAAATTTCCTCAGATTTCCTTAAAAATATATATTTTTTTATATATCACCCTGAAATATAATACTTGTTGTACCATTTCTAAACATAATCTATTCAATAATAAAGCACCAAATATTTTTAGCAACAAAAATAAAGGAATGTAAAATAAATAAAGTAATGAGTTTCCCTCTCTAAGTCTAGTTCAGTTGAGAGGTAGCGTAGGCTATTGATATACTGTAATGCACCCTGAAAATCAGCCCCCCCCCCACCTATTCTGTAATCTGTAGTCTTCATCAAAAATCTGGAAGCATAGATTAAGCCAGGAAGAACTAGCTCAAAACAAACTCGATACTCACTATAGATATAGGGCTATCGTGGCATGAACCTAGATAGAAACTTGACAACAAATCTATATCTATAAGTTTTTGAGTAGAGTTATTGAATCGTAAAAAATGGCTCGAGCGGCTAAGATTATGGTGAAGTTAGGCTTAATGGTTGGACACGAAATGGTTAAGGAATGGAGGAAATACAACGAGGACACAACAAAATATATATTATTATAGATTAACAAGAATGAAACAGATTTGAAATTATATTAGTTGAATTCGAATATATTTATATAAAACGAAGATGAGTTTAACACTGAATTTTTGTCCTGATTAAACTTGGCGTAAGGTAGATAGGTAATTAATTAAAATGCACGAGGGGTGGTCAATACATTTTGCAATTCAGATATAAGGAAACGAGATACGAGGAAAAGTGTCTTATTATTTTTCAATATAACTACCCTCGACTTCAATGCACTTGCGCCACTTGTCCCTGAGGCTTCGAATTCCCGAAAACCAGAAATCTCCCGACTGCTGTTCAATCCACTCGTGGACGGCAAGCTGGACATCTTCATCGTTCCCAAACCGGCGTGCACGCAGTGCAGCCTTGAGCTGGGGGAATAAAAAGTAGTCGCTAGGGGCCAGATCTGGACTGTAGGGGAGATGGTTGAGCTCTTCGAATTCCCACTCGCGCAGGGCAGCTTGTGCAACTCTGGCCTTGTGGACTTTGACGACATTGAAGTCGATCATGGAGCGTGAGTTTTCTAGGGACCCAATGGGCAGAGAAACCTTGGTCATGGCCAAATTGTTGTGGAGAATGTTGATAACACTTCCATGTGATATTCCAAGTTCTCGATCGATTTCTTCGACCTTCATCCGTCGATTTTCTATGATCATCCTCTCCACACGGGCCACATTGTCCTCGTTGGTCACGTCTGACGGGCGTCCTGGACGGGAGTCATTTCAAGGGACTCACGACTATGGCGGAACTCCCTATTTCAGACAGCAATGGTTGCATAGGAAGGGGCAGTGTCGGTGTACACTGCAACCATGCGTTCATGGATCTCTTTTGCATTCGTGCCTTTCTTGGTCAAAAATTTGATCACTGCGCGGTCAACTTTCTCCATTGTTGAAAAGTTGGGACTGACGATCTGCGATCAGCTACTGCTTCTTAAATAGACGAGGCAGGAGCGTGCGGCTGCAGGTCCTGACTTGTTATAAATTGTCCTAACACCCCCACAAACAGCAATCCCCCTTTCTCTGTTTTGCCCTACCGATTCGCAAAACTTATTGACCACCCCTCGTAATTGTAAATAATTAAAATGTAATTAAAATAATTGAAATCGCGAATTATGGGTATATGTAATTGAAATCACGAATTGTGGGTAAATGTAATACAAATAATTGCAGTGAAGTTAAAATGTAATTGAAATCATTGAAATGTAATTATAATTATTAAAATGTAATTAAAATAGTTAAAATGTAATTGTAATTTATAAAATGTAATTATTAATTAACTATCAAAATCACGATGGTTAAAAGGGGAAATGTATAAAAGTCTGGAAACGGAAATATAAGGAATTAGACAGTGTTTTTGTTTGTAAATTCTAAGAATTATATGGAGAAAGAATTCAACTGACTTTGAGTTGGAGAAGGCGAGGGCACAAGTGAATTTTAGTCTCACATGCGGAATATTTGGAAGCGTTATACGTGCGTGTAAACGTTGCCAATTGTTTTTGAAGACTTTCTTACAAATATATAATATTTAAGAAAATTCTATCAAATTTTAGTTATATATATATATATATATATATATATATATATATATATATATATATATATATATATATATATTTGTAGCTGCAGATCTGCTGCATCGTTTCGGGAGATCCATAGGTTGCATCTGAAATTCTGCAATTTGTTGCGAGTTATTACCAATCGCTTATGAATGAAAATATATCCTTTGATTTTATAAAAATTATCTTAACAATTTGCAATTTCTTTAGATTTCCTTAAAAAAAAAACTAATTCCTTAAGGGCTTTCCAAATGAGCCATAATTTCCTTAAAAATGAGAGCCCTGCTCCTCCCACGCTATTCTCATCTGTCGTTTTTTCTTATTTCTTGTACTTTTCTCCTTCTTTGGTGGGTTTCCCTCTTCTTTTCCCTCTCTTTCTTAATACCAGCTTGTAGTTTTTGTTAGTTTTGAGGAGTTATTACTCCTGTGGGGTAAATTTATATTTTACAGTTACGTGGAGGAGCCGAGTTGGGGATGTTTTTGTGCGGATATTTTTATGTTTATTGTTTTTGTTGATGTGTATGTATTTAGCGGTCGCGTTGGGTTAGAAGCCCTCTTCTTTCGTAACCGTGTTCATTTTTCAAGCAAAAGGAAAAACGAAACAAACTGGATAGTCAGCGAGTTTAAAAGGAGACATTTCCAAGTACATCCTCTGAACTGATAGATGATCTTACACAAAAAACGTGTGTATCTTTGCCATCCTGCGATAAAACACAAATTCAAAATTCAGATACCTTATTATCTGAAGTGATATAGTAATGCTATAGGTTGTTAGGTGGTTATTACGCCAATATACTAGACAGCTCTGGTCATAATAAACCCCCAGACCTATATTTTTGTTATACAAAGGGAATGAAGTTAATCGCTAACGGGAAGTCCGAATTTGCAGACGAAATTTCCCTAGGCCTAAGTCGGCAACGTCGTGGGAATACTGTATTAAAACAAAAAGATACGCAAAATATATATTATGGAATGAACAGTTATTTCTTAAAAAGTGAAGTTATAGTTATGATTGGATTGAATTTTATGCGGTTGAATTAACTTTGCACGAGTTAATGAGAATTAGAGTATATAAATAGGTAATATAAATAGATTACAACGGAGTTGGGAGGGTCTGTAAATGAGAGAAAGAATCACGTATTAAAAACGAGATTCTTTTGGGACATATTTAGCTAAATATTACAATTTCAATATTACAGACCTGATTCCGATGAGCCGAACAAAGTGAATGAATGAGCATGTGATTTTATTTGAAAACGCTCGAGAGATCGGGCGTACCAATCACACGATTTAAGTTATGGTTACCAACCCTTGTTGAAATAATATATATATATATATATATATATATATATATATATATATATATATATATATATATATATATTATAGTTATGATTAAATATTTCCGCTTGTAGGAGTGTAGACCGCTACAATACTACCCCACCGAGGGAAAAGCTCGCACAAGTTGTTTACAAAAATCCGTAGACTATATAGCGGCGAGGCCTCCTTACAACGCGTCCAGAACGAGTTATAGTGCCAATTGGCTGACTCGGATTGCGGGTTAGGGGGCGATTAGAAGTGACACTCGATTGATGCGGGAGATTGTCGTGAGCGAGGACCGGAGCGTCGGGTGACGATTGTTCTGGACCTCCCGAAAAATCAACAGTCGGATGTTTCGCGTTTGTCGCTTGATGTTCTCGAGCTGCTGTCGAGTGGTCCTGCAACAAAAAGTGAGGCGGCAGCAGTTGAGAAGAAGAATTTGTGGTGTAGAGATGCTTGGTGGAGGGTTTGCGAGTAAAGAGGTAGGAGGAAAAGTTGCAGTTTGATTTGAAAGAGCCGAAGAAGGGTCAGAAGTGGAGTTAGTTGGTCGGGAAGTGTTGAAGGAATATTTAGGTGCAGAAGGTAGGCTGGTATAACCAGTTGACCTATATTAGTAGAAGAGAAAGGTAGTGACTGTTCCAGGTGAAAGGCCTCTATAAAAGCTGGTTTCAGGCGATCAATGGAAACCATATCCTGCTTGGTGCCAAGCTGAAGAACAAAGAATTTCGGCTTCCTGGAAACGACAAGAAAGGGTCCGTTATAGACAGGTTACAATGATGTGCGAGTGGAATCGCGACGGACAAACACATGAGAACAAGTTGTCATCTCCTTTGGCAGGAAAGGTTTCTGATTAGCAGGCCCTCTTGTGGCGGTCGGTTTTACCTCAGACATCGCCCGTACTAAATAGTGTACGTATGCAGCAGGATGTATGTCGGAAGGAAGAGGACAGTCAGCAGATGAAAAAAATTGAACTGGAAGACGAAGTTGCGTACCATAGACGAGTTCCACAGCAGAGCAATTCAACTCCTCTTTTAAGGAAGCACGAATTCGCAGGAGAATTAAGGGTAGTTTTTCCACCCAAGTGATGTTGGAGTCAGTGGAGCGTAAGCTTCCCTTGAGAGTCTTGTGTAAACGTTCCACTTTAGAGTTACTCTGGGGATGGTAGCTAGTGGTGCGGAGACAAAAGGAGCCAAGCACTGACACGAGTGCATCCCATTGGTGGGATTCAAATTGGCTACCTCGATCAGTCATGATCGTTGATAGGACACCAAAACGAGCAACCCATGCTGAGACGAAGGCTCGAGTTACAGTGGAAGCTCTGATATCGGGGATAGGAACTGACTCTTGTCAAGATGTAAAGCGATCTATCATGGTGTGAAGGTAAGTGCAACCACGCGAAAAGGAAAGAGGACCAACCAGATTGATGTGAACGGCGTCAAAAACTGCCAATGGAAGTGGAAAAGCAGTCAGAGGGGACTTTGTGTTGCTTTGAACCTTTGCACGTTGACAAGGGAGACATGCGCGGGTCCATTTGGCCACGTCGGCATTCATACCTGGCCACACATAACGTTGTGTGAAGAGCTTACGAGTTCTTCAAATGCCAGGATGAGAGAGACCATGAGTCTGGTCAAATATACGCCGATGGTAAGCGAGAGGAATGAGAGGACGAGGACAGTCAGGAATTGAATAGTCAATCAGGATGCGTCTGGAAGGATTGTCCGGCAAGTCAATCTCGCGAACGACGAGTTGAGAAGAGTGACGCAGTGTTTGCGTGTCTTCATCTTGTTCCTGGGCAAGCGCTATTGTCGCGTGATCGATGGGCGCAATTTGGGAGAGTTGCGTGCCCGAAATCGATGAAATGTGAGAGAGCGCATCTGGTGCAACGTTTGAAGAACCAAGAACGTAGCGAATATCGTTTGTCATCTGCAGGATGAAGTCAAGGTGACGAGTATCAACTGCAGAGTCCACAAAGGAGATGCTACTAGAAGCGAGCGCACCAATCAATGGTTTGTGGTCGGTAAAGACAGTGAATTCACTCCCTTCCAAGTATTGTTGAAAGTTACGGAGGGCAAGGTATATGCTAAGTAATTCGCTGGAAAACGTACTGAACCTCTGTTGAGAAAGAAGAAGAGCTTTGGAGAAGTAGGCAAGGGGTTGCCAAGAGTCACCAACCTTCTGTTGTAGCGTCGCACCAACATGAGTAGCCGACGCGCCTGGAGCAACCCTTATGGGAGCTCCTGGGCAAGGATGGGCCACGGCGACAGCGGAAGCCATAGCCTCTTTGGTGCCAGAGAAAGCCTCGCAAGCTTCGGAACACCAGGAAAGAGGAAGGTTTTTCTTAACCTTGGAAAGCAATTCGTAGAGATGTTGCATAATGTGAGAAATGTTGGAAATGAACCTGTGGTAAAAGTTTACCATCCAACAGAATCTACGAAGCTGCTTTAGCGAAGAAGGTCGGGGAAAAGCCTGGATAACCTCAACTTTGTCCTCGAGAGGACGAATTTCCTCAGGGAAAATGTGGTGTCCCAAAAAGGAGAACTGTGTGACACCAAAGAAACACTTAGAAGTGTTGAGTACGATACCATACTCATCTAACGTGCAAAAATCTGGCGAAGGTGAGAAAAATGCTGCTCTAAAGACAAAGATGCTATCAGGAGGTCGTCTATATAACAAAATACGAAGGGAAGACTTCTCAGAACCTGATCCATGAACCGTTGGAAGGTTTGACCACTGTTACGAAGTCCGTAAAGCATTCGGTTGATGACGAAGGAACCGAATGGAGTGGTGATAGCCGTCTTAGGGATATCATTATGGTGAATCGGGATTTGGTTGAAAGCGGAACCAAATCGAGCCGAGAAAAAATGGAACAACCGAAGAGAGCGGAGTTAAAATCTGATAAGAAAGGCAGAGAATATCTATCCGGAACTGTACAGGCATTGAGTCACCTGTAGTCACCTACAGCTATGAATTCCCCCGGAGTAGACTTAGGTACTACATGAAGAGGCGAAGCCTATGGGGAGGTGGATGGGGAAGCGATCCAGGCCTCCATCATGTATTTAAATTCTTTATTCATTAAGGCAAGTCTATCCGGGGCCAGTCGACGGGGGCGTGAGAAAACTGGCCCTCCTATCGTATCTATCCTATCCACTACATTGTGCTTGATGGGTATGTCCTTAGAAGGAGGCAGACTTAGGCTTGGGAACTCCCGCAGAAGTTGCTGGAAGCAGGGAGCAGTTGCAGGGAGACAAACAGAGAGGAGAGCGCTGGTGAAAGAAAATAATGAACCATCAACAGTTAGGGTCGTTATTCTGTCGACTAGCTTGCGATGACGAGATTCAACCAAGAGGTCATGAGTGGAAAGAAAATCGAGGCCCAAAATTGGCATGTCGACGTCGGCAACCATGAAGGTCCATGGGAAAACACGACGTAACCCGAGAGAGAGAGAGCTCTAAGATACGCCTCCCATAAGTTCTTATGTCCGATGAATTGGTAGCTTTAAGGACCAGATCAGCAGGGGTACAAGCTTTCTCGACTGAAGAGGCTGGAAAGACACTGCATTGAGCGCCAGTGTCAACCAGGAAGGAGAAACCAGAGAGTGGGTCCTGAACCATAAAGGGAGGATCGCTTGATGAAGGAATGAGGTTGCAGAGGTCACAGACCGACGTATCACTTGCGAATTCAGTTTAAAGTTCCCTGTGATGAATGTGAAATTTGAGTAAGGGAACCCATAGAGTTTTGTTGGGTTTGAGGTGGTGAAGTTAGGGTATGTTGAGATCGGGGATTTTGATGGTACGAGCATGGCTTTGGCCATTTTTCTGCTCTTGCACCAAGTTTGAGGTGGTACCAGGAAAAGTCTGAGGGTTGAAATATAGTAGTATGAACAGCACGACCAGTATGAGGGTTAAGGTTAGTGGCATGAATTGATGCATGGTAAAAATTGCTAGGATGTACACAGCGGACAGCGTTGCTCCCATAATTAGAGTGGCACCAGCAGCTACCCTGAGAGTTGTCGAGATAGGGGGAATTAGACGAAGGTTGAAAATGAACCTGCCTTGCCTCACTTCTTATGCTGGAGTTGTTTTTGCCTTTTTCGGGAGGAGGAACGACGTCTGACTTCTCTGTCCTGCTCACGATGTTGCTCTCGGTGAAGACCCGTTTGCACTTTCTGAGCACGAATATCCATTTCAATCCTCTCTAGAACGGATAAAAGACCGGAAACCTGGGAGGATTCATCCTGTTGGAGTCCTAGCCGGTTGTAAGGAGCTCCGGCCGGTGTTAATCTGCGAAATTGATATATGTGAGTGTTTATTTACAACGCTAAACGACCCATGGCCTGCATTTCCCCGGTTGATTAAAGGATTATTATACAGGGCGTCCGCCACCCCTGCCATTTTCTCCACGTTTGATGTGGAGGACATTAAAAGAAGGGGCTTAATTTGATCTGGCATCCCACGCATGAATATCTCAGTTATGAGTGACTCGAGTTGGTCGAGCAGTGCTCCACTGGCATGTGCAAGAGCTTTGAGATGGCTAAAAAAATGCGCGGGACGCCTGTTCCCCATTTCCTGCGTATCGAGAAGGATCCGCGGGTCCTCTATTATCGATCTCCCAAATTGCTCCTTGAACGCCCTCTTGAACTTAACCCAAGAATCAGCAATTACCCCATCCAGCAAAATATTCTTAAAAACGGAAAAGATACTTAGAGGTAATTTCTGGGCTACGGCGATCGTTCTATGGTCCTCAGGAACTGCCTGGTGTTGAAGGATGAGCTCCACCATTTCCCACCAGCCAATGGGATTTTATGAGTCGAATGGTTGCAGCCAAACCATAGAGAGAGTGGGAGGCAAATGCGAGAAAATGCTTGCATAGGGAGCGAAAGTGGTCGAATAGGTCATCGTTGTTACTTGGGAAGATGCTTGCGTGGTTGTAATTGTCCCTGATGTTGGGGCGTAGCTTTGATCTCCGTCATAATCCATTCATAAAATATTTGAAGTGTGTGTGTATGTGTGTGCGTGTGTGTGTGTGTCCGTGTGCACATATCCAATTCACCCGCTTAAAGGTAAAAAAAAGGAAACAAAAATTATCGAATTTTGATCCCTCTTTGTTCTTACTACTGTTGTCGTAGAATGGCCCTCTGTTTTGATCACTATACTCTTTGACACCCTTTTAGTAGCGGTATGCTTTGTGGTGCGTGAGTTACTTCTACGATGAAGTAGGCTTTGTTCTAAGAGTGCTAATTCAGTAGTCTTGTTCTTAAGGAAGAGCTATTTTAAACACATAAGGATAAGAGGAAACACCAGATATCTACCAAAATAAACATGTATTTTAAATGAAACACTTAACTATAACAAACCAACAGTTAACACATTTCTATCTTTGACATCTAAACCCTTCGCACGGTTACAACTGACAAAAATAAACAAATAGGCTTCCCGTAAACATACCAATTGCCGATTAGTATTTTAATCTCAACTCTATTTGATTAGCGTTAAACATTAAATTAACGTACTCTCGTCTACAAACACATATGACCTAGATTCAAGAACAATAGTTTCTACTCCCCTTTAAAACGTGAGGCGTACGAAACTTCTACTATCGCAATATGAATATAAATGATCTTTTTAACTCACTTGACAGAAGGTATTAGGGATTGCCGGATGTCGCTAGAGGACTTATCTCTCGCTTTGGAGTGTTGTGGCCGCTGGTTGAATTTTCGTCGAGGAGGGATAGCTTGTCGCCGGTGACGGGGGTTGATTCTTCAACGTAATTAAAGAACGGGAGCTCTGTTGGAGCTGGGTTCTTCTCCTCTCACTATTACGGAGCTTGAGATGTGAGAGTCACTCGCGAGTGAGTGGCTTTGCTTTTCTTCAGTAAGACTTCTTCGCAGTCTAAAAGATTCTTAGGTATGGCACCGATATAAAGCTTGACTATTTAAGTTAATACGCCCCGAAAAGGGGTGGATCGATTTTCTCAATCTGATCCTATTGTTTCTCACGGAAATAGTCTTGTATGGCGGAAGGATCGATCTTCACGAACTAACCTTTCTTCTGGCGTATCGACTTCTAATCTTCTTGTCTGGTTGAAAGATCGATCTTCACGAACTAATCTTTCTTCTGGTGTATCGACTTCTAATAATCTTCTTGTCTGGCCGATGGATCGATCTTCACGAACTAATCCTACTCTGGGGTATCGACTTCTGAAAATAATCTTCTTGTCTGGCCGAAGGATCGATCTTCACGAACTAATCCTACTCTGGCGCATCGACTTCTGATAATAATCTTCTTGTCTGGCCAAAGGATCGATCTTCACGAACTAATCCTACTCTGGCGTATCGACTTCTGATAATAATCTTCTTGTCTGGCCGAAGGATCGATCTTCACGAACTAATCCTACTATGGCGTATCGACTTCTGATAATAATCCTGTCTCTTTCTTTGCGGGGCTTATTTATAGGCGGATTGCCGCCCCATCTAAAGGGGAAGGTGACCAGGCCACAGCGGCAAGGGGGAAGGAACGCGAATGGTGAGTTAGCATCTGGGGAGAGCGAGAATTGCTGAGGTGGCACTGGCGTGCCAAGTCCCCGCTCCTTGGCGTGCCTTTTGACCTGCACCGCTTTTTTTCCATAACCACGGGTTTATGGGTCTTGTAGGTAATTGGATCGTTAGAGCGTCGTTTAAGGCCTTAGGTGGTCGCCTTAAAACAGATGTTTGCTCCAACTGCCCACTGCGGCAGGGAGATCAAACAGGGTAAGCAGTTATGGCTATTCGCCGGCTACCTTTCCCACGCTTCTTCTCATGAGGGAAGGGGGGCTTTAATGTACATATACTCCTCCAGGATGCTTAATGTAACCATTTCTCTACATTTACCTCCCTCCTAAAGACATTAACGTGGGGGGGGATTCCAATCCGACGCTTACAATAATATACATGGGTAACTTACGGAACATTATATTATACAATAAATTTTAGTTCACTCGGGAATGCCTCGATAACATTTCACCTGACCTTACCTTAATTCCTATATTACTGTGCTAACTTAGGATCTTCTTACCTACCACTAGGGGGTTACTCGCCGCTACTTAATTACAATTCTAATGATTTACACTTAACTTTGCTATAATACAATAGTTGGGCTGCTCCTTAATCGTCGACAGGGTTCCGACTTAACGAGTCGGCCATACAATTGTTGGACCCTTTTATATAGTGAATGGAGTACTGGTACTCCATCAAGAGTAAACTCCATCTCAGGAGTCTTCCATTCTTACTCTTATTTTTACTTAAGTATGACAACGGTTTATGGTCGCATTCGAACTTAAACTCGCGCCCTATTAGATAATATTTGAATTTACCTATGGACCATATTATGGCCAAAGCTTCGACTTCGATTGTGGCGTGGGCTTTTTCTCTACTCAAAAGTTTCCTACTGACATAAGCTATGGGGTAGGCTGTTTCGTCATCTTCGTATTGAAGCAATACTCCGCCTAACCCGCTTTGACTAGCGTCCGTGCGAATGCCGAAGATCTTGATGGGATTTGGTAAGCGAAGAATGGGCGAAGTTACGAGTTTTCCTGTTAGAACCTCCAACTGAGTTATTGCATGGGGGTTCCACGTGACAGGGTCTGACGCTGTCTTTTTTAACAAATCATTCAATGGGGCCGCAATGGAAGCGAAGTGTGGTACAAAAGGCCTATAGAATGAGGCGGCTTCCATAAACGATCGGAGTTGTTTCTTTGTTTTCGGCCGGGGCATCTTGACTATGGCGTCCACTTTTTCTTGCTGGGTATTCAAGTGTTTTTGTCCTATTTTGAATCCCAGGTAGTCAATGGATTCGTAGGCAAAATAACACTTGGTCGGCCCGGCGGTTAGACCTTGCTCCTTCAATTTCTCAGCAATGAGCGTAAGGCGTGTAAGTGTGACTCCCATGTACGGGTAGCTACGTACACGTTGTCGAAGTAAAACGACACGTCACTTAGGCCAGCGATAATTCACCTAATCATCCTATTATAGTTGCTACCCGGCTGTAAGTAGTCCGAAGGGAAGCCTGGTAAACTGTAATAGACCTCTCTCAGTCGCAAAAGCCGTCAGTTTTTTGGACTCCTTAGCGATAGGTATTTGATAGTACGCTTTCCACAAATCCAATTCGGTGATTAATTTAGCGTCTTCAAATAAATGGAGATTTTGATTTATTAGTGGGATGGGCTCGGCGTCGAAAACGGTCACTGAATTCAATTTTCGGAAGTCCACGCACATCCGAAATGATTGATCAGGTTTCTTAACCATTACTATGGGGGAGCAATAATCGGACTCTGATGGCTCTAAAATTCCCAATTTTAATAAATTCCGGACTTCCTTATTAGAGGCTTCTCGTAGGTGGATCGGTGAAGGATATGGTTTGCTTCGGACTACTGAATTATTTTTTTAGTTTTATTTCATGGATGAAATCCTTGGCACATCCGGGGGTTTCAGAAATGACGTCTGGGAATTCCATGAGTAAGTTCAACATTTCCGCTTTCTGTTGAATCTTTAAGTGGGGATTTATCTTTAAATCCCCCCGAGGGTCTTCCGGGGTAGGTGAGAGCGATGGAAGTTCGTATTCCTCGTCTTGTTCCACACACACGGTGTGTATGACTTGCAGGGGCGTACTCGGGTAAACGGCATCCATCGGTTCTTCTTCGTCTAGGAGAAGAATATTCTTTATGCACGCACGGCGGTGATATTTTTTTTAGCATGTTTATGTGATAGGTTCTTCGCCCTGTTGGGGTATCTATCAAGTAATCGACTGGATAGGCTTTTTTCCTTTCACTTGGAGAGTTTCACATATAATAGCTTTTTTCCATAGAGGTTTAAGAGTGGGGCATTCCTTCTGAGCAATGGCGAAGGAAGTCAATTTTAACTCATTGTCTTCGAGGGTAATCCTCGGGGTCAACTTAGCAGGTTGCTCTTACCTCTGTGCTTCTTGTGCCCGGGTGACTACTTGTTGGGCCACTTCTTGTTGGGGAATCAGGGGGTTTTGTCCGATTAGTACTGCGCAGAACTTAATCGGGGCTACTACCACGTCCGTCCAACCGGTGAAATATCTGCATTTTATATGACATCTCACGACGGGGAATCGATTGTCGCGTCCTAAAAAGTCGTGGACGATTGCGAATTCCTTATGGTTAGGGTTTACTGGGGGCAGCAACTTGTCGGATAGCACTATGCACGTGCATCCGGTGTCTCTGACTAAAGTGAATACTTGGCCCCCATTAACAGTGCCCTCTTCAAATTGTAGGCCGCCTGGCGAACTTTTGTTGAATAGAAAGTTTACCTGTTGCTGGGGCCCTTCGGATGTTGGCGCGGGGACGTAGGACGAATCAGCTTGTCCTGCTGGGATCGCGGCAGTCAGGTTTTGCACCTGTTGTCTCGAGGTCTCCCTCAGTCGGGAGTTCTGTGGGCACTGGAAACTCAAGTGACCTATTATCCCGCAGGTATAACAAGTGACGGGCTTCCTGGGATACGGGCCGGTATTAGGGTATGATCCTTGTGGAATTCTAACTTCTTTTTTGTTTTTTTCTCCTCCAAAATTTGGCTTATAAGTTCCTTTTGCTACTGAGAACTTAAAGGGCTTCTTCTGCAAATGCCTTGGTGGCGGCCCATTTTTCTTTGGGGAGCGAGCCTTCTCTTTCTTGTACTCCCTAGGATTTAAACGATGATTTACCGCGTGGAGGTCAGCCTCGTCCAGACACTCGTTGAAGGTAGAAGCTTTTCGATCCTTAACGAATGCACGGATTTCCTGGGGTAGTGTACTTAGTAACTGATCTCTAAGCATGAAGTCGACGACCGCAGTGACTTCGTTCTCTACCCCTTCTGACTCCATCCAAAACTGTAGGCTTCGACCAAGCTCAAAGCCAAAATGTTTGTATGTTTGTCCAGCTCTTATACGAGCCTGCCTTAACTTCGTCCTATATTCTTCCAGGTTAATGTTTGTTTCTGAGAGAAGTTCGGCTTTGAGAGTGGAATAGTCCACAGTCGCTTCTGAGGGTAAAGATACGAATATCTCTCTCATCCTACGATTGAGTAGCGGTAACAGTCTGGCGATCCCATCTTCTTCTAGGTCCCAATTATTTACTTCAAATATTTTCTCAAAATGGGAGAGATATGAGCATAAATCTTCTTCGTCCCTGTACTCCGGGAGTTTCATGCTGGCTGCTGGTGACACTCCTGTTCTGGATGACACTGACTGCACCTCTAACTGGTCTTTGCTAAGAGCTCTTTCGTGGGCCCTTATCTTCTCTCTTTCATCAGCTTCCATTTTCGTCTTTCTCATCTTTCTTCTCTTTCGTTTCTCTCTTTCTCCTGAATAAACGAGCTCAGATCGGTTCCTTCCAGTCCGAGGCTTTGACCTTGCTTCCGATAAAGGTCAAACAATGCCATCGCGCTTATGTCAGTCATCTACTTTGTTTTTAATCAAGCCTAACCTACTTCACCACCGAAACTTACCACTTGGCCTAACAATTACCTTTATTTTGTTTCCACCTCTAACTTTACCTATTTTCCTCTCATCAAATATTCTATTATTCCTGGTATTCCTTTTAAGTGTTAGCTCTTCCTTAAATAGACACTGCTGGGTTCTTTCTAATATAAAACCTATAGACCGGACACCACTTTTATAATATGTCATAGAATGGCCCTCTGTTTTGATCGCTATACTCTTTGCAGCTAGGAAAGCATTCTATGGTAATAAACCTTCCCGCACTAATGACTTCAACAAATGAATAACATTGCCATTTAATAATAAATTAAATAGTTTAAAGGACACATTTGGAAAAGCGGGTATTAATCTAGCCTTTAAATATAATAATTCCTTAAACCAATTGATGATTGCCAGGAAACCAAAAGAACATATTAACATAGGAGTTTATGCAATACCATGCCACGATTGCCATAAAGTTTATATAGGGGAAACGGGGAGAAATCTAGACAAGAGATTGTATGAACACAAAAGAGATATTAGAGTGATCAGCGAAAGCAGTGGAATATTTTGCCATGTTAGAGACAAGAATCATACGGTCGATTCCAATTGAAGTAAAATGGTATTTAAATCGGCTAACTATGTTAAGAGAAGAATCGTAGAATCGAGCTTGATATCGTCAGTTCCTAATTTAAATCTATCTGAGGGTCAAATTTCTTTTAAACCTGTAATAAGAAAGCAAATAAATAAAATAGTAAAATGTCAGCACTTCAATATGTTTACGCCTAACCCCCCCCCCCCAGATTAGCCACAAGTAGGGGATTGGGGATATATATATAATTTCAAGAAGGGTTGGTAACCCTGACATAAATCATGAGATTGTTACTCCCGTTCTCCCATGCGACTTAAAATTTGCCCATGAGGTTCATTCGTATTGCTTCCCTCGCATCGGTGAATCAGGTGTTTGTAAATTTGTGAATTGTAATTGTTTAGTTAAATATTTCCCAAAAGAATCCCGAATTAAGGCATGATTCTTTTATCATTTACAGACCCTTCCACCTCCGTTATAATCTATCTAATATTTATCAAACAATTTCCTAATATTTACCCATATGGTTAACTCTAATCCAATTTATCATCCAATTACTTATAAAATATTTACCAATTTAATTGCAATCAACCAATTACTATCTATCAATTATCTATTAGACAATTCCTATTTAACAATTACTACTTACAAATTACTTATAATACAATATATTTAACCATTATCCAATAACCCATTATATTCTAATTATTAATCATCATATGTTGTAATATAATTACCAAACCATATTTATCAATTGTTAATCCATTCTCGTTAACTCATGCAAATTTAATTCACGCGTGTAAGTCTCAATACATTCATAAACTGTTACTGTATATATTCACCTTTAAATCTAACTGTTTATTCAATAATATATATTTTTCTTAACTCTTTATTTTTAATACACGTTTTCCCAACGTCCCTTAAATTTACGCCTAAGGAAATTCGTCTGCAAAAATTTAGATTTCAGTTAGCATTTAACTTCATCCCCTTGAATAACAAAATATAGGTTTTTATGTTTATTGTGATGAGAGCTATCTAGGCTATTGTCGCAATATACATCTAAAACCTATAAGTATGCTTGAAGTGTTTAATTTTGATAATGCTAAAAGTGTCTCTACAAGTGTTGATGTCAATAACATGCTAGATCTTAATTCCAATGATTCAGATTCTTGTGATACTGAAAAATATCAATCAGCTGTTGGCTCATTGTTTTATTTATCTACCAAAACTAGACCATATATAACATATGATGTTTGCAATGTTGCTAAATTTTGTTTTAAACTGACTATGAAACATTGGTCTGCTGTAAAATAATTTTTAGATACCTTAAAGGTACCCGTGATTTAGGAAGTTTGCATGACAGCCAAAATTCTGATACTCTCATTGGTTATTCAGATGCTGGCTGGGCTGGAGATAAATGTTAGCGAAACTTTACTCTAGTTATTGCTTTGAGATTGGTAAAAGTGGATTGATATCCTGGCATACTTCTAAGCACAAGTGTATTGCTCTGTCTACTGCTGAGGCAGCATATATAGCTTAGCTGTTGCAGCCCAAGAAGCTCTTTGGCTTAAACAACTTTAAACAGAATAAATTGTAATGTTCAAAGTCTTGTAACTATTACGGAAGATAATCAGTCTGCTATTTGTCGCGCTAGAGATCCCAGAAATCATCCAAACTCAACATATTGATACAAAATATCATTTTATTCGTGAAATGGTAGATGATAATGAGATTTCATTCACTTACTGCTCAACTCAGGACATGTTAGCTAACATATTTACCAAACCTTTGCCTTCTGAGAAATTTATTAAACTTAAAAATATGTTAGGATTGACTTGTATGTGAAAAACACATTGAATGTGAGAAGAAGGAGGAAAATAATTTTTAATTTATATGCCACCTTGAATGAGTTTATTTTCTTGAATTTATTTTGTTTTCATTATAATAAATAAAAGGATCTTGCATGATTGCCATATTAAACTTTCTAGAAGTTTCGGAACTGTCTGTTACGCTCATATATAAGCGTCTGTTTTTATTTTCCTTACCGAATCATCAGTCGTCGTAGGAAGCAGACGTGTGGTACTTGTCTCCTACAGTTTTTCATTATTTTCGTTTCTGCTGTATTTGGTGTTCAAAATACATAAGAAAACTGTGCATCTGCACTTTCTTTAACCCGTAGCCTAGTTTTTAATAACAGTTGCCTCGCGCTAGAAGATCTTACGTGCTCATAAACGTGACGTCGTTTAGATTTGTAATCTTTTCGATTTCAACTTTAACTTTCTTCATCTAAGGAAGTGGTCGGGGAACAGGGGTAAATTACCCCAAGTGGGGTAATTTAGAAAAATTGGGGTGTATTGGATGTGTCATGGATGTGCTAATTGAGGGAAACGAATATGAAAGTTGGAGAAAAACAATGTATCGAGGAGCCTTTCTTCTATTTTTTGGTAAAGTCTGGCAACATTTCTCCTAATTAAGTGGCATTTTGCCTTGTTTTGAATATGCCTCTTTCAGAGTAGTTGATGAATTAGTAGATCTGATCAAGTGATATAATAATTATTTATATAAGGTGAGTTATGATATAATCTATAATATTGACATTTCTGTATAAACTTTTGTGATTAAAATTCAACAAAAGTTAAATATATAAATATAAGATTAGTTTAGACTTTAGGATATTTTAGTTTAATTGTAAGGGGCTTAATTATCCCATCAGCTGTTTAGCTGCCAGTTTCTCACTTTTTAGGGGTAACTATTATATTTTTCATTTATTTATTTATTTTTATTTTAATGAATTACTTTATATTAAAAGTAAGTTTTTTAATGAGTTTAACTCTATTTAAGAAGATTTCATGCAGCCCCTAAAAATGTAATGCTCACTCTTTTAAGTCTTATTGTTTGAATTTTTATGGTTGTGAGTTATGGTTTAATTTTATGTTATGTAATTTTAAAGTTTTAATTTAAACTCTTAAATTCGTCACTGAATATTTTTTTATTTTTAAAAAATAGAAGTCAAAAGACCTTAAAAAGTGATAGATTTGTCTTTCTTTTTCTGATGGCATCACCAAGGAAAAGGACATATACGGCAGTTCCTTAATTATGGCTTCACAGAAATAGAGGACAAAGGACAATTAAAAGCTCATTGTGTCGTCTGTATGAAAGTACTGAACAAGTAATTGCAAGGAAAGAAAATCAATCTCATCTTACAAGGGAAAAAACTTCAGCATTTGTATCAAAGCTTCAGTATTGGAACCAAAACGTAAATTCCAATAAGATTGCTTTCTTTCCAAACCTGGCAGATTTTTGGGAAGAATGTGAAGACTGCAGTCTTAGTGACATCAAGGAATCAGTCACAAGGCACGTGACCAAATTTAGAAATAGGTTCTGTGACTACTTTCCAGAGCTTGATTCGCATATTGTCAGCTGGGTTGTAAATCCCTTCAAATGTGAACTGGCTGATTTGCTTGAAGAGCCTGAAGGATTGGCAGAAGAGCTTATTGAACTGCGTTCCACCAGTGAAACAAACATGGAATTTGAGACCAATGATCACCTCTCAAGTTTTTGGATGTCGAAAGCTTCAAAGGCTTATAAAACTTCACATTTGAAAGCAACTAAAATGCTGCTACATTTTTCAACAACCTACCTTTGCGAACAAGGTTTTTCTACCCTTGTAAATCTAAAAACAAAATATAGAAACCGGTTGGATCGTTAAGACAGCATCAAAAATCACTGATATTAAAATTGTTGTATCAAAGATGAAACAGTATCATTTTTCCAAAGCCTGAGGGAGCTGATATATTCAAATTTTCAATAATTTTTTCATTAGTTTTATTTGTGTACCATTCTCATGCCAGAAAGGGTAAACATTTTTTCTCCATAATAATAGATTCAATAATATTTTCCTATTTTGTTTTTGTATGAATTTTAAATACATGATAGTGACATAGTCAATAATTTTGCTTGTGTGCCATGTAATGCTAAAAAGTGACTTTTTCATTTCTCTTTATAGATATATAATTTCCTACCATTTTTTTCTTGTGTGCTATTTCCACGCAAAAAAGACGGAGTTTTATTTCCTAATGATAGATGAAATAAAAAATTAAACATTATTTCAATATAATTTTTTTTGTGTGTCTTTATTATCCATGATTTTTATAAGTAAATTGGTTTGTCCCCAAAAGTACTTCAAAGTCAGGGGTAAATTAATTTTACGACAAATTCTTTTGGGGTAACACCCCAAAACTTACCCGACCCCTGATCTAGTGTATTGTATATTTTATAATTTTGAAAAGGAATTAATTCTTTTTGATGGGAGTGAGTGTTATTGTTTCCCCATTCCTCTTTATATTTGTTCATTTGCATTCATGTTACTAATATTTTGGTTTGTTTCTTTTCTAGATGTATTATGAATATAGTTGATTAAACCCTATACAAGGGGGCAGTTTGAATATACTTTACTTCTCAGTTCTATCATTACAATAAAAGCTTGTAATGCAGCTATGATCATAACTACTTATAACTAGCATAACAGGTATCATGTTCTGAATAACAAAGAATCAAAGAAATTGATCAAGTTTTAAAGCCATTAGAGATTGTAATAAAAGAACTATCGCCCTGAGATTCATTTTTTTTAAGAACTGTCTTTGTTCATTTTAATTTAAATCAATTAAAAAGAAAAGAAGATCACCTAAGTGTGAACTCTTGAGGATCTTTGATTGATCGATAAATAATTGAAGACAAAAGAAAGTAGTAGGATTACTTCAGTGTCTCCTTAATCCAAATTATCCAACCTCTGAGTCGACGGAATGTCCTGCAGCTTCTCGAGCGTCTCTAAAGAAGTATGCTGAAGCAATTTACAAATGTCTCTATCAAGAGAGTAATGAAGAAAACGAAGAGGAAAGTACTGATACTGGAGAAGTATATCAAAATACAGCGGATACATTTGGAAACGCGACCCCTTGCTTCAGGAATACTACGATTTGTAAATAAACTTAAATCTCCCAATAGCGTAAGCAATGAAAAATATTTCGATGCAAGCAAAGAATTCAACCTGTTTGAAGTGATGGGGAATCGCGCAGAAAACCTGGATCGATTGAGAGTTGAAGTTAGAACAATCAAACCTACAAGTTTTTGTTGTTGTTTTATCAGTTATGGCTGCGTGCAACTACTAATGATCATTAACACCGGTGCTTAGTTCTATGTCTAAGATATCTGCACCATTCATCTTATGGAGGTGAAGGTATGACCGGACCGAGGATTGAGGTGGCGGACTCATCATTTTTGATGGGCCAATTCGCCAGTGTTTTTCTTTTCCATCCTTCGAGGGGTCACCGGTCATGGAGTCTACCTCCTTGAGAGAGGAGCAGCCCATAACCGGTGACAAGGCTTACTTAATTATATTATACTAATCAAAGGGAGAATTATGATGAGAATTTATAATAATAAGAATGTTTCAGCTTGTCTATTTCTACAAAGTTCAACTAAGGGGGCGCGACCTCTCTTATCTTAATCTGGACGCTGGGCGGAGCGTATAGGGACATAAATATGTGCGCGTGTTCTCTACTAAGATTGCTGGGCGGAGTCGAGGGTGTGTGCATGTTCAGTGTAGGCCGTATGTACCAAAAGAGTATTTGCATTTTGGCCACTTGATCGGTCTTATCAAGCTAACATCCATAGCCAAATTGATTTCGTCGTTTCACTGGTTTATGTAAACTTTGGCTGGTCAGATCAGACCCCGTTCTATGTGTGTCCAGCTGTTTTCTACTGCCAATGTTATCTGTGTCCAGACCTTCAGCTCACATCTGTTTCCTAATGTACGTATGTTTGTACATTCGCGTGGGAACCCCAACGATTTTGCTTGCCTCATTACATCATATTCTATTTTGCATTGATACATATTGCGATTTAACATTGTTTATAAGTTTTGCTTTGTTCTACATTTGGTCATTGTAACAACATGACATATTATTTCAGTGTTCGATTTGTGTGCCCAATTTCAAGATTTCATTAGGGCCAACGGGGTGCTCATTTGTGAGGTTCCTTTTTCAGCAGCTTCTCTATTTCTTTCAAAGGTACATTCTCAATTATCCGATGTGACTAAAAATGCTCAAATTTTCTTAAAACAAAATAAATAAAGCTAATTGATCCTAAATCTCGTACTGCTTAAATTTATATGCCAACTAAATTAAGTTTAATTTCTTTTAAGGATTTTATTTGTTTCGAATTTTTGTTTTCAATTGTGTTATGCGGCGTTATACTCTACAGGCTCAAATTGTCTTAAAATACTACTCTCTACGTTATAGAAATCAAGATAAATAAACATAATTGATCTAAATGCCTATATTCTTGCCAATTAGCCTAAGTTTAATGTTACGAACAATGGTTATAGAAAAATTAGTCATTCTTTCCCAAGATTTCCCGGCTCCCGATAATCCTTTTGCTATCGGTCCTGGGTCTTAGAATTCAGTACTCATGCACGTTCAGTTGTCATATCTTCTTATGATATTGTAGTTTATTTTCCCAATTCTGTTCTTTATTTTTTCCAGTTGGAAGCAAATTTGGGCAAAATCGAAGTATATTCCAATAAAGATAGATTCGCATTCAAACTTCGTTTCTCCGCATTTCGCCTTTCCGCCACCAAAAGAGAACAAATTTAGACAAATCACACAAAATACTACAATAAGAAGTAATGTAGTGTACAATAACTGCACACACACACAGAAGTACAAAGACACATTTTGCCAGGTCGAAGTATCAAAGATGGAATGGTAGGGGCAATAAAATAAGGTCGTTTATTAGAGACAGTTTGTGAATCAGCAGAATCTGATTAGAACGTCTGGTTTGAAACCCAACCACAATGTAAAGCTAACACACTCGAGTGTGAGAGCAGATAGGCAAACATGGTAATTAGAGTTGTCTGGAATGGGAACAGAATTGCCGATAAAAGATGTTTCGCCTTTATGTAAAATTTGATAAGGTCATCTTAGCTTTAAGCAAACGGAGTTTCTGTGATACCCTCTCAGGGGAAAGAGCCCGAAAGTAAGATACGAAGTAGAGAATTTCATCCAATCACTGGCTAGACTTCAACCAATCACAGGCTCCGCTGGGCTGACAGGTAGCTAAGCACTGCCTCTGCCACCAAAGGAAGGCGGAGCTACACGTCGCCTCCAAAATGATGCCTGGTATAAATAAGAGAATTTTTTAATTACAAAATCATTATCATAATTATTATTATAGATTATTATTGACCCATTGATTGATTGATTATTAGACTCTTAATTCACCACTCTGCGACTATCCATTATTCTCGCTCCTGCTTTTATAACCCAATTTAAAATATTCTGTTACACAAGTTAAATTTTTACCGTAAGTGTAAAAATTTCAAAGTGGTTTTTAATACAAGTGTTTAATTTCTTCACAAAGAAGCCTTTTACCTCCCACCCTTTATCGGTTAATACCCCTCAGACCGTAAGTCAAGAAACCTGTAAGCAAGCCACTTTACCAAACCCTTATAGGATCGCCTTGCAATCAAAACAAGGCCTACTTACGCCAAACCTATAGCTGGCGACCCATATTTAGCGACCTATAGTAATATATACTTTACATAAAAAGTGATTACGATATAGTAATTAATAGCCATTTTGAGCAAGAATCACGGGTAAAGTTGAAGATAAGCTGCTCGGCTATTTGCTCCTGAAGGCGAGGGGGAGCGAACGGTGGGTTATGTAATCACTATAGTAACTCGAAACCGGCTTCCAGTAACCAAATACATATACGAATAACCAAACACATATATGTATAATCTATAAATATAAATTAGTGGCTAGGCGGCTTATCTTCAACACTATCGAATTACGTTCAAAGCCATTCATACATTTCTTTTCTTATTTTGCATTATTTATATTGGTTCTGTGCCATTACAGGTGTGTAAATTTGCGCTGACTTTTCACGTTTTTTATTGACTCCCTATTGATCCCTCTCGCTAAATGGTGGAGAGGTGGTTGAGGAATGTTACGTGAAATAGCTAAATATCACTTCGTGACTATTGATTAGCTTTTTGCCAACTTTTTTTTATGTACTTATGTTATCTCATACCGTCGAAGCAGCTTCTTACATTGGCCTCGGTAAATTTGTGATAACTTGTAACTGGGCTTAAGTAATATATTATCATTTACTTTTGTTTCATTAATTACTTCGCTCTTGGAAACTTTGTACAATCTGCGAATTAATAAATTGATAACATATATTTTCTATGTTGATGAAAGACAATGATGCCCGAAAATAGGTATCGAATTTAGCTCTAGTCCTTCTGTGAGTGCCGCATATTCAATCTATTTTTGACTGTATTTCGACCCTCCTTTTCGCCAAGGGTAAGTCTTTGCGATTCTCTTTTGGTTCTTCCACTTTGATGTTTTGATGATATTAAGCGGTAGCCTGCGAAACACATGTTCCGTAAATATTCTGATTCTAATAAACCCAGAAAGAGTTTTATTTTTGTTCACATATACAAACTCCATAATTCACCGTGCATCCTAGACCGTCAGCCTCGGTTACCCTGCGCGCATCCAGTCTTAAGGACACATCCCAAGCGCGGCCCTAACCCCACTTCTCTATTTTTAAGAAGTGAAGTAAATAGCACCCAAATAACTTTAGACCCGTAAGCTTAATATGTTTAGTTTGTGAAATCCAATCATTATTTACTTTACTGTAATCACTTGTATAATACTTTTAGTATTATAAAACTACTGTCTTTTTATGCATTTCATTCAGCAGATATGGTTTCAGTTTGGCGCTGAAAGTATTTATTTTTAAGATATACTCTAAATGGTTTAAATTTCACATTGAAATACTGTGAGCCTTGCTTTCTTTTAATGTGAAAATAAACCATTATTTTCACACACTTGCAACCCTTAGTTTGGCCTTATTTCAAACCTGGCAATGGTAGAGGCAAGCAGTTAAAAGAGCGATTCTTACAAAGGTAAATATGTAGATGAGTGGCCCGGGTGATAAGATGTACTATTTCGTCTGTGTTCCAAAATGTTTCACGTTTTTGGAGTACATTTAAGGGGACGGCTCGGGGGGGGGGGGGGTGTGGTGTGGTGTGGTTAAACACGATGCGTGGACCACACTGCGATTATCCTGAGTGTCATTAAATTTTGGGGGGGGGCATAGCCCCCCACTATATAATCCTAATTGTTATAATGTTCTGACATTTTCAGAGATGGATGCTTTAACAAAAATGGCGGCAGCTATAATTAAAAAAGGACTCAAACACGCATGAATATTCCAACACAGGTGAATGATAATATTTACACAAATTTTTTTCCGGGCCTGGCCGCTTGTCTACATATCTACCCTTACGAATTCAGTTTTGTTGGATTTCAATATGGTAAATATATAGATTGGCGGCATGTCCCTCAAAGTGGATTTTTGTGTGTTTATATTTCATTTACCTGTGCATGAATATTCATCCTCGTTTGAATCCTAGTTCAAATATACCCAGCTCCATTTTTGGGTAATTGTGTAGACGATGGCCGGATGCAATTATTTTGAGCGTCGGCTCATTGTTGGGTACGGCTCGCCGCGGGGATAACACTCTGCCCCCCAGTATAAAAACGAAAATCGCCATAAAATTCTTCGATTTCATCTCTAAAAAAGTAACAACGAAAAGTAGCCCCCCCCCAAAATAGGCCTAGGATCCGGCCATCGTCTTCACAATTACCCATTTTTATACCAAAATGCTCGAAAATAACCAAACAAAAAGTGCTGTTTACTTAATTTATTACAGGGGTATACCTTTGAAATAGCGATGAGGAAAGCGGGGAATCTTTCTTTAATTCATGTTTTGGTAAAAGGGAATCTTTTGCAGAAAAGGTGGGTAACATTTCAGATTATGGGCACACGGTAGATGGCGCTGTTAGTCGGTTACAATTTTGGGCTACAATATATCTCTTATGATGTCAGACAGTAGCGTCAGATATTAACAATCACAGGGTTATATTTTTTTGTATAAGTATATACTGGGGGTCTGCGCTCCCCAGACCCCCCCTCCCAATTGATTGAAACTCAGGATCATTGCAGGGTGGTCTCCCTGCAGTGATATCTCCCCCATGAGCGGTCCCCAACAGCTTTTTACTGGCAGAAAAACCTAACCTAATAACAAAAAATTCTTACTTTTATAGGTTTCTTGATTAGTTTATCCGCCTCTAGATAATCTAAAATTTTTTCGCGATTATACAAACTAAAGCTGAATTCAAATAACAAAGAAGCACATGGAGAGCACCAAAACACAATAACAAAAGAAAAACATTTGCAAAACGGGTCCTATTTATAAGCTACGATGTTGCCAGTAAGAAACTTATCGTTCGCAGCAAACAAAACATATGAAAACAAAACAAAAAACAATAAAAGACATTAAGAAACCTTACCTAACTTAGAAAAAACTATAAACGAGCAGAGCGCGGATATTTAATAAATAATAGACTAAAAGTTACAAATCCCCCAAATAACAAAAAAAATATAACGCTGTGATTAGTCACATCTGACGCTACTGTCTGACGTCATAAGAGATATGCTGTTTCCCAAAATTGTAGCCGAGTAACAGCGACATCTACCGTGCGCCTCAAATCTGAAGTATTACTGAAAAGGTGTCATTCAATACCGATTTCTTAAAATAATGGTGATCACTTGAGTCACATTTAGTTTTAGAACATTTAAATTCAAAATTATCGTTAATATCTAATGCTTGGCCACAAACTTCACAATTGATTTTAATTATATACTAAAATATAGAAAAAGCAAAACCCGATAAATATGAAGCTTCGCTTCTTGCAATTTAATAGACCCTTTAATTCAGGTACTATTTCATTACTACCACCCATTCATTTCAATTCACTTCATCTATTACATCACCATTCACATACTCATGACTATTATTCACGCTTTTAAATTTTAATCACTATAAAATACCATGCCTGTTTAGACCCATTAAGGGGTGAAAGAGGGCATAAAATGCAAAAAAAAAACCCCCGCACCAGCTAAAACCAGTTCTCCCCCCTTCCCTCACTGTGACTGTTTCCCGTAAGGCAAAGCGGCCACACACCTCCACCGAGTCATTAGACTCACAGGAGGAAACACCCCTTAAGTTGGTTGCCAGGCCATCTTTGTGGTTCCTAAAACATTGTCCGATCAAGAGCACCCGGAATTCTGCCTCTGGGAAGCATATGGCCATTCCTGTGATGGTCTTGTCTTCGAAGAGACCCCCTGCATCTCTCCTGAGCTAGGCCTGCAGGGCATATTTCTTCAATGGAATTGCCGTGGACTCCAGGCTAACTGGGAAGAGTTGCAGAGGTTTGTCTCATCCCATTTCCCATTAGCTATCTTTTTGCAGGAGACTATACTGGCGCATGCCCCATGCCCACCCTCCAGGGGTATAAGGGTTTTGCGACCCCACCACCATGGGATGGGAGCTGGGTGGGAGGATGTGTGATTTATACCTGGCATGATGTCTTCGTTCTTCTCTTTGCTTTAGATACCTCCTTTTAGGCAGTAGCTGTGCATCTGCACTTGGATGGGGGGTATACTGTTATTTCTGCGTACATTCCACCGTCAGCCGACTTCGACACAGGGGACTTCTGCCGCATCGTTGCATGGTTGCCAAGGCCCTTTCTCTTGCTCGGAGATCTAAATAGTAGAGACGCCCTCTGGGGATTAATACCCTGGGTCAAGTCTTGCCGACCTGATTAACAAGCTTGAGTTGGGTGTCCTAAATGTGGATGAGTTTATGCATCACTGCCCGAGAACTGCTTCATTTTCCTGCCTCAATCTATCTTTGTGCTCTCCAGATCGACAGCCTGATTTTGATTGGGGGTGGCCGATGACCTCTATGGTAGTGATCACTTTCCTATTCAAATATTTCCTGGGCCGCTGCCATCCGATAGCCCACCCCAGTTTTGCTTAGAGTGGGTGCGGTGGTCCCTATTTCAGGAAATGACTGAATTCTCTGTCTCAGTCGAGGAGTTTAGATGAGGCAGTTGAGTTCTTCTCTGGCAACCTCATCACCATGGGCCTAACTACTATTCCTATTTGGCTGACCACTTGCATGGTGGAGAGCTGAGTGTGATCCAACCCTCACTGTTGGTGAATTTTGTCGGGTTAGGGCTAGGTTCTGGTATATTTTGAAGTGAGCATACGTGTCTTCACTTAATGGAGAGACCCCTTTAGCAGAGGTATGGAAGCGAGTCAAAAGGATTCGGGGCAAGTTCTCGCAGGACATCCCTCTACTGTTCTCCAGGAGAATGGGACTGCAATCTTGGAACCTGTGTCCATGGCAAAATCCTTTGCGACCGGTTTCTCTGCATTTTCTAGCTGGGATGCTGCTCTGCCAGCATTCATTGCACATCATGATGTCTCAGAAGGACACAGAGAACCCTTCAATGACAGGTTTACTCCGAGTGAGTTGCGTTCCGCTCTTGCTTCGTGTGCAGACACCACCCATGGTCCGGATGATGTCCTGTATGCCATGCTTCAAAACCTGGGTGAGCAAGGCATTGCCTCTCTGATAGATTTGTTCAACAGGATCTGGGTGGAGGGTCTCCTCCCAGATTCCTGCCGAATTGCTACTGTACTCACTCTACCTCAGCCAGTTTCCGCCCAATCTCTCTAACCTCTTGCGTGTGCAAGTTGATGGAGAAATTGGTAAATGTTAGATTAGCCTTTTTTTTCTGGGCAGTGGAGGCCATCTGTCTTCTGCACAGTGCGGCTTCCGCAAGTTCCACTCTAATTGGATGCTCTGCCCTGACCGACTGGAAAATGCTGAATGCAAAGCCTTCCTTCATAGACAGCACTACACCATGGTGTTTTTCGATCTGGAGAAGGCCTATGATACCGCATGGCGATACGGTATCATGGAGGCCAAGGCACCCATCCCAATCTTTAGATATGAATTTTTGCGAGATCGTCAATTCTGCGTATGGGTAGAGGGAGCTCTTTCTGGCCTAATGAAGCAGGAAAAGGGTGTCCCATAGTGAAGTGTCATCAGTGTCGCACTCTTTGCCCTGAGCATCAACGGCATCACCTTGGTGCTGCGACCTAGATGCCAACTCTGGAGCATCAACTCTAACAGGCATTGAACTGCGTATCTCACTCTGCCAAAGCGTGCATGTTTCAGTTTTCCTTGGCCAAGACCAAGACTAAGGTAGTGCACTTCTGCTGCCATCCACGGCTCCACCATGCTCCAGACTTGTTTCTTAATGGGGTACACCTGAAGTGGTTGAATTGCACCGTTTCTTTGGTCTTGTATTTGACTGATGCCTCACCTGGGAGGCTCATATTTGCAAACTTAGGGTCTCTTGTACCCGTGCCATGGATATTCTTTGTTCCGTGATGTTCAGCACTTAAGGCGCTGATAGGGCTACAGCCTTACTTTTTTTATTGATCCCTTGTTCAGTGGGAGTTTTATGCAGCTGCGCGTATATTGTGCTAGGTAGACTTGATCCACCATATCGGTCTCGGCCTGGTGACCAGTGCCTTCCACACTTTCCCCATTGAGAGCCTACTTGTCGATGCTGGGGAGATGCCACTCGCTCTACGCAGTGCATTATTTGCCTCCCTCAGTCGCCAACCGCTCTCACTGCATCCGCAGCTGATTTTGACAGTGCCTATGCCTCTGAGAGACCTCACTCATACCCTACCCCTTTGGGTTTAGGGCTAGAAAGCTCCTTCGATAGCTAGGTATAGCTCCCGGGCCAGTGGCATCCCTGGTTCTGCTCAGGATGCCACCCTGGACGGTACCACCTTTGCTAATTGTTGCCACACCTCTGATCCCAAAGTTTCTACAGTGCTGGTACTATTGCTTTCAACCTATTTGGAGCAAACCTTGATACGGTGGAACTATGCCAGTTTATGATAGGGCTACGGCCTTACTTTTTTTATTGATCCCTTGTTCAGTGGGAGTTTTATGCAGCTGCGCGTATATTGTGCAAGGTAGACTTGATCCACCATATCGGTCTCGGCCTGGTGACCAGTGCCTTCCACACTTTCCCCATTGAGAGCCTACTTGTCGATGCTGGGGAGATGCCACTCGCTCTACGCAGTGCATTATTTGCCTCCCTCAGTCGCCAACCGCTCTCACTGCATCCGCAGCTGATTTTGACAGTGCCTATGCCTCTGAGAGACCTCACTCATACCCTACCCCTTTGGGTTTAGGGCTAGAAAGCTCCTTCGATAGCTAGGTATAGCTCCCGGGCCAGTGGCATCCCTGGTTCTGCTCAGGATGCCACCCTGGATGGTACCACCTTTGCTAATTGTTGCCACACCTCTGATCCCAAAGTTTCTACAGTGCTGGTACTATTGCTTTCAACCTATTTGGAGCAAACCTTGATACGGTGGAACTATGCCAGTTTATACAGATTGCTCCAAGTTCCAAGAGGGGGTCAGCTTCCACGCCATATTCCCTCTTGTTTGAAGTCAGTGGCTCCCTGCCAGACGCTGCGTCTGTCTTCACAGCCGAGCTGGTGGCAATACACCATTCAGTATGGGAGATTACGTGACATGCCCGGTTCAGAGCCCGGATTGTGGTTTATAGCGACTCACAAAGTGCCCTTAGTGCTCTCGGTGCATTGGAATCTCCACATCCCCTGGTTCACGATATCAGTGATGCTGTAGCGGGCCGAAAATAGATCTCTAATCCCAATCGATAATCGATCCAACCCGCTTCCTACACTGTCCGGACGTGAGAAATCGAGGGAGAATAAAACGGATTGTATATACAGTCCCTTTACTTACAAAAAAATACAATGATAGTTACAGTTTATATTTACAAAATTTTATATTTACTAGGGAAGTGTGCACACTTCAAAATGAGGCTAAATTCCCCAATCAAAATAACGATACCAAACGAGAATCTTATAACCGGCGGATACAACAATTTACGTATATTCTACACAAAACAAAAAAAAACACAACCACAACCGAACGAAAAGGGGACACTCGCTATCACTTGCTGGAGGTGGGTGGTAGTTGGCTAACTAGAAGGAGGCAGGATTGTCAACGAAGGCAGGTATGGCGGTTCAGGTGGTTAGAGACATGAAAGCCCTCCTCTCAGGGCTGGGTGGAGCACTCGTCTATAGAACCCCTCTTGCTGCCAGTCCACACTTCCACTCTCTGAAGAAGAGATATATCCTCCTTCAGTGACCCATTTATTTATACATGGATGGCGAAACTAATAAGTGGGCATTACCCCAAAATACATCGACTAGCTTACCTCTTTCCAGAATAACGCTTCGTTAAATTTACTTAATACAAAGTACTATCTTATTATAGTGATATCTCAAAATTAGCTATTATCTTTCCAGAATAACGCTTGGAAAGAAAGAAAAACATGGTAATCATTTTATACATGAAATAAACAAAAATAAAACAAACCCATTCCCATTCACACACATTCTTACAGAGGGAGGGAGAGGGTACTGAGAAAAGGGGTGGGAGAATGGCCCTTTTACACACACTCACATTCACCCCACCACACCCCTCCTTCCTTAAGCCATTCGACCAGCCACTCACTAAACCCTTTGAATCACTCTCCACGGTACCACTTGTGCTCAATCGCACCCTTCTGCACCCATTCACACTCTTCTACTGGTCCCTGGCTACGCGTAGCAATTAGTCGGGGTTGTTCGTCAGTCGTCCTGTCAGTCTCATCGTCACTATTTATCATCTCATCAACCATACTCTTAGCCCTCATTACCAGTTCTCCCATCTCACGACAGAATTCTTTCATACTCTTCCGTTCAGAACCCTCACTCTTCATACCCCCATTCATCAGCTCCTCACTCACAGCTCTCATCCAACTCAAGGTACATTCTTGCGAAACAGACAGGTCACTCACATCCCCTGTATTCTCAACAGGCATACCAGAAACCCCTTCGACTGGTTCCCACCAGAAACCTGAAAAATCAGCCACTTCATCATTCACTACATCAAACTCACCCCTACTATTACCATTCATAAAACCCGAAAAATCAGCCACACTAGGTTCATTCTGCCCAAACACACTATCATTCATACTGTTCCCAAACCTAGAAAAATCAGGCACAGGCAGCTCACTCACTCGTCTACTTATACCAGCCAAATCACTCACCTGTTTACGCAAAAACTCAATCTCCCTTTCAAGATCCCCCATACCAGAAACACTCTGCTCAGACTTACTTTCATTCGTACTTGCATTCTTCCTTTCACCCTTCTTTGTACGCTTTCTACTCCTCGAGACTAAGACTAGCTCTTTCCCAGACAGATCCATACTATCACATTCAATCTCATCATCATGCACTTTACCTCTCTCTCTACACAGTCCATACACCGGATGGCTCACCAGGTAGTCAGGAGGTTCTCTCCATCTCCTTAACTGACTCTGATGAGCCCGCACTCTCTCAGTCATGCCGTCATTCAAACTCTCCAAAACATACGTTACCCCATTTTCCCAAACTCTCACAACTCTATAAGGTCCATCAAACTTCTCACTCATCTTTGATACATTCAACCTACCCTTCACTTCTTTCACCTTCAATACTTTTGTACCTAATTCAAATGAACGGAACCTTTCATGCGCCTCACGCCATACACTCTGCTCACTTTCACTCAAACGAAACCTATCTTTCACTCGCCTTTCAAAATTCATCACAAACTGACATGGGGACATTCCAGTTGCACTATGCACAGTTGAATTATATGCCCACAACACACTCCCCAGACACACATCCCAGTCATTCACTGTCGTACTCATCATTCTCAACATCTCACACAAGGTTCTTATAGTCCGTTCAGCCAATCCATTTGAAGACGGTACATACAGAGTTGTTCTCACATGCTCCACACCATTCTCTCTCAATATTTGCTCAAACACTTCCCCTACAAATTCAGGCCCATTATCACTCAGACATCTTCTATGCTTCCATACACACATAGGAAAAAACAACTGCTCAACCACACGCGCAACAGTCACACTCCTTTTATCTCTCACAGGCGTGGCATACACAAACTTACTTTTATGGTCAACCATCACAACCATACCAACATTCCCAGCACTCGTACGCGGCAAAGACACACAATCAATCACTACCAATTCAAACGGTTCTTTCGCATCAACTTTCAACATCGGTGGTTTCACTTGCACACCTTGCACCTTTCGCTTCTGACACCTTTCACACGTAGTTGCAACATCATTCAAAACAGTTCTCAGAAACGGGTGGAACACATGCTCCTTCATACACTCCCACAGCTTAAATTTACCCATATGCCCATAATTATCATGCACAACCTTCACCAGACCAATCATACCAACTAAGGACATCACAGGTACATACATATCATCACCACCCTTCACATGCCTCACAAAATATACAACATCCATACAAACAACAAAATCCTTAGCATACCTTTTAAAATCACTTAAACACTCTGGCCATTCATTCAAATCAACACGCATCATTACACACCTCTTCAACTCACTAACAAAAGGACACATCTCCTGCATCTCTAGAATATCATCATCACTTAAAATCTCATTCTCATCATCCATGACCAACTCAATCATACCGCAAAACTTGACAACATTTTTTGCACACTCATTCAACCTCATCACCTCACATTCACCTTTCATAAGACGATCCTTATCAGCATCCAAAGACAAATCATTCAATCTCATAAAGTCTACACCAAGCAAGAAACAACAAGGCATTTGCTCACCTTTCAGAATCACAAAGTCATGCTTCACATTCACATCATTACCCAAACTCACTTTCAGACTAACCTGTTCCCATGCCACTATCATGCCATTCCCTAATCCACTTATCCGTAACTTCACAGGTTTATGCTCGCAACATCTAAACTCTTCATACTTACTCAGAATATTCTCATTCACTAAAGACACTTGCGCTCCAGTATCAATCAAACCACAGAACAACCTTTCACCAACTTTCACTCTCGCTTCCATCATATCAGGTCCACCATGTTCGCAATACACAGAAGGAACAAGCACACCAACATCAGCACTGATATCCACACTGTCATTAACTCCCATATCATCACTCAACACACACTCATCTTCATCCAGACAATCATTCTTCTCTCTTATATATGAACACTTTTCAATTACCCAGTTGTAGTTCACACCGCTCAAACATTGCAGATGTACCACATTAGGATTCAAACCCTTCATCTTCTCATCCTTGTACACAATCGGCCTCTCACCACCAAAGTGCACATAAACAATCACTCCATACAAACGACTCACTACAATCAACACTTCCTGAAATGGCGGGACCCCTTGCATACACATCGCTCTCAATTCTTTCATGAAGTTCCGCACCTTTGCCATACCAATGCTTTCAGGCTTCCTACACACTTCATTCATTACCTCCTTCCTTAAATCATCTACACTATCGGGCACTCTCACATCTACTCCATCACTCTTCAAATCTTGCAAACCATTCCATACACTCTCAAACAAGGAATCACCACCACCCTTACTCTCTTTTCCATTCATAATCCCTTTCGGCAAATACTCAGGATCACTCACTCCACACACATTTTCATCATTCGTACCAGGATACCTTGACATCAAATCAGCCACTCCATTCCGTTCACCAGGCACATACTCAATCACATAGTCAAAGTCACTCAAATCTTCCAAAGTCCTTGCAATCCTACTATCAGCCCACTTCATACGCTGCAGATACACAAGAGGTTGATGATCGGTTTTTATCACAAACCTCACACCATACAAAAATGGACGCAACACTTTCAAACAATATCTTATCGCAGCCAGCTCTCGTTCCACAGTCGAATACTTTCGTTCTGCAACATTCATAGCCTTGGATACATACCCGATTATTCGCCTGACATTCTCTCCATTCAAACGCTGCTCTTGCATCAGAAAACCTCCCATACAATACCCACTCGCATCTGTATACAATTCAAGCATTTTAGCATTTACACTATAATCTGGGTAAGCCAATTCAACATCTTCAGCCGCTGCCTCTTTCAGTCTCTCATACGCCTCATTCATCTTATCATTCCACTTGACAACCATACTACCTTTCTTGCCCATCCACTCAGTCAGAGGCTTACTCACACCAGAACAATCACGTATAAACTTTCGCTGGAACTCAATCAAACCCCAAAATGACTTCAGTTGCTTCACAGTCACCGGTTTAGGAAACATTCGCACCTTCTCAACATACTTCGATGATTTTCGCAATCCATTCTCACTCACCATATGCCCAAGGAATTCCACTTCTTTCGCAAACCATTCACACTTCGCCACTTTCACCTTCACACCAACACTCTCCAACGTTCTCAACACATCATTCACCAATCTCATATGCTCCTCAAAAGTCTCAGTCATAATCAAAATATCATCTATAAACGCAATCACATTCTTACTCGCAAACTTACTCAACACAACATTCATTGCCCGCTGGAAGGCTCCGGGAGCATTAGCCAACCCAAAGCTGAGGTTCCGGAACTGGTAATGCCTCTTTGAGGAAGAGAAGGCAGTTACTGGCCGGCTCTCCTCAGCAATGGGCATCTGGTAATACCCCCGTACCAGATCCAGCTTCGTAAACCACTCCATCCCATGCATACTATACACACACTCAGATACCACACACATCGGAAACCTTTCTTTCACAGTCCTTTCATTCACCTTTTGATAATCCACACACAGACGCAATCTTCCATCCGGCTTACGTACAGGTACAATTGGACTATTCCATGCACTCTCGCTCTCTTCAATCACCCCCAATTGCTCCAATTCCAAACACTGCTCCTCAATCTCATCAGCAACCGGACGTGGGAAATGCCTTGGCCGCTGATAGATTGGGGAATCCTCCTTCAGGACAATCTTGAATTCCGGGAGCTTTGCAACCCCAAAATCCAGATCACCCTTACTGAGGGCTCCCTTTCGTTCAAAGATCATTCGATACACATCCTCCCTATCATACTCAGTTAAACATCCATCCAATTCCACCATGCTCTTCACATCATTATACGTCCATTCAGACGTCTCTTCACCTGCAACATTCACCCTGACATCCGTACTATCATCCATACCTACCTCATTGACAGTGGAGAGGTGGCCCAGTACATCTCCGACTTGGATTCCCCTCACCTGCCCTTTCACACTGGGGTCCGCCTGCACACATACAAAAGGATCATTCATTCTCATCAAGCCATCAAACACACAAGCAACACGCCTTACCTTATAACACGCATCATTTCCATCCAATATCACAGTGTTCTCACTCACATTCAAACTAACATCCTTACTCCAACTCACTCTAACAGACACCCGTTCACCCTTCACAAGCCTTACATTCTCCATAGCAGTCACCTCAATACCAGTAAACACACTCCTCAAAACGCTACCATCTTTCCCTACATACAACTTATACACCCCATTTTTACCAATCTTTCTCTCAATCTGATCACTCGCAGGATGCACAACCATACGATTCATTTTCATAAAATCATACCCCAAAATCACACCATACTCACTACTCACCTTATCAATCACAAAAAATTCACATTCATTCATCATCATACCATGCATTCGAACAGCTGACCTTATCATTCCAATCACAGGCACTCTCCTATTACCAATACCTACTAAACTACCCTTGCACTCAGACAGGAGGGCTTTCTCGCTAACCTTGTCATACACATCTTTATATACCAAGCTCGCCTTGCATCCAGAATCTATTAAAGCCAAACACTCAATTCCATTCAATTCCACCTTCACACTCAGACACTCATACTTCCTACCAGACAGCACTTTCACACTAGACAGACTTACCAACACATTACTCACACTCATGCACCCAGAGGATACTTCAGCAGGTACCCTCTTACCATTCAGTTTCCCGCTTCAGACTTTCCATTCACACCTTGCGCTCTCAGTCTAATCCAACACTTTTCACTTGAATGTCCTTCCATCGCACAATAGCTACATACATTCCTCTGGTCACGACACATCCTTGCATAATGACCAGCCTTTCCACAATTACCACATGCATATTTCATACTTTCCCCAGCAGTTGCTCCACCATTCAACCTCGGACAATCTTTCTTCAAATGGCCTATTTCTTTACACTCGAAACACTCTTTCACACTTTCCTGGCAATCCTTTATCATATGCCCTTTCTTACCACACCCAAAACACGCACCAGATGTCCACCTACATTCTGCCAACATATGACCCTTCCTTCCACACCGACGACATTCCACAATCTTTCTCCCACCATTCGGTCTCTCGTTTGCTGGGACATACCTCGGTTTCTCTCTCATATATCCGTTCCCACGCTTGAAATTCATCTGCCCCCTTCCATTCGACCACCCTCCATTTGCCCATCCATTCTGCCGGCCCAGGAAGTTTGACATGACTCCAGCTGGTGCAGCCTTCAGGGCATCCCTGTAGCTGACAAACTGCTGGGGTGGATGAAAGCTCCTGGGCTTCTTACCCCCAACATTCACACTGTACCATCCATCCTCTTCTAGATCGCTTTCATCATCAAATCGTCCATCTTCTAACAGTTCCAACACATCCTCCCACATCAACCGTTCACCTGTCAGTCTCACTCTCTCCTTTCTCTTTCCACTCAGCCATTCACTCACCTTTCGCGGGATCGTGTCCAAAAACTTCCTCATGAGTGGTTTACATTCATTTACATCATCATCACCATACCTCGTTCTTGCCATACTCTCAAGCCTATGTGCATACATATTCACACTTTCACTCTTCCCAATTCGAGCCTTCTCAAATTCATTCACCCTCTTATACTTCACACTCTCTTTCATTCGTTTCACCTGCCCAATCAATCTCTTCTTCACTACATCGTACTTTGGCTCTCCCACACTCGTTATCACTCGCAAGAACTCCAACACTTTCCCATCCAAACATCTCCCAGAACACTCACCCAGTGACCCTTGTTCTGCGGGTACTTGAGCTTGCAGTACCGCTCAAAATCCCCGAAGAACTCATCCATACTCTTTCCCCCATGCAATCTAAACTTATCAATCCTTGGCACTTCCCTAATCAAAATTCCTTTCCCCACATTCACTTCACTCTCCAAAGAGCTACTCTCGGTCTCACTCATTCCAATCATATTGTCACTCTCTCCCTCATCTGAGTATAGCGAATCCACACTCTTCCCTCTCGCCTTCCTATCCTTAACCTTAGAACCATGCTTACTTCCTCTCTTACTTTCCACTCTCTTCCATTCACCCCCTTTCCTACCACTCACAGTATCTTCTTTAGACTCAACCCTACTGCCATCCATTCCATTTAGCGGAGTCCCTTCAGTAGGAGCAGGGGTCAGGGTTGTAGGTCCTGGGACTGATCCAGCCCCTGTCATCATGTTATACAGGTCCTGCATCCATCGGTCCGTCTGATCCTGTCGGTCTCCCATTTCCTTCTTCATCTTATCAGTCTTTTCATTCATCCCTTTTATTTTATTCTCCATTCCCTCCATCATTCCCTGCAACATTTCACACTCCTCTTCTTTCTTTCTCAACTCCAGTCTCAATCGCACTACTTCTTCATTCAACGTTTCCGCTACAGCCATTGTTCCCAAGTTAGTAAAAAGATAGGAGAAGGGAAAAATCAATCAAACTACTTGTCACACTAATTGGGTATGGACTGCAATCCAATCCAGTCACGCTCCCAGTTTCGAAGTCTCACGTCCCTATTCGGGCGCCAAATGTAGCGGGCCGAAAATAGATCTCTAATCCCAATCGATAATCGATCCAACCCGCTTCCTACACTCTCCGGACGTGAGAAATCGAGGGAGAATAAAACGGATTGTATATACAGTCCCTTTACTTACAAAAAAATACAATGATAGTTACAGTTTATATTTACAAAATTTTATATTTACTAGGGAAGTGTGCACACTTCAAAATGAGGCTAAATTCCCCAATCAAAATAACGATACCAAACGAGAATCTTATAACCGGCGGATACAACAATTTACGTATATTCTACACAAAACAAAAAAAAACACAACCACAACCGAACGAAAAGGGGACACTCGCTATCACTTGCTGGAGGTGGGTGGTAGTTGGCTAACTAGAAGGAGGCAGGATTGTCAACGAAGGCAGGTATGGCGGTTCAGGTGGTTAGAGACACGAAAGCCCTACTCTCAGGGCTGGGTGGAGCACTCGTCTATAGAACCCCTCTTGCTGCCAGTCCACACTTCCACTCTCTGAAGAAGAGATATATCCTCCTTCAGTGACCCATTTATTTATACATGGATGGCGAAACTAATAAGTGGGCATTACCCGAAAATACATCAACTAGCTTACCTCTTTCCAGAATAATGCTTCGTTAAATTTACTTAATACAAAGTAATATCTTATTATAGTGATATCTCAAAATTAGCTATTATCTTTCCAGAATAACGCTTGGAAAGAAAGAAAAACATGGTAATCATTTTATACATGAAATAAACAAAAATAAAACAAACCCATTCCCATTCACACACATTCTTACAGAGGGAGGGAGAGGGTACTGAGAAAAGGGGTGGGAGAATGGCCCTTTTACACACACTCACATTCGCCCCACCACAATGCCACGGTTTTGGCAAGCTGGGTAGATGTCAAGATTATCTTCTGCTGTGTTCATGAACATTGGAGATGGTTCAAGGGAACTTAAAGTTCTGTGCCATTGGTCCACGACTGTTCCCATGGACCTACCCTCCAATGCCACGAGGGCTTCAGGTTGCTTTCTGTCATCTCCAAGTTGGACACACTCGTGGGACGCACCGCCATTTTATGGCGGGCTCGCCTTCGCCCTACTGTGAAGACCTCATTGTCCTCCAGACTGTTCGGCACACTTGTTGAATGTCCCAGTCCGAGTGATCTTCACGCATGTTTCCTGACCTGCTACCTGGATGTGCTGGGTTGCTACCACTTGTCCCTTGTACTCAGGATGATTTCGTGCATATTGATTGGTGGACTTAAGACTTTTGGGGGGAGGCCGGCATTCTCCCCTTCATTTAACTAGTTGTTTTTTTGTTATTTTTGTAGGTCACACGCTGGAGCTTGCTTCTGGCATCTTGCCTTCTTTGTATTTTTTTTTAATTGAGTTTTTTTGCATGTTATTTTAAAGTAGCCTAGTACTAGGCAGTGGTGAATATGGCGACTTATGCCCAAGTAGGCAGTCACCAGATGAGCTCTTAAAATAATTTTTAAAAAAAATCCAGATATTGACCCTCCCCTGTTTGCCAATGAAAGCTTCCTAAAATTTAATCTTGTTCTGGTTTTAAATATTTTTGTGCTGTTCCCCAGTGTTGTACCCTAGTGTTGTACCTTCTCTCATTTGAAATATTCCTTCGATGCAGTCTTAATCATAAAGGCCAGTCACAATTTTGAAAGTTTTAATCATGTTCCCCCAAAATCTTCTATACGATAAAGTGGGCAGTTTTAGTTTCTTCAGTCTTTCCTCATAACCTAAATTTTTAAGTTCTGGTACAATTCTAGTGGCTCTTGTTGGATGTTCTCTACAATATTGATATCTTTCACCATGTATGGAGACCAGACCTGATTTCCATATTCCATGTGTGGTCTTACTAAAGCTATGTACAAGCCTTTAAACATAACAGCATCTAAGTGTACAAATGTTCTTATTAAGCCCATAATACTGTTTGTTTTATTAACTTTCTCAGCCAGATGCTCTGAAAATTCCAGCGTGTTGTCAATCTTCATACCTATATCCTTTTCTTTTTCTGTTTTAATCAATTTGCTATACATGGTGTATTCCTCGTTCTGTACATCATAAGAACATAAGAAAAGAAGGAGACTGCAAAAGACCATTCATGGCCTACACTTGGCAGCTCCTCACTCTCATATAATTGCATTTTTCTGGGTGAAATTTCAGTTGCCACTCCTCTGCCCATCTTCAGCTCATTCAAGTCCTCCTGTAGCCTATTATAATCCTCTGTCATTTATTTTTCTAAAGATTTTGGTGTCATCAGCATACAAGAATATTTCACTGCCATTTTTTTAAATATTCAAGTAAGTCATATATAAACAGAAAAACAATAGTGGCCCAAGCACAGGGCTTTGCAGCACCCCACTGGTAACCTCCTCCAACCTATCACCCCATTGTCTACCACTCTGCTTTCTCCCTGTTAGAAATTCTTTGATCCATGTAGTATAATGGTCTTCTATTCTGTAAGCAGGTAACTTCTTCAGTAGTTGGGAATGTGGCACCCTATCAAAAGCTTTCATGAAGTTACAGTACACACATCAATAGCCTGACCCTCATCCAATGTCTCTGCCCATTTATCCAACACTTTGATCAGCTGCAACACTGTGGACTGACCCGATAAAACCTGAATTGTGCTTTGCTGAAATGTTTGTCATTTCATGTGCCAAATTTCTTCCCTGAGCAGGGACTCAATAATTTTACAGATGATACTGATCAGACCAACTGGCCTATAGTTTGCTGGTTCAAATTTACTTCCTTTCTTGTGGATGGCAGTAGCATTGGCAATCTTGCAATCTTCTGGAACCTCTCCTTTTCTGAATGAGCTATCAAATATAATCTTTAAGGGTTCAAGTAGTTCCTCTGACATTTCTTTAATTACTCTTGGATGCAGCTCATCTGGTCCTGCACACTTGTTCTTTTTTCCTTTTTTTGATAACTCACTTAATCTTTTCTTTGGTAAATAATGGTCTAAGTATAGGAACATTTTTTTGGACTGCTTCTGGTGGTTCTTCATTAGTTTCTTTGATAAAAGTATTTGAAAAAATCTCTGATAGTACTTCTGCCATTCCCTTATCAATGTTTTTAATTTCTTCTCATTATCCTTGAACAAACTCCAATTTTTGCTTTGCTTTGAGTCTTGTATTGCACATAATTCCAGAAAATTTTTGCGTCTGTCTTTGCATGTTTTGTAATTTCTTCTTGCATTTCAAAGCACTTCTTGAATCTCTTTTACCAGTGAGTTTTGTCTTCATTATCACATTTCAAAAATACAATAAGAAAAAAAGCTGTGTCTACAGGACTGCATCCAGAATACCACTCCCCCCTCACCCCCTAAAAGTTACCCTCCCTTCCCATATAATCATCCAATTTGCGCTTGAAAACATTTAAGTTTGGACTGGCTACTGTCTCAGGTGGCAAACTATTCTAGTAACTTACCACTTTATTGGTGAAAAAATATTTTCTAACCTGCAACCTGCACTGGTGTTTCTTAATTTTCAAGTGGTGACCCCTAGTCCTATTACTACCTTCCAACTCAAATAACTTGCAAAAATCCAACTTATCCCTCCTAGAAAGATTGTAAAAATCTCAATCATATCTCCCTTCACACGCTTTCTTTCAAATGAGAACATATTTAGTACCCTCAGTTTATCTCCATATTCAATGTGCTTCAGGGAAGGTATTATTTTTGCTGTGAAAAAATGTATTGAATAGAAGTGAATGAACCTAACCTAACATCTGAAGGATATATGCATTTAACAGTGAACCACTCAGAGAATTTTGTGGATCTCAAAACTAGGGCCAGCACCTAGAATATAGAATGCTATTGGAGGGATATGAGAGCCAATGTGCCAAAATATGGATGCAAAGAAGCATATATTGATGGCTATCTTGGTGCTGCTCTTTATAAAGAAATTCCCCAGTATAAAAGGGCAGTTCCATGAATTCTTGCTTGCTGCAGCAGAACTGTACCCACTGACTTAACATATTTAAACTTATAGAAACAAACCTTAAACAAACAGTAACAACTTTTATAGACACAAACAGTAACAACTTTTATAGACAAAAAGTATAACACCCCCACCCCCCCTCTCTTAAAAATTGGCTAAAAAGAAAATTGTGTGCCCCTCTCCTTAAAATTTACCACGCTTTTTATTATATACTACTTTTGTGCAATGAAAATGGTGATCTAAGTGTAATAATGCCTTACACTGGCACTACACTAGTGACAGATGAAAGAGTTCTCAATCACACTGCCCCCCCCCCCCTCCCAAATTCCTGTAATGGGTCATTCCATATTTTCAGAGGTACCATGGCGACTGACTCAAATTTGGCTGAAAAAATATTATGAGCATGTGACAAATTCTAGCCCAATGAGTTTCTGTGTTGTGGCTCTTCAAAGAAAGGGTCTTCACCCATTTTTGATACTCCCAAATTGGGCATGTTCCTGAGCCCCCACCTTTATGCCAATATCTCTGAAATGGAATAAGATGTCTGCCTGGAATTTGATATACTATGTAATTTGCACCCAGGCTCCAAATTAGTGATCTTGTTATGTGCGAAAATGAAAATTTCAATTTTTAAGGGGCTACTGTTATGCTAGAATAATTCACAACAGGCTACTGAGGCTGGATTCCTTCTTGTTGAGGACATGACTATCTGCAGAAGGTTTCTTAACTATACCAAAGTTTTAATTTAGAAGTAAGGGGGATCTAAAAAGGGCTCCTGCAATTTTATTCCAATTTTAGCCCTTTTTAGAGCCCTCTTACTTCTAAATTAAAAATGGTATAGTCAAGAAACCTTGTACATATATGTACAATTATGTAAAAAAAAATTGTTAGGTACTATTGCTAATTGTCCACACAGTGAATTTGTCACTTCATTTCCACCCATTTTCACTGCTTCTTCCTTTCAAGGGTGTGTCAGGAATAGTGTAGTATAGCTATATCTTTTCCACACATTTTCACTTCCTCCTTCTTTACATATATCTCATTCCAAACTTTCTCCAGGAAATGCCATCTTTGATTTATACTTTTAAATATTGAAAGGGGAGGTGGGGGAATCACATCTTCACAATTTCTTTGTTGATCTATCCTCTTTATGAACCCACCCACTTCTTCCCAGTTTAGTATATATTTTTGTTATTTGATATTGAAGGTATTGTATTAAATGAGATAAATTTTGAATTGCAGTTTTGCATTTTAAAACAAAGGAACTATTCTGATATAATACCCAAATGACTATTTTTTAACAGGTTTTAAATTTTTGCATAATAGGTCTTAATTCTAAACATTTTAAGAAAATATGACATACTAAAGTCTAACAATTAGTTAAAATAACACAGAAGTCCCATTCATTTTGCTATTTTTTGGTAAGTTTTATTTCCACTGTTAGTCTAGTAGATTTAGCTATGTTCTGTGTAATGTTCTATTAGAATATATAAAATGTCTACCCAATATGAAGCCTTCATACCATACTAACATTGTCTTAAAAATTACATCTTTTTTCACTTTTGACAATTTTCACTAATGCAGTTTTATTGAACTATCCTCCAAATGATTGATGTGAATTGCTTGAATATATGTTCCATTCTCTTTGTCAACTACAGTAGTCTAGCCAAGTTCAACTTCTGGCTAGATATCTGCCGTTCAAAGACAGTCTTTCATGCGCAGAATGAGTAGGAAGCCTTACTCCTACCATGGAGTAGTGGAAGGTTAGTTTTGTGTATTTTATTTTTATATTTGTATTACTTTATATTATTCCTTAACCATTCCATAGCAAGCAAAAATGTACCAATATTTTTTAATCAATTTACATGAGTGAGGAGATAGTGTAACTGCTATCTTCTCTGTACTATATAGGGGCCATGATACAGAATCTATTTGAGATATTGCCTATTGGAACTATTTTGCTTTAATATTCATATCTTTTCACTCTTTATGTACCAAAATTCTTGAAAGTAGTTTTTGAAGTTGAAAATATTGATGATTAGGTAGGATAGATGCTTAAAATGAAACCTCTACATTCATTTTAATTGTATAATAAATATTTATAGAATTTTAAAACTATTAGATTCTTTTACAAACATTGGAATAATCTAAAACATAATATATTGGAGAAAAAATATATCATCTGAAAGTTCATTGTGTGAAGAATACTCACAAATAGCATGACTTAAAAAATGACCAAAGACTTCAGGCAGTAAAGAAAGGCTGATTCAAACTGCTTTACAAAAGTGTCTTCAAGTAATGAGTATGAAAACTGAGAGTTTATATTGGAAATAGACAGACAATTTTTAAAATTAAAGTTGATTGGAAGAGAAGATATTACAGCGATAGTTTTTCTTTTTCCTTTAATGAAATGATGGATAATGGTCATGGAAGGGGATAATTCAGGATTTAAAATATTTCTTGAAATATTGCTACATTTTGTGATGGAATAGATACTTTCTCAATCATTAAGATGGTCTATTATGGATATGCATGCAAAAAGAGGCTGTTGTGTACATTATAATTCCTTACATTAGTTTGGGCTGGTGCATTTTAATGTGTATATTCTTGCCACCTTTTTCTCTTTCTACTTCCATCTTTTTGTCTTCTCTCTCCTTTTATGTATTTGCAAAGGGATTTTGCCACTCCTTGGATATTGTAGATGTTAATGCATAATAGAGTGCTTGTGCAAGGTTATTGTGAGCTGACAAGTAGAGATTTTAAAACAGCAACATTACTTAAAATCAGGTGCTGCATTATGTATAGCCTTATTTAAAGTTTTAATTGACTATTTGTGCTTTACCTTTTAAATATTTCCAATATATTACATAATATTGGTACATTCTTCTTGACAGTCCTCTTTTGTTTCAACCCTTTATTTTATTGGTCCAGTGGATTGCATTTGCATCAGGAGGATCTTAGAGACTGATATTGCTCCTACTAGGTACTTATATATATATAGTATGGTTAGTTAGATAATATATATACTAGGGATGAGCTAAATTGTATTCCTTTGAGCTCCAGTTCTTTTCTTAGATTATCAAGCCTTATAAAATTGATAAAATTATTTCTCTTTTCCTCTTTCATTCTTTGCTTCCATTATTAGAGGTAGATTCATTGTACAATTATATTTGAATTTATGCTGTTTTTTTCTCATCGATGAATAAACTGCTATAGCTAATGAGTTAATTAGAAAACTCTTCATATGTGAATTGAGAGAATTCCTTTTGAATATTGAAGTAGTAAAAGTAAAAAAAATTTGTATACAAAAGTAAAATTAACTTCATTGCTACTAATTTTTATGCCAATTGTAGTTGTCTATGACTGCAATCCTGTGAAGCCTGTGACTATTAATCTGAGCATGCTACTAACTTTCACATGTACCTTAGTTAGCTAAATCCTCATGTGGTTCATTGGTGATAATACTCTTTTTATATCACTTCAAAACTTAATCTCAAATGTTTCACTCATATTATATCATTATTCCTTCATGCACAGAGATATTACAGATTCAGCATTTATTAAAAGATTCTCACTAGCCTAATGGATAATGTATTGGATTTCAACACTTAGGTATATTGGGTTCAGTTACTGGTAAGAGTAAACTTAAATTTTTTTTGTTCTTGAACAGAGATTCTACCAGTTAGGCAATGTGTCAAGTCTGATGCACATACATTGCTCTCTCTTCCAGTCCCCATTCTTTAACACAAACAACGTACCACTCTTCCCAAAGAGTACCCCTGCTCACTGTTTGGTGACAAAACAGTACTAAAATGCCCTTCCTGTTTCTTCAATGAGGAATGGTTCCTGGTAAACAGGCTTTCCTGTGATTTTCATGCTGATCCTTATGTGAATTTCATTAACTGAAGAACAGCCATAAATAAAAATGGATTTGTAACATAACTAAACTAGTATTTATTATGCCAAATTTCTCCTTTATTCCTTCAGATGATGGTTGTTGGTAGGTTAGGTACATTCTTTTGATTGTTTGGACATGCTTGTTCTCAGAGGTTTGTAATTCTCCCTCTTTTGGATTCTTATCTATTATTGATAATTTTCATTTTCATCCCTATCATTGTGTCATTTTGCGGTGGTCATTATTCCTATACTCCATTTTCTATTAGGTCAGTTCTATCCCATGGCTATAATAGAGCTGATTGATGCAAAGTTGTTCTTCTATCCTTACTTTTCTATCAATTGTACAAGATTTACTTGATAGGTGCTAACTCTCTAATGATGATAATGACAAAATTGGAAGAAAATTGGTAGTTACAAGGTAGCGCTATATTTTAACTAACCTTCATTTAAAAGTCAAAGGAAAAACGATTCATCATAGTTTATAGATGTCCCTAAAATATTTAAAATTTTGCAATAATTTCAATTAGCAGGAGAAACAGATGAAGCACAGAAAGTACGGTTTCAGGTTGAGCTTGAATTTGTACAATGCTTGGCCAATCCAAATTATTTAAACTGTAAGTATATTTCATCATTAATAGTTCTCTTGGTATTATTAAAACTTAATTTTAAAGAGGGTGTTTTTTTGACAACTTTATATTGGTAAATTTTCATTTGGGTATTCAAGGCATTTTAGCTATTGTGAGAAAATAAGTAGGAGAATTCAAAATAAAAATTTGAAGTGGAAGCTAAATTTTAAAGGTATTCAAGTGGCTTTCTTCATTTCAGTTCTTGCACAAAGAGGTTATTTCAAAGAACAAACTTTTATTAATTATCTGAAGTATCTACAGTACTGGAAAGAACCAGACTATGCAAAATTCCTCAAGTAAGTTGGATAGTTGCTGTCAATCCATTTACTGCCATTTCTTTCTTCCTTCGATTCATAAAGATTCACACAATCATTTTTAAATCATTATCTTTTTGACACTTCCTCTCTGCAAGGAGACATTTGTCATGGAGAGTTTGGATCACCCCTGGTCCTTAGCACCCTAAGTACAGTACTCCCTTTCGGTTACTTGTGCTATGATCTTTCTTTAAAACTGTTGGAGATGCCTCATGTTTTTTGTCTTTGTTTGATACTTAAGTCAAAATAGAAAAAATCCCTAGTGGCATGCTATCTACTTTGGGGATTATCACCATATTCACGCATCCTCTCACCCCTTCAGGCCTTATCACTCGGTACATTCACACTCATGTCTTCTTTTACCTCAACCATGTTCTCCTGCAGTAATGAGACAGGATTTTTTTCTTTTATAATGACCTTCCTCAATGTTTGCTTCACTGAGCACCTGTAAGATTTGGGCATTGAATCACTAACCTGTTAAATGAACTTGCTAGAAATTTATGATTGTTTGGGGATGACATTTATGATACTATTATATAAGTTACACAATTAAGTATTGCAATTAGTATGTACCTAATTGCTTGATAACACTGTTTGATCACTTCATTAGGGACAAATTTAGTTGCATAATTTACTGCCTTCTTTCTTTAGCCCTTCCTATAACTTGACCACTTACTTATATGTCTTTCCTCATAAACTTTTTCAGGCTATCACCTTGTTGGTTTTCTCTTCCTAGTTTTAAGTTCACCCCTTACAATGACCATTGGTATGGACTTTGTTATAGTAGAGAATTGTGATTAACTTGGTGTTCTCAACATATATGACCCCAACTCAGGGTTGTCTCACCAGTGCCTCTAGTGTTGCTGCCTTGTCCAGATTTCTGTGTGCAATTGAGTGCATAAAAGTAAATAATAATGGTAATATACAATCTACTCGATGAAGATACTTGTAGCTATATGGTGTTATAACCATTGACAAGTTTTTTAGAGCCTTAGTAGTAAGTTGCACCATCTATCCTGCTCATTGTTGATGTGAGTTCCCAAATAGATAATAAAATGTACTTGAAGATGAGAATGTCAATCAAGAGCCCTAGTGAACATTTCTTAATATACAGACATACAAGAAGTGAGTAGACACCTGCAGTTTGGATAAAATGTTTTTATTCCTTTTTTTTGCCATTATTATGAGATTTGTTTCCATCTTTTCAGACTTTAATATTGTAATTATTTGGCACATTTAGCAACCAAATTAAAAGGAAATTTTGCATTTTCACTGGAGAGATTGTTGGTTAATCTGAATACTCATTCTGTTAAGAGAATTATTGTTAAATTTTTTTAAAAAGTGTAAAACAATTGCAACCTAGTCATTGTGTGCCTTTGAAAGATATCTTCATACTGTTCAAAGGTCCATTAAGAACAACCCTTGGTTAAAAGCTCGAGTGGCATGGTCTCATTCTTCTGTTTGCTACAAATACCTCATATTATTCAGTGGCAATGCAGATAGTTATTTCTGTGTTCATTACACCGTTATCCTACTTTGATACAGGGGACTTGTGCTGGGTCTTGGCACAGTTGCAGAGGCTCTTTCTCTTGCTTGGAGATTTGTATGGTAGATACTCCCTGTGGGAGACTACACCTATCTCAGGATCAGGTCCTTGCCAACCTGATTGATGAGCTGGAGCTGGGTGTCCAAAATGTTGATGAGTTTAGGCATCATTGCGTGATAACTGCTTTATTTTCTTGCCTTGATCTGTCCTTTTGCTCTCCAGATGACCGCATGATTTGGGGTGGGTGGGGTTGATGATTTTTCACGGTAGTGACCACTTTCCCATTCAACTTTCATTTTCTGGGCCTCTGCCCACTTCAAGGAGGTGTTGTGGTGTGCATTTTAGGAACTAACTGATTTCTCTCTTGCAGTAGAGTATTTTAGGTAGGTGTCTTAGATCATTGAGTTTTTCTCCGGCAACCTCATTGCCATGGACTTAATTACTATTCCTAGAATGTCTGGTCATTTTGCATGCCGTCTGCTTCCTCGGTGGTCACCTAAATATGAGAGATAATTGATATGCTTACATGTGCTATAAGCACTACCCTAATAATTTCACCATCAGTAAGTTTCATTGAATTAGGCTTGGTTACAATATATTTTGAAGCACACCAGCTAATCTTCATGTCAGGAATGTCTCTCTTCACATAACGGGAAGACCCCTCTTGCTGAGGTGTGGAAGCGAGTCAAAAGGATTTGGGGCAAGTTCTTTTCCCCATCCGCACCCCCACCTCAATCTTGGTCTCAACATCTGTTGCAGAGTCTTTTGAGACTGCTTTCTCCACATTCTCTTGCTGAGATGCTTTTTCACAAGCATTCATTGCATTTCATAAAGTAGCTGAAAGCTGTGACAACTAAATCCAGAGACAGAAAACCTGTTAATATCAGGTTTACATTGAGTGAGTTGCGTTCCACTCTCACCTCATTCATGGAAACTACCCCTGGTCCGGATGATGTCCTACGAGGGGCGGTCAATAAGTTTTGCGAATCGGTAGGGCAAAACAGAGGAAAGGGGCTGGATGGCTGTTTGTGGGGTGTTAGGACAAGTTATGACAAGTCAGGACCTGCAACCGCATGCTCCTTCCTCGTCTATTAAAGAAGCAGTAGCTGATCACAGATCATCAGTCACAAATTTTTGACCAAGGAAGGCAAGAATGCAAAAGAGATCCATGAGCGCATGGTTGCAGTGTACACCAACACCGCCTCTTCCTATGCGTCCAGGACGCCCGTCAGACATGACTAACGAGGACAATGTGGCCCGTGTGGAGAGGATGATCCTCGAAAATCGACGGGTGAAGGTCGAAGAAATCAAGCGAGAACATGGAATATCACATGGAAGTGTTATCAACATCATCCACGACAATTTGGCCATGACCAAGGTCTTTGCCTGTTGGGTCCCTAGAAACCTCATGCCCCATGATCGACTTCAACGTCATCAAAGTTAGGAGGATCTGCTGCTCCTGTACAACCAAGACCCGGCAGGATTCGAGTCACGCATAGTGACAGGTGATGAAATGTGGGTCCATCACTGGGATCCCGAGACCAAGCTCGAAAGCATGGCCTGGAAGCACAGGGGCTCTTTGACCCCCATCAAGTTCCGGACCCAACCCTCAGCCAAGAAGATCATGGCCACCATCTTCTGGGATTCTGAGGGAGTGTTGATGGTGGACTATGCGCATTGTGGAAGGACCATCACAGGCCAATATTACGCTGAGGAACTGGCTGGGTTGAAGAAGTGCATCCGTCAGAAGCAACGCAGCAAGTTGACAAGTGGTGTCCTGCTCCTCCACAACAATGCCCCCTTCCACAAGGCCAGAGTTGCACAAGCTGCCCTAAGCGAGTGCAGATTCAAGGAGCTCAACCATCCCCCTTACACTCCAGATCTGGCCGCTAGCGACTACTTTTTATTCTGCCAGCTCAAGGCTGCACTGCGTGGTTGCCGGTTTGGGCACAATGAAGATGTCCAGCTCGCCGTCCAGGAGTGGATTGAACAGCAGTTGGGAATTCAAAGCCTCAGGGACAAGTGGCACAAGTGCATTGAAGTCTAGGGTAGTTATATTGAAAAATAATAAAACACTTTTCCTCATATCTCGTTTCCTTATATCCGAATTGCAAAACTTATTGACTGCCCCTCATATATGCCATGCTTCAACACCTAGGTGAACGAGACATGGCATTTCTGCTAGATTTGTTCAACAGGATCTGGACAAAAGGTCCCATCCTATACTCCAGGTGAATGGCTATTGAGCTCGCTTTTTGCAAACCTGGGAAAGATCAATACCCTGCCTGGTTTCTGCTGAATTTATCAACTTTCTGCATGTGTAACTTTATGGAGAAATTGCTAAATTGTATACTAGAATTTTTCTTGACAGAGGAGGCCACCTGTCATATGTATACAGTAATGACTCACCCTACATTATTAATTAGTTCTTAAGGCCGTGATGTGACCTAGATTTTGCTGTAAATCCAACATAATGGATATAAAATGCTTTAGAATGACAATGGTGGTAAACACTTTAAAACTAGCGTAAGAATAACACCCAGCATTTTTTAAACACGTAAAGTAAAAATTCTTTCTAATGAATTTAGTTAAAAAAAACAAACTATTAAATCATTAATACTTTTTATTTGACTTACATTAACCCTCGTGTCTATTCTGCTCGCAGTGGCCATCATAAGAACATTACACTTAGGTACACTCTATTTCCCTTTCTTTGGACCTATGATTATTTTATGCACAGATCAATAATAAACCACAGAAATAAAAGCAGAAAGTCAAGGAAGTACACACACTAAACCACGTGTTTGAACTGAAACTGAATACAGTATCACGGCCATGCCACTGATGCTATGTAGCCTACCACTGAATCACAAATGTGGCGATACATATAAATTTAATTTATCAATGTAAATTATTATTTTACAATATAATATACTTTTATATGGTTTTAACATATTTTTATGGGATAAATTATTTATTTGGTCCCTGATATAAATTCAGATTTAATGGCATTAGGTGAACTTAATTTGTGTGAGTGCAGAGTTGACATAAGCTGAAATGATGTAAGGTGTGGTATTACTGTAGTGTGGCTTTTGCAAGTTCCACACAACCTCGTTTTCTATGTTCCAACTGGAAAATGCTGTCTGCAGGAACTTCCTTTGCAGACAGCACTACATCACTGTTTTTTGATCTGGATAAATCTATGATCCTGCATGGTGATTCGGTATCATGGAGACTCTCCACACGATGGGGGCGAGGGGAAACCTCTCAATGTTTATATGTGAATTTTTGCGAGATCGTCGATTCCGCGTACAGGTGGGGGGGAAGCCCTCTCGAGCCCAATGGAGCAGGAAGAGGGTACCCCGCAGGGAAGTGTCCTCAGTGTCACACTCTTTGTCCTGAGCATCAACGGCATCACCTCGGTTCTGCCGGAAGATGTTCTCGCTACGCTCTATGTGGATGACTTTTCGATCTCTTTTAGCGCGACCCAGATGCCAACTCTGGGGCATCGACTCCAACAGGCATTGAACAGCGTCTCTCGCTATGCCAAAGCACACAGGTTTCAGTTTTCCATGGCCAAGACTAAGGTGGTGCACTTCTGCCGCCACCCACGGCTTCACCCCGACCCAGATTTGTTTCTGCATGGGGTGCGCCTGGAAGTGGTTGAATTGCACCATTTCCTTGGTCTTGTATTTGACTGACGCCTCCCCTGGGAGGCTCATATTCGCAGCCTTAGAGTCTCTTGTACCCGCACCATGAATATTCTTCATTCCGTGACATTTAACGCCTGGTGCGCTGATAGGGCTACTGCCTTACTTTTTGAGCAATCCTTTGTTCGTTTGAAGCTCGACTATGGATGCGAGTTTTATGCATTTGCAACCGAGTGTGTATTTCGGAAGGTGGACTCAATCCACCACACTGGCCTTCTCCTGGTGACCGGTGCCTTCCACATTTCCCTCATTGGGAGCCTACTTGTTGGTGCTGGAGAGATGCCACTCGCAGCTGATCTCGACAGTACCTATGCCGGTGGTGCCCCTGGTTCTGCCCAGGACGCCCCCCTGGAGTGTACCACCTTTAACTATTTGTTGCCGCACCTCTGCTCCCAAAGATTCTATAGCGCCGGGACTATTGCGTTCGGCCTTTTTGGAGCACACTTCATGTCATGCTGGAATCGTGCCAGTGTATATGGCAGGAATACGTGCAGCTCTCCGGGCTGCTTCGCAAATAAGATGGAAGACGGTTGAGGGGAACTTAAGGTTGCGTGTCATTGCGCCGCGACTCTTTCCATGGACCTATCCCCCAATGCCGCGACGGTTTCAGGTTGCTTTCTGTCATTACTATGAAGACTGCACTGTCCCCCAGACTGTTTGGCACATTCTTGCGGAATGTCCCAATCTGGGTTATCCCTGTGCATGATACCGGTACTGGGACAAGTGTGGTCGCTGCTGCTTGTCCTTTGTACTTGGGACGGATTCGTGCACAGCGCCTTGTGGACCAATGACTTTTTGGAGGAGGCCATCCTCCACTTTATTTGACCCTTTTTGTGTTTTTTTGTAGGTCGGATGTTCTTGCGCCGGGGTGGGGGGGGGGAGCTACCCCCGATGCCGGACCACGCTTCCTTCTTATTAAGTTTTTTCTTTGTATTCTTTTGTTGTTGTTTTTTTAGTCTTATATTTTTATAGTTATTTGTTAAATACATAATTATTTCTTTGTTGTTTTTTAATATAGACTAGTAGTAGGCTGTGATATGAGTACGGCAACTTCTGCCTTAGTAGGCAGTCGCCAGATGGGCTCCTAAAGTTTAAAAAAAATAAATCAGCCCTACACTGACTGCGGTAATAATTTTGCCGTGGCCCGGGCCCCAGGCCCCGGTCTGTCTATAATTGAATTTCATATTTCCCTATCCTAAAGCGCACATTGTTCGATTTTCCTTGGCCAAGATGGTGCATTCCTGCCGCTCTCCACAGCTCCACCCAAACCTAGACTCGTTCCTAAACGGGGTTCGCCTGGAAGTGATGGATTCTCGCCATTTCTTTGATCTTATTTTTGACCGAGGAGGCACATATTCGTATACCCTTAGGGTCCCTTGTACACACACCATGGACATTCTTCATTTTGTGATGTGACCGGTGCTGATAGGGCTAATGCTTGACTTTTCTAGCGATTCTTTGTCCTTTTAAAGCTGGACTCTGGCTGCAAGTTTTAGATATCCGCAGCAGATCGTGCATTGCACAAGGTGAACTTGATCCACTATATAGATGCCCCCCTGGTGACCGGTGCCTTCCGCATCTGTCTCATTGTTGACTAGTAAACAGTCACCACATGATCTAAAAAAACAAAATGCACAGCGCTCACTATGCCGATTAACACAGGATTTGGCTTTCTTTAAGACTAAGGTCTTACATTTTTGTCCCCATCCACGGCTTCACCCTAACCTGTTCTTAAATGGGCTTCGTCTAGATGCTGCTGAATATCACCGTTTTCTCGCTCTTCATTACTGGCGCCTCACCTGAAATGCTCATATTTTCAGCCTTAGGACCCTGTACTTCACCGTGCACATTCTTGCATTCTGTGATATGGCTACTGCTTTATTATGTGGTTCCTTTGTTCACCTAAAGCTTCACCACTTGTGTGAGTTTTACACAGCCGAGTGTGAATTGCGGATGGTGGACTCGATCCACCACATCTCTCTGGTTCCAATCATGATGCTACCCTTGGAGAGTACCAAGCTTCTACAGCATCAGGAGTATTGTGTTCAATATTTTTTTTGGGGGAGCATATGCTGTGTCATGCTGGTGCCATGACAATGTACACAGATAAGTCCAAATTCAGAGAGAGGTCAGTATTTACTCCTTCCTCTTGGGTGAAGCTGGCCGGACTTTACCAGCTTCTGTTTGTCTTGGCAGAGTGGTTAGCAATACACTGCTTGATATAGGAGATTCCACGATGTGTCCAGTTCGGAGCTAGAATTATGGTCTATTGTTACTCAGTGTCCTCAAGTCTTAAGAATCTCCACACTCCCTGGTTCGCAGAATCCATGATGTCAGGGGGTACGGGAGGATGTCGAGAATTTTCTGTTGGGTTCCTGGATTTGTAGGGATTGCAGGAAATAATGGCGCCAAACAGTGTACAAGGACTGGGCGACTATACCAGTGTTTCACTCTTCCCAACTCTTACTACATGTAAGGAATCAGGTCACCCGTTCAGTCTCCCTGCCAAAGAAGATGGGAGACGGCCGTTGGGAACCTAAAGTTGCGTGCCATTGCGCCGCGACTGTTCCGGGGGCCACATACCCCCCCCCCCCATGACCCGACGTTCTTAGGTTGTCTTATGTCATCTCCTATTGGACACACAGGCTAGATGTACCGGCATTTGATGTAAAGCGCCTATGCACCTTACTGCGACAACTGCGTGGTCTGCCAGACTGCCCAGAAGTTGGAGGGGGGAGGTGGGGGTCATCGCGCTCGCTACCGATTGTCTCTTGTACTCGCAACGAGTTCATGCTCACCGAATTGCGGCATTATCGAATTTTTGGAGGAGGCTAACTTCCATCTGATATAGTTTGGGGGTGACAGGTCCATCATATTCGGGCCCCAAAGGTTGCAGGCCTCTCTGGCGCCTGACCTTGCTCTCTCCTATTGGTTTTTGCGTCTTTCTATAGTTCTTGGCTCTTGTTGTTTTTGTGTAAGTTGGTTGTTTTTATATTGTTTGTCTTTTAATTTTATTTAGCTTATTTGTCAACCATGAGGTTTTGGTGAAGGTCTAATTTCGGTGACACCCTTGATTGCAATCGCCTTGTAGGATCCTTTTAATTAACAAAAAAAGTTCTTGGCTTGTGTATCTTCCCAACATTTTCACTTCCCCCAATCTTTTTTTTACCAACTTCTTCAAAAACTTAGCTTGATTGTGTCACATAATGGTAAATGCAACTAGTTTGACCCATGCCAAGCCCCTTCTGCGGGCATTCGTGCCTGTTATGAGCCTGTTATCTCCCTGAGCTTAAAGTTGGGGGGAAAAAAGTACTTTTCTCGTGTGTGTTTGTGTGTAATCTACTTCTGTAGTGGGTGAGCCATCTTCTGATACCGCCATAGCTTAAATCCGAAACAATTCTCAAACACCCGTACATTCACATTAAAGCTATTATTGATTTTTTATCTTTTGCAGGTATCCTATGTGTCTTTACTTCCTAGATTTACTGCAACACGAAAATTTCCGGAAGGAAATTGTGAATGGGCAGTGCTGTAAATTTATTGATGATCAGATGATCTTGCATTGGCAACATTATACACGCAAACGCATGAAGCTTATGGAAACTGGAATTAGCCAACAAGAGCCTCAGACACCCAGTTCCCAGACAAGCTCCGTTATCCCCTTGCCGCAAAGCTCCTCTGCTCCGTCCCCAGTCTCGAATATGCTTAACGGTTATAACCAAGGACAGAAAGTATGAGGACGTTCTAATGAGTTTCAAGAGATTGTGAATATTTAATCGTTATAGTGCCGGGCGGAAGTTTCCCCGTCAAATTCTCTCTCGTCTCAATGGCCGCTTCCGACAAGGTCGTTCTTAGTTATCACGATGCCCTCATCCACGAATCAGATTTGAGACTTCTGGAGGGGAGAAATTGGCTCAACGACTCTCTCATTTCCTTCTGGTTCGAATACCTTCATCACGAAATTTATAAAGAGGTCCCAGAGTTCCTCTTTATCAGCCCAGAAGTCACCCAGCTCCTCAAGATGGGCGACCCGGGCGAGTTGCCTCTCTTCCTTGACCCTCTAAAGGCGCACAGCAGTCGCCTAATCTTCCTCCCCGTTAATGACAACGCATCCGTGCTTTCTTCCGGCGGCAGCCACTGGAGTCTTCTCGTGTACAGCAGCCACGAACACAAGTGGTTTCATTACGATTCGCAGAGGGGTTCCAATTACAGGGACGCACGGGGACTCGTCCAGCGGATCAACACCTACCTCGATAAGGAACAGGCTGCCCCACTCCAAGATGCCCTTTGTACCCAACAGGATAACAGCTACGATTGTGGGGCATTCGTCATGATTTATGCACAGAGAGTCGCAGATATGTCTTCCAAAGGGATCGATATGAGCAGCTGCTTCGTTCAAAGGCAAGAAGCCAATCAAATTAGAGATACGATTCGCGCCATTGTAGACACGAAAAACAAGTCGGACGCAACTTTAATTTAATTGTGGTTATTTTTAATTATAATTTAATTGCCCGTGTTTTTATTAGGTTGTAGAACTTTTTCGTTGTTCGTTTTGAGTCCTTTTAGTTTGTGTAAAAATGTTAAAAGAAAAAGTTATTTTATTAGTTGTCACATCCAAAGTAAAATTTTGCGGGGTGAGACTAAATATCCCATATACAATCCTGCATAATTGCACATGTGATATATAAATGAAATTTTAAATTTGTTTTGCCTCCTTACTGAAAACTAACTGAAGGGAATTACTAGTCCATAACTTGAATTACCAAAAGCTATCCCTAATTAGACCGTTAGGGCGATTACTGCTGTATTTCTGAACTAGATTCTCACCACCAAAGACTGTCATAAATAAATTCTGTTCATTTAGAGTTGATACATTTTCATTTTAACATGTTAATGTATTTCTAATGCTTCACTTAACTCGGTTCACTATTAATACATTTTCCTTTCATGCCTCTACTAATGTAAGCTTGGAGATTTTCCACCTAGTGCAACCTTCACTACCCCGAGAAATTTATTTCCATTTTGAATTCCTCCTTTTTTTTGAAGTGTTTTGTTTCTTTTCAATATTGCATTTTCCATCTAAGGAGACTGACTGGTATTTGGCTACCTATCTTAGAAATATCAATAAAACCTCAAATCCTAGTTTACATATGTCATTTTCATACCTGAACCCCATTACATGAATGTGCAGTAAGTGGCACCGTCCTTCGAATTGTAGATGGCATTCCCCGGCTAGATAATGAAATTCACATAAAGATGAAAATGACAATCGCTGGCATGGTATTTGTTTTGATACCAATCGGCGATTGTCGATACCTTCCTTACCCGGGAATATTGGTACTCCACGTCAGGGTTTTTTTTTAATTGGAGTGTATTTAACCGCCGATTCACGCATGTACGTTCTATTCAGCAAGGCTTTTTACCGGAAGGGTAAATGTGGGTGGGAAAGGAAGAACGAATGTGTAATTACAGTCATGACCAAAGATTTTGACACTACCATATTTTTCATACAAGAAAACAAAACTAATCAAACATTGCATTTTGTTTTAGTATGTCAAGTTGAAAGTGAAATATACAAAAAATATAGAGGTCAAACCCATTTTATATGGTTGCCCAGAAAGTCCTGACTCACTTGGAAGTGGAAAGAAATAGACAAAATTTTATGGAGCAATACTAACATTAGGTTAACCTTACTCATTCAACTACATTAGGTTAGGTTAACCTTACTCACTCAACTACATTAGGTTAACCTTACTCACTCAACTACATTAGGTTAGGTTAACCTAACTCACTCAACTACATTAGGTTAGGTTAACTTTACTCATTCGACTACCAGCCTCCGTACGCTGCTTTTGTTGCACATTTTTTTTCTCTGTGTAAGCCCCAACTGACAGTTCTAAATGAGTTTGGAAGAAAGCGGAATTAGAGTTTTGATTCGTTACTGTTATAAGCAAAATTTTTACAAGAGTTGCTGTGAAGGAAATTTGCCATACTGAAGGAGAAGGTACAGTCAGTCAGGCGATAGTATCGAGGTGGTACAGACGCTTCAACTCCGGGGATCTTACCTTTGATAGCGAGGCGTAGTGGCAGCATTGAAAGTTGAACCTTCTGCAAGCAGCCGTGATCTTGCGAAATTTGTTGGACTGTCATCCCATCAGACTGCTGAACCAATTACATCAAATGGAATTTGTTCACAAGAAGCCTCTATTGGATCCATATGACCTCACTGAAACACAAGCTGCCAACATCTCTAACCCAATGGACGACCGATTCTAGAGGCGAATCGTCACATCAGATGAGAAGGGGGTGTACTTGGTTAATCACAATCAAGAGAAGAAATGGTTCCGCGAGGTGAACAACCGGCATCCTTTCCACAACGGAATCGGTTTGACAAGGCCATGATCTCGGCTTGGTGGAATTTCCAAGGAGTACTCCATTTCGAGTTTGTTCCACATGATTGCGCTATAAACGCTAAACTGTATTGCCAGCAGCTAGACCGCATATAGGACACACTAAAGGAGGAGTATCCTGTTTGATCAATCGAGGTCAGGCTTTGTTTCAGCAAGATATTGTGAAGCCACACACTGCCAGGTTGATTATGGAGAAGTTAAAACAATGTACGGTGTTGAGATTCTTCCGCATCCACCATTCAATTCCGATGCTGCTTTGAGTGACTATAGCCTATTCCGCTCAATAGCACACTTCCTCCGCGACCAGCAGCGATTCAACACTTTTGATGGAGTGAAGGAAGCTCGTTTACATATTTTTTTTATTCAAAACTGGTATCTGGGACAGATTCGGATGCTGGTGATCGCGTAGAGAATGATAGTTATTTTGAAGAATAAATGTTGGTGTTACTCCATAAAATTTTGTTTTCTTTCCGCTTCCTGACTCGAGACTTTCTGGCCAACATATAAATAAATGTCAATATTTACAATGATTTATGTTCTTCAAGACTGCTTCAATTTGTATAGGCATCCTAGAAGAGACCAAATTTGTGCTATCTTGACTGACCCCCGCCCCTTCTCTCTCTCTGGGACCTTTCTTTTATCAGAGGTTGGTCTCAGAGAGGCTCTGGCCTCGTGGCAAGGGGCGTCAGACCTGCCGCCCTTTGTTTCCCTATTCTGTTATCTATTTGTTTGCTCTTACAGTTACCTGATCTTTGCTTGTTTCTTGGACTGATTCTGGAGGAATATTTATTTCATCAAGGTAAGAGGTTGGGCGTCGCCGTCGGCTTAGTTTGCCGATATCCAAAGCGAAACCCATCATTGGCCTCTTTTTCTCCGCGCGTAGGAGAATTCGGGCTGCCTCTTTGACCCATAAAGACGGTGTGGTGAGCCCTTATACACTCTCCGGGAGGCCATAGTGACGCAACCGAGTCGAGAGTTGCAATAATGCCGGGCCCTTGCAGTCCTCCGTAGTGGTGAGTCCCAAAGGAGAATGTGAATTTAATTTTGGTTGCTATGGATTATCATAAACCTAAAACTTTCCCTTCTTGTAAGGGTTTTCGTGTCGAACGTTCCTCGATGCCCCTCTCACCCTTCCCTCGCTCGTTAGATCCCGATATCAACGATGTGGACCCAGATCTAGATTATCCACGCCTTTTGGTCCTGAGTTCCTTGTTTGAAACCCCGCTTGCAAAAATGGACAGGTTTGACGTCAACGAATCGTTTGAGTCAGTGTTGTGAACCCTGCCAGATGTAGTTAAGAGGTAGTGGTGGTATTCTGGTTGAGGTGTCCTCTCTCTCAACACAACTTTGCCGAAGTTCCCGTAACCGTATCGTCCCACCCTTGTCTGTATTTTGTCGAAGGTGTCGTCCGTTCGAATGAATTAAGGGGCTACGTTATTTCCCGTTTCCAGGGTAATCATAGTGCCCAACGTTTCACATGTATACAGCGTGCCTACAAATGTTGGCTCTACTCGATTCCAAATTGACGCATTGATTTTGACTTTTGAAGCGCCAGGAACTAGCCCAGTTTATTAAAGCTGATACCTTCGTGTTCCGGTATGTCCCTACGGCGAACTGCTCGGGCGTTGCTTCAATTGCAACCAATTTGGATATGTTGGTCATGCCTGTTAGCACTCCTGTTCCTGTGGAACTGATTACCATTGTCATGAATGTGCCAGAAAAGAACGCTGGTGGATGAGGCCGTTGAGTTTTTTTTCAGGTAACCTCATAACCTTGCGCCTAGTACTATTCCTAGAACATCTGGCTGTTTTACCCACCGACCGCGTCCGTGGTGGTCAGCCGAGTGAGGGACTGCCCTTAAACACAAGTTATGCCTACATGCGCTATAAGCGCCGCCTGAACGATTTCACTGTGGGTCCCTTTCGTTGAGCTAGGGCTAGGTTCCGCTATGTTTCGAAGCAGGTCCACCGCTCTTTGTGGTTGGTATACTAGTCTTCACTTAATGGGAAGACCCCGAAAGTAGAGGTGTGGAAGATAGTCAAAAGGATTCGGGGCAAGTTTGAAATTATAGTTAAAGCTATAAAGAAGCTGCAATTTAAAATAAACAATGCAGCCCTCGCTGTAGACTTTACTGCATCTTGCATTAAAAAAATGGCTTCCAATATATACATAACCAGGCAATGGCTTGGCCACTTCCCCCTACGGGTAAGCTTGCGCTTCGCTACTAAGATTAAAATTTAAAATCTAAAAAAAACCAGCCATGGTTCCATTTTATTTTTTGATGTTATAAAAGATTATTAGAAATAACTTTGATAAAAAAAACAAGTCATAACCAAACTAAGATGAAATTATTATTCAAATACTCAAAAAATACCCCTTCTTACATTATAGAGTTAGTGATGATAATAACACTTTTTAAAACTGTTGTGATAGAATCTGCCTCATATGATACATGTCTAAAATGCAGGTAAATCTCAAAGATAATGATTAAATTCAGTATTATTCCTTAGCTGATGTCCCCAAAATACAAGAAATTATAACATATGTTAGTTTTTTATTATCAATGCTATGTGCAAGATAACCATTATTAATGATAACTGTCCTTTTCTCAAACTACTCAGAGGGGGGAATTCAGGTTTGTTTGATTTGCTTTGGGGAATTTTAAAGTATCTTAGTACTAGGCTGAAATTGTAATTACGTGACTTATTCCCTTGAACGCAGTTGTCAGATAGACGCTGTAAAAAAATGTGATGTCTGATAATGCTTTGAGTGTGTTGGTGTTCTTTATGGTTTTGTTTGTGATGGTGACGAGTTTTAAATATCATGAGTAGGATTGGGAGTATTGTTTATGGGAAGGTGTTATTCATTTAGTCGCATTTTCGGGTTTTTGCTTCATGTATAGCGTACGAGAAGTGCAGGTGAGCAGCTTAAAAGACTCATTCAAAGGAAGCTTTTAAGCCGCTCGCTTGCACCCCTCGTACGCTATGTAGACAGAGGGGAGTAGGAAAAGGGGGAAAGAAAAAATAATAGCGTAGGCGAGTTGCGAACAGCTTCCCGCGTCGCTGGACCACTGTTAGCCAGCGGCGAATCCACTCCGCTATCCTGAATCTCAAATTCGCAATGAGCACATTTAAATCGTTTCACATTAGAGTGAATGAACTGATGGCTCTTAAAGCAACCACTGAAGTTAGTCTTGAACTTACATTTGGAACAGTGAAATTTGTAGGTTCCAGTGTGGTTAAGTTCATGACTACTCTTTGCACTTTTAACATTAGTTCTGTAGTTGCATTGTAAACACTGAAATTTGAAAGCTCCTGCATGTTTTAATTGGTGTTGTTTCAGTTTATTTTTATAACGAGTCTTAAAATCGCATTCTGAACACTAGATCAGTGCCAATGGTCTGTTCACCACACAGATGAATTAATTCACGAGTTCGAAGTGAGTTCTTAAAGTTAGTTTTGTAATCACATTCAGAAGACTGGAAAAGTTTGCTATCTGAATGACATAACTCATGTTTTTTAAAGCCACAATTTGAATTTGTTTTATACTCACATTTTGAATACTGATATTTAAAGATACCATTGTGGACAAGTTCATGGTCTCGGAGACAACTTTTGAAATTTGTTTGGTAGTCACATTTGGAGCACTTGAATTGTTTTGTTTCAGAATGTGTTAACGCATGTTTTTTTAAACAATTTTTAAAATTTGTTTTATGATCACATTCGGAACAATTGAATTTGTATATTCATGTATGATTCAATTCATGGTTTTGGAAGTTACTGAGAAAATTAGTTTTGTAATTACAAGAAGAAAATGAGCACTGAAATTTATATGTACCAGTATGATTCAGTTCATGACTGCGTAGATTACTCATAAAATTTGTCTTATAATCACATGATGAGCACTGGAAACGCTTACTCTTATTAGCTCCTGAATCTATTTTCACCGACTCATTATTTTGGTCTGTATTTTTTTTTCTTCAACCTTTTGTTGAATATTCCAGTTTTGTCTTGAACATTCCAAGTTTATGTCTTCAATTGCTTCTTCCACAAGGCCCCGTAAGGGGCGCGGCGATTTGCCATCCTGGCCGCCGTGCTGACGGGATCCAGCGCCCCGTCCGGCCCCAGCTTAGCCTCTCTTCCTTCCTTCAGATAGCCTGTATTCCTATCCTACCTCGTCGCTTTTCATACAACCTCTCCCACAACTTTCTCTGGTCAGCCTCTAATTTCACAGGGTAGAAGCTGACCTTCTTCTCAGCCAATCGTCCCGGATCGGGGCTGAGGGGGGAGTGGACAATGTCCCCTAACCCCTGAGCTCCGGTCTGGGGTGGTTGGCTTTTAACAACCTGCTTCATCCCCACCCATACCTTCCTCACATCCCTTTTCCTCTCGTCTTCAAAATCTATCCGTTTTACGCCGTGTTCAAGGTGGAGCCGCCATGCCGAAGGACTGCCAGGCCACCAGGCGGGAGGGGTGGTCCCAAATGGCGGCGCCTGGCTCTGCCGGGCCTGTAAGCACCTCTTGCAGTGCGGGCTACTGCAAGAGGTGGTGAGCGATTGCGTCCCGTAAAACAAAGAGGGTCACCATGCCCAATGATGAAACAAAAAAACATCTCCCCTTAATTCCCCCTATAACAACAACGGAGCCGCCCTCGTGCAGCTCCACAGAAAAGATGGATGTCCCCCCCCCTGTGCTTGCGCAGGGGACCCTCCATACCTCTTTAACCGGAGAGGAGGCTTACTCCTCTCCTACGCCTACGGGTGTAGGGGACTCCCCCTCACCCCCTTCTCTGGAGGTGCTTTCGGGCACCTCCCTATCTCCAGCGGCAGTCCCTCCTATGCTTTCTAAGGGGACTGCCAAGAAAGCCAGCAGGCAGCCCATTGCCGACCGCCCCTCGTACAAGCGGCTCGGTAGGGCAAACCCCCTTAGGGGGGAGAGGGAAGCCAGGCCCCTTCGGTCGCTTCCCTCAAAAGACCTGCTGGCAAAAATATTAAACCTTGCCGGGGTCAAGGCCTGTGCCTCCCCACTAAAGACTTATGACGCTGCAAAGGGGACCTGCGATGTCCTGGGAGGGGATGGCCAACTGGAGGCCCCTCCTGTGATAGACATGGTCCTTGAGGAAAACCAGCCTCAGACGATAGGGCCTTCCATGGGGGGTAATCCGGGCTTGGCGCCAAGCACCGAACCTGAATCCGCCCCTATGCAAGGTCCTCATCAAACGGCTGTGGATTCTCAGGCAGGACAAGGAGGGGAGGGATCTCCTCCGGATGAATCCCCTGCGCCCACCGGGACCTTCTCCATTTCAGAGAAGGACCTGGCTGAGGCCGGTCCATCTGGCCTGGGGGCTTCTACCGGCGGGGGTGAGAAGCGGGTTCATTCCCCGCCCTCCTCTCCTAAAAAGAAGAAAAAGACAAGAAAGACGAAAAAGACTCGGGGCTCCTCTCCATCTGCGGGGGCTGCGGGGACGGATGGGTCTGCTGCCACTTTGGTAGGCGACCAAGCCAAGATCGGCAAATCCGGCCCCTCTACCCCCTCGTGTGCGGAGCTCCTGACCAAGACGAAGAATGCACAGGGCGGAGCCTCGATGACATCGGGGCCCCTCATTCAGAGGTTACCTGGCGTTTTCGAGCCCGCTGGCTTCAAACGCTTCCTCGTTATTCGCTCCACTGATGGCACCATGTTGTCTAAGGGCAACATGATCCATCAGAGGAGAGGATTAGCTAGTGCAATTGGTAGAGAGCCGAAGGTGACCCGTTTCTCGGACGGCAGCCTTCTGGCGAATGCGGCGAATCCCGCCGAGGCGGCCAAGATAAGTGCTCTTCGGACACTTCATGGCACCCCGGTGAGTGTGACGCCGCACTCTACCATGAACTTTGTGAAAGGAGTAGTTTATGCGAGGGAACTCGTTGACTACTCCATTGAGGACATCACCCTAGAGCTGGCCGACCATGGGGCGGTCAAGGTCGAACGTGTGATGAGAAAACAGGGAGGGGCTTCGAGACCCACCCCTACACTCTTCGTCACGTTCGACTGTGACAAGCTCCCTGAGTCGGTGCGTGCCGGTTGGTACCGCTACCGCGTGAAGGCATTCGTGCCACTGCCGCGGCGGTGCTATTACTGTCACCGCTTCGGCCATACGAATCGCTCATGTAGACGTGCAAAGTCGGGGTCACCCGAAGTCTGTGTAAATTGCTCCAAGGTCGCACACGATAAGTCCAAATCGTGTGTGGCCAAGTGTGTCAATTGCGGAGAGCCGCAGCCTGCTTCTTCGAAGCAATGTGGTGCATATCTCCTGGAGAAAGAAATCCTGGCCGTTCAGGCCCAGGATAGACTCTCATTCCGCGAGGCTAAGGACTTGGTCCTGGCGCGCCCAGCTCTGCCTGGGACGTCATATGCCTCAGTAGTTCGAAAGGCACCCTCTGCTCCTGCCCTATCCAGGCCAACGAGCACGGTTGTTTCCGCGCCCATTCGGAGCCCTTCTGCGGGCTCTACTACACCCGGGCGCTCCCCTGGTAGAGCTGGCGGCAAAAAGGGTTCACACCCAGCCCCGGCTAAAACCAGGGCTCCCCCCTCTTCCCCCAGCGTGACCGTTTCCCGTAAGGCGAAACGGCCACGCGCCTCCACCGAGTCGTTAGACTCACAGGAGGCAACACCCCTGAAGATGGTCGCTAGGCCATCTTCGGGGGTTCCTAAAGCTGTCCCCCGAAAGGAGGACAGCAACAAAGGAGCTTCGGCTCCTTCGCCCACGCCACGAGGTGGAGCGAGTGGCTCGGAGACGGTGGTTCCTCGAAAAGAGGGCCCCCCGCCTCCGAAGCCGCAACGCCCGCCTAAGGTTTCGAGGCGGAGGGAGGAAAAGACTCGCATGGCGAGGTCAACCTCCCCCAATAAGTCCTCGAAGGCGACAGCGCCTTCAGCGCTTTGTCCGGCCAACAGCGCCCGGGGTTCTGCCCCCGGGAAGCGTACGGCCATTCCCGTGAGGGTCTTCAATTCGAGGAGGGCCCCCGCGTCTCCTCCGAGCTAGGCCTGGAGGGCATATTCCTTCAATGGAATTGCCGTGGACTCCGGGCCAACTGGGAGGAGCTGCGGAGGCTCGCCTCGTCCCGTTCCCCGTTAGCTATTTTTTTGCAGGAGACCATGCTAGGCGCGTGCCCACTGCCTGCCCTCCCGGGGTATAAGGGTCTTGCAACCCCACCACCGCGAGACGGCCGGGCTGGGGGATGCGCGGTTTACACCCGGCATGATGTCTCCGTTCTTCCTTTCTCTTTAGATACCTCCTTACAGGCAGTGGCTGTGCAGCTGCACCTAGATAGGAGGTATACTATCATTTCTGCGTACATTCCACCGTCAGCTGACTTCGACGCGGGGGACTTCCGCCGCGTCGTGGCACGGTTGCCGAGGCCCTATCTCTTGCTTGGAGATCTGAACGGCAGGCATCCTCTCTGGGGAGATTACACCATAAATCCCAGGGGACAAGTCCTTGCCGATCTGATCGAAGAGCTTGAGATGGGTGTCCTAAACGTGGATGAGTTTACGCATCACTGTCCGAGAACCGCTTCATTTTCTTGCCTTGACCTATCTTTGTGCTCTTCGGATGCACAGCTTGATTTTGATTGGGGGGTGGTCGATGACCTCCATGGTAGTGATCACTTTCCCATTCAGATATCATTTTCAGGGCAACTGCCGCCTGAGAGACCACCTCGGTGGTGCTTGGCACGGGCGCGGTGGCCTGCATTTCAGGAAATGACTGAATTCTCTATCTCAGTCGAGGAGTTTAGGTCGGTAGATGAGGCCGTTGAGTTCTCCGGCAACCTTATCGCCGTGGGCCTGACTACTATTCCTAGGACGTCTGGCTGTTTTGCACGCCGACCACTCCCATGGTGGTCGGCCGAGTGTGAGACGGCCCTCAAACAGAAGCGTTATGCCTACATGCGCTATAAGCGCCGCCCGAACGATTTCACTGTCGCTGAATTTCGTCGGGCTAGGGCTAGGTTCCGGTATATTTCGAAGCACGCCCGCCGCTCTTCTTGGCGGGCATATGTGTCTTCACTTAACGGGAAGACCCCTTTAGCTGAGGTGTGGAAGCGAGTCAAAAGGATTCGGGGCAAGTTCTCGCAGGACCCCCCTCCCGTTCTCCAGGAGAATGGGACCGCAATCTCGGACCCCGCGTCCGTGGTGGAATCCTTAGCGACCGCTTTCTCTGCATTCTCTAGCCGTGATGCTGCTCCGCCAGCATTCAATGCACGTCGTGATGTCGCGGAAGGCCGCCGGCTGGACTTTACCTCCAGAGGCGGAGAACCCTTCAACGACAAGTTTACTGTGAGTGAGTTGCGTTCCGCTCTCGCTTCGTGCGCGGACACCGCCCATGGTCCGGACGATGTCCCGTACGCCATGCTTCGACACCTGGGTGAGCGAGGCATGGCCTTTCTGTTAGATCTGTTCAACAGGATCTGGGTGGAAGGTCTTCTCCCAGACTCCTGGCGAATCGCTACTGTGCTCGCCTTTCGCAAGCCGGGGAGAGATCACTCTACTCCGACCGGTTTCCGCCCAATCTCTCTAACCTCTTGCGTGTGCAAGTTGATGGAGAAATTGGTAAATGTTAGATTAGCCCATTTCCTGGACAGCGGAGGCCATCTGTCTTCTGCACAGTGCGGCTTCCGTAAGTTTCACTCCACGTCGGATGCTCTGCTCCGACTGGAAAATGCCGTCTGCGAGGCTTTCCTTCGTAGACAGCACTACGCCACGGTGTTTTTTGATCTGGAGAAGGCCTATGATACCGCATGGCGATACGGTATCATGGAGACTCTCCACACGATGGGGGCGAGGGGACGCCTCCCAATGTTTATATCTGAATTTTTGCGAGATCGTCGATTCCGCGTACGGGTGGGGGGAGCCCTCTCTGCCCCAAAGGAGCAGGAAGAGGGTGTCCCGCAGGGAAGTGTCCTCAGTGTCACACTCTTTGCCTTGAGCATCAACGGCATCACCTCGGTGCTACCAGAAGATGTTCTCGCTACGCTCTACGTGGACGACCTTTCGATCTCTTTTGGCGCGGCCCAGATGCCAACTCTGGAGCGTCGACTCCAACAGGCATTGAACCGCGTCTCTCGCTATGCCGAAGCGCACAGGTTTCGGTTTTCTTTGGCCAAGACTAAGGTGGTGCACTTCTGCCGCCATCCACGGCTTCACCCTGACCCAGATTTGTTTCTTAATGGGGAACGCCTGGATGTGGTTGAGTCGCACCGTTTCCTTGGTCTTGTATTCGACCGACGCCTCACCTGGGAGGCTCATATTCGCAGCCTTAGGGTCTCTTGTACCCGCGCCATGGACATTCTCCGTTCCGTGACGTTCAGCGCTTGGGGCGCTGATAGGGCTACCGCCTTACTTTTTTATCGATCCTTTGTTCGCTCGAAGCTCGACTACGGATGCGAGTTTTGTGCATCCGCAGCCGAGCGTTTATTGCGAAAGGTGGATTCAATCCACCACACCGGCCTTCACCTTGCGACCGGTGCCTTCCGCACTTCCCCCATTGAGAGCCTGTTGGTCGATGCTGGGGAGATGCCACTCGCTCTGCGCCGCGTGCAGTGCATCACTCGCCTGTATGCGCGAGCCCGGCGCCTCCCTCAGTCGCCAACAGCTCTCACTGCATCCGCAGCTGATCTCGATGGTGCCTATGCCGCCGAGAGACGCCAGTCATACCCTAAGCCCTTTGGGTTTAGGGCCAGGAAACTCCTTCGAGAGGTAGATATAGCTCTCGGGCCGGTGGCGCCCCTGGTTCTGCCCAGGACGCCACCCTGGAGGGTACCACATTTGGCTATTTGTCGCCACGCCTCTGCTCCCAAAGCTTGTACTGCGCCGGGAGTATTGCGTTCGACCTTTTTGGAGCACACATCGTGTCACGCTGGTACCGTGCCAGTGTATACGGATGGCTCCAAGTCCCAAGAGGGGGTCGGCTTCCACGCCGTATCCCCTCTGTTTGAAGTCAGCGGGGCTCTACCAGGCGCTGCGTCTGTCTTCACGGCCGAGCTGGTGGCAATACACCACTCGGTACGGGAGATTACGCGACGTGCCCGGTTCGGAGACCGGATTGTGATCTATAGCGACTCACAAAGCGCCCTGAGTGCTCTCGGGGCATTGGAATCTCCGCATCCCCTGGTTCGCGATATCCGTGACGCCACGGTTTTGGCGAGCCGGGCAGATGTCGAGATTATCTTCTGCTGGGTTCCTGGACATGTAGGAATTGCGGGGAATGAGCGCGCCGATGAGGGCGCCAAAGAGTCCGCGAGGACTCTGCGACCGGACCAGCGTTTCGCTCTTCCTCACACCGACTACATGGCAGGAATACGGGCAGCTCTTCGGACTGCTTGACAAAGAAGATGGGAGACGGTCGAGGGGAACTTAAAGTTGCGTGTCATTGCGCCGCGACTGTTCCCATGGACCTATCCCCCAAAGCCGCGGCGGCTTCAGGTTGCTTTCTGTCGTCTCCGAATCGGGCACACTCGTGTGACGCATCGCTATCTGATGGAGCGCTCGCCTGCGCCCTATTGCAACGACTGCGTCGTCCCCCAGACTGTTCGGCACATTCTTGTCGAATGTCCCAGTCTGGGTGATCTTCGCGCACGATACCTGTCCCAGTACCGGGATGGGCGGGGTCGCTACCGCCTGTCCCTTGTGCTCGGGACAGATTCGTGCACACTGACTTGTGGACTTGTTGACTTCTTGGGGGAGGCCGGCCTTCTCCCTATTATTTAAGCAAGGTTTGTTTGTTTTGTTTTTTGTTGTTTTTTTGCATTTTTTGTTTTTTGTTTGTTTGTTTTTTTCTTTAGTTGCACGCTCCTGCGCCGGGGGGACCTCTCCCCGACGCACCAGCTTGCTTCCTTTCACCCCCTTTTGGGGTGTTGTTTTTTTTTTTTTTTCTCTCTTTAATTTCATTTTAAAGTAGCCTAGAACTAGGCCAGTTTTAATATGGCGACTAATGCCCAAGTAGGCAGTCGCCAGATGAGCTCTTAAAAAAAAAAAAAAAAAAAATTCTTCCACAAGGTTGCATTCAGGAATAAGAGAACTCATATCTGCAGAAGGCATAATCTCGAGTTTATCCACTAGGCCCTGTTCTATCGAAGGTGAACTGTGATATATAGAATGGACTGGCTCTTCATTTAGGCTATTACGAGTGTGTGTTTTCTCTTCTTTAATATACACAACCTCATTGAGTTTAGTAGTACCATCGGGATATGCATTTTGTCTTTCATCATGGCTTGCAATGTCCTGATTATTATTATAGTTATTAATAGGCTCCATCATAAACAGAGAATCAAATTGGTAAAAGTAATTTTTTCATTGATCAGTATTTTGTCATATGAATCAACGAGTTTTAAATTATTGTTTAATTCGCATCTAAATATCTCCAATGTATCTATTAAAATTAACAGAATAATATAAAAATTTATTCACTGAAGTGGTTCAGGTTCAGATCGTTGAGCCACCCTTTGTATCGGGATATGGCATTTATTTTTTTGTTTCAAATATAATGATATACCAAAACTACCTTGCTGTTAGTTATTAAACTGCTAATGATTGTGATATTAACACACGAGTAAAGTGAAGGATTAAGACTATTCAGCCATCTTTTCTTCAACTCTGTGATTTTTTCTTGAATGAACTCTTAAACTACGCTTAGAGTTGGTCTCATTTTGAGTCAATTTGCAAGAGCTGCCTATGCTTTCTGTATTGATCTGTGGCGCAGATACCAGATTAAATTATGGGGTTCCAATAAAAAAAGGCTTAAAAAAGGGAGTGCAATTGGTGGTATAACCCTGAGCTAAATTTAGGACTGGCACAAAAGTTTCAAAATTACTCATTACAATGCCTTCACTTCACCTCACAAATGCAATCTACCTGTTGTTATTATCATCTCCTCAGACAAAAGCAAATAATAGGGAATAAATTACAGTCATTTAAATAGGGCAACAGAAATTAAGTACACCTAATTTGAGAAAAAATAAAGAAAGGAATCGATACTAAAAAAAAATCACCCGGATTGACAGAAATCAGAAAGTAAACTTTTACTTACTGAAACTCAATGAAATATTTCCATTTTCAATCTGCATAAATTCAACTTTAACTACAATATACAAAGAATAAACTGGACTAAAACTACCTAGAATAACATGTTACATAATAGTAATCTTATTGCCTATCAAAACCATAAATCAGAGAAAGATTTATGATTGGAATGAAGAACTAGTACTAGCCAAATGGGTGGACATATGAAAGATAGTAAAGCCAGACCCAGGAGGGCAGGCGTTAGCCCTTGGATAACATTTCCAAACGGGCTCTCTTCAATTCTTCAAAATACGCTCAGCTTCTAGGAGGGGGGTTGTATAGCGTACGAGAAGTGCAGGCGAGCGGCTTAAAAGCTTCGTTTGAATGAGTCTCTTAAGCCGCTCGCCTGCACTTCTCGTACGCTATACATGTTAGTCTGATGTGAACAGTGTTGGCGGTAGATGCGAGGTACCAGTGGTCTGTGAGTTAACCTGGTGTGACCTAGGCATAGGCCGACCTAAACCACTTCTTTATGGCTATGGCAGTGGAAGTATGAAGCCCAGTATCCTAGGAGAAGTTTGGTAGGGGGGTGGCGTCTGCCAGGCATAAGAATGAGCGTACTATAGGTTTGATTTAAGGTAAGAAACCAGTTGGGCAGCTGCTCACTCCAAGTGGATTCTAAATGGCAGCGCAAATAAAACGAGGCAAATAGTTATAAAAGAGAGAGAATACCACTATGTGATAAAAATGTTAAAAATTGAGGGTTTAAAAGATTCTTCTGCCTGAATGAAACGAAAGGCGGACTAGGCGAGGGATAGTTAAAAGTTTCGGAGAAACAGGATGACCGAAGAGTGGCGAAATGAGGGCATTCTATTAGAAGATGGACAACCTATTGGTCCTCACCACAAAAACGGCAGCACGGGCTGATTTGAGTACAAACGGATAAGAGATGACCATGGGTTAGTCTTGTGTGGCCGATGCGAACGCACCAAAAGGCCACCTTAGTCTAAGGACCGTAATCTCCGAATGTTCGAGGTCCAAGATCGAAACGTCTTTTTTTATATATAATTTAAATGATGAACATCCATCACATTCGTACTGCCACAACTGAAATATATGTTATCTTATAGAGAGAAAGAAATCTCGAAAAGGTGGTGCAGAGTTATCCGGGGACGCATAATAGGCTGAACGGGACAGCCTATCAGCGTACTCGTACATGCCCGGGGACCCAACTAAATAGAACTCGAATTCGCGACGCATTCTGTACCAGCCAGTTGCATATTTATCTGAATAAGGGAAGCATTAAATGAGCTAATTACTTGTAAAACACTCATTAGAGTCGGAGAAAATGACGAAATCGTTAAAAGGTAAAATTTGAATCAATCTAAAAGATAAAAGAATGTCTGAAAGTTCAGCGGTATAGATAGAAGCTGCCAGCGTCAAAAACAAAGTTAAAAACTCTCCTGAGTAGGTGGCTGCCTCAACCACGCCACTGTCTGACTTGGAACAATCTGTGTTGTATATGTGAGGTCGCATGCTCTAGGAACAGGCTCTTGAGGGAGCAAGGGTCCACGGACGACTTGTCCAGGCTCCTCATGCTGGTACAAACTGGGAGGTAGAGCACGCCAACTAGGGGTCAGCGACGAGGGAAGGGAAATGACCTTTAGAGGACCCAGGTTGGAGAGATGATCTATCCGGAGGTTCAAGGGGCAGGGTAAAGATGGCAACCTATCGAATGACGCTATTGACTCGGCAGCATCCAGACATCTGTAAACCTATGATGCAGGGGCCTGCTGCACATGGCAGAGGTATCGCATACACATCTAAGAGTCGATGATAAGGCAAGCGAAGCACCCCACTCTCACAGTAAAGGCTGTTGACGGGAGAAGTACAGAAGGCTCCACTGGAGAGACGAATTCCGAGGTTGCGAATGGGGTTCTGAAGCTGAGGAGTAAATTTGGCACTCATAGTCTAATTTGGATTGAAGGACAGGAGTATATAGTGACCACAGTTTTTGAAGATCACTGCCGCATGACGTGTGGAAGAGGACTTTCAAAATGTCTAGAGCTCGCAGACAACTCGTTCGAAAACAAGGTAAATGTGGTAACCAGGATAGCTTGTGATCAAGACTTAAGCCCAGAAACCGAAACTCAGAGAAGAACTTTATCTCTATACCATGTAGGGAAATAGGTGGCGGAACAAGAGCCCCTCTACCCCGGTGGAAATACATTGCCTTAGGTTTGATCGTGGAAAGCGGAATCCCCTAAGTTGTGCACTTTTCGAAACCGCATCGACTGCCAGTTGCAGCCGACGCGCTGCTGATCGAAAGCGAGGCGATGAACAATATAGTGCCAATTTATCTACGAACAGGGTCACCGATACACCCTCTGGGAGAGAGGAAATGATATTAATCGCAATTCCAAAACATAAAACACTTTAAATGCTGTCCTGAGGAAGTCCCTTCTCATGAGGTTGCAGGTCAGAGTAGGTGTCCCAAACCTTGAATAAAAGACGGTAAAGACCTCTCATATCCCAAATATATAGCTGCTTTAAGACGCCGTATCTCCATGTTGTATTGTAGGCTTTCTCAATTTCGAAAAATGTGGTCAAGACTGCTTTAACGAGAAAGCTTTCCAGACCAATCCCTCGAAAATTACTAAGAGGTGAAGGGTACTATGACTCTTGCGAAAATCGCACTGAAATGGAGAGAGTAAGTGCTTGGTTTCTAGAAACCAGTTCAGGCGAACCATCTTCCCTAGCAACTTATTCAGGCTGCTGGTAAAAGCTATAGGACGGTAGTGATCTGCGTCCAACCTGTCCCTGCCCGGTTTATGAAAGGGAAGGACAAACCCAACGCGCCATGATGATGGGTAAAAATCCTTCACCTATATAAGGTTGTACAAGTCGAGTGTGGATGGAAGTGCCGAATCATATCAAGATTGATCCTACCAAGGCCAGGAGAAGTAGACTTACAAAGGGACAATGCAGCTCGAAACACGTGGATGGAAAATAGGGCATTATAAGGAAGGTTATATTTTGTTATGAAATTGAGAGGATGAGACTCTTGGCTTGATTTATAGGCTAAAATGGCCTTATTGCAACGGCTGGCACTGCTAACGGCAGGGAAATTATCGGCCAAGGCATTGCTGACCACCAGGTTGTCATTCACTAATGATCCATGTAAATTGACTAGACGGGGGGGTATTATGGCTAGCATAACAACCCCGGATCGTGTTAATCCCCTTCTAGATCTTTGCGGTTAGAGGGCATAGAAGAAATTAATGAGATGTAGCTGCCCCATGAAGTTAGGCGAACCTAACGAAGGGTTCTTTGACGAAGCGCTCGGTCTCGGTCAACCTTATTGCTAAAGGTTAGGTTCTGCCGGAATCGGGCATGAGCTAACTTGTAGTTTTTGACGGCTGTCGCACACTGCGAGTTCCACCAGGACACGGTTGTGCGACTTGGGACGGGTTGACTCCGTGGTATGGTCAGTGTGACCGTGTTGTAGATAATCGATATGAAGTACTCTCTTGCCGCGTCCGCACCATTGAAGGTCCCCAAATAGGCACTTGTGAAAGACGATTCTTGGAAGACTACCCAATTGGCATGGCCTAAGTCCCACTTGAGAGGCATGGTTGTATGAGGGCTAGGATGAACGGCCAACAAGACAATAGGGAACTGGTCAGTGGTCACTCCCACGGAGGTCATTAAGGGCTAACCATCGAAAATCAATGAGGCAATCCGGGGAACAGAGACAGGTCAACACAATTAAAAGAATCCGTCTGGACATGATAAGATGTAAAGTCTTCAGTGTTTAAAACGCAAAGAAAGTCAGATAATAAAATAGACTCAAAAACACTGCTTTGGCATTGAGATTGATGGTGCTCTAATATGGGTGACGGGCACTATAATCTCCGAGTAATAAAAATGGGGAAGCAAACTGATCTACAAGTTTTAAACGGTCGGGTCTTGATAATGTTAAAGGAGGGAACAGTAAAAAGTCTTGTAAGAAAAACTCTCACGACAACAGCTTGGAGGGTAGTGGGAAGGGGGAGGGGAGATACATGGTGGGATAATGAAACAATAACTGACCCCCTCCCCCAATGAGACGAGCCCCCGACAGGAGCAATAGAGTTGAAAATACTCAAACCACGTACCACCGGAAAAGGCCATGCACAGAGTTTCTTCTCCTGGAGACAAATAAAAGCGGGATGGAGAGTCGTCAAAAGACTTTGAGTTCTTCCCACTTTGGAAGAACGCCTTGTAAATTCCATTGCAAAATGGAGGATATGTGGGACGGTTAGATACCACAGTAGATATATTTTTCTTCTTTGTGGCTGAAGTTAAGTTTAAAGTTTGTCCCAAAGAGTTTGGGGGACGAAGAGCAAATTTTGAAAAGCCTGCTATAGGAGAGGAAGATATCCTAGAATGAGCAGTGACAGGAGGTATGTCCGATGGTTTCGAGGAACCGCCCGAAACCCCTGTCTGTAATTGGGGCGTACAGCCAGGCGGAAACGGAAGGTCGAATGGTAGATCCGGATTCATGTGCCGAGGGCGCTTTCGATGTCTGAGGAGTTGATCCAACAACCGCAGCTGGTGGTGTTGGAATATCGTCTGCTCCGATCGGATCATGAGTAGGAGGGTGAGTGGGTGGAGCAGTTGATCTCGGCAAAGTAAAAGGAACTGGGTAAATTTCTGATACCGCTCGGACCGATGAGGGGCCTAAGTACTATGAAGGGTGGGGCGGGCTTGAGGGCAGAGAATATTCAGCAACAAGAGAAGAGTCAATTGGAGATTCTTGAGGCTCGGCCAAGTCGGCTCTAGAGGCTGCCAACTTATTGGTGGCCGATGACCCAGGTGAGGAGTCCTTCCTCTTACTACGGGGCTTTGGGTCGCGGGGCCGTGTATAAGTAACTTCACTGGTCGATATAGAAGATTCATTTCAATAACGTCTGATGTCTTCAAGCGTCGGTCCCGCTATAGCTGCTGGAAAGAGGGAAACAACATTAAGTATCTCGGCGTGAGAGCGATGCTTCGACGGTATATCGTGAATGCTTCTGACACTAACGGTAGATGGATGATGAGATGCTTCAGGCGTGTCGGAACTCGAACGTGATGGTCGGTTTGGTCGAGCGTCACGCAAAACGTCTGAGAAGAGAGGGCCAGAGAGTGAAGTTTGTGCTCGAGCACGTTAGCGAACCTCTCTCACGTCCAGACGCAGAAAGTCGCGCAATGCGAGGACCTCCTGTTCATATAAGAATATTGGGCACATTTTTTCACGCAGCACTGTGGGCACCAATGCAGTTGGCAGAGCACGATATTTTGTTGTATTCAGGGCCATGGTAATCAGAACTACTCATTGGGAACGGGAGTGCCGACAGGTACGACCAACATCTAAATTGATTAAACTTCAAGCAACGTCTGGGTAGTTCGACGTAGGGGCTTACCGGGACACGAAGGTACCCAGTATTAATAAACTGCCGCAGTTTCTGATGTTCGAACGTTAAAATCAATGTGGCAGTTGGGACTCTAGTAGAACCTATAGTTTTACTCACCTTGTGTACATGTGTGAAGCGTTGGTCCTAAGCTTGCTCTGAAGACGGGTGAGGTCGTAGGCTCTTAATTCGTTTGGACGGACGACACTTTTGACAAAATTCAGACTTGGGTGGGACGAAACAGTTACAGGAATTTCGGCTATCGAAACAGATTTCGCACAAGATTATGTTGAGAGTGAGTTGACACCTCGACTACGATATCACCACTACCTCTTGGCCACATCCTGCGGGCCTCAAATGATTCATTAACGTCAACGTTAAACACATCCACTTTTGCAAGTTGGGTTTCAGATGACAAACTCATGACCAGCATGCGGGACTAATCTAAATATGTGTCCATATCGTTGGCACAGGGGTCCATCGAGCGAGGGAAGGCTGAAAGAGGGGCTGAAGAACGTTTTGGACGAGAACCCTTACGAGAAGGGGAAGTTTTAGGTTTATGGCAAGGCATTGTAAATAGAAATAACTTCACATTCTCTCTCGGGACTCCCATCCACGGAGGCCTAAAAGGGCTCGGTGCCACTGCAACTCTCAATTCGGTTACTTCCACTATGTCCTCTTGGAGACTGGATACAAACCACCACACCACCTTTATAGACTGAAGAGGCTGCCAAAGTTTTCCTACACGCGAAGAAAAGGGGCCAATGATGGGTTTCTCCTTGGGCATCGGCAGACGAAGGCCTCGGAGATGCCCAACATCCTCCGATCTTCATAAAAGAATAATTCAGAATCAGTCTGAAAAAAATACAAGCAGAGGTTAGGTAACCGTTATGACCACTAGATAGTAGAAGGCAGAGGAGGAATTAAGGCCAGTAAAAGAAAGTAATAGGGGGGGGGGGAATATTAAAAGTCTAATTCACAGCACCAGGGGACCCCTAAGGGCCACAGAGCTGACCCCCTTGCTACGAGAAGGCCAGTCTCAGAAGAAAAAAACGTCCAGAGAGGGAGGAGGTGAGCATACTATATACAGTGTTTCTAGGTAAAGGCGGATAGCCACCATATGAAGGTCGGTAGGCTGACATGAAACTGATACCCGGATGAAGATGACTGCTTTACCACTGACAGAGTTGCAGCGAGTGAAAGAGAAGAAAGTAAGGTAATCGGAGATTCTAGGAAATTGACCGCCACTCAAGAGTAGTTCCTGGGTACAGAGGAAACTAGTTTGATATGATGTTAAAAGGAATCTAGCGTTCTTTCAATTAACCAGGAAAGTAGGCGAATCGAAATTTCAGTTTAGTGTTTGGCTTCCGTTAAACACTCGGTGCTTCTTCCACTGAGAGTGATGAGTAAATTTGAGATAGACAGTGCATGCACCTCCGCTAAAATAATTTTGTTAATGGAGGTGAGAGATTGCCCCTAAAAAAAATGATAGACCTTTTAATCGAGGTCGGAAGCTCACGTAAGATCAATCGAATTTCTTGGGTCAAAGTATTAGGAGGCGGGGGGGGGGGGATGCGGAAATCACGCTCCAAAATCTGCGTATAGCACGAATTCCCGGATATTATACAATTCTGCCATGTGCGATGAGCACCTGATGAGAATGTGGAAAAAAGAGCGCCCAGGCAAAGTCGTCACCACAATGGCAGAAGACGAGCACTTGAGGGATTGCGAGCCATCCCTGAAATGGGCGGACGCATAACTAAGGATCTCTAATCGGCGAACCATATGTGTCTTCAAGGACTTACTTTCTGGCAACACCTGGTTATAGATTTTTGACGACGACGTGATCTACGGAGTAACACCGATAAAGTGATCTGATCGGTTGGAAGCAGAGGAAGTGAAAGAGTGTAACAGCTGCCCGTGGAAGGTGTCAGTGGAAGACGCAAATCTTACATCTGGATGAGCGCTTCTGTGGTATAGGATGTTCGTTGTAGTACGAACGGAGGCTCGTTTCTCAAGACGATCGAAAAGCCCCTGCAGCTATTCGAAGAACCCGGTTCAGAATTGGATCAAGGCAACTTACGGTCGAGGTCGATGTAGTAATTGTACACTGCACAACTAAAGTCTATTAGGGACTTGGACAAGATACTGTAGAAGAAAAGCAAATTACAGCGGTCACCCCTCTATGTATTGTGCAAAATATGAATTTAAACGTTAAGAGTGGGGCGGAAATGAGTTAGGAGATGTGAAGCTTCAGTGAGAGTTTCTCGTCAAAGATGATGCTTAGAAACCTCCCGGATTGTTTTGCCGGGATTGAGTCCCAGGTATAAGTAAGATTGTAACATTGCCGTGTTTATAGTAGCAGGGGAAAAATAAGACGCAGGGACACTTTTGAGTGGATAAAGAGAATCACTGAGATCTAACACACTCGACCTCCGTAATGATGCATGTTGGACTTGTATGGTCGCGTAGTGAAGGGACATACTGCTGTAATAGATCACTTGATCGTCAACGTTGTGTGTGCTGCTGATGCGATGAGGTAGATACATACATATATGATGACAGTGTTTATCATAAATATAGAAGAGTACGCTTATGACTGATCTGTGGGGATTTCGTTTCCCTGTTAAAAAGCTGGATTAAGAAGAACCGACAAAAACCAAGAATGAACGGTTGCACAAAAAAAATGAAAGTGGTTAGGAATACACAAAGTCCAGAGGTGTACAGACTAGAGGTCATAAAGGAACGACGATTAGTTTCGTGATTTTTTAGATGTCAAAAATTATGCCAACTTGACACTACGGCATGAGTACATCTTCTAAACGTAGTGACTAGAGCGGGGAAGGAAATCTAGAATATTGCGAATTTGCTAGAAACCAGCCTAGAAGTCAGAAAATAATGAGTGGGACTAGGCTTAGAAGGAGAGGAGCATAGTCACTATCCTTTTCATGATGCTGCATGAGCAAATGGTTATGGTTATGCGTCGGTAGTAAGAGACATCCGAGGGGTTGGATTCCGGCTTGAGAACAGGTACTTGGACTGCCGTTTTACTCCAGATTGAAAGGAAGCTAAGTTCAGCCAGATTCGGATATATAAAGATCCTAGAGAAAGTGCAGCGCAGATACCTGGGGGTGTTGTAGGAGGCAGCAAGAAATTCGATCAGATGCTGTGGGCCGATAAGAGTAAAGGACAAATTGTAGCTCTTCTATAAAGAAGAACCGGTATAATTTCATCATTAGTGGAGTAGAAGGGATGCGAAAGTGGTAAGCCATAATGAAGTTAATAAGACATAATGAGATTCACGTCAAGTGGAAGGCCAACCTCTCAAAAAACAATTCTTCCTCGAATAGGAATGAGTTACGGGCCGTGAAGACATGGGCGCGATTTGCCGAACTTACCCGACACCAACTCGCCGCAATAGGTCGTTGGATGAATTCGATATGGAAAGTAAAGAAACACGCTTTCGCAGAAGGGCGGAGAATCTTTTTAAAGCAACGTGACACCATTGCTCTTGCCTGGTTTATCTTCCTTGTATTGAGGAAGACATGCGTGTTAGAATTGACGAATTACCCGCTTCTTAGCGCGAAATGCTTCAATACACTGAGGAGACCACAAGGGTAGCACGCGAGGGTCGAGTGTGCCCGGAGATTGGGGGAGAGAAGACTGAGAAGATGATAGAATTAGTGAGTTGAAGAAGTTTAAGGACTCATCGTATGTGCAAAATTCACTTTCCCTCTTGGAACATGCCTTGCCAGAAGAGATAACAACCCATTATCCCCTACGAAACTATCATCTATGTCGCACGAGAGTTGGCATAGGATATTTTATTTTTTTTGTAATTTGTCAACTGCCTTCAGGAGCATAGGCGCCGAAATTATGGTCTCGCCTATATTTATATTATTTTAATTAACAAAAATAAAAGAAAACCTCAAGAATAAAAACGTAAGACCAAGACAAAAAAAATAAAAGCCACGATCAGGTGCCGCAGGGATGCCAGATCAGTCAAAAGGTCCGAGTTTGCGCCTAACACTCGACTAGCTTCTGGAGATGAAGTCTAGTCGGTGGGCTTCAGTGAGCATAAGACTTGCTTTAAATGTTGGCAGAAGATCATTACAGCTAGAAAAATGGTCGTGAAGGTGTAGTGGTCTGGGAGCACATCGTAGGATGGAATAAGATACTCAAAGACACCTAAAAATGAGCGCTATGAAGTTTTGAAATCTTATAATGAGTTCACACGTTGAAACAAAAATATAACATTTAATGTAAGGGAATCCGAATAGATGTGTTCTAAAAAGGGCACTGTTCCCGAATGGTATCACCTCTCTTTTGGGAAACATCCAAATGGACAGTGGTCAAATGACCGGATTTTTTTCCCCACTAAGCTGGTGGTATCTGTGAAAGCAGGAAAACTAGAGTAACCAAATAAAAAAAAAACACTACAAATTACACGAACGTCAAAATATACTTCCAAATCACTTAAAGAAATGAGGAGAAACTCGTGCAAAGTTACATGGGAGCAAAACCCTTGAAACCGAGTACCATGGTTTCTTCTGAATTTCACAATAGAAAAGAAGAAAAGGTGTGAGATTGTAAAAGGCTTGTGCGTCCAGAGCTATCCCACCCCATCTACTCTCTTCTGGCCCACTGTCGGGGCCAGAAGTGAGGAGAAGGGGTGAGAGAGCCCGGACTCCTCCTATTCCCCCCCTTCCCCACTCCCTGTGCCTTGCGGCACCGGTGAGAGGGTAACAGGGGAAAGAGGAAGAGGACAGAGAGAGGAAGAGGAAATGGAGCGATAGTATAGCAAGAAACTAGTAGAAGATCAAACAAATGACCTAGATGGTCTTTTTGTTTCAGTTAATTTGAATTTGGGCACTTCGCCTCTTTTTGTTAAAGTTTAATCTTTTATACTTCTTCTCTTCTTTTGCGTTAGTTAGGTTTTGGTTTGAATTTGGGCACTTCGCCTCTTTTTATTAAAGTTAGTGTCCTTTCATATATAGTTAGGTGTAAATAGGTCGTATATTCTCTCTCACACAGGTTCTTCTGCTGGGGAATAGAGATGTTCTTTCTACTATGCGTATTCTGTGTTCCGGTATGTCTAAATTGTCGTTAATAGTTGGGAGTATTTCTTGGTCTACTTTGTCCCAAGTCTTTCTCCCTAGCCTTTGGATCTCCATATTGATCAGTTTTAGTCCGATTCTATCATGTAGAACCGATTGTCGAATATGGTCGATCCTTTTCGTGCCAGTTATAACCAGGGTGGCTTTATTCTGTACCCTCTGCATCGTCCTGAGAGAAGTACAGCTTACCATCTGCGTGATCACAGCCAGGTACACCAGGACGGAGCGTACCAGGGCCATGTATAGTTTTTTCTTACTTGGCACGTTGAGGCTTCGGAAACGGTTCAGTTTCTTCAGTTCTCTTTTGGCTAGGGAGACACTCTTCTTTACGTGGGCCTTGTATCCTGAATTATAAAGCCGTAAGCCCAGGACCTTTCCCTCGTTAGAGTACGGATATATTTCGTTGTCGACGAGGACGTCGTTTAATTTCTGTCGGTTCATTGGAATTATAGTGAACTTCTGGCGGTTGGTCTTTATTTTCCACTTTTTTTCATAACGATTGATGTTATCAATCTCAAGAGCTGTCGCCCTTGCTTGGCTTCCAGCGTTCCTGATTGGATTTGGTACGATTTGTGTGAAGTCATCCCGTATTGCAGATACATCGAATCGTACCTCACTGGAGCAGGGAGGTCAATTGTGTACACGAGGTACAACAAAGGACTCAGACGCCTGCCTTGTGGAACTCCCGCCTCAAGTTCAAATTCGGGTCCTTTGCAGCCCTCGATCACGATTTGGGCTTTCCTATCCATGACATAGTTACAAAGGACCCTTTCCAGGATTTGGTTTAACTGGAGGTTGAGGATCTTGAATTGTAGCCCTCTCAGCCAGACCTTATCGAAGGCCTTCTTTACATCCCGCAGCCAACGTCTACATATTTTCTCTCAGCTTTGCTGCATGCCCTTTTTTCCGTTAGGAGGGGAAGGGCGGTTTCCATTCCACGTCCCCTGCGGAAGCCGTGCTGCTGAGGATTGTGAGCTCCTAGCTCGGCTAGTTGTTCTTGAAGCATGTCAGCCAGGAGCTTCTCGTAGACTTTCGCAACGAATTCCAGAAGGGCAATTGACCTGTAATTGACCGGTTGATTAGGGGGCTTACCTCCCTTGGGTATGAGGAATATTTTGGCAATCTTAAAACCCTCAGGGAAGTAACCCATATTCAGGGAAGCGTTGTAAACGTTTGTAATTCCCTGAATGATCAGCTGTGTGGTATTTACAAAGTTGTTTCTGGTGATGTTTGTACAGCCTGGTCCCCTTTGTTCAAAGGTTCTTACAGTGAACATGACCTCCTCTGGTGCTATGGTGCGGCCATGGTCCGCCATCACCCTGCCTTCGTCTACTTGATGTTGTAGGTGCGTGCGGTGCATACTCTGATTAATCTGATTCAGATCTTCGATCAGTTGGCCTTCGAATTGAAGACGTGTTTCCAAAAATTCCTGAATCTGTCTTCTAGTACCGCCGGGTCCTCTATATAATACCCGTTCTCTTTTATTCGAGCCTTAGTTCTTCTGGTTAGTCCTTTAAGGTTCTTGACTTGACGCCAGAATTTAGCTGGGTTGAACTCGGTATCGATTTTGGCTATCAGGCTGTTCCATATTTCCTCTTGTTGGAGGTTGATAGCCTCTTTTAGCTCGGTGAATGGGCGCCGAAGAAGCGCGCTTCTTTTCCGGTTAGGACCTTTCCGTCTTATCTCTTCGTACACTTCCCTGTGAATATGAGCGATCTCTCTCATCTCCACTGTCCATCTGGGCCGAGGATGTGTTTTATACCCAGTCTTGGGTATGCACTCGCGGTCCCCTTCTAGTATGGACGTAGTTATCCTCTCCAGTTCTCCCTCTATCTCCTCCAAGGTTGCGTCGCTTAGGTCAGCTGGGGCGTATTGACTAAGTCGTCTTTTGTGACGTTTTCAGCTGGCCAAGGCGTAGTATTTTCGGAGAGAGACCAGAAGCTGGATCGGAGCGAGAGATACTGTGTGAGGATCGCTATGTGACCACTTGGGATTGTTGAGCTCGGCTCACTATGGTAGTTAAATGGGAAGCCTTCACTTGTTAAGATTATGTCAGATTTGGTTGCTGAAACGGAAGTGATATAGGTCGAAAAATCCGGCCCTATTCTTTGGATGTTTTTTCTTCCCATAATCAGTTCCAAGTTTCGGCCTCTTTCGTTGGTACTACCATAGCCCGCCGCACGGCATCTGGCATTGAGGTCGCCCCCTAAGATTGCCATTCTGCGGTGCCCAAACAGTGTGTAGAAATTATTTAACGGGACATAGGCTCGATGAGGGGGTTGATAGGCTGTAGCTATCATGAGGTCTCCTACTAATGTGTGGAGTTCAACCGCCACAAAAGAAGCATCCAGTTCTGGTAGGTGTTTGAACGAGATGTTCCCCTTGATATCTTTTGCAGCACCATCATACCTTTCCTGAGAATGATTCTTCATGACCACTCTGTAGCCCGGTCTTTTAATTTGACCAGATGTAGTGCCAATGCCTTGCTCCGTTATGAGAATGATGTCGGGGTCAAGCACCCGGAATACTTTTCCATATGCCGTCGCTTTTTCCTCCCATCCGTTTACGTTGAGTGTCAGAATCCCCATTATTTTGCTTATTCTTTCCATGTTGTCTCTTTAGTGTTTCTGGGTTACGTTCTTCTTCCTCCCGTTTCTCTTCTTCCTGAACTCGGCGTTGGAAATCTGCTCGTAGGGTTGTGATGTAGGGTCACATTCTGGCAGAGCAGAGTGTCTTCTACCGTTTCAGCGTCGACTTCAAAGTCGTATTCCCATTTGAACACTTTTGCTTTAATTCCATGGAATACTTCCCTGGGTTCCATTTCTTCGGGAAAGGAAAATGATCACATGCGTAGATTTTAAGATTGATACTATCCGCACGCAATCTTTTGTTTTGTCGTTTTTTCCCCTTCTTTGTTTGTGGGGCTTCGGTGTCCGATGTGTCTGAGGACTCCGAGAAACTATTAGTATCAAACCCAGCATTTTCCCCCTCTTCGCTGATTTCTTGTCTCTGTTCTAGGGCAGGAGTTTTCACCTCGACTGCTTGTTTCTTCTCTTTCTTGTTTCCAATTTTGGGGGTATCTTTTCCGTTTATTTGTTGGCTTGGGACCATCTGCAATTGTATGACATCCACAGAGAGGGGGTTATCCGGGAACCACATTTGGTCCATACCGTTTTTGGCTAGCATTTGGTTCAGCTCTTTAGCGAACGTGCGAAGGCGCGTGAGATTCCTGACGTGCGCGTGAAGGATGCACGTCATAATCTTGGTTGAATTCTCGTTCTGCAGCTTAAGGTATGTTTTCTTTGTGTCCACTTCTGAGAGGGCCACCTTTGCTGCTTGAGCGTAGGACGTGTTTGCTCTACGCGTTTTCTCTTGCTTCTTCGATTCATGTTTCTTTTTAATAATCTCTTTTTTTTTACAGGGCAGGCAATGGCCATTGATCTGTGTCCTTGCCCACAGTTAACGCACTCTCGTAATTATTAGCGCATATCCTCCAATTGTGTCCCTTTTCACTGCATTTGGAGCATGTTTCCAGTGGCTCCTTGCAGTCCTTAGTCGCGTGTTTCTCCATTTTATAACACCTAAAATAGAACTGGACTGGAGTGAATTCTCCTTTCTTGATCTGGTACCCACTAACTTTGGCATTGAACATGAGTAGGTCATGTTCTTTTGCCTTTTGGGTCATAGTAGTCTCAGTGAACACTACCTTGAACACGTGAGTGTAGTCGCTGTTGTCCCCTCTGTTCTTAAACTTGATCATTTTGGATACCTTGGTCCAGTTTTCCCGACGCTGGATCTCCTCCTTGATCTTTTCTTTCGAGTGCTGCCCGATCCACAGGTCGAGTCGCCGGCATACCACGCTCCTATGGACCAGGATCTGTGGTGGTATGGCTGGCTACAGCCCAATTCCCCCAAGGACCTCAACTGCCTTTTCCTTAGTGATAGCCTCGATGTTCTTTTCTTTTTCACAGATTGTGACATACCCCGAGGCCGCCTCCAGCAGTCTCACCATGGCAATGCCCAATTTGCTATACATAACTTCGAATACCTTTTCTTCTGCTAGGCTTGGGCTGTCCGTCGATTGCCCGCAGAGGTATTCTAGTTGTGTTCTCTTGGGCCATCTCTTCGAGAGAGTGGCCCATCTGAACTTTAATCTTCTTCTACTCTATAATCTTTTGGTAGTGGCGACTTGATTCGAGTAAATAATTTGTGATCCCTTTCTTCTTACGATGGTGTTCTGTTCTGTATTCGTTTGTGCTGACTCCTTCTACTTCGTAACCTAGCTTCCATGAACCTGAACTGCCAAATGGGGGACTGAATGATGAAGGGTGAACACGGGGAGGCCCCTCAGATGGGTGAAATGTGGTGGACTTAATAATAGGGGGTGATCGAATCAACTACCACCACCTGGGGGTGCCGCCCCGTCTGGGGTTTGGTTATCGATGCTGCTTCCAACTTACACAGGGACGGTTGCATGTCCCCCTGTGGTCTTGGCCGGAAACTACCCTTAGAGATTAGAGTGAACTCTTCCCCAAAGCTTTCAGCATCGCTTCGTAACTGGGTGGTCTCTTTCCGTAGATTTCCTTTACGTCTCCAATTATGTCTATCAAAGTGGAACGACAAAGTTGGAGCGAGACTAGATGAATGGCAGTTCAGTTCATTTCAGCTTCGTAACTCCGTCGAGAGAGTGAAGGGAGTGGGGTAGGTCGACATAAAGTCGCATAGGAGCAGCTTCTAAATGTCTTCTGGAGAATCCCGTGGGGAAGTGAAGAGAATGTTCACGTTTTTGACTCAGTTTCTCTTTCCTTTTCCTCCTTAATCGGGTAAGAAATGTGTTGTGTAGATTAACGTAGTTTACTCAAAGAATTCTTTGACCGTCCGGTTTTTCAAAGATTGGCCTCAAAAGCTAATTAGGTAAATTTATAATAGTAAACACCATCAAGATTATAATTAAATATTTTATAACGTTAAAGTCTAAACAGCTTAATTAGATATTTTCAAATTTCTGTCATTTTCTTTATCAACTATTTTACTTTTACGAATAACTAAATCATTTATTTTCGTTAATTCTACAATCTTTAAAACCATTTTAAAAAGAAATGAAAAATAAGTATAATATTTTGGTTCAGTACTTTTAAAATCTATGTAAAAAGTTATAGTTAAAAATTACAATCTCATTTCTTCTATTATTTAATATAAATTGGGTTTAATCGATGTTTTAGAAAAGTGAAATTGGGATTTGAGCATTTCACAACCATTGAAGGCATGTTTTAGATACCACTATGTCTCCAAATTGAAAAATGCAAACAGCCATCAAATGACTTAATCTCATAGATAAATAATTAATATAATGTTTTTGTAAGATTAAAATATCTACTTACAATAAATAAATTTTAAAAAACCGTCTATTTTAATGTTTTAAAACGCTATAAATTATATTCAATTCTATCGAAGAAATATGCTAAAGGAAATTTATTTAATCTGATTTAATTGCTTATATATAATAATACAACAATTACAAGATTCAATAAATATGTAAAACATTGTAAAAAAAATTAATGCAAGTAAAGTGTATAAATGTAAATGCAATATTATCTGAATTTATATAGAATGTATAAATTTTATTCCATTTGTAATCTGTTAAATACCACCGTGTGTGTGTGTATGTGTGTGTGGGCCGTTTACATAAAACGGTAATTGGTAAGTAAGTGCCTCAAAATGAAGACTCAATTCCATGAAGAGAGATACATATCAAGACTTTCCAAGTTCCCGCCGAATAAACAAGAATGAATTCTGCTCCAAGGTTTCTTTATGCTTTAGAAAGTCTCTGATCACTTTTACCCAGCCTACAATGAAGAAAGAAGAGAACTCTCTACCCTTATGGAGTAAGTGCCTCTCGCACAAGGCCACCCAGAAGAATCAAGCAGCCGAACCGAGCCAAGAAGCCTATCGGGCTACCCAGGAGTTGTACCAAAAATCGGTGACAAATTCCCCATGGTAACCAAACCCACTCACAACAGAGCTGCACAGCATACCCCTATAAAGAACTTCCCAAGAACCCGTAGTCCCCTCGTCCTGGAACACAGTAGGAGTGAGGAGCTTACGAGAACTTACCTCGAATCCTTTTGAGAGGCTTTACCACCTCTCCAATAAGGGTCGTTCTTCCCCTTAATGGAAGACCCATATGCCTGCCAAGATGAGCGGCGAGGGTGCTTCGAATCATAGCGGAACCTGACTATCATTCGAAAAAATTAGTACACAGTGAAATCGTCTGTGTGGCGCTTATACTACATATAGACATATCGCTTCCACCTGAGATCAAAAACAACTCGGCCGATGCTACGAAAGCAGACGGCATGCAAAACAGCCAGACGTGCGAGGAATGATAGTCAGGAATACGGCGATGAGTATTTCAGAGTGAAGTTCAACGGACTCATTCATTTCCTGCAATGCGGGCCACCAAGGTAATTTTTCAGGAAGCAGCGCCCCATCCCCCCTTCAACGCTCGCTGTGTTTTCCAAGCCTCGCCAAGAGAGTGCTTTTGCCTTGTCATTGGAGAAGGGGTTTAGCCCGCTCATTTAAGCTGAATGCGAAATTGATTTTTATTATACTTCTCTCTACTTTCTTCGACCTTTATTTATGGTTTCATGGTTATGTTATTCATGGTATCCTCTTGCCACCCTCTATCTCTTTCCCATTTTTCTGTCCCTCTCATGTGTGGTTTATTGTGCCCTAGCGTATATGTGTGGGTGGTTCTTCAGAGGTGGACTTTGACTTGGACTACCACTGCTTTTTGGTCCTTCGAACTAAATCCGATATTCTCCTATCTAAACTCACTATATTTGATGTCAGTGAGGATTTTGATGAAAGGTGCGGGGAACCTCGCCGCATGTGATCCCGTAACGATGGAGCCTTGTTAGTAAAAGTCACCACCCGCCCCAAAATGATTCTGTCCAAATCTTCGAGACTCTTCCTTGCTCACATATTGCTGTCTTATTTCACCGAACCTTCAGCACTGTGAAAAGCATTATCCGTTCTAACGAACAAATAAATATGACCTTAAGATGATTCATTCAAAGCTGGCTAGCCAGTGGATTATTGACATTCATAGACCACAGTGAACCGTTGATAGGATTCGAGTGAATACATCAACGATGTTCCTAACGTTTAATCATTGGGAACTTCCATAACTTCCATCGCATATTAGTGAGGTTTACTTATAAATATCATTCAAATCCTATATATCCAGTCAGAGTCGTTGCTTAAATTGCGCTATGTCTCGTCATGTAAGCACTGCCTGCCGCCACGCCCGTGCATGCGTGGATTGCGCGCAGGCCTAAGATGGTCATTCTTGCGACCACCTTGCCTCTGTACCAACTGTTGAGAGTCCCATAGTGTTTTTTTCTTCAAAATGTATCCTATTTCTCTTGAAAAAGGGGTATTAGCTGTCTGTAATTCTGCTAAAGTGGATATGCGGAAGGCCCGTCGACTGGTTTGGGAGAAATCCATCTCCTCCGGTGTCAGGTTCTCCGATGTCCTACCCATGGCAGGGGATTTTCGTCTCGCTCACCGCAGTATCCTGTATACTAACACGCTAGCGTTCTGGAATGATGCAGCAACATCATACTTCGCTGTCTCACCTTTGTCTCTTACCCCGACCCAAGTCTGGCCTCCTAGTATACCTCCTTTCTCTCCTCCACTTATTGTCTCTGCGCCGACCGAGCGTGTTCAATCTCCAGATCCCATTTCGAGACTTTGGGCGCCATTCAGGACTATATTGATTTTTTATGAGGCGCTCCGCTCTGACGTAGTCATGAGTAAGTAATTCTGGCCCTAGCGTAACTCTCTCCCACTTGTTCTTCTAGGAACCTAACCTCCAAGAAGGGTGGGCAATCAACCTCTATAAAAGGTTAAGTTTCCACCTCGGTTGAGGTCCACCCTATCTCTTCCTCCTTCCACCTATCCTTTGATACATGTAATGCAAATTACACCCTTCCTTCTTGCGCACGTTTTGTATCTTTCAACCACAGTGAGGTACCCCCACCCCTCGACACCCCGAAGGTAACGATGCCTACAAGTCACCTTTATCTATACTATTTCCTTCCGGTTATGACCATACCCCATCTTCCCTTGTCGCTACCTCTGTTCATTTGAAACAGGGGTCGCGGGAAAGGCTACCTTTAAGACGTGGGTGCACACACTCTATCAGAAATGATGGTTCTCCCCGCCCAGGGTGTAACGCTGCTAAGTCTCTTGTCGCTACCCTTTCTTCCTGATCACGACTCACTGACTCTTGTTTGTTCACACAAACTTAGTTCTTACAATACTAGTCCCCATTCTTCTAAATCGAGGTTTCCTAACCGTTCTAAGGCTATTTCTATAACGCCGGTGCAGAGATCCTCCTGTATGCCACCTGTTTGTTACGGTTCCTTCGGCCCCCTTGTTATTTCAACTGTGGTGTCTCACCGGTCTGAGCGATGGCAGTACTTCTTCAACGGAGCTGTCAGGGGATTCTTTGCAAATGGGAGAAATTCTCCTCTTTAGTATCTGAAATAGCACCTTCTGTTAATTGCTCCGGACTCCGATGTCGATAAGACTCTACTCACCTGCTGAAATTTTATTTTTTTGCAATGGCGTTGTCCTCTTTCCTCACGAGCGTCTCAGGGTCGGACGAACCATCCTTAGCTTGGTTACCTGCCCAATCTGTATGGGTCCCACCCATCCTTGGAACTTCCTTTGAGGAAGATATCCTTTAGTTCTCTTAGGTTTAGTTTTATTTTATTGGGGGAGAGGATGGGTTGTGGGCCTCTCCCCTCCAATGGAACGCCGAAGCCGTACGAGCCTGCCTTGCCCTGGTCATTCGTTAAAATGGCAAAGGACCCTGCCACTTGCGGAGCTCCATAAGAAGGAGGCGACTCCTTCCTTCCCTTTAACTCATAGGAGACCTATACTACCTTGCAGAATAATAATAATAATAATAATAATGATGGGTATTTATAATGCGCCCTTCAGCGCTGTTAGCTCTCAAGGTGCTCTCGTCCTGGGATCCGTAGTCGCTTTTTAAGGTTCCTTTGGCCATCCTCCAGTGACGTGGAGGACCCGATTGGCTCACGGAGTATTTTGGTAATGTAAATCTGAGAGACCGGCGCACCGGCCTCCAACTAGAAAAAAATGGGGAATCGGAACGCCAGTCTCTAATAATGGATGTTCACGTGTCCAATAGGAAGAGCAGGACCCAAAGACGTTCACCTCTCAAGGATATCATAAAAGGATCCCGAGTGGCCCCTCTGTTGCTCTCTTCGGAAGCAACTCATCCTATCACCATTGTTTTTAGTCGCTTTGGTGGCCCGAAATCTTAGGCAAAGAGTCGCTGAGAGGCAAGGCAAAACTTCCTCTACTTAGAGACATAGAAGAGATTGAAACTCTCCTTCTCCGTAGGAAGACGTTGAATGGGGCCCCTGAGAAATCACAGGGGGTCGCATCTTTGGTATAGGTGGAGATGCTCGAGGGCGGCTCCAAAAGTGGTATAGGGAAAACCTCTTTAACTAATTGGAGGTGGGAGAGAGGGAGAGGGAAGCTCGTCCACAAACAGAAGAGTGTCGTAAGGTCCCTCGCCCAACCCAGCACCCAAATGAGCCAATGCTTTGCTCTCTGTTTTTGGACCTCACAGTTTATAAAGTTTGAAGAACAGTGAAAGAGACAAATATGTGCGCCCAGGTTAGATATCTCAGACTCAGATAATAAGCCTCGCGTACTGAACAGCACTTGATCCACAGCCCCACTAAAAGTAATTAAGAACATTACACGCAGAACCAGTCTTTAAAGAAACCGCCTACCCCATAAAAATAAGCATCAAATGATGAGATTTCTGATAGCTGTCGTTACATCCTTTTTTCCATGATTACTCTATCAAGGAGGTATCTATGGACGATTGCACACCTTCCATCGGTCCTTACGAGGAAGAGCACGGTTACGTGAATAGAATGTTCACATAGAAGACGGTCTCATTTCGCCAACGCTGTTTGCTAGTGAAACTGCGCTACTTCGTTCTTTCCATGAGAGGTAAGCCTTAAAAGAAGCAGCCCAATATTCCGTGTCTGAATCAGAACATCTCAAAATAAAAGTTCTCTCACACAGGCAACTCAAAAGGAAGTGGATGCGCAGTTCCTGCTTCATCGCCCAAAACATTAAAATCTGACATGTCCAAAACATGCGCATATCCCAGACAAAATCTAATGATAGAATGCTTTATTTCTGGGAGGACTCCGTCGGGTCAGGAAGGTTAATCAAGAATACTGACCTTGTAACATGCCCCTATCCACGGTCAAATTACCTAACTAATGAAACCACTTTTGTTAAAAAATAACGCTCCCTCCCCGCCAAAACAAAGGGAAGCAAAAAGGTTTATATTGGTTTTAGAATGCTTGAAACATGTCAACATCTACAATAATTTATAGTATGTACTTTACATAAAATGGAAAATTTCTACAGATGCAAGATTAGGGTCAGCAAATGCCATACTGCACTCTTTGAGGAACAGCATGCATCAGTCATATCTTAGAATATATGTTTACTTTTATAATGCATTTCCTGGAGTTGGCCCATCGATTTCTGGAGAATCCACAAGTGATATAAACAAATTTTGGTCTTGGCTTGTTGTTTCCAACTCCAAGATAAGGATAGAGTTGTGTCCTTGGTGCAGAGCTCCATGCGGGACGTATAAGGTTATTTGAGGTCCCATTATTGGCCAATAACGGCCAAGAAGAAACTCGTTAATCCATGCGTATCCCTAAAAATAAGAAATGATTAGTTTGGAGAATACATTAATTATTGTAATTTCATATGTCACATCCTTCCCGGGCACCTGGTAGTTAGTGTAACTACCAGGGTTTATGGGATGATATATCGGTGAGGGGTTTCTAGCTACTCATATTTACCACTGAGAATAGTCTTTTTCTCAGTGAAAGGCAAACAGAAAATATGTAAAAGAGTCATTTGCAGTTCTCTTCTTGCATACTGAAATTGTCTAGATTTACAAGGGCTGAAATGATAATACAAATGCCCCCCCTCCTAAATGCAAATATGCCGGTTTTCCCAAAGAAAAAGAAGTTTTACTTTATGATTTTAAAGCTTAGGATATGATTAGCGTCTCACGTTAGCATAACCACCGTCAAGATCGGCCTCTGACAAAATGAGAGCCATTGGCGACTTAGGCAGACGTTGGGACCGCAGTATAAAGCGAACGGCATTTCCTCAGCATCGACAAAAGGACTCTCCAGGGACGTGACGATTTTCAGCAGTCACCAAACAAAAAGAAACCAATATGGTCGATTGATTCTACCGCCCCCAATACATGCTCGCCTTCGTATGCATATAACTAGCACCCACAGTCTAACTTAGATGAACAGAGAAGCGGTAAAACAAAAGAAAGGTAGCTATATCTGCACCCCTGACGCTGAACGCCACTGGTGAAGCATATCCATGGCGTGGGTACAGAAGGCTACAAGGCTGTGAACATCACTACGAGCCCATATGCCTCGTAAGTCACCACAATGAGATACAAAAAGCATCAGTCAAATCAAAAACGTCAATCTCTAATTTGTTGGTATGAGGATACAACGAGTGGGGATAATTATTTTAATTAGGGTGATATATGCCCTTGAAGGCAGCCGCCAGATGGGTTAATTTAAAAAAAACTTGTAACCTCCAACTACCGTGGCCGACAAGGGCCAGCCACTACGGCAACTCTCGACTCAATTGCGGCTGCTAATGTCCTCTCGGATATCAGATCCGAATCCAGCACAGATACGGAACCAGCACGTCACCTTTTAACCAGGAAGAAGGAAAATCCTCGGATCGGGACTTCTGAATTTAGCGATTCGGATAAATTGGGACCGGTGGTGCTCTACCCCTCGGTCACTCCCCACCTTCACCGAAAAGCAAAATGAGAAACGAGAGAAAAAGAATGCAAATGACAGAGAAGAAACGTGGGTGGGCCAAAGCCCTCCCCCCCCGAAGGTGGGTTGGGGAGATAGGGGGTTAAAATGAAGAATATAATATAAACAACTAAAGATATACGTAATAAATAAGCAAAATAAATAAATACATAAAGAAAGAAGAAATGGACCATATACTAAGGAGCTGCCAAGTGTAGGCCATGAATGGTCTTTTGCAGTCTCCTTCTTTTCTTATGTTCTTATGTTCTAAAAGCCTATTTCGCCACCACGACTGGGGTGAGGATGGACCCCTTCCCCTGCCACTAGAAGGGAACAGCCCCTCCACACAACGTTCCGAAACACCGTCGACGTGGGTTTGGAGGATGAGTCGCGCGCCGGTGAAGGGAACACTATAACTACACATATGTGTACATGGCGTGGAACAGTTCATAATTAGAGGTGGGTGCGAAAAATGTGTATTCTGAATGAACGTGTGCGGGGATAAGTGCTACCGATGTGCCATTCTTTTTAGGCCTATCTCCGTGGGTAGCTCCAGTCTAGCGGGGGATCTGAACCTCTGGTCGCTACAACATATGCAAGCCACCGCATGGGAGGGGGGATATGCAGGTGTCATATTAGTGCCTAATATCTTTGGAGATAAACCCCTGGTTGCCATGACAGATTAATTCTCCCCACATTTCACTGTGAAACACGATTTTTGTCCTCTGGTAGAAACTGTTATTTTATATTTGCTTGTGTCTAACATACATGAAAAAACACTATTATTTATTTCAAGCTTTGCATTTATATGAAATTTACCTCTTCCCTCTGGAAGGAAGTGGCGAATTTGAACTTTCATTTGCATAAAGTAGAAACAAAACGACATGATACAAAAATAGTATTTATTTATTCTAGAATTGCATAAGTGAGAGAATTAAAATATTAGAAATGAGTAGTTTTCCGTGATTTACGCTTATACTGTAAATTACTTTCACGAATCAGCGCCCCAAAATAGTCTGCCATCAGATTTTTACTATGCGATCCTTGATAGCAGCGTTCAAAGTCCACTGGTTATGTTTCGAAGCTAAAAGCTCACCATTGGACTTTGTGAGACCAAGATCCCTTACAGGGTCGTTGAGATCTTTTTGGTTGGGGTAGTATGGGTTTCTCTCCCCAGTGGCACCTTTGTAATCTGGATCAATGACTTCATCCTCTTCTGAACTGCTTTTCCTTTCTAAAAACTGCTGCTCTCTTTTTTGAGGAGTGGGTACGAGGAACTCAGAACTGTGTAGCACTGGCGCAATAGATGACTGAAGGTCTGGATACATGATAACAGGCGCATTTTTGCCTGCTCAACGGTTGGAAGGGTTCACCATGCAAATTCGTGAGATTGCCAAATTCATAGCTCTCTTTTCTCCTCTGTACCATCCTATAAAAAACACAATGCAAATATAAGTATAAATATACAAATACTTTTCACTTATTGTTATTAGAAATGTTTAAAAAAATCCAGTAAATAAACAAAACATTATATATATATATATATATATATATATATATATATATATATATATATATATATATATATATATATATATATATATATATATATATATATATATATATATATATATATATATATATATATATATATATATAAATATATATATATATATATATATATATATATATATATATATATATATATATATATATATATATAATATATATATATATATATATATATATATATATATAAATATATATATATATATATATATATATATATATATATATATATATATATATATATATATATATATATATATATATATATATATATATATATTACCTTCCAGAGTTTTTTTGAAGAGCTCGCAGGTGAAATGAGGTGTCCAAGGTTTGTCTTGATCTCCGACTGGCATGCCGAAATATGCCTTGTATGCCCCACACAGTTTAGATCTCTCTACAGAGTACTTTTTCGCTCTTGTCTTAATAAATTCGTCACAGACATAGCAAAGTGCGTCTGTCGGGTGCTTACAACCTCTTAATGTCATGTGTGACGAATGCTTCTATCAATGACGAGTGACGATGTCTTCGCTGTGACTGCTAGAATTCGATCGGTATATTTGTGAGAAAAATGCACATACAAAATAGCGTTACAAAAAATAATAGTTAATAGTGGGGAAAAAAGTTGAGTGGAGAAGAGAAAGTTTCACAAGTACTAGTAAGAAAAGAAATGGGTTCTCCAGGTACTACCGGAGGTCATATTATTGTATATCTACTTGGTTATTTTAAATCTTACTATATTAAATGGGTTTAGTTCTCCAGAACATACTGGAGGACAGATATTTTACATTTTAAAAATTTCGGAAATTTGTCCATTGCAGAGATTTATATTTCATTAACGTAACTACTGAATATTGAATGTTTTTATCATAAATTCTTTTAACCTCTGAATTTTAGTATTATTAAACATTTTCTTCCTTTTTAACCACTGATTATTAAATTAAATTAATTATCATTATCATTAATTCCTTAAACCTCTGAATTTAAGTATTATTAGACACTTTCTTCCTCTTTAATCACTGTTTATTAAATTAATTCACTTAATCTTTAATCTATGGAATTACTGCTATTGATACTAAATATTATATTCATATTTTAAACACTGCTTATTATTTTTAACCATTGTTGTTATTAACGTAACCACTGACTATTGAATGTATTTATCATTAAATTCCTTTAACCTCTGAATTTTAGCATTATTAGACACTTTCTTCCATTTTAACCACTGTTTATTAAATTAAATTAATTCACTTAATCTATGGATTTATTACTAAATATTATATTCATTATTAATCACTGCTTATTATATTTAATTGATTATTATCCACTGTTTATTAAATGCTTTTATTTTACTTTCGTTTAACCACTGAATTTTGTAATTATTAACTATCGTTCACTTTCATGTATTTTTCACTAAACGATATCGGACGTTTTTTGACCACTGTTTATATTTTTATACGTTGTCATGTGTACACACGAGTCTGGGATGTAGATGGTTCTTTCTTTTAGTAATCCTTCTATTTCTTTCGGCGACCAAGGTCCTTCGTAGGTCCATTTGTAGTCCCCGCGAATAATTCCTTCGATCAGGGCCTCCAGGTCACCTTTTGGGGGCTTGCACACTACGGCGCCGAATACCTTGAGTCCCACGTCAACGGCGTTAAAGAAGAATCCTCGTAGTAAGATGTTTCTTTCCTCCGTGAGGGGTACTCCGGAATAGTCCAAAATGTCATCGTCCTCGTCTTCTTCCCCGTGAAATGTATATTCTTGTTCTTCTGTCTCTTCTTCCTTTTGGGATTTTGTCTTCTTCTTTTTCTTTTGCTGTTTCTTCTTTTTTTTTTTTTCGAGGGCTTTCGCATCTTGTTTCTTCACTTTCTGTAGTTACTTCTTCTTCTGTGGTTTTCAGTTGTTGTTGAATGTCGGCAGGTTCTTTTGCTTTTTCTTGGGTTGTTTCGTTTTGCTGTGGGTCGTCTACAAATTGAATTTTTAGCACTTCTTGTGAAGGGGGATTGGGAGGAAACCAAAGTTTTTTCTTGATACCGTTCTTCTGTAATAGTTGGTTTAATTCTTCGGAAAAAGTACCGGGGTTGGCTAGGTTTGCCAAGTGTGCGTAGATGACCATGGTCATTATTTCTTTGCATTCACTTGGCATCACCAGCTTCGGTGCCGTTATTTCTATGGCTGTTGGTTTTGTTGCTGCAGCTGCTTCTGCGAAGTTCTTTGGTTTTGCCTCCGCTAGATTAAACTGATCCATTGAGTAGACATTCTTTGTATTTATACAGTCATCTAAGTTGTCAGAATGTTCTAGAAATTCTTCAACTAGATAAAAAAATTCTCGAAAGTTCTAGAAAGCTCTACAGTTTATTTTTCACCAAATTAGTGCTGAATCTATGTGGAATGTAAGAGAACTGCCATTGCTGTCCAGGTAGCAAAATATAAGGGAAATAATAGCAATTACTACTATATTACTGTTTCTATAACTATTAAATACAGTATATCATGTTTATACCATAACTGAAAAAAATATATAAACTTTGAAACTCTTTATCTATTTTTACTATTTGCATCAAAATAATGGGCTAATTTAAAAATTCAATGTCTTACCCACAAAAGCAAAGTTTGGGTATTAAAATTGACTTTTTTTTAATAGCCACAAACAAGTGTGAAATAAGGACAAGACAAGACAAAAGTGAAATTTTGTTACACAATGTTATTTGTCAGTATGTGGGGCCGAAAATACCCATACACTTATCTAGCGCGTGTCGCAAAACGCGACTACACACGGATATGGGGCGCTAGCCTATGAAACCGCAAGTCTTGGCCTGTGAGCACATTTCGAAGCCATCCCAAATGTGGAAAAGCAGCCGAAGAGGAAGGATTATTATTATCGCCTTTTCACATTATTTACTTCCGTAAGTATTTATTCATTTTTTTCCGATTTCTATCCACTGTCTTCTTCCTCTAATTATTTGGTTTCTTTTCTCTGGTAAAAAGTGAATTTGCTCTATTTTATCCTATGTCTACTTGTGTGTGTGTGTGTGGGTGTGTGGGTGTGTGTGTGTCGACATGAAAGTTTAGATGAATTTAAATCCCCTTTCCCCTCTATGACCCAAGTTATTTTTTAGAAATAACCGCTATTGGGCAACTGGTATAGAGGCGCTTGAATGAAATATTTCACAAATTATTGTTCAAATAAAGTTTCTTAGCTACATATTTACTATCTAATTTCACGCAGCTATTGAACGAAACATTGTGAATGAAGTAATTAAGCTCTATGAAATCTAATGGCCCTGAGGAACGCCAATGGGCCATAGAGGGTTAAGAAGTTAAAAGTTTCTAACTTCAAATCACTTAATCGAACTTAGTTGAATTATTAGAAAAAACTCACCTTTGTGAACATGTCGAGTTTTAGAAAGGTGCTTTGCGGCTGTGATGTTTGTTCGGGGATGGAAAAACTTCCTTCATAAAACCTCATTCGTGGCCGGCCATTTGTAGCCTCGTCTCGGGCGTCTCTGATGCCACTATGAAAAGCCTCCTCACTGCTTCGAATGGAGGCCGCGAGGCTCGGGTAATTATACAGAGGAATCGGTGTCATTCGCCAGTTTTCAAGGGGCTTCCCACTAAGCAATGGGGTAGACAATAATCCCTGCACACAAAGTACATTATGATCAGTGACTGATGGGAAATAACAGAAAATAAAAAGCACTTCCGAGATGTATTTTATTGTTCCCGGGCGGTTATATTCCATCTTCTCCAGAGACGATTTAAGATTAATGTGTACGAATTAGGTCTCGTTACCGTCGGAGCCACTGCCATCTGCCCCTCGCATCCTTGACGATATCCCCGGCCAGGTAATGTAATACACATAAAGATCAAAATGAAAATCGATGACAAGCCGGAAGGTCTCAGGGGCTAGTCGTCGTATGGGTGGTGGAAGAGTGTCAGGTAGTATTGTTTTGAGACCAACCAGCGATCATTCAATTTATGGTGTCGCCATGATCATCAAGAATCGTCAAAATCCAAATCAATCATTATATAAAATAATAAAAAAACTGCATCCACAGGAATGAGTCCAGAATACCCCCCTCCCCTCCTCTCAAAAAAGTGACCCCTCCCTCCCCATATAATCATCCAATCTAAGCTTGAAAACATTTAAGTTTAGACTGTATACTCTCTTAGGCGGCAAACTATTACAGTAACCATAAAACTAAAGTGGTGCTCATATCTTCATAATACATATGATGTTACAAACCTTGAAATCATTAATGGCTCCAATTGATATCCGACCTTGGCTCTCAACAGCTACTGTGAGAACTTGCTGAGTAAGGCTTGATACCGTCATTGAATACCTGTCTTCTTCCCGACTTACAACACCAATGTAGGTCTGATTAATGAATACATAACCACGGTCATGTGTGTTGTACAAATCAAGTTCGGATGGAGATGACTAGGAAAATAAAATTAGGTCAACGAAAGTTAAATTTCAGTTTCAATTATAAAATATTATTCAACACAAATTCAAAATTTCATCATCAAATGAAGGTACGAATCATGTGTTTGATCTAAGAGATTGTGACATTTTTTAGTGCTTAGTTTACCAACGTCTCCTCACAAAAATATTCAAATATTCAAGAGTGATTACCTAAACTTAATCTCTTACCCTTGTTTCACCATACTTACCCTCCTGAAAGGAATCAAAGTTACCAGAAGAGAACTTTAATCACGACGGTTATAGACGCCACCCAACCCTTCTTTTGAAATTAGAGTAAATAAAATAATCTTCATACCAACCACGGCACAAAATCCAAGGAAGTTAATGTCCTCCGCTTAGTCATTGCACTTACTGTTGCTGGGAGAATAGTTTGATAGACAACTAGACCATTAGGGACAGAAAGGTTCTCGAATGTTTGAGGATCCTGGGATTCTTCGTATTTCAGAAATGGAAGAATGTTGAACACTGAGCTGATTGGAACAACTGAAATATCTCCATATTGGCACTTTTGGGTAGGAGGTGGTGGAAGACCGGAAGGAACTGGAAAGTACTAGAAGAGGAGAAAACAGAATTAATCAAGCGACACTTAAATTCAAAACATTCGTAAGACACATATGATCATAACTCATATGTAATAAAATAGTTCTCCGAAAAATCAATAAGGAAACAATCGCATTAAGTAGAGAAATTTGTTGAAAGAAACTAGTTTTTAGAAGGTACAACTAGTATCTTTCCAAAATTGTTTGCAGCTACGACAGCTGTTTCATTATGACCCTTTAAATATGTAAGAAGATTTGCCCCCGACTGACGCATATACGTCTTATTCAGCGAGGTTCTTCTGTCTCATAGTGTAAAGGGAGGATAAATGGAGACGGAAAAGCAAGAGGGTAACAAATTTGAAATTTTATCAAGGGAAGAAGTTTGGTGACAAAGAGAAAGAAAAGATTATTTACTGAGAAGGAGGGATCATCGGCGGGGATTAAACGGAAATGTTCCGAGTCTGGATAATAAGAGAAAAGGAAGGAAGGAAGCGGCGACGAGGGATGACCGAGTACACGGAACACTTAACGAGTACGGGGGTCACGGTGATTCTGGTACGGCAGGAGGTACAACATGGGGAGAAGGAGATTTTAGGACATAAAGTCTGCATGAATTAGCCCAATGTGACCAAAGGGTAGGCGGGCCAGCGTCACTTTTTTAAGGTGATAGCTGTGGAAAGATGTGGCTCAGTAACGGAGCTTGGGTTTAATGCCGTTAAATTGGGTAAGAGGTGGAGTTTGTCAGGCATGTAACCACTGTGAAAATCGGCGTACTGAGTTGGAGACCGAACGAGTATCTTGCTCATTGGCTTCATTGTCAGGCTCCCCCCCAACGTAGGGGGTACCCGGTAGAAAATTATAAGCTTATCTTTAGGGACTGAAAGTTCGTGCAAGAAGAATCGGACCTTGTGGATCAGAGGAATGGGATGAGAGTAGTGAGGCAATGCAGAAATCGTGCTTCTGGAATCGGTAGGAGAAAAGAAGCAAATAGTAAAGGGGCTCTTCCATATAGGACGACCAGCCGTAGGGGGAGGGGGGGGCAGAAAGAAAAAGAACGACGAGGCATCGTCCACATCACATTTCTTACGGTCTATTATAGCGACCGGCAGCAAGGGCACATCCCCCGAAATCTCGATTTAAAATAAAAATAAAACCAGCAAATAAAAAAAAACCCCCCAAAATTCCAAACAAAAAATTAGAAAGGCAATGAGGTCACGCTCAGGTGGCGGGGGAAGACCTGCTCCCTTAGGGACTTGATCAAATAATCTTGACAAAAATGTCCAGGGGAACTCGCCATCAAACGAGTGTGTGTCAGAGGGAAAAGTCAGGGCACAATGCCATGTAACTTTAAATTCCGCTGCGCCATCTCCTTTCTTCTTTGCCAAGCAGCTCTAAAAGCTATCCTGATTCCTAACATGTATTCAGAGTAGGGAAGAGCAAAATGCTGGACTAGTCTCTCAGTTTGTGCAGGCAGTATGTCCACTCCTCCTTCTGGGTGTACTAATTTCCTGCGACTTAATCATATCTAGGAACCCAGCATAAGGCAATCTTATCACCCCCTGGCTCGCGCCAGCATTAGTGTTACTGATATTGCGAGTTTCCATCACAGAGGCAACAAACGAGCTTTAGAATAAACGAGAGTCATCGGCGAAGATGGCTCTGCCATGATAATGTGTAGATGCGTGACTGAGGAACTCTGATAGGATGAGTTTAGCTGGGTTTAGAGACTCGCCTCTGCTTGGGATTGTTACAGATTCTTGTTGCGGACGGCATCTAAGGACCAACCCTGTGAAAGATTGGGGGCAAATAGATTGAAAGGTCAGAGAGGAGTAGGGCTACCCATCTTGGAAGGTGCCAGAGGAACGTCTTTGAGACAGGAAAGTGCTAATGTTCGAAAGGGAAGGGACGTTACATTCTGAGCGGAGGCTGGCTGCTGATGAGGAGTGAACAGCCTCTATGTCAATAGAAAAGCCTGGTTAAAATTTGATCATGTTTGAGAGAGTCGCGGGTTAAGTGGAAATGTACACAGGACAAGTCAAGTTTGGCCTGGTTTTGACTTTGTAGAGTCGAATTAACGTCCGGCGATCAGTGCCTGTAAACCGGGTGATAGTAATAAAATTTGAGACGTGTCTTTAATGAGATTTTCTCTTCGAATATGAGGCTTCGAAACCTCAGAGATTACCTCGACGATATGGGGTTAATGGGTATAAATAAGGTCGGAATAAAGCCGTGTTGGTTTCGAAAGGGGTGGAAGAGGCCTTACAAGAAGATTTGTAAGGGGAGGCGAATCCTTGAGAAGCAATCCACTCAACGGCCATATTCGTAGCTAGTTAGATCTGACTGAAAAATGTGGAAAGTAACCTACAGAAGTAGTAGATCACCGGATAGTCAGCGTAGAATGTTTTGCTAATTGGGCGGAAAAGAAAGGCAGGGATCGTGTTTATCACAAAAGAGAAAAGGAGGATTGGGAACACCATCATCCTGTGATAAGAGGCTTAAGTGAGAGGAACGTACACAAATCTAGAAAGAATGGCTGTGTAAAAACTGAGAAATGAAAGAGGGTAAGAAAACACCAAGTCAAAGAGAAAACAAACGATCCTTAATAAAGGAGCGACGAATAATGTCATAAGCTTTGCAAATGTCAACGAAGACAGTCAACGTAGCATTATGGAATGAGGATGCCTCCTGGACCACGTGCCTTGTCGTAGAATGACCCTTGGTTTTGATCCCTATACTCTTTCACACCCTTTTAGTAGCAGTATGCTTCAAGGGGCGTGAATTACTTCTATGATGAAGTAGGCTTTGTTCTAAGAGTGCTATTCAGTGGTTTTGTTCTTAAGGAAGAGCTATTTTTAAACACATAAGGATAAGAGGAAACACCAGAATCTACCAAAATAAACATGTATTTTAAACGAAACACTTGACTATTACAAATCAACAGTTAACACATTTCTATCTTTGGCATCAAAGATCTTTCAATGACAAAAAATAAACAAATAGGCTTCCCGTAAACATACCAATTGCCGATTAGTATTTTTTTTATCGCGACTCTATTTAATTAGCGTTAAACAGTAAATTAACGTACTCTCGTCTACAAACACATATGACCTAGGTTCACGAACAAGGGTTTCTACTCTCCTTTAAAACGTGGGACGTATTAAACTTCTACTATCGCAAAAGAGATATAAATGTTATTGTTAACTTACAGGTAGGTATTAGGGATTGCCGGATGTCGCTGGAGGACTTATCTCTCACTTTGAAGTGTTGTGGCCGCTGGTTGAATTTTCGTCGATGAGGGATTGCTTGTCGCCTGTGACGGGGGCTGATTCTTCAACGTAATTAAAGAACGGGAGCTCGTTGGGGCTGGGTTCTTCTCCTCTCACTCTTACGGAGCTTGAGATGTGAGAGTCGCTCGAGTGTGAGCGGCTTTGCTATTCTTCAGTCGGACTTCTTTGTAGACTAAACAGGCTTCTTCAGTATGGCACCAATATAAAGCTTGACTATTTAGGTTAATACGGCCCTGAAAGGGGGGATCGATTTTCTCAATCTGATCCTATCGTTTCTCACGGAAATAGTCGCGTATGGCTGAAGGATTGATCTTCACGAACTAACCCTTCTTCTGGCGTATCGACTTCTAATCTTCTTGTCTGGCTGAAAGATCGATCTTCACGAACTTATCTTTCTTCTGGCGAATCGACTTCTGATAATCTTCTTGTCTGGCCGATGGATCGATCTTCACGAACTAATCCTCCTCTGGCGTATCGACTTCTGATAATCCCCTTCTCTTTCTTTGCGGGGCTTATTTATAGGGGGATTGCCGCCCCATCTAAAGGGGGAAGTGACCAGGCCACAGAGGCAAAGGGGGGGGGGCGAATGGTGAGTTAGCATCTGGGGCGAGCGAGAATTCCTGAGGTGGCACTAGGGTGCCCAAGTCAGCTCGCAAATTAGAGGCTCGCAACCGAACCGCTACTTGGCGTGCCTTCGGACTCGCACCGCTTTTTTTTTCCATAACCACGGGTTTATGGGTCTCGTAGGTAATTGGATCGTTAGAGCGTCGTTTAAGGACCTTAGGTGGTCGCCTTAAAACAGATGTTAGCTCCAACTGCCCACAGCGGCGGGGAGATCACACATGGTAAGCAGTTTCGCCGGCTACCTTTCCCACGCTTCTCCTCATGAGGGGGGAGGGGGAGGCTTTAATGTACCTATACTCCTCCAGGATGCTTAAGGTAGCCATTTCTCTACATTTACCTCCCTCCTTAAGAAAATAACGGGAGGGGGGGGAGAGTTCCAATCCGACGCTTACAATAATATACATGGGTAACTTACGGAACATTATATTATACAATAAATTCTAGTTCACTCGGGAATGCCTCGATAACATTTCACCTGACCTTACATTAATTCCTATATTACTGTGCCAACTTAGGATCTTCTTACCTACCACTAGGGGGTTACTCGCCCCTACTTACTTACAATTCTACTGATTTACACTTAACTTTGCTATAATACAATAGTTGGGCTGCTCCTTAATCGTCGACAGGGTTCCGACTTAACGAGTCGGCCATACAATTCTTGGACCCTTTTATATAGTGAATGGAGTACTGGTACTCCATCAAGAGTAAACTCCATCTCAGGAGTCTTCCATTCTTACTCTTATTTTTACTTAAGTATGACAATGGTTTATGGTCGCATTCCAACTTAAACTCGCGCCCTATTAGATAATATTTGAATTTACCTATGGACCATATTATGGCCAAAGCTTCGATTTCGATAGTAGCGTAGGCTTTTTCTCTACTTAACAGTTTCCTACTGACATAAGCTCTGGGATAGGCTGTTTCGTCATCTTCGTATTGAAGCAATACTCCGCCTAACCCGTCCTGACTAGCGTCCGTGCGAAGGCCGAAGATCTTGTTGGGATTTGGTAAGCAAAGAATGGGCGCAGTTACGAGTTTTCCTTTTAGAACCTCCAACTGAGTTATTGCATGGGGATTCCAGGTGACAGGGTCTGACGCTGTCTTTTTTAACAAATCATTCAATGGGGCCGCAATGGAAGAGAAGTATGGTACAAAACGCCTATAGAACGAGGCCGCTCCCATAAACGATCGGAGTTGTTTCTTTGTTTTCGGCCGGGGCATCTTGACTATGGCGTCCATTTTTTCTTGCTGGGTAGTCAAGTGTTTTTGTCCTATTTTGAATCCCAGGTAGTCAATGGATTCGTAGGCAAAATAACACTTGGTCGGCCCGGCGGTTAGACCTTGCTCCTTTAATTTCTCCAGCAATGAGCGTAAGGCGTGTAAGTGTGACTCCCATGTACGGGTAGAGATCGTGTTTATCACAAAAGAGAAAAGGAGGATTGGGAACACCATCATTCTGTGATAAGAGGCTTAAGTGAGAGACACGTACACAAATCTAGAAAGAATGGCTGTGTAAAAACTGAGAAATGAAAGAGGGTAAGAAAACACCAAGTCAAAGAGAAAACAAACGATCCTTAACAAAGGAGCGACGAATAATGTCATAAGCTTTGCAAATATCAACGAAGACAGTCAACGTAGCACTACGGAATGAGGATGCCTCCTGGACCACGTGCCTGAATCTGAGTAGGGGATCTGAAACACTGCCTAATTGTCGGAGATTCGGCGTGAAAGGAGAGGTGCGAAGCGACCATCTTCTCCGTGAGTTCGCATGAACACAACATGTCTTAGATATCTGACTCTCGGAAGAAACAACTAAAGGGTCAGAGTACAGCTTGCCATAGGCAAAACGATGGCCCTATGCCAGGCCAAATAAAAACTGACCCTCAATCAGATTGAGTTGTACAGATCCAGCAGGAAATGGAACACTGATACATAGAGATGCTGGATGAGTGAGTAGAGAATTACGCAAGGGCCAAGGGTAGTGGGCCGACAAAATAAAAAAACATAACGTAACTCTTATATACATTAGAAAAGAGGCGGTTCTAGTCATCATCTCTAGTGGGAAAGGGGGGGGGGGCGAGAGTAGGTTGGCTGATGAACACTGGAATTGAGGCAAAGAGGTGGACTAAATTCTCGGTAACTTAGCCTCATTCAAATAGAAATGATATTCCGTACCTTATAACAGGTAGGCGTGTGTTGGCTGGTTTTCCAGACACGCTGCGAATTGTCGTTGTGCTGTATGGAGGGCGTGTAAGGGTAAATTCCAGAGACACACCTTACAGGAGGAGTGAAAAGCCTCTTTAAGATAACGTCGTGTTACTACTCTTGCCTGATGTCTCAGTACATATTTTATGTTGAGAGATAAGGATGCGGTAATAGGGTGAGTTCCACGCTTTTTTTTAGTGAAAATAGCTTAACTACACTGAGGAGATCACCAGAGGATGGCCCGAGGGTGGTCTGTGGCCGAAGATTGTGGGATAGAAAAGTGGGTAGATGAAAAATGTTAATGCTTTATCAACCCTGAGAGAATCAAACGCCCAGTGGCAGTAAGTTGTGTTGGCAAAGAAACCTACACAGTATGCTCTCCAGAATTATTATCTCAATCTCGCGACAGTTGTGCATGGGTGTAGTGTAGTGGCAATAGATAAAAATAGAAAGTGGTCGCTACCAAAAGCCTCCTTGGAAAGACAGCAGCGGTTCAGTACAAACGAAGGAAAGATACAGACAAGATAGATTGTCGGTGGAAGAATGGCGAAATGTGGGTCAGAAGGACAGTTTGTCCCCAACGAAATGGAGGAGGAGGGGGGGATATGTAGAGCAATAAAGCATTAGTCTCTGCAGGCTGGGTCCTTACCCTTTAAAATCTCCAAAAAGATGGAAGGGTTTGGAGAGCTTGAAGATATGGTTATGGATAGAGGAACATGAAGGACGGTTCTGAGAACGGATGTAGAGCGAACACACAGTGTACTGGCCTTCTAAAAAGGCGGACAACTACCACATGAAGTTCGATGTAAAGTTGGAGAATGGTCATGGGACTGATACTCGGACCAAGATGACTACTCCACCTTTGCCAGAATTGCTCCGAGTGGAGGAAGGTAACCCGGTATCCTAAGGACCTGACGGCAATTTTGGATTAGTACCTGGACACAGAGGTAGCTAAGTTGATAGAAATGGTGCTAGGTAAATTTAGTCTGGGAAAGTTTGGTCTCGGAAAATTCGGTTTTGAAATTTAAGGAGTTAATATCATAAATACTTGAAAAAACAACAACTTATAAATGGAACAACACAAAAAAATTATAATTATTAAAGAATAACAGAACTAAAGGAGTAGGAACAATTAAAACACAATTATCTCATAAACTTTTATTAAAAGAAGTATTTGAAAAAATTAGAAAATTTGGTCTTAAAAAATTCGATCTCAGAAATTTTGGTCTTATACAGAACTTGAAAAATAAACTTGTTATTTAAGATTAAAAGAAATTGCTATTAAAAATGCTAATTTGTTATCTTTATCGTAAGATTGTAGAAGTTTTAATAACTTTTCATCAATTTTCTCATACTTCCTTTTCTTTTGTGGATTATCTCCTCTTTGAATGTGAATAATTTTCGTTTGCGTGAGTTCTTCTTCCTTTCGAAGAGGATCAATGAGCTTCCAAATATTAGGATGCTTGCGGGTAACCGATGCTCTCAAAGCCGAGGGGAAGCCTTTGTTCTGGGCAATCCATGGATCCCTCGATGGCGGACATTCCAAAAATTAATTGGATACAAAGGCTCTTCTCGCCTACCACGTTTTCCTTTTTGGGGGCCGATGTATATCAATTCAAAATAGCTTATAAATTCTATTGGCACTAATTCATCCTCGCATAAATCTTCATAGGCACTAATAACACCTCCAGGTGGTAAAAATGCCAAAGCACATAACATTTTTATCTTAGTCGCAAAGTTGCCATCAGTACTCCATTGGACCTTAAATCCCAGTTGACTTATTTTTTTTATAAACATTCTGACTAAAGTGGAATAGACAACACACGCTGCTAGCATCATTAAAGTTACGACTGTAACTATTTCAAAGTGCTTTTTCAAAATCAATTATTGCTTCTTGTGGGTTCATATTTGGTAACAATATTTTTAGTTCATTAAAAAATTTGTCATACGTTGCTTCAGTCTTGTCAGGCAAAGGGGCAAAAGCACGAGGAAATAATTTACCCATTAAAACAGCGAGAATAATGAACAACGCCAAAGTTTCTTTTTCTTATCAACACTAAGCATATGGAAATCATAAATATAATTCAGTTCATCAATCAACTTTTCTTTATTCTTCTCACTTTTAAAATACTTGCAGCCATAATTTGGGTAATGCGCAATTAAACAAATTATACAACGTTGAACTCGGACGCCACTGTTCTTAAAGAAGTAGCTTGATAGTGACCTAACGATCGTATCCTGAACACCCTCAATAACATTCTGATCTGTTCCGAAGAATTAACGATTAACACAATTTAAAAGTAAATCCATGGGAATGGGATTGACCTGGACTGACCGACCCTGAAGATTACTACGCTCAAATAAAATAAAGGAGAAACGGAAGTTTGGAATTAGATACATTCCTCGGTATCTTTTCTTGATCCGAAGGATTAACACGCATTCTATCATTAAAAGCAAATAAAAGGTCCCTTTTAGAAGGGACCTTGGTGATATGGATTTCGGTATTCGCTTGGGGAATCGTGATTTTGGGAGGGGCGTGGAGATAGAGACTTCGGAGCCATAGATTTAGAGAGGGGCCTGGGAAAGGGGGATTTGGTTGAGGAAAAGGGAAAGGGCAGAGGAGGATCCAAAGAGGTTCCGCATTCCTTCTTCCACAAAGGAATGGGTAACGTAGGGATGGTAAGCTAGGCGATGCATGCACCTCAGTCACGATAATGCTGCTCATAGGACTGTGGGAAGAATGCGTGGGCGTGGATACAAGCAGAGAGGAAAGGGGAGGGGGGAGGAGGTGATAGCGATACAATGCCAATGTGGGTTCGAAGAAGGGGGTGACCTGGGAGGCCGGTTGAATGGTGTTCGTGCCTGGAGTTCCACCGGCGCTTCGCTTTTCGACTGGGACTGCGGCGGGGCGCAGTTTACTCAGCGGCCGCAACTGCTGAGGGTATCGGAGCCGAGTTGCCTTCGGTACTTTGGGGGAAATCAACTCTAAGGAGTTGGAAAAGTGTAAAGGGGGAAGGAGGGGCGAGGGAAAAGTGTGTTGCGGAGTATGGAGGATTGACTGGAGCAGATCTGGATAGAGCGTTAGCATATGAACCCGGGGCAACGTTGGCAGACAACCTATCTGGAGGCTTTATAGCACATAGAGCACGCAATCTTTCAGATGTAAACTACAGCATGGTTTTCAGGCTACATCTGACGCCCCCTTGTTGGGATTAAATTGTTTTCATGGCATTTAAAGCGACGCTGAGTCCCGCAGAAAGTTTTGAGGAGAGATCTGTTAAGAAAAAAGGTGAAGATGGACGAAATGAAAATGTGTGGAAGCTAAAGAGCTCCAGATCTTCCTGCAAGCAGTGGGGCAGGGAGAGCAAACTAGGGGTGTTGGGTATGGTTGGGCACATAAGTCTCCAGATTTTATTTCACACCCCCTTGTGGATTTGCTGTGGGTAGTAATAACGAAGGAGGTGGGGAATGGGGGGGGGATGCAGACTCGCCTTATTTGTATTCCTTCCTCTTCATTTTTTTAGCTCATTAATTGCAACTTTTGTAATAATTGAATACCAATTAATTATAGCGTAAAAATTCACTAGCAAAATAGCAATAAATATAGATGGCGCTCCTATCATTAATATCTGTTAGGGGGTGGGGGGGCATTTTCGCCTTCCTTGAACCGGCTAGTCGAGCTCACCTGACTGTTACCATACACTTATACCATTAAGCTGTATTATCTTTATATTATCCCTAAACTCCTTAAGGTGTGTTGGGAATTTACTTGAATAATTTAATTAGATAATTTAATTACTAGAAAATTATCACCTCATTCATTATTTGTCCGATATTTATCTCAGTTCTATTCACCATTTTCGGTGATTCGTCTTGCATCCAATTTTATTCAATCGTCAATTACTGTCGTCCTGTACGTTCATTTTAAACCCTTACTTAAAATTACAGTTATTATTTTGAAAACCGGAATCACTTAGGCTTATGTTTATGTCTGTGTATTTATTTTCATTTTAGTCAAGTCTTTAGAACATTTGTATTTATTCTACCTTGGTTTTTCAATCCTGACCTCTGAGGTTAATCTCTCGCTCAGATTTTCTCCTTCCCTAATTGCTTAGGCGGTATTTTAATCCCCTTGTCAACCTTTAGTCTTTTGAATTTAACTGATTTAATGATCTTAGTTTGTATTTATCTCCGCTCCTCCTAAGGTTTCCAATTCATATTAATTCATTTTTTGATTGGTTTTTTGCTTTATTGTGGGCGTTCCCTCTCCTCTGTATCATCCTTATAAATATTACAATTTTCAATACTTTTGTTATTCCTTGATAAAGAACTCGAAATTAAATTCGAAAGTACTTGGAATCCTCGTATTAATTTTACCTGTGGGCTTTGTTGTATTTATTGCTTACTCACGCGATACTTTGTGAGTTTTCCATATATATATATATATATATATATATATATATATATATATATATATATCAGTGCCAGCTCTGGCACTCTGGCTGTTCGGGCTTGCCCGAATACAAATTTAGTAAAGTGAACGTGTATTTGCAAGTTGATTTAATTTCTGCCAACACTGACTTCAAGTAAGTAATTACAGCCAATGACTCGGGCTCCTTTTATTCAGCCTGGTCGCAGTTCATATATTTTCATTCAGCATCTGGCGGTCTTTTAGAGGTGCCCAGTGTGAAAAAAATATCATTCGTAGAAGACGTTCTTTTGGCATCGTTTATACGCGCTTGACTCGGGCTCAGAAGTTACAGCCCGAGTTGTTATATATAATGGTAAAAATTAAAAGTAATTAAAATTCAAGGTTTTCTTGAAACATTAGATTTCTATAGAGATTAGGATTTAAATTCCAATCTATGAAATGTATGTTTCCGTTCTGCAATAATCTTAAAGGAACGCAAAATTATCCAGCAACTCGGGCTAATACGAACGAGCCTGGTAGGTGTAAAAGACTAACTAGCATCTCATGTCAAGGGTACAGTACAAACGACAGTCAGACAGTCTCTGGTTAATGTGTGTTATGCACGCCGCTGTTGTTATTTGATTGTTGTTATTCTGTGCGGCTGTGTGTTAAGATCAGTTGTGTTTTGCAGGGGAAAAAGCATTTTGAACGACTTGGACAAGAGGAAGGAGTTGCACGACAGGATCTTATACGAGTTCACCACCAAACCAAGACGACTAGAGTTCATGTATAAATGAAGAGAGCAATTTTTATATTAAAACTATATTTCTCTTTTATTGTTAAATTATCAGTGCACATATAGGTATAAGTCTACGCGGTGCATTAAGTCTCTTACCTCCTTTTATACATGTGTCTTATGCGAAATCTGTGATGAGCCCGAGTGATGCTGATTACTGGGTCTGATATATATATATATATATATATATATATATATATATATATATATATATATATATATATATATATATATATATATATATATATGATAGTGAAACCACTGTATAGGAGCCAAAAGTTTAATTTGCGAGACTAGTTTCAGTATGTAGTTTATCATACCATCTTCAGTCGTATACTCAGAATACAATTGTTACAAAAGTCTATAAATAGCGTACAGATCAGAAAAAAAAACAAAAATAAAAACGGAAAGAAACAAAAAATGGGGGAAAAGGTCATTAATCAGGGGGTGTAAGTCTAAGATCGTTGACTAAGCTGTTTACGGTGGGGTTTCGGGAATGGGGGATGCATTTCAATTGCCCGTCTGACAAATTAAAATTGGGAAGGAATTTCTCCTATCAATATAGATTCTACTATTTTTCTTTTACGGAAATCTTTACAATTATTCAAGATTTGTGCCTTTGAATAGTCAATTTGGTGGTTTGAATTGCTAATATGATTAGAAATACTGGATGTGATCATAAACAGCCTAGTCAACGATCTTAGACTTATATATATATATATATATATATATATATATATATATATATATATATATATATATATATATATATATATATATATATATATCGTTGTTTACGGCTGAGTATGTATGTACGTTTGTTCCGTACATGAATAACTCCGTTCCTTTTTCTCTAAGAGTGCTATGTTTTTACTTTTGCTTTGTTGTATTTGATGGATTCTTTAGCCAGGGAGGTTTCGTAATATTATATATCTATTGCCATATGCAGCGTTTCGAGGATTTAATTAGACAACTAGGGCAAAAATATACTTTTAATTAGATAAAAAAATTAAATATTAAAACTTTAATTATACTAAGGCTATAATAAGAGGATCTAAATAAAAATTAATACTACCAATGAGTAGTACTACGCGATGGTTGACACAAAAATTCACTTTAGTACGGAATGGTAATTAAAGAACATAAATAATTTGGATTCCTTTTACCTTTAACTAAGAGGGAGTCGGGCGTGGGATGACTTTGAACGAGAACCTCGTTTAGGCAATGATTCGAGGCGTGAGTTGCCGCGGACGTGAGGCTGAATCGACGCACAGCCTTTTGTCTAGCTGCGAGAAGGATACCGTTGGTGGAGGTTATTCAGGAATAACAGTTGACTTCGAGGTAAGTGGGCAGCGCATGGCGATGCTTCTTGACTTGACGCTATAAGCGAGGGAATTGCGGATGTACGATTATTTCAATCCATTGGGTTACAATTGCGGGTTTCTCGATGATGAGATTTGACGATATAAGCGAGGGAATTGTGGATGTACAATTATTCTATTCCTGGGGTTACACTTGCGGTCTTCTCAGTGATGAGACTTGACCAAGAGGTGAATATTTTCTCGAGTGAGACTTCACATTGGTATTCCTCAATGGTGAGGGATATCTCTGTTTTTATTTGGAAAACTGAGATAGGGGGTTTCTATGAACGAGATTGGTATGAGAGTGATTCTCTATACCTATTGCCCACTCTTCGATATGACCAAAAGGAACAACCTTGGGAAAACAATCCCGCTCGGTTCCACTTCTTCTTGGTTTCCTGTTTTACTCAGGGACTGCTCTTCTTTTTTCGATCGCTACCTCGATTCTCCTCCTCTTTTCTCCAGATCGAACTATATATACCTCGATTATCCCCTAGGGGGAGGGGAGGGGAGATGGGGGCCTACCTTTTCGCCTCTCTCCTAGGGCATCACTTTTCAACGTTGTGACCCTTAGCTCTTCTGGTTTACGTCGGAGAAAGTGAAATTCCGTCTATTTGGCGAAAATAGACCTAAACAATAGGGTAGGCCAGTGAGCCTGTACCTAGATTTTTATTCTAAAGTCTACCCCACCCTCCTTTATTTATACTAACGGGCTACGAAATCTGCTGATGGTAATCCTTCTTTGCGAGCGATATCGACACACTCAACCTTCTCGAAAATAATGGAGTAAGGAAAATTTGGTTTCCGCCCAACCCTCCATCAGCTCTCATATACGGAGTCACGGCTGGAACGACTCTTCAAGTAAAAGATATGCTCGAAGTGGGAGCCGCAATTTAAGAGAAAAGGACGACTGAAGAGACAGTAGAGACCGCAGAAACGAAGACAAAACAGAACAATCTGACAAAGAATCTAAAAACAAAAAGAAGAAAAAGAAACAGAAAAAAACAAAACAAAGACAAGACCCAGAAGAAACAACCGACTTGGAATCCTCAAAAAAGACCAAAAAATGAAGAAGGCTACAGGTATGAAGCCAAAGATTTCAAACTTAGAATCTTTGTGCATGAGGCCTACCCCTTACCAAAGGGGGCCAGACCAGCTGACATCAGAAAGGGCTGAAATTAGGCACTTGCCAATGGACCTATGTAACCGACCATGACGAAAACGCAATTCAAAAACTTATATGGAAAGACCACATTAGATTCTTCCCCAATGATATAAGACCACTTAAAAAGGAAACGTTCGACAAACTCGCAAACGGAAAATACCAAAGTTCAAAGGAGAAGACAAAAAAGCAAAACTAAAATAATGGCTAATACAAACAGAAAACTAAAAATCTTGCACCTGAACGCGGATGGATGGAAGAACAAGGCCATACAATATTATAACATATTCAGGCAAATAGACGTGGACATCATATGCATCTCAGAACATGGGGTGAAAAACGATGTGCCCATGAAAATCACTAACTATAATATATTTAAACAAAATCCAACCGGAGAAAGGTACGATGGCGCAGTTATCGCAATAAGAAAGAACCTCCACTACACTCAGGGACGAGAAGTCGACGAGGCCTACGTGGCCGTGGCACTAGAGATGGAATACTCCCCTCTCATAGTTGCTGTGGCCTACCAGCCACCCCGCCGCCCCTATGTCCCGATTCATTCAATAATGGAAATATAAAACAACAACCCTACTATATTATTAAGATACCTGAATGCTCCCTTACAGGAATCAGGCTATCAAAGGTCGAACAATGCAGGATAAAATATAGAATTACTGTTGGAGAGGGAAATAATCCAAAGGGTAAGCCCAGACTTCCCGACGTTCATTAGGGGAAGATCCGCGACCAGGCCGGATATAGTTTTATCATCCCCAAACTTCCCGTACAACATCTACATGGAGCCAATCCCAATTCCCTGCAGCGACCACATAGGAATCCTGGTAACGATCAATCACAACCCCATAATGATTCCCATAACACCGAGGAAATCATATAAGAGGGCAGACTGGCAAAAATATACCCAAATATTAGAGAGATATCAACAACCAGATCTCAATGGCAAAATATTAGAAGAACTAAATAACATAATGGATAACCTGATTGAGACAATGATAGAGGCTGACAAACAGGCAGTACCACTGACAAAATATAAGACCTTACCACATCCAAAATGGACAACAGAAATGAGAAGAAAAGCAAAGAACATCAGAATAAAGTACCAAGAAATAAGAGACTACGGAACTACTCGGCAGAGAGAAAAAGAGCTCAATCGAATGAAGAAAGAAATGATTTTCTTAATAGAAGAGCAACAATGAGAAATATGGCAATAACTAATAGATAAAACAGCCACAATCGAAGACCCTAAAGTAGCATGGAAGCTAATAAAAGCGATAAAAGGCAAACCACCAAGAAAGCCGATCAAAATAATGAATACATAAGGACCAACGCAGAAATATGAGAGAAATTCAGAGCTCATTGGAGCAAAATCTATACAATTGAAGATGAAGATAACATAAACTTTGACAAAACAACAGAAAGAAGAGTCAACGAGTCTATAAAAGCCAACATCCACAGACTAACCCCGGCGTTAAAAGTCGAAAACATCAGAAACGAACAAATAGGCCTGGGAGCCACAATTACGACCGAAGAAATCAAAAGCACCATCAAATCCCTTCAAACCAAAAATATCAGGAACAACAGGTCTAACGAAATACAATTATGAGAAGGCCCCAGAAAATATTCTGAATAGCATAAAAGAGCTATTTAATGCCCACCTAAACATAGGCGCCTTCCCTGAGAAGTTCAAATTAGCAAGGATGGTATTCCTACCGAAACCGGGCAAACCAGAAAACCTGGTCTCGAGTTACAGGCCAATCTTCTTGCTGAAAAAATAATAAATGAAATATTGGACACCTTCCTCGAAGAAAACGAAAAACACAACAAACAACAGTTCGGTTTCAGGAAGGGGAGAGACTCCACAATGTCCCTAGCCATAATCACAGAAAAAATAGCACAATCCACAGCAAAAAAAGGATAAAACGACGTAGTCCTTCGCGACGTAGAAAAGGCCTTCGACAAAGTATGGGTCGAAGGACTAAAATATAAACTCCTCCTCGGCGTAAAAATGGAAAGAATCATAGCCGACTATGTATCGAGTAGAAAGGCACAAATAAGCATTGAAGGACAAGTAGGCCCACTTTCGACCTACAAACAGGAGTCGCTCAAGGGGGGTGCCTAAGCCCCACTCTGTATTCCATCTTTACCGCCAACCTACCTGCCTAATCTCACCTAACAGTATAAATATACAATATGCAGATGATGTAAGCCAAATAATTCCGACACACTATACTAACCCCAGATGGCAGGCTCGTATTACAGCACGAGAAATAAAAAAACATAAACGATTATGAAAAAGTTGGAAAATTAAATCAAATATCAACAAGTTCAAAATAATCCCTCTACAAAGATTAAAAAAGACACAAATAATCATAGAAGGTAGAGAGTACCAATATTCAAATGAGGGAAAGTACTGGGCCTACAGTTGTGAAGTCGTGGATACAGTAGCCACGTGAAATCCAGGATCGCCTCGGTGAAATCAGGCTTAAGATTGCTCTACACCCTAGGGAATCTGAGTCAAAAAAAGAAAAGAACGCTGCACAAAGCGTTCGTTGAGTCGGTCTTGGTGTATCCACCGATCCCTCTGCACGTCACTTCTAAATCTAATAAGGAAAAAATACAGAGAATACAAAATAAAGCGGCATATCCTATCACTAACACTAGAAGAAGAGAGAGGAAGAAAATACGCGACATATTAGAAACAGCCGAAATTCAACACATAAACAAGACGCTAGAAGAACGAGCAAATAAAATATGGACAAAAATAAATGAAAAGCTCTTAGAAATGAACGACGGACTTAGAATACTGGAAGTAAACCGAAAGCGAATAAAGAAAGCATTCCCGAGCAGTAGGTTCCACCTACCGCGAGAAGAACAACCAATATACACTTGAGTAAAAGCAAACTTAACCAGAGCAAAACAAGAAAAACAAAGGCAAGAATGCCAGAAATAATGTTAGAGTAAATAAAAGAAATACAAAGATTAATTAGAAGAGACGCTACCCGCAAGGGTACCCAAACGAAAAATCTCGGACGCAGAAACAGAGTATAAAAGAAAAAAGACTTAGAACAATCTAAAATAAAACTAATTATAATTAACATTAAGAAATATATTAATACAGAGGAATACAACTAACAAAGAAGAATAGCCAGTATACTGGCAATTAATAATACTCCTACCCACTCACTCACACTCAAAATGTATATGTATGTATGTATATATATATATATATATATATATATATATATATATATATATATATATATATATATATATATATATATATATATATATATATATAGCGGAGCAAAGGGGAGGAGGGTGGGGGGTAAATTATCGGACCATATGGAACGTAACTGTTGACGCTGTGTAACCAAACTAGCGTCTGTTTGTCCTCGCGATATTGATTTCCCTACAATATAGTCTTTAACCGTTTGATCGAATGATCTTATATGCTACATGTCTAAAATACAGATTAATTTCAAAAATAATGATTAAATTCAGTATTATTCCTTATCTGACGTCCAAAAACTACAATTCATAATTTTCTGATGTGTGGAAAAAAATCGTATCTGAGAGAGTAGGTGTTCACCCCTCTATGATATGCTGTCTAATGTATCCCTTATTAATGTTTAATATCCTTTTTCTCAGAATACTCAGAGGGAGGACTTCAGGTTATCCCCCCCCCCCCCAATTTTTATTTTGGCTTCGCCACTGCTGTACATACCTTTTTAATTACACTCCTGATGTCAAAATATTTGGATGTTAGATCTCCAGCTTCGCTGATCGGCGCATCGTAGTCATAAGAGGTGGGGCATGATTGAAATGGAGGTCCTTGATTAGATCCTACAAAGATTTTTTTTTAATTGTTGTGCTAATCAAAGGATTATGAATTGATTTCTATTACCTGCTCCCCCTGCTAGGGGGAGGATGACATAACTTTGGTAATGCCCCTGGTACAACTGAAACTTGGAGGCGCGGTGTGCCCTCCCTACCCCAGTGCCATACAAGAAACCGGTACCTTTTCCTTCTCCCTCGGGTCTTCTTTGTACCTATGTATTTTAAATCTCCCATTCTAGTTTTCGCGCCTGTGTATACCCAGAAATGAGTGACATGGCGTTAAACGTCCTTAAAAAAAATGTTACCTGCTCCAAATCCAAACGAGGTTCCCCCATGGAAGACATAGAAGTTGACGGAGGCCCTCATCCGAAGGAGGTTGTCGAAAGATGAAGAGACCAGCTGCAGATTTGCAAGAAATTAGCCTCCCACCTTCATATAGAACAACAACAAACTTTTAGGTTATCCCTAAAGTTCTTACCTTTTTGAAAAAATATTTCTAAGTAAATTTAAGGAATTATTTTTATTTTGTTTTCCAACCTTTCCCCATTTTGGGGATATGAAATAAAGCAAAAAAAAAATTCCTAAAAAATTACTTGGTATGCTAAAGATTTTGACCTAACAAAGCATTACTCCCTAATGAGGGATAAATGTGGATTGGGTTGACCTTTTTAGGCTGTCAACTAGGACTAGGTTAGCCCATTACCGTAAATATATAATGGAATTTTGAGAGGAACGAACATATTGTAACCTGGAAAACAGAGTAATAATAGTCTAAGTACACCAACATTTCTACCTCTTACAAGAAAGAGTTAAACATAAATATTTTCAGGTGAAATGTTGGCATGAACTGTAAAGATTTACCTTGGAGTAAAACTAATTGAAAGATTCTCGAGTTAAGTTCCTTATATATTTCAACCTCTTATTTCAATTAAACACAGTTTGCTTTGGGAAGCCACGTTGAGTAGTAAATTAATGGTTTAACCTTAGTGTATCAAGGTAAATAAATGCTCCCTAATTTGTACACGGAAGATGTAGTTCTTACTTTGTATGTAGGATTTTTATTATTTAGATACCCACTGTGGGAGAAAAGTTGATTTATCATTATTAATTTATCATTTGTGTATTTGTTTACACGTTATTCTTCTTCTGATTCTTTTTGTTTTTTCGTTTAAATATTTAATTTCAAATTTAGCAAATCATCGTAGTTTACTAGGTTTATCTGACAGGCGATAAGTTTAATTAGACAAGTATATCGAACTCGCGAGCATAAAATCATGTGGGGGAATTATGAGTTTAATTTTTCCCTGTTTTCATATAAGCAGTGTAGTTTTTTTTTATCCTTTTGTTTTGAAATATTGGTATACTAATTTGTCGTTTGTTAAAGTGATTGGGTTTTAGAGGCTTCTTTTTAATCGAATTCAGAGTTGCAAACATCCTCCCCTCCCGATTTCTTATCATCACCCTATGTTTTATTTAAATGGTTAGTTCGCCATCTTGGTTCAAAACTTAAATATATTTTGCTTAGCCGTAATTATTTTCAACGATTGGTTTATTATAAAGTTAAGGTTTAGATAGTAATTTTCCCCTTTTTTTCATCCTACTGAAATCGCAAAGAGGGTTAAAGAATTAAAAATTTAAACCATAAATTTAGGTTAAAGTTTAGATCAGGTGATATAATTTTACAGCATTCGGTTAATTCAAAGAAATATTTCTTTGAGTAAGAAGCCATTAAAGGTAAATCGGCCCTTTTGGACTATCGGTGACCGAGTTCTTTGCTCTCATGTTATGGCATTTATGTATAGTCCTTTTGGGAAGCAGATTTAGATATATTATGACTTCTGTTTCTCTTTTTAGGTACTACGATTGCATAAGTATATGTGCGGATGTACTTGTAATAATACTAAGTTTATTAAGTTGAATATAAAATGAGGTTACAATGTAAAGATCAGGTTATCTTTACTAGTTCATTTTTATGGTTCTTATCTTTACAAACTGTGTCAAATTAGGTTAGGTTAAAGGAGAGAAAGACATAAGCACAGCACCTTTTGTGCTTTCTCTACTACCAGTGGGAATAATAATAATGTCTTTTCACCTTTTATCCTTCACCCGTCAAAAAGGAGAAGGGGTTAAGATGATGAAGCGAGTCCAAATGATGCCTCAAGCACTTTTCCTTTTTGACTCATTCACAAGCAAGTACTGGAAGGGGGTAGATTTTTCTACTCCCATCCCCAGGTAACTTTTGCCTTCAGTCTAGCCACACGCAGTTCGGAGCCCACGTTAGACTTGTCCCAAACTGAGAAATGCGTCGTATATTGGGAATCGGAGCACAGAATGTCATGGGTTTTAGACTTTACAAAATGTCATCGAACCTGTGGAGTCTTGGTTTGGTGAGGTTCACCCCAATGGTCGATCCAGCCCGTGTAAAATTCCGAATTTATCAAAGGGCCGCCTTTTTCGCAAGATCGCTCCGCCTCAAACTCCGGAATGGGATCCGCCTCTGAAAATGAGTCGAATTATAAACAAACCCATAGGAATGGTAGAAAGAAAAGGTAAATAATAATAGCATTGCTTCAAATATAAATAATTCAATGAAGCAGGAAGAAGTTGAGTCATTGTGGATATATATTAGGTAACATCTATAGTTAGTAAAATTCTTGAGAAAGTAGTTAAGAAAGGTATTTCTGAGCACTGAGAGATATGCAGAGGTAGGCAGTATTTAAATGCATTTATGTATTTAAAATTGTATTTATAAATACATTGGAAATCATGTATTTAAATACATTTTGAAATACTTTAGCTGTTAAGAACATGTAATGCATGTTTTAGCTTGTCGCATCCTGTATGACACAAACTGTTGACTGCGTGAGCCGGTGATGGAAGATTGCTGGCATCAGTTCAAATTCAGTTAACGGATGGTCACAGTTGTGTTCGGTTGTATAATGAGAGCGCTCAGCGTTATTTCAACTGCTGAATGGCAATTTTAGCTTCTTCGAAAGAGTGTGAAATGGAGAGATTAGGCAATAATAAAGACAAGGAAGATAAAGAATCATGGAACAATAGTCATCCTGTGCTAGATGGTTGATTTTTTAGAGTGAAATTTTCCGACACAAAAAAGGTGAAGTATGTATGTACATCATGCAATGGCGAAATCTCTGTGGCGAGCAATCCTACTTCCAATCTAAGCATTCATTTGAAGTAAGAATTTATTAAAGCTAATTATATGATACTTAATTAAATTGACAAGTTTCACTATTTCTTATTTAAAAAATATGGCAAAATTGCTAGTAGCTAACGATAATGTTAAGTAGCGTAGATTTACCATGCACGAACCTACCTGCTTCCTTTTGCAACACCTTTATTTATAGTATATGCCGATTGAATTTAACGTGAATTATGGCAACGTGAAACAAATGTGCTTCAATTATCTGATCATGTACATTTATTAACAGAGAAAGCATCTTGCTTTGGCGCAAAAAGCAGATAACTACGTGACAGCTCAAAGAAAAGATTCCAAAAGAAAATGTTCAGTATTAGACGATGGTCCTTCATGCAGCGGTGTTAAAGTAAAAACATTACCGGAGTGCTTTGCGGTGAATACTAAAAAGGTCAAACAATCTGTTGTTGATAAGCTGATTGCAGATTTTATTATACAAGGTGTGCATCCCCTATCAACCATGGAGCAACCAGCATTTATGAGATTAATTAATTAAAGGTGAGTTCTGAGTTACAAATGTTGTTTACAATTATTGTATTAGTAGTACAGGGTAAGCTCTTATAACAACCGAATACTAAAGCGTTAGGATCATTGGTCACTACTTAGGCTATATGACGAAGTTAAATAAAGGAAGACATATACAAACAACAGAGGTTAATATATTGCAATAATTTCATGAGAACCCACATACATATATTCTTAAAGCGCGCTATCATTTACTTGGAAATATTATTGAATAAAATTTTTTCATGAATAATTAGTACAATTATGGATCCATTATATGTAGTTATTAGATGAATTCTATAACGATGTATTTCGTTATAGTATCAATACCTGTATATCATTATGTCAAAACTAGCATGCCCGCCCGTCAGAAATGTAGAAAATACAGCTTGATAATGTATATATTCCTAATAATACTGAAAGTCAATATTTTACTATGTAATTCTGAATATGAAGGACTAATACTATATTTATGAATTAATGTACCAGTCCTATATAGCTATAGGATATTCATATAGCAACATTTTATATATAAAATTTTATATGCATACCATATATTCTCATTTCACTGTGAAAATCAATTTAACTCACAATAATCACACATTCCACTACCGCAGATCTAAATTCTTTAGTTGACATCATTTCAAGGAGGACGCTAAGCCGAAATCTTATAGAAGAAGAGAAAGTAACAAGAACTCTACTGAAGAATAAACTAGACAACACCTCTTACTTATGTCTTACTACAGTTCATTTTTGATCTTTATGAAATATGAAATTGAAAATTTCTTTACAGTTAGGAAGTTATCAGCTCTTGGTTGAAAGCAGACTTATTTGTTGGTGAAATTTATCTCGATTATATTAATATGTAAACTTTATGGACACATTTATGAGACAAACATTGGACTGTTATTTCTTCTTTTTTTCAGCTTGAGGAAGCTGCTCTTGTCCGTCACAGTGGAGTTTTAGCATGCTGTCGCTTCAAAGGAGAACATAACTACAAGATTACTGAACATATTGTGAATATCATCAATGAATACGATATTCCCTAGAAGGACACCACGAACACCATCACTGATAACAACTATAATTTTGTTAAAGCGTTTAAGGAATTTGCAGTCACTGCTGCAAATTTCTCGGTACCATTTAGATGCTTGTCCGATTGAGCAGAGATTCATCTCATCCTTGTAGTTTCTGCCAAGCGAGAACCCATATTTCTGTCCTTTGCCCTCAAACTTTAAATCATGGTGAAGCCGCCTGACTAGGAGAGGGCCGTGTAGTGACGTTGGGGTTGGTGACTAATCCTGACAAGGGTTCTGGTACGAGTCTCTTTAGCAACTAAAATTTCTTGCTCCCTACTTTTACCGTTGACCTTGGTCTAGGGGGAAAGTTTTGACCTGCCAAGACTCTCCTGGACATTGCGTCTCTGGCTATCTCATTAGGTGCTAACCTAGGCAGGCTTCCGAAATACTCGTGCACAATTCACACGCTCACCGGCTCATAAAACCTGCATTTGGAGCAAATGAAGGCCGACCTCTACTTCGGGTCTCAAAGTATTCAGGCTTCCCTTTTGGTCGATCCGAATTTGTCCTTGGACTTTTCGGTTACTGAACTTGACGAATATATACTGACTCTCCGGATCGTTGGGACCTCTTTAGCAGACAGAGCATAGGGGAGTGCGACAACGTTACAAAGCCCCTCAAAGGGAGAGATTGCTACGCCCCCCTGGTGTTAGCTTCCAGCCCCATCCAGGCGGGGATGGGTACAGTTCTAGTGCTGTCAGGGGTAAGGGGAGTTTAGACCCCGACGGAGGCAAACGGTCATCCTAAAACCCTTTAAACTCAAACATTCAAATTCAACTCGCAAGCCCTGCCTTCAGAAGCAATCCGCCGGGGGCCTACTCCACAGCCCTCAAGGTCAATCAAGATGACGCAGCGGAGATTAAATTAAAACTAACTGTCGGGCTCTCCGATACCGACCTAAAAACGTATGCGCTCCATCGTCCCCTATGCCAACATGGGCTTTAACCCTATTCATTCATATTTTGCCCCCCTCAATTTATGCGAGTCCAATACTTATTTAGACGTAGTGATTGAATATGTTTTTAGCTTGGAATCTTTGGGCATTAAAGACGTTGATACTGGGTCCCTGGATACGATTACAATCTCCTAATTTCATAATTCCATAGAAAAGAGGGGTTGGAAGTATTATGTAGAACTCCCGTGGTACGATGAAATTTTGCCGGAGGTGCCCTCAAATTATAAAGTAGCTTTGGGTATTTTAAACAAAGTAAAAGCGTCCTTGTCTCAAAAGGGGCTAACTGAAGCCTATGATGAAATTTTGGAAGGTCAGTTGGAAGAAGTTATAATTGAGCCCATAAATATGTCCCAAGAAAATTATGACCCATATATTTGGATCCCTCATAGACCCGTCATAAAATTGGCTGTCCAAACCACCACTAAAATAAAGGTCGTACTTCAAATTTTCCATCTTCTCATCTCTTCCCCGTTTCTTTAACTTTCTAAACTGTGAACTAACGAGGGTTCTCTGAGCTGACATAGATTAGAGAATCTCCCCTGCAAGGACCACCTTTATCTTTTCAAAAACCTTACTCTTATTTATCGGTTTCTCTTTTCCCTGGCCTTCTGCTACTATCCCTTTTGTTAACAACCTTAATACGTTGGTTTCGCGCCTTTCAATCTAGGCGTTGGGACTAACAAAGAGTCCTCAATTGCAGCTTACATACGTTTGGATTTCCATCTCTCAATGACACATCCTATTCTGGGATAGACCTTCTCACGCCCCTATTTACCATCTTGTGAGGATTTCGTTCGAACCAATTTGTCATTATGTCGGACATCGAAAAGGCATTCTTCCAAATCAAATTAAAATTAATAGAAGACAGAAATTGTTTCTGTTTTTTTATGTTGAAGAATGGTGAAATTGTTACTTATCGCTATTGTTGTCTCGTTTTCGGACTTAATTCCTTCCCCTTTATACTTAACTACATCCTTAATTACCACCTCAGCTCCTACACCTCAAAGCCTTGTAGCAAAACTTTGAGTAATTCGTTTTATGTTGATAATTTAGTAGTCACGAACTTCGACCATACCTTCCTTAAATAAATGTATCTAGAATCAAACAGAATTATGCAACAAGGAGGCTTCAGTTGAGATCGTGAAATGCGAACCATCCTGGTCTCAAACAACTTTTCAAAGACGATAATAGATCGGAAACTCATGGCGCTGGGACCGAGCGCGTTCTCCGGTACCATTACGAATTAGAAACTGACCATCTGTCAGTCATCCCCCCCTCTTTTGACCTCATCGCAAAAACTAAAAGAAGCATACTCTCTCAAATACTTTGGAAATTTGAAAGAGTATGCTTCTTTTATTTGCCTGTGGCAAATAAAAGAAGCATAATTGTGTTGTTGGTACAATATCAAAAGAAAGAAATAACCCAGTGGAGGCAGGACTTCATCCCCCGCGTCATTTGAAAGACTAGGTCTGTTCTACCGGAAAAGATAAATTTTATACTTACCTTGAGTAGCTTCGGAATTGAGACATTAACATCGAAAACCAATGCACCGTACTTTGAAGGGGTAAAAACGGAACGAGTCGGGAGTCTTGAGAGGGGGGTGTTTACGCATCGAGATCAATGAGAATTATGTTGGCACAATTATCCTGCTTTCGAGATTGTGCCAATACAATTCTCCTTGATTTCGACACGTAAACACTCCTTCCCAAGACTCCCGACTCGTTCCGTTTTCTCCCCTTCAAAGTACGATCCAGTGGTTTTCGATGGTAAGATCTCAATTCCGAAGCTTCTCAAGGTAAGTACACAATTTCTCATTCCAAAGAGAACAGGCCTAGTCCTTCAAATTTTCCCCCTTCTCATCTCTTCCCCATTATATATATATATATATATATATATATATATATATATATATATATATATATATATATATATATATGATAGTGAAACCCCTGTATAGGAGCATAGAATTTATTTACGAGACTAGTTTAGGTATGAAGTTTACAATATAACACTGAAGAGGGTATGGTAAACTTCATACCTAAACTAGTCTCGTAAATATATTCTATGCTCCTATAGAGTGGTTTCCCTATCATAATATACCATAACTCACTATAGAGTTCTTTCACTTATATATATATATATATATTATCAAAAATTTGAGGGTGGGCATAATCCCCAAATTAACCAGCAAGTTCTTTAGTTTTGAAAGGTAGTCATAGGACTAGGGGCCACCACTTGAAAATAACAAAACCCAGAGGTTTAGGTTGGATGTGAGAAAGTATTTTTTACCATCAAAGTGGTAGATTACTGAAATGTTTTACCCAAGACACAATAAGCAGTCCAAATTTAAATGTTTTCAAGTTCAAGTTAGACGAGTATACCTACCTTATCTTTGGAGAGGGTAGGTTATGATGGTTTTAAGTTGTATAGGGGCAAATTACATATTGTAATATCCATTTTTGTATATTTTATATTGTTGTTCTATATTGCATGGTTTATATTTTTACCAAGCCAAAACGCAGATGCTTTTTTAAGCAGTTCGGACGCAATCTTGTCGATGTAGTTTAGGGTGTGTGTTGGCATCCGTTTTATTATGTTATGATAAACAGGTTTTCCTTCTGAAAGATTTGGGTAAACTGCCGTTACTTGCTGTGGACTCTTGGTGAAAGGCTTTGAAATTGGCAGGTCTTCCGGTGTCGTCGGTGACAAACGAGCACCACATGGCTCTGTGTTATATCCTTCTATTATTATTCATCTATATCAACAATGTTGACGAGGGATAATTACATATTTAGCCAAATAGTTAAGTTTGTTGGAGACGATCCAAAATAGGGTAGATGGGTAGCTTAAACAAAAAACTTCGAAAGGTTGAAGGCTGACCTGCACCGGATGCGAAAGTGCTCAGACATGTGGCATTATTTCAATTCAGAAAAGTGTGAGGTAATGCATATCGGGCATACAAATTCCCCGTCGGAATACTCTCCAGAGAGGCAGGGTCTAAACGTAACCGATGAGGCGAAAGTCTTGGGTGTGCTGATGAGTAGCGACTTAAAGTTCTTCGGACAGTGCGTTGAGGTAGAGTAAACAGCTCAACGACTGTTAGGTTACAAAGAGACAGTTCAGTTTTCGAAACAAGGAAATTGTGCTGCCTTTATATAACTCGTTTGTGCGACCTCACTCGGAGTACGTGGTTCAGCTTTTGGCCTCCCATCCTTCGAAAATACAATGAATGGTTGGAAAGGGTAGAAACTAAGACCACGAAACGGATCATGTTGATTAGGCATAGAGACTATCAGACACGACTGCAAGAGTTTGGCCTCTTCTCGATAGACTAGGAGACTCTTCCTGTAGAGGCCGTAACAATAATTCTGAAGTTTTAATAATTGCCTCGACAATTACTTGAGAAGGTTAAATATAAAGGTAGGTGTGGATTAGGGGTGGGCTGATATTGATATTGACCATTAATCTTTGTCATCTGTTAATTATACTCACCTTTTAATTCAGATTATATTCAAACTTAAATTTTCCCCTTATTTTAACACTAACTATCTCTTTACGTGTGAGTGGGACTCTTTCTAGAGTCCTTTACAGAAGCGATAGTGTTCCTTTTAGTGCTTACAGTTGGGATTCCAGGGCCTTGGGATTTCCAGGGATAGATAATAGGTCATAAATGATCATAGGTATGATGGATGCATCTTTCAGCCTTAAGTTCTGCTTTATGTTGTGAAACAAGGGTTGCCATTTGGTTAATTTCTCGAGTTCTCTTCTGTTGAACCCATAGATATTTTGGACACTGAGTTCAATGTTGAGTGCTCTCTTATTGCACATACAACAAAGCACTATCTAGTTTTCTATGTAGGTGGATGTGAATATGATTTTTGGGTGGGGTTCCTTCTGTTTAGAACTGCATTCTCACACGAGTGTACTTAAAATTGCACAGTTGAAGTACTTGCATATCTTGGTATGGCGCTTTAAGTAGTAGCCATCTACAAATAGGGTTTCCCACCACGAGCCGAGGTGGCTCTTGCATTCTGTTCGGGCTCTCGGCCCCAACACCCAGTTTGCCCTCCCGCCCTTAATGATTATAGGGAGATTTGCAGCTCTATATCTACCACGCATTTTCACCTCCTCTATATTCCCTACTTTCTTTTCCCAGGATCTCGGGGCCCCCATTATAAGCGCTTCATTATCAAAACTTGTTGGTAGTCCCGTTTTTAGCCAGTTAAGTGACCCTTCCTATCTATATAATCTTCCGGTTCTTTTAGGTTCTTTTACACTGTTGGAGTGTTTTTAAATGCGCCACAAAATGCAATCCCGCAGTAAAATACAAACTATAGATTTTCCTATTTTCTTAGTTTTTCAACTCGACTTATTGCAAGTTCACTTACATTGTTTTTGCAAATAAAAAGTGAAATGAAATCGGCAAATATTAAAAAAAAAAAAGTTCGCTGGCTTCAGTCCTCCTATGAAGCTGCTGTGTTGCTGTTTATCAGGCAGATGTCAGCCAGGGCAAGCCCCAACTCCCCACCATGTGATGACCAGTCACGGTGGTAACCTCCCTAGTAAGTTTCATGGTATGATATTTGATGTCATTTTGTTTATCCGTGTGTGGAAGTTAATGACAACCAAGTACGACCAATGTATCTCAGGTTCTCTCATGATGTTTTCATATTTTCCAAGGAGCATTTTGGAAGATCAGATTTCCTAGAGATTTTCATTTTTTCCCACATTCAAGTCTTTGCAGACACAAAATTCAAGGCTTCATTGATATAATTTAGTAGAGCAGTTGAACAGAAGGTATAATGACGGCTTCATGCAAACAGAGCGGAATTCTGTTCGCCATTATCGCACAGTGACACCAATGAGAGAATTTGATTACCTGGACCAAAATCAACAGTGGCGTAAACTGGAGGAATTTTCGAACACTGAAGGGACTGGACGTTGCCATTATCGGTCGAGAAGAGAAATGTGGAATTTCCAAGTCCTTTTTTCATCATAATAACCAACTCATTCAGGTACACATGGTCACAATCGCCGCTGAGTCCATACTCGTTCTCAACCTTAGAGAAAAAATTGACTCTTTCACCTAAAAAATAAATTAATGGCAAGAAAAATATAAGAAAAAGTTATTTTACGTTGTAATATTAATCTCATGAAGTTTTATTTTATTTGAAGCAAATTTCAACGGAAGTCTCCCCTAGATGTTTTGAAGATATTCGTAAAGTGATAAAGTTATCGGGTATAAGAATCACTTTTAATGTTGAGATCGATTGGTCACTTAGACATGTAAGTGGGCTTTAAGGAGGTATATTTATGTGTGAATAATACTTACTTAAGGCTTTCCCTGCTCTTACCTGAACCATGGCAACTGGTCCTCCGTTGCCATACGCGAATGGACGAATCAGAGGTAACAAGACTTCTAACCACCGCCGAACATACTTCATGAATCCTACGAGTTCAAAATTACCATTTTTATTTAATAAAAAAGAAAAAAAATATGAATTTTAATTTTAATCATTTCTAAAATGAGATTTTAAAGACAATTTGGTAAAAGGGGATTTAAAATAAAATGTAATTTAAATGAGAAATTTAGTAATGAAACTGATTTAAATGAAAAATTAACTCTTGTTGAAAAATGACTTGAAACTAACTTGTATCTGATGTCCGGAATTGAATTTCAGGCTCCAGACGTAATAACCAGTATGGCAAACCACCCTGATGAAGGAAAATCTCCTTGTAAAAAAATCCTGAACTTTTACTGCCCTTTTACATTAATTTTCTGCTTCAGTGAAAATGTCTAGTTAATGACACACATCATAGGGCAACAAAGATATTGCTTTATATTTGGCAAAATATAATTTAAATTCAATTAATTTAAATTTTGGAAAAGTATAAAACACACGTATAAGGAAGATAAGGAGTGGATTAATTTCTCACTAAAAATAAGTAAGTGTAGGAGTAGATAGAAATTTTAAATAAATTTACTCATTTTGTAGCCAATGAAAATCCTAATGATAAGGAAATAAATCCCAAATCCCATAAACCCCTTTTCTATAGAAACCTATCTTGGAGACTACAAACCATATCTCGTTCAGCACAAATATATGGACCTGGGCGTAATATAACAGACAGCCCTTCTTCATTCGCTATCTGCAAGAACTCTGTCAAATTCAGGATCCCAGAGAAGTCGTAAGTTCCTGGCTCAGGTTCGTGGCTAGCCCATTCCACATACCTTTTAATTAAAAATATGAATCATATGGTAAATGGGATTATTAAATATATTTACAAAAGAAAACATGCATCTAGAATATTTAGTTTAGAAATCATTTGATTCATAGAATATTGTCCTTCACTAAGTTCCAATCTGATAGCTTTGCTTCAGTTGATGGCAGTTGTAGATGAATTGATTTAGGCAATTGGTTCGGTTAGTGTAAACTAGGGTTTCTCAACCTTTTTCTTATATCGCCCCTATTTCACTCCTTTTTTAAAGCAATCGCCCAATACCCACTTGCAAAAATATATATTAAAAGTAGCGGCTGCAAACTCGAGGATCTGGAGGGAGGAAGTATAGTTCCCCCAGCGCTAACGAAATTGAATTATAATTATGCTGAAAACTGGTTTGGAAAGTCATTTTTTTTTCTCAAATTATTAAAAGGCTAATTTACTTACGTTGTTAATTTAGTCGTAATATGATATGTGTGGTTAGTGCTTTGTTGATATGTTTCTAATGCTATGTTTTAACCTTATGTTTCCTCGCAGGAAAAATATCAATTTTACTGCTCTCTTTTGTCTCGATTTATTGATTACTAAATCCACATTCAACCAAGTACGATTTGGGAAAGCATAACAGTATTTTGGCCATTTTGACACCACATGTTCAGATACAGCTGAATAGCTGTTTTTGACAGGCATAATTCAGTTATTCCACCTCCTTAATGAGCTCTTCTTGAATATTTTCACTGATGGATTGCATATCACAACCGAAAAGATCAATCATCCATGGCTGAACTTAAAATGCAAATAAATCTGAAAATCTGATACTTAGTTCTTACTTTAATTTCAATAATTTTTGAGGGGGGGGGGTATTATGTATTAGTTTCTTCTGAAAGATGATCAATTAGTTATGTTAACTCTGGCATACTATTGAAATTGTTCTTTATATTGCTTTGAAATATAAATCTTAGCAAACAATCTTTAAATTTTCAGTAAAAGCTTTCAGGACGTGCTTGTAATCTAGCAACGTGCATAATTTATCTTGAAGCTGAAATGATACTTCATTAAATTTTTAAAAATCCATGGCAACAAAGGATGCCACTTTTGTGGTTTCTTACTTCCTTTTCCAGATCTTTGCCCCTTTAATTTTCCAGGAAGTTAACTACTGTATTAAATAGGTGTATAAATCTTGCCAAACAGTTGATCTTTGAAATCCAGCGGACTTCCGCATGCAGAATTAGCCTTATGTGCTGTTCTTTGCTATCAATGCAAAAATTTGTAAAAGGTCTGCCATGTTTGCTGTGAGATTTAATTTTATTCACCGTTTTAATACCAACTGTCAGTGACTCATGAAAATTGGGACTAATATTTTAGGTAACTAAATGATGGCAGTGCAAAATACAATGGCATGTAAGAATAGAAGGGCATACCTTTTTTAAGTGAGCAATAAATCCATTATGCTTACCAACCATGGATGGAGCAGCATCTATTGCATAGGATACCAAATTTTCCAAGGGTACTTTTTTCTCGTTCAACCAAGATTTTTTAGCCTCAAAAATTGCTAATCTAGTAGTGTCAGTTTCTAAAAGATTTACAAACAATATTTTTTTGCAAAGTTCGCAGGCACCATCTATAACCTGAACGTATTCCATAAGAACTGCTCTATTATCACTTATTGTAGATTCGTCAATTTGAAGTGATAATTTATTATTTTTTAGTTTGTTAACAAGCAGGTTTTCTACATCAGATGGTATTTCGTTAATTCTTCTCCGAATTGAATGATTGCTCAGCTCTAGTTCTTTTAACACGTTTCCTAAATCTCAATGCAATGCAGTTTTTATAAGAATTTCAAATGAACCCTGTATAATATTTATAAGAGCTGCATAAGCCCTTCCAGTTTTTAAAAATTATTTACACTATTTCATAAGACCGAATCAATCGACTTTCACTTGTTTCTGCCCTTTAAAAAAATCATGAAATAGTATTTCATTGGTTAAAATTTATATTCAGATTCTCTAAATAAGCAATGGGTTTGCTCATTTTATTAGAATGTTTTCTTTTTAAATGTTTCTAAGCCTTGGTGGGTTCATAGCTTCATTTTTAAAAAAATGAGTTTTTGTATATCAGGCACATAGTTGCTTTAGATCATACGGTCTTTCTATAATATAATCCCTCTTAAATATCTTTCCCCTTAAAATTATCACAACACTAAAAAGCAATTTGGGAAATCTATTATGTCAATATTAAAACCATTAAATATCGGAATTGCAACACTAATAATATTCATCATTAAATTAAGCAGCAATTTCTTGCTACAGCTGTAGGTAGTTCAAATACTACCAGCAGAGTTGCCAGATTTCGAAAAGCTTCACCGCCAGTGAGTTAAAGCAATATTCAATATACAAAGCCAATGAGAAATAGTTGTGGGAGGAGTTACTGACCTCTGAAGTAATACGTTGAGATTGTGCCAGCGTAGCTATATAAGTGTCATTGAAGGTTCATTATAATTTCTTTAAAAGTAGTGATAGATATTTATCTATATTCTATTATGAAATTAGTAAGATATAGTGAGGTAAAACATATAAAAAGAAATATTTTAAACAGTCGTTTAGACACTTTTTCTGCCATGATAACTGACATTTTAATGCACAAAACTGTTGAAAGGTAGAAGCAGTAGACGGTTATATGTATTGCTTCACATTAACTGCACCAATTGTTGTGATATTTTCCATCTGTTTTAAGTGTTTTATTTAGTATAGATATCCACAAAAATAATTAAAAACAAATTCGCTATCTGCGACAGCAGAGGCCAAAGTATAAGTGAGTCATTCGAATAAGTTTTGGGAGGAGGGGCTAGCTAGAATGCTATTTTGAAAACTGACCTTCACTGCAGTGGACAATAAGCGTCCCACACGAGACTGGAAAGAGTGGGTGGTATTATTCAATATTTTACACTAACCGCAGACTCATTGCTAAACCAAAATTCTCTGCAATAAGGAATCATTCGGATAATTACACCTCATTATTGTCCCCTTCAAATTTCAAGGTTTGGGGTTCTGCGAATAAATCCGTAGATCTCAACATTTTGGAATCACTATTTATTCAAATGTTTAATCCAGAATTAAATTCGAGTAAATCGTCCACACCACTTTACATTTATTAATTCAAATATCTTAACTTTAGTTTGTAATTCATTTTTACCTAAAATGTAATAACAACTCGCTCAATGACCCGATAATTATAATGTTCTATTAGTTTGTTACCCATATTTCAGTTTTTTTTAAACAACTATCATGTTTAGCTCAGTTCAAATTTTCCACCTTTTAAATCATTCGATTCCTGTCCTTCTCTCAAGTTGGTAGGTGTTCATTCATTTATTTCATTTTCAATTTTACTTTTTGCTTTGTTTTCTCTGTTTGTTTTTATAATTTTGCAGTTCTCGCGGTATTTTTTTTCCTGCATTGTTTTCTCGAAAAAAAAACAACTAAACTATAAATTTATTCATATAAAGGGTCTTTCAACAAGGACGCTCGAGCTTTGTTAGGCGATAGTGGCCAGGTTGTTAAAGCAACATCTGGCAACCTCACTGTGAACTGTTCAGTAGTACGTGGCAAGTCACGATGGAAGGTTATAGCGTTTCACAGCGTGTGCAAATTATCAAATATTATTATCAAAATCAGTGCTCCGTTCGACAAACGTTCCGCGCATTACGTGATTTCTATCCTCGCCACAGCGACGAGGCCCATTTTTGGATGAATGGATTTGTGAACAAGCTAAATTGTCGGATTTGGGACGAAAACAATCTACATGAGATACACCAACACCAATTGCATCCCAACAAAGTCACTGTTTGGTGCGGAATTTCGTCTAATGGAATCATCGGTCCGTATTTTTTTGAGAACGAAGATGGAATTGCCATAACCGTCAACGGCGAGACCTACAGATCGATGATAAGCAACTTCTTGTGGCCGCAACTGGATTATATGGATACTAACGACATGTGGTTCCAACAGGAGTGCGCTAGGTGCCACACTACGCACGCCACGATAAACATTTTGTACCAGCGATTTCAGGGCAGGGTCATCTCGCGCGGCGGCGACGTCAACTGGCCACCGAAATCATGCAATTTAACGCGATTAGACTACTTTCTTTAAGCTACCTTAAACCGCAGGTCTATGTGAATAATCTGCAAACAGTTGATGTCCTCAAAGTCAACATAACGAACACCATCCAGCAAATTCAGCCAGATTTATGCGACAAAGTCATCGAAAATTGGGCCTCCCGAATACGTTCCACCAAGCGAAGCCGCGGTGGACATTTGAACAACGTCATATTCCACACTTAATGCCCTAAAATTTATTTTCAAATTGAAAAAAAATTAGTGCATATATCACACACAACTTGTTTTATTTACATTTAAAAATAGAGCGACCTTATTGAAAGACCCTTTATATATATATATATATATATATATATATATATATATATATATATATATATATATATATATATATATATATATATATATATATATATATATATATATATATACTTTGTGATTCTAAAAGATGAGCAAATGCCGTGTTGTTTCTTGATTGGTGTAGACTTTATGAAATTGAATGATTTGTCTTTGGATGCTGATAAGGATTGTGTTATGAAAGGTGACTGTGAGGTGATGAGGTTGAATGAGTGCACGAAAAATGTTGTTAATTTTGCGGTATGATCGAATTGGTCATGGATGATGAGAATAAGATTTTAAGTGATGATAATATTCTCGAGATGCAAGAGATGTATTCTTTTGTTAGTGAGTTGAAGAGATGTGTGATGATGCGTGTTGATTTGAATAAATGGCCTGATTGTTTGAGTGATTTTAAAAGGTATGCTAAGGATTGTGTTGTTTGTATGGATGTTGTATATTTTGTGAGGCATATGAAGGATGAGGGTGATATGTATGTACCTGTGATGTCCTTGGTTGGTATGTTTGGTCTGGTGAAAGTCGTGCATGATAATTATGGGCATATGGGTAATTTTAAGTTGTGTGAGTGTATGGAGGAGCGTGTGTTTCATCCGTTTCTGAGGACTGTTGTGAATGATGTTGCGACTACGTGTGAAAGGTGTCAGAAGCGGAAGGTGCAAGGTGTGCAAGTGAAACCACCAATGTTGAAAGTTGATGCGAAAGAACCGTTTGAATTGGTAGTGATTGATTGTGTGTCTTTACCGCGTACAAGTGCTGGGAATGTTGACATGGTTGATATGGTTGATCATAAAAGTAAGTTTGTGTATGCGGCGCCTGTGAGAGGTAAAAGGAGTGTGACTATTGCGCGTGTGATTGAGCAGTTGTTTTTTCCTATGTGTCTATGGAAACCTAGGAGATGTCTGAGTGATAATGGGCCTGAGTTTGCGAGTGAAGTGTTTGAGTGAATGTTGAGAGAGAATGGTGTGGAGCATGTAAGAACGACTCTTCGAATGAGTTGGCTGAATGTACAATTAGGACCTTGTGTGAGATGTTGAGAATGATGAGTACGACTTTGAATGAATGGGATGAATGGTTGAGTAGAGTGTTATGGGCGTATAATTCGACGGTGCATAGTGCAACTGGGGTGTCCCCGTGTCAGTTTGTTATGAATTTTGAAAGGCGAGTGAAAGATAGGTTTCGTTTGAGTGAAAGTGAGCAGAGTGCATGGTTTTTAAGTCCAATTTAGTGTAGGAAGCGAGTTGTATCGATTGGGAGTTTAAGGTAGATTCGTGGCCCGCTACAATATGAATACAATTCGTTTTCAACCTCTTCTCTTGATGTCAACTTAAGACCATCCAAATGGTTCTGTAATCGCCTAAACAGGTGATAACCAGAATATTTTCCAACCGAGCTCCTTTAAGAGATCTTTGGTTATTCGAGCTGTGTAAGGACGGGCATTATCGTGATGGAGGATGACACCCTTATGTTGACTAAGGAGTGTCAGATCGCCTCTGGTCCAGAGTCCCTTTTAACCGACGAAGTTGATTACAGTAGGGATTAGCATTAATTATTTGATTGCTGTCGAACAGTTCGTAATTCCTTCAATATCCTACCATACACTAAAATTATCTTTTTTTGATCAAGTCCTCCTCTAGGTTGTGGAGACATTCTGCTTCCTCGACTGACCCACGAAGATCAGCGTTTAACGCTATGATAAAGGATCCACTTCTTATCACCAGTAACATTCCTGCCCAAATATGAGGCCTGAAAGTGTCGTGAATGCAATGATTCAGAACATTAACAAACTATTACAGATTCTCAGGACCCATTTTCCAATCACTGGAACCTTTCCAATCCTTTCCATTGGGTGTAGGATAATTGCATGGGTTACGTTAAATTGTTCTGTGAGTTCGATAGAAGTTGTTGGAGGATTCAATGTGACAACAGCTTCTAACCCTTCGGAATCATGGTCTTTTGGACGACCTTTTTTGGGTACGTCTTTTAGACTAAAATCACCACTTCGGAAACAGGAAAAAAAACCCTCCTACAACTTGTTTCATTTACTGCATCACCCCCATAAGTGCTCTGAATGGATTTTGCCGCTCTACTTGCATCCATACCTTTATGAGGAGACTCATAAGGTAAAACATGTCTAATGTGATCTTTAGATGGGAGGAAAGAAGGGTGAAGACCGAAAAAGATTATGAACAATATTTTTAGAATTTGAAAGAAAAAGGTATAAATTACTCACTGTATCATTCCTATACAATAACAAGAGGCATTACTTTGATAAATACTATCTAAAACTCTATTCTAGAAAATCAAACAGTACTTAGGATATTAAATAACCAACTTTTACATATATTTATAGTTAAATATGGTTATTTTGATTAATGTTAGGTTGCGCTTGTGCACCTTTGAACTTTGCATTCGATGCAATGACCCTCCCTGCTACAAGTGAAACCGGGAGGGGAGACACGCCCTTCCGACCTCAATGCCCGCCGTTGTGCACCCTTCCTGCCCCATTGCATGCAAGAGAACCTGCGGCTATATCCTTTCCACTCTTTCCACTTCGCCTTCTTTCACTATTTTCTCTACAGATCCACCCTTACTAACTTTCCGGGTGATACGGCCTCGTTGTTATTGCGATCTAAATTCTAGTAAAAACGCATCCACCCACTCCGGGTTTCGAGTGCCCCAAGTAGTCCCCTCCTCTTTACCCGGGCGAATGTATCCCCACGCTTTTTTACTTTCCCTTACATCAACATTCTTTAGAAACATCTTCAAAACATTCTGTAGCGATGTCCAGATTGGCTTTTCCCTCTTAATAATAATACTAATAATACTGTTACTATTACTAATTAATTATCATCCTTAATCGCTTTTCCACAAAGTGAGGTATGCGCACATCAATGCCATTGTGATAGCATTACAGTTAATTTACTTTATTAATTAATTAGTTTGTTTAATAATGTTTGTTAATTAATTGCACCATGCGTCATTTTTCAACCGCGGATTACCGTGGTGGATTAACATCCACGGTTGAACGCATTCGCGCAATTAATTAATAAACATTCTTTAACAAACTAATTAATTAACAAAGTAAATTAACTGGTAGCATCATTACAGTTACCATTTTCAAAGCAGCTCCACCCATAGGTCGCCAAGAGGCTATTACGAGAGAGTACCATGAGGCTTTGCTCTCAGTACTTCCTTTCAACAGGCCAAAGAAGAGCGAAGAGGGTGTCTCTTAGCAACAGGCCTTATACAAGGGTTGACACCTGGGTACGCAGAGAGACCTTATTTCCAAGCTATGCCGTTCGGACTCCCGCAGCAATTTATACCCCGATGTTTCCACACCTCGTGGGGTGTAAACGTGGGTGTGTGCTGGCCAATGACCGGCATTCGTATATGATGTACATCTGCACCTGTGCATCAATCACTTGATTCCGTCAAGTTCCCAGTCAAATTTGCGTATCTAATCCACATTTTGGCTCCCATTTTAAGTTCCGGCTTCTAGGAATTGTAAAGGTTAATCCAGGGCTATGCCCGAGCCCTGTGGGGGCACGAATTCCTGCCATGAGTAGAGACAAACCACATTAAGTATGGTTAGACGAGAGAGAGAGAGAGAGAAACCCAATTTTGGTCTGTCACTAGCGATACTATACATTTTGTATCGGTACTGGTTATGCAAGCAGTCTACCTTGAAGTTCGTGGTCTACCATATAGTTTCTGGTTAAGTGTGGCTTAGGTTAGGCAAAATTTAACATCTCAAACTATTTGACCTAACCTAACCTGGTTAAGATTGAGTCTTACCGTATGTTTTTGGTTGTGTGAGTTAAGTAACTACTTTATTTTATCTGATTTCTGGTTGTACGGGTTGAATAAAGACTTTAATTTAACTACTTTGCCTAATCCACATGTATCCACAAACATGAAGGTAGATCGCAAAAGTTGACCAGGAACTTGAGGTAGTGAATACTGAAACGCCCCGTCCCCTTTTGAGTCAAACTGTAGGTCCTGTCCTAGATATGTAGTGGACGTCAGATGCGAATCAAAACTAACCCCCCCCCTCCCCACACTCCCCCCAACAAATCTGATAGTTGTGGTGCTATGGAAATAAACCCCCTTTAGGAAAATGTGTTTTACTCATCTAAAAATTTCCTCAATGGAATTACTAGAAATTTTCGAGATTCTTTTTAATTCACACATGAGAATAGAATTCCTCTCGTATCAATGAAACTCAATTCTCACCTATTTAGATTCCTATAGTAACATTGTTGCCGTAAGAGAGGGGGGGGAAACAGGGATGGGGGAAGAAGAAAAAGAATAAGTAAAATAAATCAGTGTAAACAGATGAAGTACTAGGCCTTCTTACAACCCTTTGGAATAAGTTGTCCAAATTATACGAAAACACCAAAATTAAGGCTAAATTTCTGCAAGGTCTGATAACAAAAAAAAATAAGAAAGAATAAATTTAGCCATTTCATCTTAAATTCATTAAGAAATATTGCTTAAAAACAAGAAAATATTAGCTTTAAAACACTATCCAAAGTGACGGTCGAAAATGTCTCTTATTAGCCATTCCGAACAACAAATACCTACGTTTGCACAGCATCGAGTCCTGCCCATTTCAGCTTCTGTAATCGATCCCTCCAATCACTTGGATGAACTCTGAAGTAATGAAGTGACCCTAAAACAACATTTAAACAATAAGGATAACATCGATTTACTAGTTTACTATTTACCTTTTAAAATAAAGATAATGCCCCCAAAATATCATTTAATATTCAATGGATTAACTAACCAGATATATACTGCGTAGGATATCCATTTTCAAATGTTATGGACGCCTGAAAAATATTGATGTTAGTTATGAGACAAAGTGATCGAGAGAAAAGGAATTTTAGCCCCAGTGTACCATTTACACGATCCATAAGTGCCTCTAGGTAGCCAGGAAAGAACCCTCCGGGGGCCCATGACCGGCATTTCAAGCCCACTACCTGACGAAGATCAAGGGGATTTATCAGCGCTACTTCAGGGTCCGGTTTAAAACAAAACCAACCTAGGTTAGGTTAGGTTAGTGTCGCAATTAACTAACTGAAATTTATTCCTTTTATTTCAAAGTAGAATTAGGGCGTATGATGTAACCTTTCTCAATATTCATTTCTCTCGCATTTAAAATGCAATAGCAACGAGGGCGCACCACGCAGAAAGTGTGTAAATCTGTAAAGAGTGGTGAAATTAGAGGAAGTGAAAATGAGTGGAAGATACATTGCTGCAAATCCTCCTGTAAGGTAAAGGAGGCCAAACTGAGGCTGTTTAGGCCAGGAGGGCACGCTATCATTTAGATGTAAGCTGCAGCAAAATTGTCCATGCGTAAAATGATAGATACGGGAAAGTAAGCGGGGGGGGGGGAGGGTAGAAAAGGTCAGCAGGAATTTAGTCATGTTAATACCCCTCCCCCCCACCGGAGCCAAGAGGGAAGAATGAAACACCTTCCCCCCACCACCACGACAAGGATGAGTGGACGAAAGCTGGTCGGCGACGAATTTTGTAAAGAAAGTCCTGAAAAGGTGTGAAATGGAAATACCTCGAAGTAATAAAGTCCAGATAGTCTCAATCTAGTTTGAGACTGCTGGGAACGGGAGGGGTTACCGCTGCACCAGGTACCGGGACCTAGTCCAATAAAGTTGATTAATTTCGCTCCTATGAGTCTCTTGGCTAGGTGCACGAGTTCCTTCGGCCGGGTAATGGCATTCACATAAAAGTCAGAATGACAATCGTTGGTAAACCCAAAGCCCCCCGAAACAAGTCCTCCTTGGAGGGAAGGTTAATGAAAGAACGCCCATATTCTGTTTGCCGCCAAACAGCGAGCATGGAAAGTTACGCGGCCCAAGGGAAGACCACCCGTTCCGGTGGGGGGGGGGGGGTATAAAAAACCCATTCAACAGGTTCCGGGGCGTAGGAGTGGTATATTGTGTGCGTATAAGAGAGAGGGGGAGGAAGAGACGGGATTGTAATTGATTATTTGTATGATGACATTCGTGACGGCTGCCCTTTACGAGCAGCTAAATTTCTTGGTGTCCGTTTTTCCCGAGATTCGAACCCGGTATCCATGGGTGTAAACCCAACACCATATCTACTAGGCGAGCAGAAACACCAACATATGATATGGGAACATGTGCATATATGAACAAATGAACAGCATATAAAGTATGAAAAATGAATGGTTTAAAAGTCAGAGAAATGTATCCCGATAGGAATTTAGAGGATGTTTAGATTGATTTTAGGCTGCTTGTCAACCACAGCGGTCAGGAGCACTGCATTTAACGTTATACAGGTGAAAATAGAGACATATATTTGTAGATGTAGGAAATACATACATACAGCTATATACCTTCATAAACACACACACACACACACACACACATATATATATATATATATATATATATATATATATATATATATATATATATATATATATATATATATATATATATATATATATATATATATATATATATATATGAAAAGGAAAATCGGAAACAAAGAACAGATCGTCCGAACCTCCAAAACCTCTTGGGCAGAGCCCTAGTAGGCTCCTGGCGGTGTTGATACGGAAGGTAAGAGTGAGATGGAGGGTAAAAGGAAAGGTTCAGGATAGGACAGCGGGGAAGTATAGTAAGAGACAACAAAGTGGACTTAGGCAGTCATGGGACCTACGGCTTAACGTGGAATCCAAACCACGATTTGGATCATGTTCACTATTCTATTAATTGCTATTTCGTGACCCCTGTCCCACGTATCCACCCTGAGTCCTATGTAGGTCTGAGAGGTGAGAGTAGACATGCTGAAATTTGAAGGAAGGTGGAGATTTGCAAAGGGATGCTACTTGTAGTTTGCCTGGAGATTAGTCTTATTTCTGGCCATTTTAAGTAATTATAGTTAGTATGGTTGATGAAAAATGGCATTACGCGTGAGAATCATGCAATTCTGTGCTGATAGTGTATACTTTGAAATTATGTTGTTATACATGTTTGTTTATAGTGGGCATTCAAATCGTTATTAGTAATTATTTTTTACTAATACTGGTATGTTTCTATCTCTTTAACTGTTAGTTTCATTTTCCTATTTTATTTATCTTTGACAAGTTAATTTTACCTTGTCTTGTAGCGCCCAAATGGAAGGTTGAGTAGAGCCGACAAGGAACCTCACAAATGAGCACCCCGTTGGCCCTATTGAATTCTTGAAATTAGACACACAAATCTAACATTGAAATAATATGCCATCTTATAACAATTAACTAATGTAAAACAAAGCAAATACTTGTAAATAATGTTAAATTGCAATTTAATATGTATCAATGCAATGCAGAATATTTTTTAATAAGGCAAGTGAAATTATTTTGTTCCCACATGAATATAAAAACATACACACATTAGGAAACAGATGCGAGATGACGGTCTGGTGGAAAACGGCTGTGCACACATAGAACGGAATTTGATCTGACCCGCCAGGATTTACATGAACCCGTGAAAAGACTAAATCAATCTTGCTATGGATGTCGGCTTGATAAGACCGGTAACGTCCCTAAATACAAATACTCTTTTGGTGCACACGTACCTACACTGAACATGCGCACACCCTTTAACTCCGCCCAGCAGTCCTAGTAGATAATACACGCACATACTTTTGACCCGATAAGCTGCACCCCGCTTTCAGATTAAGAGAAGATAAGTCACGCCCCTCTTCATTGGCGTTAGTATAAATAGACGAACATATACATTATCATTATTATTCTCATTCAGATTAGTATAGTATCATTATTATTAGTAGTAGTATCACCTTCAAGTCAACCACCCACAGTCAGACAGCCAAATCGTCACAAGGATAACCTCTAGCTTAGACAATAAGTAGGCCTGACGAAGTAGGCCGTGTTACCGGTTAATGGGTGCGCCTCTCCCAAGGAGATAGACAGCATGACCGGTGACCCCTCGAATGATGAAGAAGAAGAAGACTGGCGAATTCTCCATCATAAAATAAAGACTCCGCCTTAGCCCCCCCCCCCCTCCATCCATAACTGGTGACCCCTTCAACTGAACAAAAAAGTAACCAAGAAATATGGACGCATCGGCCCATCACCAAGCAGAGTAAGGAGAAGCAAAATTCGCCAATCTCACACCTACGCACAACACAGGAAGCAGTAGGCTTGACGAACTCCATCACCGTCGACATCCCCTTTCAACGAAGCGACCGTTAGAATGGTTAGAAGTTCATCTTATTTCTACACACCAGAACGCTGCAGGCAACTTGGATGAGCTACAGTGAACCGCTACAGGTGGACGTAGGTGGAGACCTAACCCGGCAAATGTTTGTCCAGACTCCACATAGGAACACAACACCCATCATCACAGCTCAAAAGGACAACGCTGGATCAAGTGGGAACCAACGGACGAACAAACACCATACGTTCGGGTAAAGTTTTTCAAAATTAATAAAAGCAATAGTAAAAGGGTTTAGGATAAGAATGATGTGCATAAAAAATCCAGTGCAGACTAGTTTAACAACGTAAATTCAGTGCTTATTCAGTTTAAAATGTAAAAATTATGAAAATCCAGTGTCCGGTAGTGGGAAGAATAACATTAATTTTAGTAGAAAGAATCGAGGGTATAAAGTCTGTAAAATTATTAATAACCCAGTATTGTGTGTATAAAGTCTATCATTTTTTAAAAATTGCAAGTTAACTCAATATTAAGTGTAGAAAGTCCGTGTAGATATTAATTTAGAGTTGACCCCGTATTCTTAGTTCCATTTGGTCAAAAGAAAAGTAGCGTGGAGCGTACACAAATTGATGTATAAAAAAAAGAAAAAAAGTTTTGTTCCCTGATTAGGATATGCAGCTCGGACATCCAACCCCCCAAATGTTATCACGCTTTACATTATATGGTTTAAACAAAGAATCGCAGGATTGTTGCCACTTTAAAATTCATGTTTTGCAAACAAGTATAACAAACTAAAATAAGAAAGTAGATCTATTGTTGTGGTGCGCGTGCACAAGTCTGTAAAAGTTGACAATAATAAAGTAGTGTCGCGCACACACACACATACTAATTTTATTTTGAGATTTCGAAAGTCTAAAGAATCCAAACTCAAGGTAAAGATGTACTTAAAATAAGAGTTTACCTCTCATTCTTTTTATTTTTAAACCCAATTGCATTGTAAAATAAGGTGATCTCAAAATATAAAATGTACACGTTCATTCCATTACCAAGGCATATTATAATAAAAAGAGGCTCATTGTTTGCACATCTCAATATTTTGTACATATTACTATGCTCTCCAAAGCGTCGAAGGCAATGCTCCTCTTGGCACTGTCGAAACTTTGAGAGCAAGGGGGGGGGGAGAAATAGTCAAAGGTGGGTACCCTCCAGGGTGGCGTCCTGGGTAGAACTAGAAGAACCATCGGCCCAAGAGCTACACCAAGCTCTCGAAGTAGTTTCCTAGCCCTAAATCCGAAAGGCGTATGGTATGACTGGCGTCTCTAGGCGGCCTATGCACCGTCAAGATCGGCTAATAATGCGATGAGAGTCGTTGGCGATTGAGGGAGACGCCGAACCCACGTGCACACACGCCCTCACCAGAGGTTGCCTTTCAGCAACCCCTATATGTCACTAATCTAGCAGAAGATAATCTCAAGATCGTCTTCATTTGCAGTAGTTATGACATCACGGATACGATGAACCAGGAAATGTGGAGATTTCAATGCCTCAAGTGCATTTAGCGCGCAATCTCCCGTATAGATCGATATATTGTAACCAGCTCGGTCGTGAAGACAGACGAGGCGCCCAGAAAAGCGAATTCTTTTTCCGTCTACAACTTTCGAAATTCGTCGCTAACCTACTCGCTAGACTCACTCTAGGCTAATTCAGTCTAAATGCCGTTAATGATAAGTTAATGTCATAGAAATTTTCCACTTCTAAAGTTTTGGTAAGCTATGATGTGTGGTCTCTTTTCAGAAATGTACCTGTACAAGAAACCCTTGATATTATTTTGAATTCATTTTTTAGCAATTCTAATTCCTTCCACAAGTACTCTAGTCAAAAGTTCAGTGCTGTTTTGGATTTATTTTTTAATGAAAATTATTATTTTTATTCGAAAATTATGCTTATCAACAAATAGATAGTGTGGGCATGAGATCTCTCATAACCTCATAACACCTAACATTTTTATGATTCATTTAGAAAAAGATTTTATGAAATATTGTTCCTCATATTTCAAACCTAAATTCTATCGTCGATTCCTTTGCTATTTTTAATGAGTCAGATCAGATTAAACAATTTCTATATTGTTATAAACTTTTTCGCCAACCATCAAATATCTATTGAATTAGAAAGTAACACTAAAGACAAATTAACTACCTCATTATATAGAAAGATGCCTTTAGTACTCTTAGTAAAAAATTTTTTAGTCATTGAGATATATCCTAGAAGCTTAATGCCATATAATCACTCATCTTCAGAGGTTTCGACCTCTCCTCTACTGATTTACTTTTGCACCAATGATTTACAACCCTTGACTTACATATTTTTAAAATAATTCTTATCCTCCTCCTCTCGTTTCAAAATTATTTAAACAAATCTTAAACATAATTTATTCACCATCCTCCCTTTCATCAAATGTTCCTAAGGATCAGAAATACATTATAGTTCTTGAAATGGAACCATTTAATACAATCACAAGGTGTAAAATGTTACTTAAAAAATATTTCTTTCATACTAATTTTAAAATTACATTTGTGAATCTCCTCCTAAACATTAACAAACTTCTTCTTGAGACGAGAGGCTGTATTGTGCATATCTTCCCTTGTCCTTGCAAATGGTCTGTTACACTGTTTATCTGCGGCGAAGCGCCAGGTCAAGACGTCTCTTTTTTTTTTCAAAAGGAGTAAAGTTCAATTGTACCCATTTAGAGCCATGACCATTGGATTTGCCATTGGATTTGGCGCTGGGTGGCGCCAACTATTGCAGAAGCCTCATTTAGCAATAACCATTTATCATTTTATCACAGAACGCCACAGGTCATTGGGTGGAGTTTCCCCTCTTGTTTAACTTTTGAGAGGTTTTGGTGTGTGATAGAAAAAGTTTCGTCAAACAAACTGAAAGTTCTACTTTTCAATCACATGTCATTAAAACTAATTTCCATTGTGTACAGGTGTGACTGGATGGAAGTGAAAAGAATATAGATCTCTGCTCTACTGCGCGCGGGCCACAACAAGTCTGACATGCGACTCCACCTCAGCTGGATGACGACTCCACCTCAGCTGGATGACTGTCTACCGAGTCGCGGAGAGGCTCAGGAAGTGGGAAGACTTTAAAGATCGATCTCTTTCAGGGCGATTTCAAGTTGTGAAATGTTTGGCTGTGAAAAAACTTTCTGAAGCTCAAAATGACAGCGCTCGCGAAGAAGAAGAACATCTCGATGGCTATGGTAGCAGAGCCGTCAAAAAGGAGGGCAGCAAGAGCTTGGGGTGCGTGGAAGGGCTCCTGCTCATCGAGCCTTTGCGAGAACAACGTCGGGAGCGCTGTCGTTCCCTTCTCAACAACTTGAAGAGTCGTGAAAAAACCTTTACGGTCGATCCCTCCATCAACAAGCAAAACAACGGTGCTGTAAGCTTCGGCCAGGACGTCTCCGAGATCCGCTACGTGTCCACGACAGGGGACCTGTCTTCCGTGATGATGTTTGGTGTCGTGGCTTCGAATGGTGAGAAGATATCGCAGCGCGGTTTGCGGCTGGCTATAGGCTCACCGCAAGCGATTACAGGGACATCTTGGCTACGAAAGTCCTGCCCTGGGTGAGAAAGATCGCGAAAAAGGTGGATACGTCTTTCAGCAGGGCAGCCCACACGCCCAAAACCGAGCAAGAGTGTTTGGGGTCGAATATGAACTTCTGGTCGACTCCAGCGTGTGGGCCCAGCATATGTAAGTACTTCCTCCACAACGTGTGTGTGGCTTTCAGGTCTCGCCTGGAGGGTGTGCTCGCCGCTGAGGCTGACCAGATTGATTAATATTACAATTTATAAACATATTTATATATTAAAACAATAAAAACGTGTCTAGTGCACCAAAACTATCATTGTGTCTTTTGTTGAGAGCAACGAAACGAGTGTAAAATAACTTTTTAAATACTCGGTATTGGGAGCATTGTTCGTCATTGAAAGAGTTTTTTTTTTCTTACATAAGAATCGGTCACCGTAAGGGAAAAGCTTTGTATAGAAGGAGTCTTCTCCTATTAGAAAAAAAATTATAGCATTTTAAACCTTAAGGTTCACTGGCAAACTTTAAATGAATTATTAACAATAATAATCATAAATACTCTCTTAGATTTGGGGAATCCTTTCTTATATAAAAAAAACCCACTCTCATCCTTGATAATGCAGATGTCCCTCAGTCTAATTTCTTAATTACAATTTTTCTACTGAACCAACCAACACTTTTAACTCACTTCAAGGTTCCTTTTATTTAGTTTCTTCAGTTGTTATTGGACCAGACCCTCACTGGTAAGGCCCATTAATTTCTAGTTTTTTATTCTTTTTTATTTTTACTTTAGGTTTTCCTTTGCTGTATTGAAAGTTTAATATGAATATTCTTTTAATAATTTAAACTGTTTTAAATAGAATGTCACTTTTAGTATATTTACGGTATTGTTTATTCATCTATATTAGGACTTTTATAATTTTTATTTCAAGATGTTTCAAGTTAATGAAATTATTGCCATTATTGTTTTTAAAAGAGTCAAGAGTACCCGTCTGGGTTTTTTTCAATTACATTTTGTTTATTGTAGGTTTTTATGTCTTTGTAACCTCGGCTATACTAATTTTCCTGAAGATGGGAGATATACCCCTGAAACCGTTGTTTCTGTCGAAAAAATGTATACATACACACACACACACACACATATATATATATATATATATATATATATATATATATATATATATATATATATATGGAGATCCATTTATACAAAAGTTGTGCACACTCATGTACATGTTCTTTTCCAGACTCGAGCGTTCCGACTGAAGCGACCATTGATTTCGCCTTGGTTGCGTTATCTTCATTTGGGTCATAACAAACTCCGTGCTTATTTACTTCTATTTGTTTATTAACGCCAAACTGCTAAACTGAATCTTATAAAATTCCTTTTTTCACATCTATCTATAAAATTCCTTTGATAGATAATCTCTGTTGTCTCTTTCTCTCAAGCACACATCAACGAACATTGACTTCACACAAAGCTCCCCCCCCCCTCGAGAAACATTGCTCACGCCCACCTTCTCTACACATATAAAGCAATCGGACACTAAACACATTCCTTTTATCCTCATTATCCACATAATCGATCAAATAACTTCGTCTTCACATTTACTCCCTCCACCGAAAATGAGATTTAGGCTTACTAATTCCAGCCATTCATATTATTCAAATTTCAAGTTGAAAAATAAAGTTATTTTATCAATTTGTTTGTAAATCCTAATACGAACTTATTTGGTGAACACCCTCACGCGAACTCAAATTCCAGAAGTTGAATTCGTATAGCAGAGAAGAAATATTTGTTCCACCTCGGAACTAGTGACCCCTATAATAACACTGGTCAACAGCCAAAATGGTTAACATATGAGATTATGCTCGCAAAACTAATTTCATATTGCTGAATTTGAATCTGATATTTGTTTTGTTCTATCAGACGAGGTTATATAAAAAAAATCAATAGGTACAAATTTTCAATATTCCGTCACTTGTGTCGTGCAACAGATACTTAACCAAAAACAGACCAGCTTGTCTCTTATGTGACTGTGCTTACATGACTAATTTCACATTGCTGAGTATGATTTAGATGTTTTATTCTGCTATTAAATCTACTTTATTAAAAAAATAAGAAAAATAGTAAATATGATGACATATTTAATTGGCTCACGCAAGATAACGATATTAAACACGTCACAGATAAGCTCATAAGTAATTGTACCAGAAAGCATAAGTTCAAATCCTTTATAATTGACAAAATATGAAGTTCTAAAAGTGCTTCGGAACTTTGCCCTTTCATTTGTACAGCTCGCTCTCTTCTCGTTGCAGCGTCCAGCAATAGTCGCCCATCATGTTAGGAGTGAATTGACCCTGATATCTGCTCTCCATTATGACGATGTCTTGATTAAATCTTTCACCGTGTTCATCAATAATGTCTCCAAGGTTATCTGGGAAAAAATCAATATGAGAGTGGAAAAAAATGCAATTTCAAGACATCCTTGCTCCCACTGCATGATAATTCTACAACATGGTTGTAACGATTTATTTGTAGTTGTCAACACGATAGTTTCCAATGAAGAGCTTTGTCACATTGACAAATGATTCCTATGAGTTTTTCTCCAGTGGGTTCAAGACCTTGGGGAATTCACTATCATGAACTAGTATGAGAATATGTGGTCCATTCAAGACATCTGCTTTCAACTTGGCTTCGGAAAACACACCACCTAGTTTCTGACATAAGTATCGAAACCCAGCACCAGATTGATCCATATTCTTGATGAAATTTGTAGCCAAACCGAGATTTAGATGCATTGGAGGCAAATATATCTTTTTTGGATGTTAAGGGGGATTTTGAACACGCAGTTGAACCTTCCAGGAGCATCTCTTTGTCTCATCGGCCATTCCTTTCTCACATGGTACTCTGCATCAGCTCTACTGTCGCACGAACACAAAAATCACATGTGCTTTGTGTAGCCACTCTGAAGGGCCAGTAGTAAACAAATGACTTTGAGGTCCCCACTTATCTTCCACTGGTGTTTCTCGTACTCTATAGCGGCTAACAAAATCCTCATTGTTTCATAGCTCTCAGCCATCTTTGCTGCATGTGTTATTGGGACAGATGGAAACCGATTGCCATTGTGCAAAAAAACGGCTTTCAGAGAGTCTTTTCCAGAGGCTATAAATAGCCTACAATTATCTGACTTGTATGGTTCAGACTTGCAGAATTGTTGCATGAGAGATACTGCGGCCTCAAAATAACAAAGGTTGTTTGACATCTTAAAAAATGCAGACAGCTCTCTATGTCGGTGACGAGCTGTAATGATACGCACTCCAGCTTCCAGCAGGTTACGCTGCTTTAGTCTGGATCTCAGAACTTCGGCCTTTTCTATGGACAAGTCTAGGTCCCTGATGAGATCATAAAGCATTTCTTGATTAACGAGTTTAGGCCTGGTATTTTCAGAGTCATCCTGATAGTCGTCTTCATTTGAAGTAGAATTAGAATCGGAATCACTCATCAATCAATTCTTGTTCAGTCGGTGGATTTGGGACTGGGAGTTCAGCGCTTTGCGGAACTGGTGGGATTGCAAAAGCAATATTAGGGTACTGCCCCTTGCCTCGTGTTTTGATGGCTATTCCTATGATGTTTGTGAGACAGAAGTAGCAGTCACTACTGTGGTCTTTGAGTTCACGCCATATCATTGGTACAGCAAACGACATTCCTGAATTTCGCTCACCACACATCCATTCGCTCAGGTGTTGACACAAGACTTACAAGCTATATGGGGTGCCCATTTCTTGTCTTGGTCACCTAAAGCACATTAGGAGTATCTTTTGTAGTTCGTTCGAACAGCTTTTGTGATTAGTTTATTGAGGCTACCAGGAGTGAAGGCGCCACATATGTAACAAAAACGATCAGCATCGTTCACGCACTTGTCACGTTCCATGTTTTGTTAAGTTCAGAGTAATTAGAAATTATGCAGTTGTAGATATGCACTATCATGAACCAGCAATATGAAAAAAACAAAAAAGCACAAATTAGTAAAAAAATATTGCATAAAAGGAACCAATGAACTTATAAATTAGTGCATGAATAACAGGGTGCACCAAATATAGATATGTTGGTTCTGGAAAACCGAGCCCGATACAGATTTACGAATGTCATTATTGAATTCAGCACAATTACCCTAGAATCAGACTATTTTGATCTAGAACCATGAGAATTTTTTTGTTGTTGACCTTTTCTCACGCTACACACAAACAAACAAACACACACACACACACACACACACACACATATATATATATATATATATATATATATAGTACAAGAGGAATAAGAATTGGACGCGAATGAGCGAATGAGACAAGAAACCGGAGGGTTTTTTTAAAAGGCAAGAGAGAGGGACATTAGAAGAATCCAGAATCAAAGGGAGCAGAGGGCGGCACAGTGAAGGCGATCTTTTACGGAGAAGACAGAAATAACACCAGGGGAAAAAAAGTTTTGAATTCCTGGCTGGGACTCGAACCCGGTTCTGCCCTCTGCTCCCTTTGATTCTGGATTCTTCTAATGTCCCTCCCTCTTGTCTTTAAAAAAAACCCTCCGGTTTCTTGTCTCATTTGCTTATTCGGGGCCAACTCTTCTTCCTCTTGTACTATTTGTATTTATAGTCAGCGACACCACGTTTCTGCATCTTTCTTTCTGTCTTCAAATTTTACTTGAAAGACAGAAAATAAAAATGGCATAGCCCTGTGGTGGTTGTATAATCACCCGCAGATCATGTAGTTGCTCCTTCTTTATATATATATATATATATATATATATATATATATATATATATATATATATACATATATATATATATATATATATATATATATATATATATATATATATACATATATATATATATATATATATATATATATATATATATATATATATATATATATATATATATATATATATATATATATATATATATATATATATATATAAACTGGAGTTTCGAATTCAAGAAAAGGGGGACATTGGAAGAAGACAAGGGGCAGCTCAAATAAGTCAATCCATACTGAGAAGACAGGAATAATGCTAAGGAAAAAAATTTAAATATTCTGGCCTGGAGTTGAACCCGGGTCGACTTGATTGCCGGTCAATTGCTCTACCATATATTCATTCATGAAGAAAAACAGTATTAATGGTGCGAGAATATTTGAATGGGCATTGGAAATATGAAAAATATACAGAAAACGTTTCTGAATTATCCATATCACAGAAACAGATTTAAGATATATAAAAAAATTAGATTAGCACCTCTTTAATTCTGTCCGACTAGCCACCTTGGAAAGGAGCACGAAACTTCAGCTCAATTTATAAATCCATAGAAGATATTCACTTCTATTTATACCCAAATTGTGCCTTGAAATGAGGAAAAGTAAAAAAAAATTATCTTACCTGTGTAACTTGAGTTTTCAATAGAACAATTAGTCCACAAACCAGCACTAGATTCCCACCGATTAACATCACCTGGAATCCATATAATAAGAATAGCATGAAATAAAAACTGAGTTGATGCTAAATAGCCCAAGATTTAGAGATTTGGTTTTATGAGTCACCATCCATTCATAAAAACTTGTTTCCTTGCACCTAGCCGGGCGGTGTAAATAGAACCAGTGTCTTTGTTTCTTCGCGCCATCCTGCAATCGGTCTTTTTTTTATCTCTCTGTTGAGTTGTAGGGAGGTGAAACAAATATTTGAACATTTTAATGTTATTTGATATATATTCCAGCTTTTAAAAATGAATGGTAATCCTACGACTAACGTTTCTGATGTTTAACGAAAGAATATATATATATATATATATATATATATATATATATATATATATATATACGAGTATATTATATTTTATTATCAAAAAAGAGAAAATGAGGGATGAAATACTAATTTAAACAATCATGGAAAATAATTCTAAATTAGCTTATTCATAGAATTGTTTAGTCTAGAATGTTCAACAAAGAATGTGAATGATCCAATAGATTCCAACAATAATTTACTTGGCAGGTTTTTTGCATAAATTTATTTAGCATCTGACGGTGGTACCTTGACATTGTGACATCATAGTTACAAGTAAAGCGATCTCAGATGATTTGAAAAGCAAGATAATTGAGCAATACATAGAAAGTAAATAAAAGCTATAGAAGTATTTCTACAGCCTACTGCGCTCCTCACAGCACTGCAGGCTGAACTGTAGAACAATATAATATCTCGAGAGCCACTGCAAACCTTCCTCACAGTGGAGATCCGAAGAAAAAATCTAAAAAAGCAGAACCCAAGGACGATCTGCCTATGGCCTCAGATCTCGATCGGAAGTATGACCTGGAAAAGGAGGCAAATCGATAGTTAAACCAAACAAAGAATCTTCCTCAAGCAATCCTAACAATCTCGCCTGAATATGCCTTACGAAATGCAAAGCTCACGGTCCTTTCCACCAAATAAATATTTTATAAAAATATTGATTATGTACACAGCGTTGTTGTGTGTATATCGTTTTAGGGATGCATATGTATATTATTAGTTGCCTATTGTTCTTTTTCTTGGTATTTTTCAGTCTTGTTTTTGTATTTTTTCCATTGGTTTGTACTATGTGATGGCTGTTCCCTTCGTATCTTAGTACCCTATATAAGGTTGTCTTTTCCATTTGCATGCTATTACTTGAAAATGAGCTTGCAAATATATTTCGAAAGTGCTCGGATTCATCTTTTCATTTTCCTCTGGGTTAATTTTCATATTATTGCTTTCCTCACGTGCCACTTTGTGAGTTTTTTCATTATATATATATATATATATATATATATATATATATATATAGTTTATGTTAACATTTGTTCGTCTCACAAATTGTGTTTATCCCTTTGGCCTGATGATGGATTGGGTAATCCGAAACGTTGCTTGGAATAAATAAGAATGTCACTGATGGTGGTATCCTTCCTATATATATATATATATATATATATATATATATATATATATATATATATATATATATATATATATATATATATATATATATATATATGTGTGTGTGTGTGTGTGCGTGCGTGTGTGTGTGTGTGTGTTTGAATGGGGAATGAGAATGCCCTGAGAGCTATAAATTTAGTTCAGTTAATATGTACATTAGACGTGCTCTGCGCTCTAGTTCAATTTGGGAAGCCTTTCAGAAAAAAATAGACTTAAAACAAATTTTAGTTACTAATGGGTTTTTAGAATGATTGATTACCAAACCAAGTTTCTTTTGTATAAACACTATAGTATCCTACCACAATTTTAACCACCACCATCTAATGACATAAAAATATTGTACAAAAATCAATTTAATTCGGCTTTTAAAACTGACGAAAGAATTAGTAAAGAAATTATCCCACCAAATATTAACTGTAATCACCCAAACGAGAACATTAATCTAATAATCTACTGCAAACCAAAAAAGTCAGCAAACTCATCATGAAAGACAATATTTGTACCCAATATAACAAAATAAAATCAACCAACATTAGTTCAAAATTCTCATGCCCACACGAAGACTGTAAGCTTCGTTCAAGATCTAAATTTTTGGGAATGACCACAACAACCCTCGCTCGTCGCCTAACTATGAAATTGCAAAATGGAGCTCCCAAAACACACGAACACAGAACACAATATGAAAATTGCAAGATTCATTCTTGTTGATAATACTATTATAAAACGCAGTACGGTTTCATTTACGCCTTCCGATAGTAGAAACCTTTACCATTAAAGAAGAGAAACCCAAATTAGATAACCCTCTTGACTCAAACACACGTGTGCTTATGCTCTTTGCACCTTATAAAAGAAACATCTTCAGTGCAAAATCGAAGGGCTCAAGTGTAAAACTTAAAAACAGAAGAAGAATATACAAAACAAATTTGCGATACAACACATGCACATAAAGGCATGAATGCTATATTACAAACTAGAATGAAAAAGTGAAAAAAAAGAGATTGGTCGGCTCTTCCGACTACTTTACAGAAGTTGCAATCACTTACCAGTAGCGAAACAGGCAAAGGATGGAGTAGAAAAGATAATCCAGGTTGTGGCTCGGATTCCACGGTAATCAGTAGGTCAAAATATATGGAGCAATTCCATTATATTCTTCTATTGTTAGCTATCAGTAGTTGGTCACCTGAGATCAACTTCTGCTCTCATACTAAACTTTGCTTTTTACTCTTTTCCACCTTCTTCTCATATCCATCTTCCACGGTCCCCGCCACTCCCCTCGGTTCCACCACGTTCTGTGAGATCGAGGGAAAGAGGGCGCCGGCTATCCTGGAAAGGTCGACTGGGGGTACTCTCACCTTCTGTCCCACCAGGGGATTTACCTGAGGTAGATACAGTTATTATCGTCTACAAAAAAAAAGACAGAGGGGGTCATTGGACGGCTCAGTCAGTCTGGCAACTTTCCACGCTATACACACTGGTAATTTTATTCACCGATAAAGGAGGCATAGCCAAGGAAAAGTCGAAAAAACGAAAAACGTGATATTTATTTTCAAAGGAAACAACTTTTTCTCAACAAACAGAAGGGGCTGCTTTTTTACAACTCTAATTCTTAGATTTTTTTAAACAACTTTTACCTCTTAATTTATTTCTCACTAGCACTACAAAGTCTGAGTTGCAGTTGGTACTACTAGTGTATTTCGAACCTCCGCATAAGACACGGTTAAGGGGACATAGAAGGGAAGCGGATTCTCGGTCACGAGCCCGAACCCAACTGCAGATTTCTTATAGGGGTAGGTGTAACTAACTAGGGTTACCAAGGAGAATACGAACCCCAGAATGTAGGCGATATAGTATTAGGCTCCCATTTGAGGAGCAAGGTAATCTTTCCCTTTCAGACGTAACTACTACCACCCCCACACGAATTGGGACACACTAGAACTATGGAGAGCGAACATGGCTCCCCTTTGATGAACTGAAAAGATCACCACTCCAACTAATACCCAACGTGAAAAAGCAAACATCACAAGAAATAGCACATACGATATTCTCGGATCTTGAAATTCCATTCATAAACTGAAACCGAGATCCCGAATGGATTTAAGGTAATCTACTCACAATGAAAAAATATTGAATAGCTCTTCTCGACGGCAGGAAGCATAACACTCAGAAAACTGGACCTCGAAGCAAACACCTTACCGCAGATCACTTCAAACAGGAGCTTCGTATGAGGAAAAGTTGAAGTATGGTTAGGTGATCACTCATGCGAAGAAATTTGTCAAGAAATAGTTGAAAGGCAAAGATGGATTAAAGTAGAGGGGGTCAAATTTGGAGGCCACACTCATGTATTTATAGGAGTCTGTGAAAATACAAAAATCGCAGCTAAAGCGTAAGAAAAAGGAATTTTTACGTTTAGTGTGCTAATTTCCCCGGCAAACATACAGAGGGACCTATTTGTAAACATACAAATGTTTTTTCACATGTTATGCCTTAAAAAACCATACTACTAAAATGTCCTGAATGAACCACAGATGGATACACTTTTAGGAATTGTGCCAATTCAACCAAGAAGTGCATTAACTGCAAAGGCAACCATCGAACGATGACCATGCTCTGCATAATAAGAAAAGAAGTTATCAAGAGAAAGGAAAGGGAACAACAAGAAAAGAAAAACATCAGAGATAACACCTCATACGCTACTGCAACTAGAACTGAAATGTCAGGGAAAGCAACAGCAGCACTACCAAGTTTAACGGGAGGTATGTATGCAAAAATATATACAGTGCGTAAATCACACACAAGATCATTATGGCCTACAGCCTGGAACATATGAAAAGATGCTAAACGCATTTTTCAAGTCAAACAGACTGGAACCAATTACCATTTCGCACCAAGTCGGCTCATCTGCAATATTGAACATGCAGACGCCAGAAACAAGCACCGATGAGAAGTCTCAAGAAGAAAAACACAACAGAAACAGATGTGAGCGACATTGAAGAAAGTTCAGAATCTTCGGAAGAACTCAAGAGGGTTACAAGAAAAATGAAAAGGAGTAAGAAATTAAAGTCAAGTAGGTCCCCGATGGCGAATTCCGCCGCCCTGCTTCCCGAGCCACGAACAAGGAAGGACAAGGAAAAAGAATCAAAAAATAAACAAACAAAATCGGAAATAATAACTATATAGTTTTACGGACAGAATGAAGGGTTAACTGGACTTGCAACGCCTAAAGCATTACCCCAATCAAAATGGACAAGGCAAAACCTAACATTTTACAAGTAAATACCAACGGATGGAGAGAAAAGAAAGAACTCAATAGATTATCATCTTAATTTCAGACCACGAAATCAACCTAGACAACAACGAGATAAAAAAATGAATTATGACGTAATAGCCGTAAACCCAACAGGGAATATATACGACGGAACTGCTATTGCGATCAAGAGGAGCATTGACTACAGAACTCGCGAAGAACTAGACGAGTATTTTATATATGTATCACTATAGAAATAAAAATGTAGACAACAAACATCATAATAACTACAAGATATCAACCGCGCGGGCGAAATAATTTGCCAATTAACAGTTTTATAAACATTTTTAATAATAGAACAAGATGATATTCATGGGCAACTTAAATGCCCATTGTCAAGCGAACGGATATAGGAAAAAAACAAGGTATACTGACCAAAGTCGCGTGTTCTATCTTATTCTGATTTATGAACTTACGACCTTTAAAACTTTCAATAATTCTCGGACTAACCTTAGGTGGACCTTGACAATTACATCATTCGAAAGCGAATGTAAAACAACATAAGGGTTTCAAATTTAGTTAGAATCGGCCGAATGGTTATGATGTTATTGCCAATTAACTCCCGGGCTAAAATTGGGAAGAATTTGGCATTTGTACCATTTGGAAGAGAATGTAAAACAACATAAGGGTTTCAAATTTTGTTAGAATCGGCCGAATAGTTACAGTGTTATTACAAAAGAATAAGCAAAACGGGGACCGACCGACATATTGAGAGTTGCACACGGCTAAAAACAGAGCAAGAAGGTACCTGGAAACAATTTTCGTAAGACGCATCTGACATCGACTAAGACCTGAGTGCCCAACTTATGTAGCAGGGACCCCCGCCCCAAAACCGGACATCTCTGCCTAGACAATAATAATCTCCCTTACAACTACTACGCGCAGCCGGAAGATATACCATGTACAGATCACACAGCAACTCTCCTCACCATCAACCAGAGACTAATACAGATCCCCGCGAAGGTAAGAAAAACATGCCACAGAGCGGATTGAGAGGGATGCAGAAGATAATTAAATACATATGTATATACCATAACCACTAGAAGGAGCAACATTAGAAGATATAGATATAGACGAAATAGCAATACCTAAAAACGGCTACAAGGCGATTAAGAACTTCACATGGACGCACGTAATGGTTCATAAGAACAAAAGATTACGAGAAATCTCGGTAGAAATAAGAAGAAACGGCCCAGCGTGTGCGCCACACTGCGGAATGAGAAGGACAAAACAAGAACTGACTAAGGAAATAACAGAAAAACAAAATGAACATTGGAAGGAAACAATACGAAGGATTGATAATGATGCATCTCTAAAGGAATTTTGGAGAAAAGTTAATCAAATGATAGACGAAGCATGAATAAGAAAAATGAAAATAAAAGACAATCAATGAAACACATATTCAGATAACCTTGGAAGAGGATTTTTGACATAAGCGCAACGGATAATGAAGAATTCGACATCGATTTCGAGCACAAAATCATAGACTCAACGAGAAAATCTATAAAACACATATTCACCCCCGCTTTTTCGATGCAAGGAGAGACACCTACAGCAGTGTCGACCCGAAGATCATCAATCAAGAGGTGAAGACCGATAACATATTAAAGGGAATAACCATGGTAGTAAATGGTTGTTTTAACACAGACTACTTTTCAGATGAACTAAAGGTTGTAAAGATGATCTTCATTCCAAAACCGAGAAAACTATCAACTCAAGTGGAGAGCTACAGACCTATCTCTCTACTTGACTTCATCGGGAAAATATTCGAAAAAAATAATAAATCAATGGCTAAGTGAGAACCTGGAGGCAAATGAACTTTAAAACAAGTACCATTTTGGATTCAGGAAAAAAAGAAGCAAAGAAATGGCCTTCACGGTCATCACTGAAAAAATTGCTAAATCAAAAAAGGACAGGCTAGGGGCGTATTGAAGGCATTCGACAAGATTTGTGTAAGGGGGTTGCAATATAAAATCATACAATTACGAATAAACAATAAATTAGAAAGACTACTCGGTGAATATCTGATGGAACGACACGCATACATCAAGATCGGGAATGATCAAGAAGAAAGATCCAAACTTGCGGCTTGCCTTACGAAGGAAAGATGTCAGAGTCCATCGTTATACTTAGTGTACACCTCAGATATTTCACTACCCCTCGACGAAGCGTGCCTTAACATCCAGTTCGCCAATGATGCCACGCAAATCGTCGTATGCCCATACAGGAATGGCAATATGAGAGTGTGACGCCCAGAGTGCAGGAAAAGTAGACCTGTAGCACCCATATTGTAGGATAGATAGGCCCGTGAGGAACAACCCAAAATGGGTGCTCAATGTATCTATGAAATCCTAATATTAAACACACACATTAACTAATTAGGTAATAGGACATATAATAAGTAGGGCAGTTAAAAGTCAATAAAGTCAATTTGTCTTTTACAAGACACTTTCCTCTAGAACAGCTATTAATGCATTAAAAATGACTGTAGGGGGTATTATAACAAAGTTAATAGTTCAACAAAAATTTAACTTTTACACGTCAGGTCAGCAAACTCTTTATGTCAAGAAAGTAAAAAATATAGAATAAAAATATATCTGGTAACTTTTCGCCTTCTAATTGGAAACTGGTGGCCTACCAATTAGCAACTCCTGCCTTTTCACTTGCTGTTTAACGGCTATTGTGCGCGTTTGTGGTTGTTTCTTGGTGGTCTTTTTGGCAGTTTTGAATTATATATATATATAGACATGCCTAAAGTTGGGATGCCATCTATTTCTAAAGTGCGTGATGTAATTGAAAAATATCCCAATGAATTCATTTGTTCAAGAAAAAAATAACTTTATTGTCAAATTTGTTGTTATAGTGAAGCACAAAAAAAACGTTTTCGTGGAGAAACATCGTTCGACTCAAGAACACTAGCGTAGCCTACCTAATCGTGTGGAAACTGGAAAGCCACAAACAGTGTTAAAGTTTAACTCTTCAGATTTTACTGAAAAGCTAGTGAATACATTTTTGTCAGCCGACATACCCCTTCATAAACTGTGCCATCCTCATATAAAACCATTATTCTCTGATTTGGGTGTAGCAGTCCCCAGTGTGGCAACTTGTAGATCAATATGCATGGAAATGGCCGAGAGTGAATCAGCTGGGATAAAACAATTACTAACGGGAAAACTAATTTTCCTCGTCGTTGACGAAAGTGAAGTAAGAGGCTCTAAATATTTGAATATACTTGCAGGAATTATTGATGTTTCAGAAAAAAACTTATTTAATCAAATGTGATGTTCTTGTCAGATTTGTTAATGCGCAAAATGTCATACATAAGATTGATGATACCATAAAAGAATTTGAGATAGCAAGAGAAAATTTCTGCTTACTTCTATCTGATGCAGCTCGTTATATGGTGTCGGCTGGAGCAACACCCAAGAAACTTTTCCCAAGACCTTTCCATGTAACGGGTGTTGAATATCTGTTACATAACTGTGCAATGCATATAAGATCATTTTATAGTGAATTCGATGCTCTAATTGCATGCGTCAAGTCATCTCCTGCTAAAAATATACAGAGGAAGGCTTTTTTTTCAAGAAATTGGTACTCCCCAGAACCAATTTTAACACGTGGGGCAAGTTGGCTAAACGCTGCTTTCTATTATGCAGACATTTTTCCAAGCGTCAAATGCATTGTTGAGAATTTTGAAGGTGATGGAATTATCGTTCGGAAGGCTAAATATAGTGTGTCTAAGAAAAACCTATCAACGCAACTACTATCCAGTAAAATGAATTATAGTCAAGTTGCTCGCTTGGTGCCTAGGATTGAAGCAACTGATTTTACAAGTAAAGAGGTATATGAGACTCTTGCTACCATTAAATTTGATGACGATCCTTGTGAGATCAAGCAGTAGATTAAAGGAAGACTTAAGGAAAATGACATGTGTGAGATAGTTCAACTCCGTAGGCTTGAAATATCACCAACGATTTAATCTTATCTCCTTAAATTTCAGCCAAAAACAGCGTCTGTGGAGAGGTCATTCTCCATGCTTAACAAACTCTTAAATAGAGACCGCAACTTTCTGCCGGAAAATATTGGAAAATACTTTATTATGTACCACAATCAGCCAACGCTAGAATAAGTAAGTAAAGTTTCGTTCATAACAGTCATTGAAAATAAAGTGAGCTTTTTAATTCAACCTTTTACAATTTTGAGGTCAACTTTTTACCGCCCTAGTAATAAATAATAAACTATTGTAAAAATAGAGAAATAATTATACCATAACTGTATATTTATTAGAAATGCATAAGAAAGGCGAGCAAATAACTGGTTCCCACGCAGCTACACCACACATACACATACATAGACAAAGGAGCAGCTGCGGGACAGAGAGATACCGATGCTTGATAATTAAGGAAGCCGAGCAAATACAGAGTGAGATATGCTTTGGCTGTCAAGTTTTCGTGAAAGTGTCAAAGGAAAAATAAACAGTCATCTCTTGATAGGATCTGCCAGCCCAGGCTAAGAATGTGCACAGATACTCGAGGAGCATACACACACACACACACATACACACACCGGAACTCAACCCAACGGTGGCGGAGAGGCTAACAAGCAAGTTTCCTATCGTTAGCTCAGCCCCGCGCTTTGAGAGGAGAAACGAGGTCACGCCCCCTTAAGCAGGGGAGTTATAAACAAACTAAGGAGGACATTATCGGCAGTCAGGGTGGGAGAGGGCTCAGTTAAATCATTCGATTTATTTCACTACGCCTAATAAGGTAACGCTATTTTCAAGGATAAAAACCTGTTTATCGTCGCTTGCCTTTTAGTCCTTTTTTTTAAACCTGGAGGTAACCAGGGCACTTTCTGGAACACAGCCTAGAAGCAGAATCTACGTAAACCTTTGGAGTCAGAGCAAACTCGATGGGGAGATCAAAATATAGTCACCTGTCACGCCAACCGAAATCCGACCAAGCCTTTAAGGATCTTTAAATACCGTTATGTAAGCACATAAGACCATCGATGGCCCTCTTTTACTTTAAAAAATCCCATTAAGAATCGAAAAACTTCTTTAAACAACCCCTCTTCCCATACAAGCAAGATGCACAGCAGAAGAAATAAGAATCATTAACGAACACATAAGAAAATAGAGAAGAAGTACGAAGAGGAACAAGTTTAAAATCATATGGATGTTCAGGAAAAACCTCGGAGATATATATGTCGAAGAAGAAAGATATAGATATACTAACTAAACCAAAATGCTAGAATTAACGATAACCAAATCAGGATACAGCAAACATGTAATGGAACAAGTTAACAGAGGAAAGGGAGCTTATATTACTCTACAGGTTCATATAACTCAACTAGAAAAACAAAAAGAAAATATATCAAACCATTATTCAGTCAGCAATGGTATATCCAATTATACCTATGTGCACCATCTCATAATGAAATATTATTAAACTGCAAAAGAATTAAAAACAAGGCAGTATTAATAATGACTAACCCATGAAGAAGAGAAATGAGAAGATAACGCGACATTCACAGAAAAGCTGAAATGAAACCAATGAACAAAATAATTGAGGAAAGAGTTAAAACTTAATAGAAAAGATACAAAAAGAAATAGGAGAGAAGATCACGGCATTGGTAGCCTAGAGGGAGGGGCAGATATCACACCGCCACTTCTCCACCTACATAGCAAAAGTCGATCAAAGAGAGGAAGAAAGTTTTACGTGAAAATTTAGAAAAGTAAGAAAAAGGAAGAGTAAATTAAACCTTTTACTTTTTTATAACAGCGATGTTAATTACGTACACAAATAAATAAAGGAGGATACAGAGTTATGATAAAACTATGCCAGCAGTGGAAAGAATAAAAAAACAACAAATATAATACAAACATGAAACAACAAGATGGCCGGAGGGGTAGAGGGGGAGAAGGGAAGGGCTTGGTAAATCTTTCACTCTCTCTCTCTCTCTCTCTCACCTACCACCTCCCACCTTCCCTTTCATTTCGACATAGATGATTTTCATCATATGGTAATATCTAAAAAAAATGGACTCAGTCAGTCATCTTTAAACGCATTCTGCCCTAAAAGGTGAGTGCCTAGTAAAGAAGGCAAGGACTAGGACAAGAGGCGTGAAAAGTGAGGTTTCACGGGAAGGTTGCAAAAAGAAAATTTCAAGAAATAATAGAAATATGCGTCCTCTGGACTTATTTGAGATTCCTTCTGTTTCCAGTATCGCAGTATCTACCCTAAGAGAGGGACCATACCCTTAATTTTCTACTTTTTTCCACGCTATAAATTCCACGTATTTCACCAACTAAAAGCAATATAACCAGACCACCACAGCGCCCAGAGACACTAAAAATTAGCTTATAGTGAACCCGGGAAGGAAGCCCCAATAGTGGGCGCGACGAAGAGGGGTCCTTAGAACCAGGAGCCCGAAATTCTGTGGAAGCGCCTAATAGATTAGATCTAAATAGGTAGGATGGTCGTGAAGTGCCAAAATAAGTAAGTAAATAGGGAACCGTATGCAATTAGGGAACGCTTGTACTGTCTTTCATTACAGTTTGTACTCAAGACGAAAGAAAACAACATAATCTGCGAAAGAAGGAACAAAGAAAAGAACGCCTGGGCGCTCGAAAACAGGATGACATGGGACCAGCCCAAATGGGAAAAGAAGGCCCCCTAGAATGCCTACGAGTACATTTACTAACTATCAATCACAAAAACAAGCCAGGTAAAGGGAAACTATGTGAAGTGATATTCAGACATCTGAAAGTAGCCCTCGTCAAGATAATTGAGATACAATGTGGCTACCTTAGAATCTGCACCGCAGAGAATAGTGTAGAGAAATTAGTATCACAAGAATGAATTAAAACACTTAAGAAAATTGGACTGATACCCCAAATCCCCCCCGAGATAACAACAAAAAGAAGCGTCATCTGCCAGAACGTAGACAAGGACAAAATAAATAAAGAAATTAAGAAAAATCATGAAGGTATCAAAATCAACGAAATTATTAAATTTGACCACCATATACATGTATTCAAAACTATGTGTGCAACTAAAGAGATGGCTTCTAAAATACACCAATAAGGACTACTCATGTTCACCATGAGGATTCCCCAAGAAAATATGTAACGTGAAAAACACTAATATACAAATATGTTTAGTTGTTACAAAATGGAAGACCAACTAACCCGACAGTGCACAGAGAAGGACACAGTATGTTCTGAATGTAAAAAAAAGAATCACGAATGAAGAGACTGCAAAGAAACAACTAAGAAATGCATAAATTGCCATGGACCACACAGGACTATGGCTATGACATGTCACAAAAGAAAGAAAATGATGAAAAGGAAGGAAAGGGAAGCAAAAGACGAAGATGAAAATTAAACAAACGCAACGTATGTGGGTGCGGCAAAAGCAACAGTGGAACAGATGAAGAAGCTCAAACGTATCTAACAATACCCTAGGGAACATCAACGGACCTTCTGACGTGCATCCTATATTCGCATGTTATGAACATAGGGAAGCCAGGAACCTTCACAACCACATTAAATACAATGCTTGAAAAGAACGAGATGAAGAAAATGTGGTTTCCTGAGAACACCCCTTTATCAGAAATACGGAAAATATACGTCGTACCAACAATAACAGCAATGAACACCCAGGAAACCAACACCGATAAAGATACAAGAAGCAGCCAGGAAACCAACAAGGGAAACAGCAGCAAGGAGAAACAAACACATGCGTCAGATATCAATATGAAATTATACATTGATGAGTCATACCTACTACCAAGAGGAAAGAGGCGCGAATACGTCAACAAGGCACTCAAAGAAGATAAATGCAAGACAGGAGAAGACGATGAGAAAGAGGTGCAAAAACTCTTACCTCATGATAGAATATATGTCTATCCTGGAGACTGCGTCACTCTCAGCCACTCAGCGTTTTCAGAAATGAAATGTGACAAATTTAAGAGGACAGCAGAAGCTAGCAAGAGATACACTCAACAGAACTTCAAAGAAACCTAAATACTCCAACTTAATAAAACAATGGATGCAGAAAGGAACAATAAGCTCAGCTTACTGCAAATCAACAAACAAGGTTGGATCGGTAAAACATAAACACTAGGAAATATTTTCACAGAACTGATCCAAATATTATATTAATATGTGAACACTGAGTGAATCTAGAAATAAGAACAACGAAACTGTTCAATTACTCCGTCATTAACGTAAACTTGTATCGCTCAATTACAAGGCGAAGTAGAGCCAACAAGGAACCTCATAAATTGAGCACCCCGTAGGCCCTATGAAATCTTAAAATGAGCACACAAACCAAACACTAAAATAATATACCATTTGTTAATAACTAATTAATGCAAAGCAACCTGTATACTTGTAAATAATGTTATACTGCTTGTCAATAATTAATGTACCAATGCGAAGCAAGTGGTATATTTGTAAATAAAACAAACAAACAAAAACACGAGGCATTGAAATCGCTGTGCTCCCACCGTAAACACACAAACATTCACACAGTAGAAAACAAGTGCGAGCCGACTGTTTTGTCCGTGCGGCGATAATGAAGACAATTGAAACAGCTGTGCACACAAATAATGAGTTTGATAGATAGGGAATTCTGACCCAGCTTTGACATGGACCCACGAAAGACGAAATTTTATGTTACTACACATATCGCTTTGATAGATAGAAGTCAGATTTCCAAATTCGAGCACTCTTTGGGTGTACACGCGCCTACACTAAATATACACACATACCCTCTGATCAAATGCAAAGCAAGCCGTATATTTGTAAATAATGCAAAAAAACAAACAAACAAAAACACGAGGCATTGAAATCGCTGTGCTCCCACCGTAAACACACAAACATTCACACAGTAGAAAACAAGTTCGAGCCGACTGTTTTGGCCGCGCGGCGATAATGAAGACAATTGAAACAGCTGTGCACACAAATAATGAGTTTGATAGATAGGGAAGTCTGACCCACCGGATTTGACATGGACCCACGAAAGACGAAATTTTATGTTACTACAAATATCGGTTTGATAGATAGAAGTCAGATTTCCAAATTCGAACACTCTTTAGGTGTACACGCACCTACACTAAATACGCGCACATATCTTCTGATCAAATAAACTACACCCATCTCTTGGATTGGAGAAACGGAACCACGCCCCTAATCTTTCTTTACAATAAAAAAGCTTGTAAAAAAACACACAAGAACAGTCAGTCAAATAAAGAATAGTCAGTAACAAGATCGAGACCAACATTTAATATCAAAGGGGACCAGTCTCCCCCCAGGACATTCAAACAGTTAGGACATCACAAGGACAATCTATGTAAATATTAAGTAGCCCTCGCCACTGGTTATGGGGTACTCCTCTCCAAAGGAGGTAGATATATCCATGACCGATGACTCTTCGGAGAATGGAGAAGAAGAAGACTAGCAAATTTCCCATCCAAAGAAAAATAAAGAGTCTCTAGCCCGTCACCTTAACTCGTAAAATTAATTAATTCATTCATTTCTTCCGTCCGAGAAACTAGGACGCGAGCATACTCGTATTACAAACCAGTGACGCAGCAATTTCACTTGTCCGAAACAGCGGCGGCCAATAGCCCAAGAATAAATCTCCAAACCCGCCATTTTCTAATTTTCTAAACCTTTGACGAGTAATCAATTAGGTTCTGTTAGCCCAGCCTGTAGGTTCACAACCAGTGGCCATTTTGGAACTTACAAATGAAGCCAGATAGAATTCTATGGCATAACCAAACTCAGCCGATACACCCAAGCCAAATCATGCATCCCCCATAGACTACTCATCCCCATAAACCCTTCAGGTAAGCATCATGACGGGCGGCCATAGCAATAAAAAACCCCATAAAATTCACGGAAGTCAACAACCTGGATGAGGCGTTCTTGGCCTTTAAAACTGACACAGAAATGATACCAATCATAGTTGCCACAAACTATCTATCAAGCGCATAAGAAAATATATTTCCCCGTGCACAACCTATTAGTAATCTTGGCATAGGTCTTCCTACAATATTTATGGGCGACCTCAATGTCAGGTGCAGGGCAAATGGCTACCACACAAGGAACAATAGAGGACCCAATTTAGAAACGATGTTGGATAGGAACATTTTTAAAATAATAGGAGCGGACTTTCCAACATATGTCACAGGCAATGCAGCTACAAAGCCAGATGTAACACTAAGTAACATCTGGTATTTATGGGCGACCAATGGTAATGCAGGCCATTGCCATTTGCATGTAGTGACCCTGTTGGAACATTACTGTTCATGAATCAATACCCAATGCAGGTACCAAAATCTGAAAAGAAAAGAATACAGGGGAGCAAACTTGGGAAGTTACAAAGAAGAACGGGTAACTTCATCCTAAACGATCACAGAGACGCATACCTGAAGGAATTCGAGGAAAAAACTCAAGATGAACAAGAACAATCAATGCGGCAGACGAAAGAAACATCCCGAGATTAAGAGTCTGTAGTCCCCACCACCCTCAGTGCACGGAAGAAATGAAGATAAAAAGTTGACAGCTAAACGGAATATACAATCAATTAAAACTCCTTGGACCAACAAGAGAAAGATACAATGCGCTCAGAAGACGAAATGAAAAACTAAGACACCTCATAGAGGAGCAGCAATGCCATATATGGGATAGCCTAATAGAAAAAATTCCGAAAGATGACCAAAAGAAAACGGGATTAATGAACAAACTTAAAGGCAAATCCACGAGAAAGAAGATAATTTTAATAACATAACATAACATAACATAACATAATTTCACGGATGACAAAAGCCACCAGGGCCTATCAAAGGTCATCCGCCTCCGTCAAAACCCACCCACAAAAAGCACCATCACCAGGGGAAGACAAAATCAAAGTCCCCCACAATATAATATAACAGATGACAAAAGCCACAAGGGCTCATCATAGGTCATCCAAGTCAAACGGCCTCTTTTTTTAAGGCACCCAAACTCCCAGGAAAACTACATCCAGAGGATTGCGTCCAGAAACAAGGGTATCACCAATCAAGGCTTGTGAAGAACTAAATCATGCAGCTATAGATATATACAAACAATATTAATATATACAAAACTTAGGAACCATCAAAACCTTCCCTCCCCATAAACTCATCCAACCTACTCTTAAATACATTTATATTTGGACTACCTACTACCCTCCGCGGCAATTTGTTCCAGAAATCTACCACTCTATTGGTGAAAAAATATTTTCTTAAATCCAACCTACACCCTTGCTTTTTAATTTTCAAGTGGTGACCTCTAGTCCAATTTCCATCATCTAACTCAAAAAACTTGCTAACATCCAATTTATCTATCCCAGAAAAAAATTTAAAGAGCTCAATCATATCCCCTCTCACACACCTCCTTTCGAACGAGAACATATTTAATACCCTCAGTCTATCTATATATTCAAGGTGCCTCAGGGAAGGAATAATCTTTGTTGCCCTCCGTTGCACTGACTCAAGAAGGTTAATATCGTGTCTAAAATGTGGGGACCATGCCTGTATACAGTACTCTAGATGTGGCCTAAAATAAGATTTATAGAGTTTAAGAATAACCTCCTTACTTTTGTAACTGACATTTCTCTTAATGAAACCCAGCACTCTATTTGCCCTATTTCATGCTTCAATACACTGCTTAGAAAACCTTAATGACTTATCTATTACTACTCCTAGATCTTTCTTATCCTCTACTAAGCTCAGCCAATGCCCATCCATTTCATAGTTAAATTCTCTATTATCTTTTCCCATGCTAATAACTTTGCACATATCAAGGTTAAAAGTCATTTGCCACTTATGTGCCCAGGATAACAATTTATTTGAATCCCCCTGCACTTTAAAATTATCATCAATATCTTTAACTACAGCTGCTAATTTGGTATCATCCGCAAAAATTGACACTTTATTATTAACTGCCTCCTTAAGATCGTTTATATAGATGACAAATAATAATGGACCAAGAACTGATCCCTGAGGAACCCCACTGATAACTTCCCTCCACTCTGACTTTACACCATTTAGCACTACCCTTTGCTTCTTGTCTTTCAGCCACTCAGCTATCCAATTTGAAACCCCCTCACATATCCCAATCATTTTTAATTTATGAACTAATCTCCTATGTGGTACCTTATCAAATGCTTTACTAAAATCCAAGTAAATTACATCCACATTCTCTCCCTTATCTACTTGATTTGTTACGAACTCTAGAAAGTCTAGTAAATTAGTCAAACATGATCTACCTGATCTAAACCCATGCTGAGCATCGCTGATTAACCCCTCCCTCTCTAGATGTTGGCAAATCCTTTTTTTAACTATTTTCTCAAGAATTTTACAGACTACAGGAGTTAGGCTAACCGGTCTAAAGTTATTTGAATCCTCTTTACTACCCTTCTTGAAAATGGGGACTACATTCGCTCTCTTCCAATCATCAGGTATTTCTCCATATTCCAGTGACCTAGTATATAACTTCTCCAGAGCTATTGAGATACTTTCTACCCCTTCTTTAAGTATCCTAGAATAAATATTATCAGGGCCGGAGGCCTTGGTAGTATCTAACTCACCTATTATGTCCTTTTATCGTCTTCCGATCCACACTAATGGTAGTAAACACCTCTTTCCCTGATCCACGAGTACTATACATAAGACTATTTAGTTTCTCCTTTGTAAATACTGATGCAAAATGACCATTTAGTACTTCAACTATTTCCTCATCAGTTTCTCTCACAAACCCTTCATATTTGATAGGTCATATTTTAACTCTGCCAGACTTGTTATTAATTTTATAGTAACTAAAGAACTTTCTAGGATCTTTGTTGCTATCCTGAGCTAATTTAATTTCTGACACCCTTTTGTTCTTCTTTATAATCTTATTTAACTCATTCCTAGCTATTCTATAATCACTTAAATTTTGAATATTATTTTCTACCTGTAATTTTTTAGATGCCCTTTTCTTCTCTGAAATTTTTCTAGCTATCTCCTGATTCCACCATAATGGTTTCCTACTTTTGTTCCTAATGGCCTTCATGGGGATACATTGTTCTTGGACTACATTTATTATATGCTTGAAAGTATCCCACATCCCATAAGCATTTTTACCTCTGGATTCTACATCCCAGTCTACCAAATTTAGCAAGCTTCGGAGTTTTACATAATCTCCCTTATGAAAATTTGGAACTTTTACAGCATTCTCAGTTATTTTACCCTTCTCAATTCCCAAGTTAAAACGAACTATCTGATGGTCACTATTTCCCAATGCTTCCCCAACAGTCAATTCTTGAACTAAATGATCACTGTTAGAAAGTACCAAATCTAATATATTGCTTCCCCTCTTTGGCTCATTAACAAATTGATTCAAAAAATTATCCTCAAAGCATTCTATGAACCTGCCACTTGTTCTATCCCTACCTATCATATTTTCCCAGTCCACAGAGTTTAAGTTGAAGTCCCCAATAATAACTGCATCTGTTTCACATCCCTTACTTATTTCCCTTATCATTAGTTCATCCATATCATCAGTCTGCCCAGGTGGCCTGTAAAAAGCTCCCAAATGCACCATTCTATTTTTACTGAACCTAATATCTATCCAAAGTGACTCAACTCCATCCTGCTTTATTGAAGTATTTAAACTTGAAACAATGTTGTTTTTTATATAGATAATTATTCCTCCACCAATCCTACCTGTCCTTTGACTAATGTACATATTATAGGCCTGTAAATCAAATTCACTTATAGTGTCACTAAATAGAATTTAGTGACACTATAAGTGAATTGAGAAGGGTAAAATAACCGAGAATGCTGTAAAAGTTTGTTTTCTATAAAGAAAATACCTTTATGCTTTTGCGAATTTTATCACTTTCTTAACTTTTTCTGGTCCGTATTTCTTACGAACTGCGAGATTTGCCCGTACTTTCTCTTGTATTCGCTTCTTTGGTTCAATAGGGACGTCGATTTTTCAGGTCATGATTCAAATTATCTTCATGTTATAATGCGACATCTTCCAATCCTTACCAAAAATATGCTCTCGTTTGTTGAGGAGTATCTGAAAATATCCTCCTAAAATTAACTCCAAGGGAATGAAAGGTTCGAGCTCACAAAAATAGAATCTTGGTAAATTGTTTCCGTATTAAATGCTATTTATATACTCCTCTTTTCGCGAAAATCTCCCACGTATGAGAGATAATACACTCGAGTGATAAGAGGACAACACCGAAAGACATTTGATAAGTGAAAATAATATTTTATGGCCTTTATATAATTTGATGATGGGTTTAAATACCGTTAACGGGAAGACTTCTTAAGTTATATTACACGATTGAATTCCGCAGCTATTTAGGTCACTAATGAATTAGGGCTATATTTGAGAGTAAGAAAAGGCGAAGTGCTCCTAACCATGGGGAGCACACAACTCGGTGTCTGAAAACAAGAGAAGATCCGACAAAGGGAAAAGTATAGAAATACAAGTGTTTTTATGTATTATCAGAACAAAATCTCAACTCAAAAAACTACAACAATAATGCTACTTATGGACTCTGAACATTTGTTGGCTTGCTAGTGGCGGTAGCTAATAACGAACTGGCTGGTAAGTGGCTTTTTCTTATCAGTCCATTCCCAACGTTAGATATATGTAATTACGGCGAACCGAAAACCTAAATATCATAATGGTATTGGTAAAAAATATTTGTAAATAATTAGCCCCCCTAAAATAGAAATAGCTCCCCCCAAAAAAATCACGGCATGGCTACGGGCCTGCTGGCGCAGCCAGCAACCGTTGCCAACCCCATGTTGACAGCACGTGGCAACCTCACGTCATTCTGGTCTACTTATTCCACCGGAAGAGGCACATAAGTGTCATACACACAACACTCTCACTGCCCCCTACCTCTCCCCACTCCAAGTGCCAGCCTTCACAGCAACCTCCAAGAAGCTCTACATTCTCGTGAACTGCAAGTCCCTTAACTCGGCGGAACCAAGAAGAATTCCAACCTGACCTTGCTAATTAATAATATTAATTGTGAATGTGTTTACATAACCAACCGCTCCATTTGTGATCCCCTGAACAAGTTGGATCAAGTAAACTCATCGCAAAACGGAATTATCCCCGTACTCGTCATGGCTTTCAACAAGAAAACAACCAGCAGTCCTCTACAAAGGATATGACAGAACCTCATCAGGAATATTACCCTGGTGAGGCAGAAGTAAACAACTCTCATTCAGCAGTTCTGAGACGCCGCGGGTGCCGATTTCCCGGCAGCACAACTGAGACAAACCTTTCTGGGTCGTCTCTTCATTCACGTGACACTCATCCTTTAAGCTTTAGGGAATTCTATTCCTCGACAGCTTGGTAGAGAATGCCGATCACATCTTATCTCGTCATGCATTAAGTGGCCAGGAGCTAGTCTCCACTGTTACTTACAATGGTCCGACATATCAAGGTTTGCGCAGCTCTCCTGCCGCCCAAGACCCCAAGTCGTTAGAAGACAATATGGACAAACTCAAAACTCATCAAGGCGGTCTAGAATCTGGCCAAATAGCTTCGGGGGAAAAACTCGTTCAAAGGTAAGAGCCAGAGCCCGGCCGCGGCGCCAGCTCAACCTCAGGGACGCCTTCCTCTGGGGGACTCCATGAGCCGGCCTCCGCACTCACCGTGAGTGCGATACAGGACTAGAACCTCTGCTTCTTCATTCAAGATCAAGACACGTGACTCAACTTCCTCGGTGATAGCGGCTCTACCGCTTCGATACTTCCGGCTTCGCCTAAGGACAGACGTAGACCTCCGATGGCCTATCCCGGTCTATTTAAGGAAATTTCTCTCCATCTCTCTCTTTCCTCGACGGTGCCTCCCTTGCTGTTCTTAGTTGCTAACTTGTCATCCCATCTTAGGGGCCGACTCCCTGCACCATTTCTCGCTTGTATAGACTTAAAAGTACTTGCTCTCAAGGAGCCAGTGTCCAGAAGCGTTATTCACAGCACTCCTCGCTTCCACGCCTCGCGGTTTAATCTTACCACACCTGTTCAAGGACTTGACTTGCCAAGTTGAACATGCCTCCTTTCAGCCGTGCGTCCAACAATACACGCTAAACACACTACATATTTCACATCTTTCTCTGACCTAACCTCACCTCTGTTGTGCGCACAGCCACAAAAGCACTCTACGCAAGGAATCAATTACTCAACGACCACAGACATCCTCTGTCTCGGCCAAAATGACGATTCCTATTGGGCACCGCTTGACTGAAACCCCTCATAAAGTCTCCTCTCGTGACTTTCATTTTAATTTTCTCACGTCTTTTCAAACGGTTCACTATATCATACTAGCTGCAGACCAATTTACCTACCCAGTCGTTACACGCTTCTTGATAAAGGACAACACTAACTTTCAATCACCTTCACTCTGTCCACCGACTACTGACCAAAATCGCAAGAAGCAAAGGCTTCCTTCGACCCCCGACCCCCGACCCCCCCCCCCCAAAGACCACAAAGTCCATTCTAAGGCGTGTCTCGCCGATAACGCAGAAACCACATTACCCGTTGCATGACACTCACAGACTTTCTTCCGCGGTAGCATACAACCAAAACAAGGTCAAGTGACCTATGTCGCGTGATCTCAATTATTCTGACTTATGACCTTACGACCTTCAAAATTTTCAACAAGTAGGGCAATCCGATCCATTGAAAAATAATACGGTTACCATCCGACCCACCGACGTACCGACATAGTAACTTATAAGAATCGCGTCCACGCGACTAGAAATCAGTCCTTCCCTCACCGTATTGGTAATTTTGGCCTCTGGAGGAAATGTCATTTGCCGGGGCAGCTTTTATGCTCTGTGCTATTTGAAACTAGCTCGGGGCTTATCATCATCATCATCAACATCTTTGAGATTTACCTGCATTTTAGACATGTATCATATGAGGCAGATTCTATCACAACAGTTTAAAAAAGTGTTATTATCATCACTAACTATAATTTAAGAAAGGGATTTTTTGAGTATTTGAATAATAATTTCATCTTAGTTTGGTTATGACATGTTTTTTTATCAAAGTTATTTCTAATAATTCTTTTATAATATAAAAAAAAATGGTGAAATTCAGAAATAAATAAAAGTATCGAAATTTTGTGAATTTTTTAAACCCAAAGAATTACAAATGGTGAAGTTCATAAAATTTATTTTTATATATCTTCTACTATAACCATATTTTAGCAACGTGATATTTTGAAAGGTGGGAAGTTTAGTTTAGAGTTCCTTTTTAAAATTATTAAAATTGTCGAAGTTCAGAAAATGTATAAAAATTTAACCATGGCTGCTTTTTTTAGATTTTAAATTTTAATCTTAGTAGCGAAGCGCAAGCTCCCCCCATAGAGCGGAGTGACGAAACCATTGCCTGGTTTACTTAAATAAGTAAAACCTTAAAACCGGAAACTTTTTGGACGAGAAGAGGCTACCATAAGTAATAATACTTGAATTCAGTTAGCTTCTTTTATTAAACACTGCATAGTTATAGGTAACTGAGTTAGCCAAAAGGTGAAAATGTGAAAATAATAAACATACTTTTGTAACACATTTATTAGTATATGTAAGTCACTTTTTTTTTTTAATTTCCTTTAAAAATATAAGTTACAAAATATTCTCTCTGCGAGCCTATTACTTTTGTAGGTGAATTTGTCCAGCTAAATTAAATAACTTCTCTATTGGTTCTACTGATGGTAAAGGTGTGTGGTATACTTCACAAAAACTCTTGAAACTCCGGGATAGTCTCGCGAGGATTCCAACGATGTGTTTGAATCAGCAAAGTATTTCACTACCTCCATTCCAGTTGTATATTCACCGTCAATTGTTGTACTGCAGCTGGAACTCAATTCATAATAAAAAAATAGTCCGCACTACCCTCTTAAGCATCATCATCCATTAAACGAGCACTCTTCTTTTTCCATAGTAGTTGATTTAGTCATTTTTGATCGTCATCCATTTCAATTTGAATCTTGGATGTAGACGCCAATATTGTCCGGTGGAAAAGCCTTGCAATACTGCATTTAACAGTGGTTGACAAAATTACAGAGATCCATTGTTTAGGAGTCTTATTTTATTTGTCAACGGCCAGAAGTGTTGACGGAAGGACTCCATAGTGACAGCTTTTGCCCGTTTGCAGTCTGCCCAATAAATTGGCCATAGGTTTCATCGCAGTGACTAAGTGACATATTCCTGAAGATATTCAATTTCCGTTTCGCGCAACGGCGGTAGGCTTAAATTTTTTCTTAGTTCATGTAGAAAACCTTTGTTCTTCAAAAGTAGGGATAGCTATCAAATAATAAATTCCATTTCATAGGTAAAATATATGGCTGCGTCAGCTGATGACTCAAAGTAGACTGTGAATTCCATATTGCAGAACATTTTCCCATTGAGATATTTGGAAATTTAAAATATCTTTATTGTAGATTGTACATACCAAGTTCGGAGTGTGAGGGCAGCAACTCAATTAGGAGAAGAGAGTTATTGCACACGGTCCTTCCGAATACAGATACACTAAAACCAAACCTTCCATGTCTTCTTCTTCAGCGACCCTCTCTTCTTTATATGTTCGTTCTCATTCATCATACTCTTCTTCATCAATTTTGATACCGTACTCCTTGAATACTTTAATGAAATTCAAACCAGTGTCAGTCACAGTAGCTACTATTTTATCCTCGCAATTGTTGACGGATTTCATTGTTTTTCTGTTATTTTAGCATAGAAATGAGCTCTGATGAAGTAGATCTCTTTAATACATCATAAAATATGTTCAACAAATAAATAAATATGTTACTATGCATAATGAGCTCACCGGACAATAAATTAGTCACGTGGTGAGTTTAAAATATGTAGTTTAATGTACAGGAGCCGGTAATCAGTATTGAACGAGGAGAATCTGCAGAGTGCTTAGATTCATAGACTTCGCAAAGGTGGTACGGTGTAGTGTCTGCCTCGTACGTTGTGTCTAAAATGGGGCGCATAGCAGATGTTACTGCATGGTAAATAGGACTGATTGCATTTAGACGCGCCAAAAGGCATCCTGTGAAGGATGTAGAAGAATTTGCAGGTGTATATACACGTATCATCAAGCCAGCCTACAAGCAATGGCGAAAATCTCGGGCTCCAGGGAAATTTCCGCCAGAATTGTTGCTGAAAGACGGTACTGACTGACTGGGACTGCTGGAGTTTTTCATCGCTTCAAGACAGGAATTGATGCAAGACGTCAACGCTGGTGCTTCGGTGCCCATTACTGAAAGAGCACTCCTCAGGAAACTGCATAGCATAAACATATGGGGCAGAGTGACACGCGAGAGACCTTGGCTCACTTCTGCCCACAAAGTTATCTTTGCTATAGTGGACAAGCAAACACAAACAGTGTACCGTGGAGGACTGGAAACGCGTTATCCGTCGAGAACAATCACGTTTCTGCCTATATGTGAAAGATGCTCGGCGTCATACACCTCATGAGGCCTTCAAGGAAGACTGCTTGCAGGCTGCCGTTCGAGTTGGAGGAGGGTTTTTGGTGTAGTGAGGGTGTTTTAATCATACGGAAATGGGTCCTTTGGTTGAGTTGAAAAGCAATTTGGAATAGTATGCTTACATGGAGTTGTTAGATGACCAGGTCTTGTCGTTTGCCTTTCATCTTGACGCGAAACGTAACATTCCAATTCTTGTCTTCTAGAGGGACAATTCCCTCGTTCAGTGTGCTAGAACTCTGACTGATTGACGTGATGAACAGTAAGAAAAAATCACACATCTAGATTAGCTCACAACATCACCTGATCTGAAACTCATCTAAAATATATTAGGACTACTTTGAACAACATGGCAAAGCTCAGGGACGGCACCCACGCAATCTAGCCGAATTGCAAATTTCTTTGATGCCAGAGTGGCTGAACATCGATGTCTCCTATGTATATCCAGATCCTTATCTAGTCCACGCCATGTCAAATTGCAGCTGTTATCCAGCCTCGTCGAGGAATTACACGCTCTAGAGTAGGCTTCAGTTTTAGGTGACTATTTTTTTTGTCCGGTGAGCTTAAAAGAATAATTGAAATATCACTCGTGTTGAGCCTATTGTACTATGTATATAACTGAAAAAATTTGCCACTTACTCAAATAAAACTACGATGTTTTGTGGACCAAATGTCTGCAGTTAAAGAGCCACATTGTGTGGTAACAGATCTTTTAATTTCAGGCGGATGGCTTCTATTAATGAATTGATTTGGTGGCTCAATGGGCGGCGAGGGTACTTGGATATTGGGGTAAACGTCTGAAACGAATTTATGATTGATGTTAATATATGAATTAATAAATCATCGTTGCTTCTGTATTGTCATCCAATACTAAACAAATGAAGCTAGAATAAAAAAAAACACACACATTGTATAATACTGAAACAGGCGTGGATCCAGGGGAGGGGGTTTAGGGGGCTGAGGGGCTTAGGGGGCTGAGGGGGCTTAGGGGGTTTAGGGGGCTGAGGTGGCTTAGGGGGCTGAGGGGGCTTAGGGGGCTCTGGGGGCTGGCGCTGATCGGTACTCTCAACGAAATTAACGTCAGAATAGACAGCGTAATCACTGTACTTGCCCAAAGGAACAGGAGGTTGATGTCCACGTGAAATACCGTGACTAATGTTGTGCATTTAATATGTGTTAGATGTATTTATTAGCCCTTTCAGCCCCGTTTATGTTTATTTCTTTTATGCCATACTTTATTCAGCTATTCAGAAAGTGTTATGTAATAATATAGAATATATGTAAAACAGTTTTTTGCAACCGTTCCGATCGAATGTACCTTATAATATGATATATGTCAAAAATCTAAAAAAAATAATGATTAAATTGAGTATTATTTCTTAAATGACGCCCCACACTACAATAAACAACAATTCATAATTTTTTGATGTTAGAAAAATTCAGACTGACAGAATTAGTGCTCATTCCTATGTGAGATACGTTATTTATTATCAATGTTGTGTAAGATAAACAATTGACAGTCGATGTCCTTTTCCCAGACTACTTAGATAGAGGAATTTAGGTTAGCCCTTCCCCCGTAAATTTGTACCCTGGATCCGCCACCGAACTGAAATACAATAATACATCCATACTTTTTAACCTGTAAATAAGAAATATGAATGGAATTGCATTTTAGATTTATAAATATTTTATTTTTAATTCACTCATTTTTGTTACTAAATTTGAACTATTAAATAAACATGATATATTTAATGTGTTCATAACTCAATATAAATCTTTGAATTTCTTATTTTCCACGATGGATAATGGATACATGGCATTAATTATAAAAGAAACCAATTTCTTGTCAAGTTTGTTTTGACAAATGGCAACTGTCGCTTTGCCGAATTGTTGAGTTGGCTGCAAATAATTGACCTTTATTTTTGTTGGTGACCTCTCGCTTCTATCTGACATGGTTCTTTTCTCGTGACGATTCTTAGGGTCATCATCAAAGTCCTCTCTGACTGAGCAGGATACCGTCTCTGTCAAAGTATATAATTTATGATAATATCCCTCTAATAATAATTGATAAGAAGCCTATAACTTGATATAAATAATACATGTAATAATGATTAAAATACTTCCAACATTTAACATATAGTTAAAATTTGCACATTGAAAGTGTTGGATCTTGTAAAGATGAGGCATCCCGAGAGTTTTTTTACCCTAATATAACCTAACCTAACTCAACTTAAACTAAACTAACCTAACCATATTATAAATTAGGTTGGTTAGGTTAGGTTAGATTTAGTTAAGTTAAACTATATTAGGGTTGAAAAATTCTTGATATGCTTAATCTTTACAAGATCCCCAAAGTCTATAACTTGATATAGTTAATAAATGTAATAATGATTAAAATACTTCCAAGATTTAACATGTAGTTTAAATTTATGTATCCATTAGATACCGATTGAGGCCTCCTTAGATTGTAACAAGATGATTGATTGGCATTAATAATGACACTGGTTTTGACGGGGTAGAATAAGTACATGAATGACAGTTTCAATTTTTGATTGTCGTTTGTCGTAATTTAATAAAAATGGAATTTATTACTGATCATTTGGCCCATTTTTTGTCTTTTATCGTCATCATCACTAACTCTATAATTTAAGAAGGGGATTTTTTTGAGTATTTGAATAATAATTTCATCTTAGTTTGGTTATGACTTATGGTTTTTATCACAGTTATTTCTAATAATTCTTTTATAATGTCAACAAACAAAATGGTGAAGTTCAAAAATAAATATAAGTATCGAAATTTTGTGAATTTAGCAACGTAGTATTTTGAAAGGGGAAAAATTTAGTTTAGAGTTCCTTTAGAAAATTATTATAATTGTCGAAGTTCAGAAAATTTATAAAAATTTAACCATGGCTGCTTTTTTTTTAGATTTTAAAATTTTAAGTTTAGTAGCGAAGCGCAAGCCTACGGGGGGGGGGGGGGGGGGGGGGAGTGGCGAAGCCATTGCCTGGTTTTATTAAAGTTCTTTTCAAATTCACTAAGTGTTTAGCGATCGGTTTAACGTTTAACGATCGGGAGTTGGTTGACACGCGGGCAGCTTGTGTCAGTTCTTTACAGCATGCGGGTGGACGGTAAGGAAGCGACAGCACGCACCTGTCCATTTTGTATACCAGGTGTATGTCCATCGTTCGCCATGCAAAGGATATTTAGTAGGTTTGAAAATAGATTATAGATTGACTCCCCTACTATAGCCATCGGGAATCGGTAAAATAGCTGTAGACTATGACCAGAGAATATAGCGATCTTTTAGCTTTTATGATCTACTCCTCCTCAAAATTGATCGTTATAGTGAGGGTTTACTGCAATGGAGCCCTTGCACTCTATTGGATAATGCATCGGATTTCCTTGACGAGGTAACGGGTTCGAGCCCCGCGAGAAAGTACACAGAATTTCGGCGCTTGAATCAAGCTATCGCCTCATTAATGGGGCGCCGAGTCTCATCTATTACATGCACAGCTAATCAAGACCCTGATGTTTCTTTCACTTCTTCATTTGCACACACAACACATCACTCTTCTGTCTATGCAAGACACTAACGCGGATTTCTAATCAACACGTCCCCGAAGGAGTACCGTCTCTCTCTCTCTCTCTCTCTCTCTCTCTCTCTCTCTCTCTCTCTCTCTCTCTCTCTCTCTCTCTCTCTCTCTCTTAAGGCACGAAGGGTTACCACTGGCAAAGCACAATATTACTGCTCATCCTTTCCCACTCAACGAGTAGCATCCTCTTGCGCCAAAGGCTTGCTAGTGAGTATCAGACTGATCTTTATTTAGATTTCATTATCCGGTCTGGGACCAATCAAAAAAAGATGGTTGACACACTTATAATATAATAATAATAGAGGTTTTATATGGCAACCTTAAGACCTTGAAGCTCGTGCGGGGCGCCAGTTCATCACGTAAGAAAAGGCCTCTTAGAAGAGTTGGGTATTCAGAGTCCGCTTGAAAGCGCCAGGCAAGGTAGAGGGGGGGTGTACCAACAGGCAAACCATTCCACAGCTTAGGGGAAACTATAGAGTAAGCACGATCACCCATGCATCAGAAAGGTGTGTGAAGAACTAAAAGCAGGAGGGCACGTAGCGAGCAAAGGGCTTTTTATTGTCTGGATACAGCCCGTGTGGAGGACAGGTAAGGGAAAGTTGCGTTATGATTTTAAATGTGAGAAGCACTTTAAAATAACTAAATTTAATGGGCAGTCAGTGCAGTTCTTGGAGCGTGGGTGTGGCACGTGAGGACCGTCCTCGACAGAGGAGGACTCAAGCTGCAAAGTTCTGGCCATGTTGAAGGGAAAGAATTCTAGTGTTGTCGAGGGCTCCAGTGAAAAGAGGGCTACAATAATCAAGGCGGGAGATAAAGAAGGAATAAATGGTTATTCTGAAACTGTTTCGGTCAAAGTGGCACCGGATACGACTGAGGTTACGGAGAAAGCAGGCCGACGATTTGCTGATATTAGCAACATGCGATCGGAGAGCCACCTAGATTGAGAGAAAGGAAAAACATTTTTGCAGCGAGCGACATCCACTGAGGTGTATATCAAAAGAACCTCAGTTTTGTCTTTGTTGAGTTTGAGGAAATTATCCGATAGCCATTCAATAATCGTGTCTTGACTTCTTTGACTTAAGGGCGCAGGTCGTAACGACCCCTTGCTCTGCGTCTGCCTGCTATAGCAAACATGAAACAGATTTTTTAGCGGGGTATACTTGGGCACTTGCCCAAGCGAATAAAAAATTAGTGACGGTCACGGCGAACGAATCTGGAGAGGAGGAGAGAAATATTTGCGTACGCTCATCATACAAATTAACAGAATGAGATGTCAAAAATGAGTGAAACCAGTTTAAAGCAGCTCCGGAGACATCCGGGAAGTCACGGAAGTGGTGGAGAAGAACGGATTGGTAAACGGTATCAAATGCCGCTGAGAGATCGATAAGCAGCAGAAGTGAAGGCCACCCAGCGTCGACTTCTCACCATCGGACTCAGGGAGGCGGGGGGAGTCGGTCAGTCACATGTAGGAATGCCGATTATCAAGCTGTGACCTGCCTTGAAGCCGGACTGGAAGGTTTCGTCGATGCTGGATGAGGACATGTGTTCAGTAATGTGGATAGCTAATACCCTCTCAAGAGCTTTGGATAGGAACCGAAGTTTAAAGATAGGATGATGGTTTGAAGGATTATTAGGGTCAAGAATTTGTTTTAAGATCGGATGGACAGCAGCGTTTAGTCTAAATGCACTTCACCTAGCGACAGGAAGGCTTCAAATATACCTAGTAGGTGCGGTAGGTGAACTGGTAAGAACTGAATATAGAGACTGGGTCGGAAGGTATCAGGCAGATAACAGGGTTTTTTTTCGATGAGCGTAGTAAGGAGGTAAGCTCTTCAGGGGAAACTGGGATGAGAGAAGTGAGATTGAGAGGTGGCATAAGGGGGGTTATACTATGATGGGGGGTGAGACAAAGACGTGATCCCAAAGCGAATATTAACTAACTTTTCGGAGAAAAGGGAACATAAGTCAGATGGGGAGATTGAAGCGATGAGTTTGAAGTAGCGTTAGAGACGATAGACGAGCGAGGAGCTTTAAAAGTGCACAATGATTTTGTTTGTTTTCACCAAGCATTTTGCGCTATGGGCCTCGCGAGAGGAACGCAGGAGGGCTGTGTATGCATTAGTTGCAAGGGAGAGGCGAAAGAAGCTTGTTCCGTTCCCATGTCTCGGGATCAGGTAAAATGAATGCAGATAAAAAGCTCATCTATGTCTTTTGGCTTTAAGAAGCGTGTTGGAGAACAAAAAGGCGTGGGATCTGCGAGAAGAAGTGGTGATTTCTTGGATATTGAAGTCACCGAGTATCACGATGATGGTGGAGTTTGAAAAGGCGACATCGAGGAGATCATCCAGTTCATCAAAGAAGAGCTCTGATGGGTGATCAATGGTCTGTAAATGTTTATGATTTTGAGCTAGGGTCTTAGGGAAAGAGTAGCTAGAAGTACTTCGAAGGTGTAGAGGGGGGAGGGATCGGTGTGAGTGAAAATAGCAACTCCCGCACATCTCCTGTTAGTTTTACAATGGTGTATGAAAATATATCTGTGGGTGTAGCGGCTGCAAAGATGAGTTTGTTTAAGGCCCTCCTCACGCCTCACTGATGCCTAATACCTGAATCTCATCCAATATAATTTTATCGGAGATAAAATCTACCTTTTTTTTAAACTCAGCGTTTGTCAATATAAGGACGCCATAGAGACAAGTGGGGCACTCGACACTGTAGAGGTGTCAGTCAAGAGGGGAGAGAGTAGAAAGGGAGTCAGAGTTAAAAATGGAACGCAGCGAGCGGTTCAAGGAGTAACTCCTATGAGCTATTGCAGAACATTTTAGCAAATTGTGGACCTTCAATTTTCTGCAAGTGAAGACGCAACAGGTTGAGGTTTAGGTGTGTCGATGGCCGGAGAACGATTAATTCAATCATCGAGTACCGGATATGGGGTTTAGAGAGGGGAGCCGGTGAGGGAGATGCAGCGGAGCAATTAAGTAGTTAACAACACATATAATAAGACCTACACAAGCATGTGTTACAAGAGTAAGAGAAGATAATAGCTGGCAAGAAAAAAATACTGAAAACTATGTTTATAACTAACTTATCAACTGTGAAAATATAGAGACAAACAAGACGTAATATCTAATTAAATTAATTAGACGAAGATAAAATACAACAATAAACCTAGGTCAGCCTGATTTATAATCATGACGTCACAATCAAAATAAGCTGCTAGAAAAGCGAGCAACGAAAATTAATGTTAATAATAATTAATGACTTATAAGGTAATGTGTGTTAAACATATTTATTAGTAGATTTTGTAAATAAATATCTATAATATAATTTGAAAAGGACCGTTTCATATAATATTTTAGAGAAGTGATCACTTCGATGATCGTATGTACTCGTATGTACTTTATTTACTTGTGATTTCTGCTGTTCCAGAAGATGTTTGCAATCGAAAGCCGACATATGTCAGTCTTACCCGCAAGGGGTTCCAGGTGCCATCTGGAGGCTTGTGTACCCTCATTGCCGCAACACCCGCAGTTTGCCCTCCAAGACCCAATACCTGGAACAGGCTATACTTTGATAATTAGTTTTGACCGTAGATATCTTAACGTCTTGGGTAAGTAGGAAATAGTAGTCGAAAGTGTTAGAAAAGTCGAAGAGTGTTCAAGGTTGTTGTTTTTTTTTTTTTAAATGAAAAATGTAGAAGGAAGCTCACAAAGGCAAAACTCCGTCTCTTACTTTTTTATTTCATCACTTTTATCTTCCACTATCAAATTAATTTCACTTGTTAGATCATCGTAAAATATAGAAGGGTACCCAATATAGTATACCGGGTGACCGGCCATCTCTTGCAGTCTATGGGTTTTGCAAGATAGAAATTATTTCACCTACCAAGAAAAACCCTGCTTAAAGGCAACGAGAAGATAGTCACAGATCAATTCAGGATATTCAAGTTCGAAGTGTAAGGGAGCGGTTCCTCGATAATAAATATACAAAGTATCTTTCCTGAAAAACATAACAAAAGAGACCAAAAAGATCTAAGAAATAATCCATTTATTTTTTCAATTGAACTATCTGATGACCTTTATGAAACGAATTCATTATATAATGATACGGTATACCTTTTAGCGATCAAACCAGTAATTCAATGTAATTTTAGCAGAAATTATGATGTAACTAATTTGAGTAATTTGTCACTGTTTACTCTAATGAAATATAAGAGAATTAATCGAGCTAAGTATTTTTTTTTTTATTCTGTATATTCTTACCTGGCATTCATTATTTCTATGCAATCTTAAAGTAACCTTTTAGTAATTTAAATTTTAATCAATAAAATTCGAACCTCTTCTAGCGCTTCTTAATGCAGAAATTATAGTTTAAATATGTTCGTCAATTCAATGAAAAAGTGGGTAAAATAATGAAAAAAGAAGAAGAAAGTTATTATGGATGCCGAAAAGGGCCACTCGTGAATTATGAATTCTTAATTAATGTATGTGTGCGTGTGTAGATGGGGACAAAGCATGTGTGGGATAGATAAAAAGAAATAAAAGTAATGAAAAGATAAGGTAATGTATTGTTTGTGTATATCTTTGGTTGTTATTGTTTTAAATGGTGTTCTAGCCTTTTGCTTTAAAATTTTAATGTTTCTGCAGTATATGTCAAGGTTTTGTGTGTTTTTTTGTCATTTAATTTCTTCTTTCTTTAAGTTCTTTTCTCTTGAGTCAAAATTGGTAAGGTTGTTGTCTCAATCGGATAATTTCTTTTTTTTCACACATTTCATCATGCGTAGAATGGCACTTCATCTCCGTTAGTCATAAGGTTAACGGAATTTGAGAATATTGGGTTACTTCTCGCTCTTCTGTTCTGGTTAATCGTTTTCATGATCTATTCGTTCATTTCCTGATTAACCATCATTTGCATATTCCTAGACCGTTCCTCTATGACTCTTCTTGGTGTCTTCTTTCTCACCTGTTGGTACCCTTAATCAGGTACATGCATTTGTTCTGCGCGATCTGTAGTCTCCTCCTTTGCGTCCTCGATATACAAGAGAGGGCGGAAGTAGGGTAGAGCAGCGTAGATATTACAAGTGTGTCGTGGTACACCACTCTATACCATACACCCCTCCTATATTTTGGGGGGGCTGGGACTTAATCACCTACTGCAACGCGAACCGTTTAAGGATTGTTCGCAGGGATTAACGATCGACCAGGAGGTCAAACTCGAGGCGTTGGGTTTCAAATCTTTAACAATCAGGGAGAGCGCATAAATGGTTGGCGAGATTTACTTGAATAGGCCGAAAGTATCGTTCAAGGTTAGTTAATGATGAAACAACAAAAATATAATTTTATTTACAAATATCAAAATTAAAAATAGGCAAAGGAAATTACTTAAATGAAATAGTCTTTAGGGATTATTAATTATGATAATGATGAATTCTAGAATAAAATTAATTAAATAGCATTACTATGCTCAGATCAAAAGATGCGGGGGACTTTACAATATTAATGATTGAGGGGGTTTCAATCTTGCGGGTCGATGACTTCGAGGAAGGTGCTGCTCGGGATGAGGCAAGTGGGGCACGATCCGATCCAACCTTCCGAGGAATAGCGATGACGATAGCCAATCTTTAAGGATGGCGCTCGACGGAGAATTGGGGATTACTCGTAATTCACTAGAAGAGGAAACTTCTTTTCCTCAAAGATAATCGCTGGAGATTTTCTTCGGATCGATTAAACGAAGGGAGACTCTCGCGCAACTTCCAAGGATTGCTGTTCACAGAAACTACCAATTGGCTGGGGTAGAATCACGGCGTAGAAGGGTCTTGCTGTCGGTTGAACGCTAACGGGACTTTTGATTCGAGACGATGAGAACGACCTTGCGGTGCAGGTGGGACTCAGAGATCTCAAGTCAAAACCGGGTATTTGTACGAGTGGGCATGGAGGGGAAAAGTGGAAATTGGAGAATGGAGCGAGAAAGCTCCAGACATCTTAATCCTTGATACGGACGCAAAAGTCAGTTTTTAGCGGCGAGGCGCGAAAAACAAAGAGGCTTGTTCTGTCCTTGTCGCCGGGGGAAAGGTTCTAGACAGATTCGCAGGATTGGGGGATATTTCCCCAATACGCCCTGGAGTCGAAACTTCTCGATTGTTATCGAACAGGAAGTGACGTTTTCCATGGCGGGATGAAAAAAAATACAATCTCACGTGGTCTCCCAATAACGTGAGGAAGAATTACATCAAAGGGTATTTCTAGTCCGTTCCTCTATGACTCTTCTTGGTGTCTTCTTTCTCACCTGATGGTACCCGTAATCAGGTACATGCATTTGTTTTGCACGACCTGTAGTATCCTGCTTTGCGCCCTCGATATACAATAGAGGGCGGATGCGGGGTAGAGCAGCGTAGATATTACAAGTGCATTTTAAATATTCTTCTTATTCCTCTCTCGGAGGTTTATGAACAGAAATAACAACTGTTGGAAGGTTGTTCGCCTTCAAAAGAGAGTTAAGCACCTCATTGTAGCAACCAGGCCTGATTTCGTTTGCCACATTTGCATGTATGATGCGTATGAGGATACGGGCGTAGAGATTGCTGGTCATCCTTGTTTTTGGTGGAGATGCTCTCGATGGTTACATCCATAAGTATGCGTTATTGCGATAAATTATCGCGATAACGACATCAGGTTTATCGGTTATCCGATATTTTTTTCCCCGCGTTATCGATTCATCGGTATCGCCGATACTTTTGGTTCCAAACTAGTGATAATCGATAATTTCAGTTTTTGGTTCCAGTTTAGCGCAGGGGCGAGCCGCGCGTGCCTTGGAGGTAGAAATATGTAGGTCCGAGCTGTGAGGAGGATCTTCAAAACCTATGAGGAGATGAAGGAGAGCCTCACCAGGTAAGAAACTAAGAAACAGTATTCAAATATTCTTAATATTGTATTATAAAATAACGCTATATATAGTCAATGATCAATATTGTATTATAATTTTGGATTAATCGATTTATCGGTTATCGTGATACATTTTTTCGTTATCGCGCCCACCTATGGTTACATCTCATTTTTCTTCGTGGTGCTTGCGTAGCTTGTTTGCTTTGCCTTTCTCCCTTCCCTTACTTTCCTTCCTTTATTATTTCTTTACGGTTTAGCACCTCAGGGCCATGATTCTGTCTCGCTCATACAAGTAAGGCACTACTACTGTGCATTACTTGCAGCTGTCGAATCTGTGATCTTCAGTGGCACATTCGTTGCACCATAGTTTCTCTTTCTCGGGGCAATTAGTGGATGGGGTTTCTTCTAGTTCATAGGATATAAAGCACATTTTAATTCTATGAAACTTTTCTTGTTCACTATTGTCTACCGGGATCCTCATACTGAAGACCAGGAGTCTTTTGGAGGTAGTCTTTCGTGCCATCTCTGTAGAGGTGAATGTCACTTTGAAGACATGGATGTGGCCTCGAAATTTAATGACCTCTGGCCTTTGCCGATGTGTGCTACTTCTCAATTTCAGTTTTTAGCTCTTCGGTCAATTGCTTTCCAACCCAGCATTCTACTTTGGGGCAGATAACGCTGCGATTGGGTGCCACTTTCGGGAGTTTTTTTTAGCCTCATGGCCGAGTCTTCAATAGAAAAGGTCCCTCTTTGGATAGGAGATTGTCCATATCTCTGGTTTCGGCGCATATGGCAATGAAACCACTCTGAACCTCGATGAGCTTTACTAGTGCTATTCTCAGTTCTGAAAATAGCATTTCGCAAAGTAAGTCCTTTGGGGGAGGGGTCCGGGAATGGTCCTAAAGGGCACCATCTTAGTGAGGGTCTCCATGTTGGTTGTAGGGTCCTTCTGTTCTTTGGTCGTTCTTTTTTCTTGCCCTGTAATTAAATTGTGCAATTAGATGTTTTGAGTGTGCGAAGCGTAATTAGTGTAAAAGAATAAATGAATATATAGGCAGAATGGTTTGGGTTAAATTATATTTTTGAGTGGATCCAACGCCCATTCGAGTACTGCTGTGCTGAAGGGTGATAATGGATGATTGGATCGGGTTGGACTTCTCTAGAGGGGTGAATCACGGTGGACTTTATTAAACTAGTGGCAGAATCAACTGCAACTACCCTAGTACCACCACTTCTCGGGTTTATTACATCATAACTGCTTCCAACGTGTACATAGACAGAGGCGACTTCCCTCTGTGGTCTTGGTCGGGTCCTTATGTGTGAGAATTACTCTCCCACCCGAAGGTTGCAATTAACTCCCATACCGGAATGATTTCTCACCCATGATTCCACTGTGGGCGATTCCATAAACCAGTTTCCTCATGGGCCCCTAATTATGCCCGTACCAAGTGATGGGCATAGTTAGGAGGAGATTGATACATGGTAGATAGCACGGGCGAGTTCCCTCGGTGGTTCATGGGCGAGAGGAGCAATGGGAGAGGGTATCCCCACCCCCCCAGCGCTCATTTGGTGTTCTTCGACTCTCTTTTAAAATGTATTATTTCTCTTTTTATAAATGTGGGGGAATTTCACTTTAATTCGCCCAGTTACTCATAGGTTAGCGGCGTGGCTCTAAGTCCTTTATTACGTAAGTAAAAGTGAATTTCTCTTTCGATGACGAAAAATCGACCTTAGCCACTCTTGACTCTTTTAGTGGAGAGATTATATAGAAATAATCAAGTTAAAGGCTCATATTTGTTATAAATAAAAACATGCCAGGCAGTATGACGTCACACTTTTCTCTCTAGGTCTGACCCTCAACGCTGAGAGTTGATTCGTGGAGATTATGAACGGGAGAGGAAAAGGTATGGGGAGCCGGGCCTCTGCCGTTGCTTTGGGAGCAATGGAGACCGCTGTCCTTTGATGACGCGATGCGATGTTCGGATGTTTGCGTCGAATTTGCTTCCAGGGAAATCACTGGGCCATCGTATGGAGCTCGATTCACCTGCATAATTGGACAAACAGAGGAACAGGCTGCTAGAATAGCTGTGATTTTTAGATAGTCTACTATTTTGCATAGGCTTCCATATCGCGATGCAGTGCGAGGGCAAATTACTAGCAATTACTAAGAAAAAATGTAGAATAAGTAAATTCACATTATCTATTTCAGTCAAAAGGGCTTTTTATACATAAGATGGTTTAAGTATTTTAAAATATTTATTTTCTTATCAAGACAATTCTTTTAGGCCTAGAATAAACAAGATATTTTAATTAATTTTGGCTCTAGTTATGCGCGTTAAAGTTCTCCATAGGCTTCACTGAGGGTGATGTCGAGATTATTTCCACAGCATACGTGTCCTAATGTCATTGGCCATCAAGATAATCTAATGACTGGTTTTTTTTTTTAAACTCGAGATAAGGAAGAAAAGGGAAGGGAAATAACGATGGAAGTGGATTTACCATTACCCAAACAAGTTGGAAGCTGCCTTCTTTCATTACATAGGTTTGAGGCGAGCACCACTAAACCGAAAGAAAGAGCACGTAACAATTTCTGCATCCATATTATTCATAATTCGCGACGATGCAATTCTTTCCTACGGTGTCTTTTACCGCCACCATTTCCTCGCTCCTCGCGATATTGGGTTGTATCGTCATTGTATGGAATTCTCAAAGCGCATTCACAGAACGATTTTTTTGATCTGTTAACATGTTCCGTAATGCCATTTTCTTCCAAGAGATTCTTCTATGGCTCTTGATTTGATGGATTATTGCCAGCAGTACACTAGTCTGCCTAACATCCACAGCATTTTCACCAGATTACACCTTTTCAAACAGAACAAGTTTGGTGTTGTATTCCTTTCTCCATCTCCATCTCCATCATGCATCATGTTTTTAGTCGCGTGCCACTCTATATCTCACTATGTCGGGGGGTCTGTCAGTCCCCGTTTTTTTTGGGGGTTTTTTGGGGGATAATAACATTGTAACTATTCGGCAGACTATAACGAAATTTGAAACCCTTATGTTGTTTTACATTATCTTTCAAATAATATAATTGTCAAGGTCCTCCCAAGGATAGCCCGGGAATTATTTGGCAATAACATAATAACTATTCGACCGAGTCTAACGAAATTTGAAACCCTTATGTTGTTTTATTTTATATTGTCTTTCGAATGATATACTTTAATTGTATGTATTACCTGGGTTAACTTTGTAATTTCATTCGTGATTTGTTTGCCCTTTTTGTAATAAAATCACTTAAACGCTTTTTTCATTGGTTCAAAACAAAATGAGTTTTGCTCTTATCTTTTAGGGTTTATTCGCTTTATCTCTGTTTACGATTTGAGAATAGTTCTGAGGGCAATAAAGAAGCGTTTTATCAACCAGGAATGGCGGGGCTACCTTTCTCTTCAATGACTTTTGACTAAAATAGAAATACAAAGGGTTTATTTTGCAATTTGTGGTATTCACTATGAACAAGAAGGTTAAATAATCCACTGGTAAGGGTTAAAGTGGACAGAGCAGACAAACAAATAAATAAGTAAAGAGAAGAATAAATGAAAATTAACAGATTCGTAGTCGAAAGAACTCATTTCCGATTTCTTTTTGTTTGACATTAACAATTTTCTATACAAAATAAGTCATTAAGCATAATGACTCTCTGTGTCCTCCCAAATCGTCATTAATCCATCCAAATAAAGCCAGAGTTCCGATTGTAGGCTTCCTAGGAGATCTCCATAGAACAACCCAATCTGCACAAGGAAAATAATATAAATGATGACTCATCAGGCCAGATTAATCTTTTTGAAGTCGTCATCAATTTGGGTTTTAGGAACTCGACATCATCTTCTTCGTATTTTAGTGCTGTCTTATGTTTTCATAGATTTAGATAACTAAAGAATGAATGGTTATATTTGGAGTTATGCATCGGTTATATACATATTTTCGTTTTCAAACAAATGGATACTTCAATTTTGAAGATGATCAATGCCTTTTCAATTTCCTGCCAACCGAGAATAATTCTGGGCTAAGTTTCTTCATCTTTTCCTTGAAAGTGTTATCTATCGTACCTAGATAGCTGCTGCATTTGGTTACGCTTTCAATTTTTTTGTGAATAATTTCCAAGTTTAGCATCCTACCACCATGCTCATTTGTCAAGCGTTGTTTTTTTCCCGAGATTATTTTTTTTACAACTTTTTGCTTTCAAAGTTAAGCTGTTGTATTTTATTACCCCACCATCGGCGAATCTTATATGGGCTCTATAGTTATGGTATAGTGTATTCCATGATATTGATATAGACTAGATAAATTTCTTTGTTCTTCATAGCTGTTAGAATTGGTTGTATTTATATGGAGTCATCAGATTTTAACAGTACACAAAAAAATACGAGTATAATTTAATCTTGGATTCTGAGGTTTTCTCAGTGAGCTTAGACGCACATCTGGCTGTCTTGTAATTCTATTGGTAACGGATCTCACGAAGAGTTTTAGGACAAGAAGATGATATTTGGTAGCAGAATCATTATTATATTGCGCCATTCTATAAGCTAGCTTATGTATGGTCGTTTTCCTGTCATCTATGAGCAGGTCTGAGGTGATATTTTAGGGTTTTTGGTGATTTTTATTTGTTTGAATTTTCAATTTATGATAGGAAAATCGACATTATTTTTGAATAACGCAGATTGAGTATTATCTTGGATCGTTAGTTGCTAAAGTACACCCTAAAGTTTTATTTTGCACTTACAACTACTCTTTCACAAATTTGTATGATTATTCTCTCTTCCTTCCTAATAGCAAAAATAGGGAACTTTTGTTTTAGTATTTTCTTTTTAGTTAAATGATCTGTATCATTTAGACCACGGGTGGTGAAACCATCGCCCGTGAACCCAATTTTCATCGCCCCCTGAGTGATATATTTGTATGCACAAATTTTTAATACTGAAATTCAAATAGTATTTGTATGTCCAATTTCCCTGGTGGCAGTCAATAAAAATGTTCCGTATTATTTTTTTTAGATATTAATACATGAGTCTATCGCCCCATGTAATAAATTTAAACAACATTTACAAAGATACAAAAGTCAAATTCCATTAGAAATTTCGCCCACGGCTCAAAAAGGTTTCCCCACACCTGATTTAGACGTTGAAATATGACTTGCTCTCAAACTTGTACAGATGTTAACTTGGAACCTGTTTACTAGAAGTGCAACAACTGCTGAATTTTGTGATAGGAAGAAATTGAACGAAATTTAGGAATAGTTCCATTGCAAAATTCAAAAGCGGACAGCCAGCTTGAACGATGTGACAAAGAAATAGGTGGCAATCGATATGGTATTCCAAGTAAGATGTAATGAAAATGGAAAAAGATTAAAATTAGACTCGAAATCTTCTTGATTCGAAGAGTGCAGCAACAGCTAGATTATCGGAAAGAGTTAGATGATCAGGTCAGCATTGCGTAGATGAAGATCTTAAAGACCATGTAGATACAGATTGTGATAAAACAGTTTGAGGCCGCTTAATTTCAACCGTTATCACATGTTGTTTAAAAACCACGATGCTACCCACGTGCATCTTCGCTTTGAAGCCTGGGGCCTTATCGCAGCCACCTGAGTCAATGTTTAAACAAGGAGGTTTATCTTCCCCCGTCGCCCCATGCGCCGACCTCACCAGATTGAGTTAGGCTTACGGGCAGATAAGGCATTGATCTCAGGCTCGGCTGTGCATTCCCTCGAAGCTCCCACTCCATTGTCCCCCACGCCAAGGAGATGTCCCGGCTATTTATATGGAAACTTAACCACTAAGATTCAGATTAGAGATCCAGATTTTCTTCGCAAGACATCACTACGGTCCAGTCTCACCTTGTTCACCAAAGGGCCCTCGACCTTGAGATCCACCATCACTTGTCCAGAAGAAGGACAATATTCCTTGAGTGCCAAGGTACGAGCCTTCGTGACGCCAAGTCCACAAGGCTTTCCCTGTTGTTCAGAAAGAGAACAACGTTAGAACAGCCATTGTTCGTTTGAGCCCGTTGACAAGAAACGGTTCCCCCCCCCCCCTGTTGTTCAGTAGAGAACAACGTAGAACAGCCATTGTTCGTTTGAGCCCGTTCGCCAAGAAACCGTTCTCACCCTTCCCCCTTGTTGTTCAGAAGAGAACAACATTAAAATAGCAATTGTTCTCGAGCCCGTAGACAAGAGACGGTTCTCACCCCCACCCCTGTTGTTCAGAAGAGAACAACGTAGAACAGCCATTGTTCTTCAAGACGTTCTTCAAGAAATGGTTCTCATTCCCAAGACGCCACGTCAGGATCATTTAATCCCCCCCCCTTCGGCTGGAACTCGCCAGCGGACCGAAAATTCCTTCACGTCGCCTTCCTCTGCACAACAAGTATAATTACGTAAGCCGAACGTTACCTTTGAGTATTTAACCCTTTTGTCAACTCTATCCTATGCTTTAAATGGTTTAGCGAACCATCCCATCCCTTTGACTTTATATTTATTTTGCCTTTTTAAATCTATCTTAATCCTCGGATTAGCTAGATTCCCCACGACCCTTTCCATTCTCTGTTTATGTCAATATTTTCCGTTTTGTGTGTTGTTGATAGTTTTTATTAATAAAACTCTATTTTATTAAGATAGCAATATTATTATCCTTGAGCTCAATTCCACTTCTTAAGCATATCGAAGATACATAATATCGGCCAGCCTAGACATCCACGCACTCTAAAGATAATTAAATAAGTTCCCTCAACGAATAGTTATATATGGTATATCGTCGAGAGTCCATTCTACGATATATATATATATATATTTATATATATATATATATATATATATATATATATATATATATATATATATATATACTATTTAAATTTGGTATCAAGTGTGTAAGGTTTAACGCTATATCTTTGCAAACACTGGTCTCAGTCGAGTAAAGCATAGTGTTATTCGTTATAATAATAGAGTATAGTAGTTCCCTTTTGTTTTAACGATTGCTATCCCCTTTTTTTTAAACTTAAGAAGCTGGAGTAGCTCAAGGAACTGTTATAATAATTTGTTTGTGTTTTTTTGTGTGTGATTTTAGTCAGTGGTTATTTAGATCGAGAAACCAAGTACGAATAGGTCTGTGCCCATATTTAGGTAGGCTAATTCTCTAGAAGGCATAATTCTTGTTGCAAGGAATTTTAGTTGGTTGACTATTGCGCCCCCAAGTGCAAAGATGACTCAGTTCGAAATCTTTAAAGCGCAAGGAGAATCCTTGGGACTTTCCGGAAAAGAACTAATTGAGTTCGTTCAAGAGGAGCAAAGAACGAAAAGAGAAAAGGTAAGAGAATAAAGAGAAAGAGAAACCTAAAAAGAAGAAAGAGAAAGAGAAATCAAAAGAGAAGAAAAAGAAAGAGAAAGAGAAATCCAACGAGAAGAAAGAGAAAGAGAGGAACGGAAAAGGCAAGCTGAGCTTTACCATCATATTGAATTAGCTCGTGTTGAAGCAGAAATACAGTCAGCCAGTTCACGTTCAGATGCCCCCTCCAATCTTTCACTAAAGCTCCCCAATTTCAGGGATGGAGAGGATTTTGGAGCATTTTTAGCCCACTTCGAAATGATCCTCGAAATCAATAACATGGATCTGGAAGCTGAAGGTGTAGTCAGATTACTTCCCTTGTTAAATTGTAAATTGCGCGAAATTTTTATATCTTTACCATCTGAATGTACAATTAACTACAGCACCTTAAAAGCTGAGTTATTGGCCGCTCATAATATGACTCCCGATTTCTACCGCCAAGAATTTCGAGGAGGTCGTATTAAACCCGGACAGACGTTCCGTCAATTCGGATACATTCTTCAGAGGAATTTTAAATTTTGGTTAGAATCCTCAAAGGTTGATCCGAACTACGAGTCCTTAACAGACTTCGTGTTGCGGGATCAATTTGTGGCGTCTCTTCCGACGGAGATCCGCGCGTTCGTCAAGGATCGTCGGTGCCAGACCTTTAAAGAATGTACCGAAGAAGCGGATGTCTATGCCGCAAGCCATAATTTATGCCCAAAGGAGAATCGAGCTTCTCACCAATCCCCCTACAAGGAAAGAATGAAGGATTCGCGCCCCTTCACAGGAAAGCCGATGAAGTTTCCGAGCCCCGTAAAACCCCAAAACTTCTTTCCCCAAAACCAACAACGGGACTCCAAACCTCCCGTTAAGATTTCTCCTCCATCTCTCTTCCCGAAGTGACCAATCATATGCTTCACCAGTGGTGTAGAAAACCACATGAGTTGGAATTGCCCCCAAAATTCTAGGCTTAAGAGCGGACCAGCCCACCAAGTTTACTAGATTAATGCCATCCCGGCTCCCCCGGTGGTGCAGACCCAAGCAGCAACTTCTCCCCCTCCGTCAGGCCACCAGGTAAATTTTATTTTTGATAAAAGTTCATCGGGAACTTTGAAATTTGAGGAGGGCAGCGTGAACGGCTGCCGAGTATCGACTCTCGTCAGGGACACAGGATGTACGTGTTTCATCGTGTCCGACGAACTCCTTCCCCCAGTGGACCCTAACCACGAAAAATTTGCGGTGGTACATGACTACCTTGGGCGGGCGAACCAATTCCCCGTCGTTAGATGTTACCTGCAGTGTCAATATTATGATAGCTGGGCTGAAGTCATTTCAGCACCCATACAATTCTGTTCCGTACTTATAGGACAGAGCCCTCAAGGAAGTTCCGAACCTGTGTCTCAGGCCGCCCTTCCTCGAGGCCGAGCTAAGAAAGAAGCCCAGGAGCCCGTCCCCATCAGAACCCCAATACCGTCCGATTTCTCGGAGACCCTTAACCAGGACTTTAGAACGGCACAAAAGGAGTATGAATTACTAACACCCTTAGGTGATAAGGCCCAAGACAAGGACACGGAGACTGTCCGTGGACCTAGAGAAAAAAAGTACCCCAAAGCGCCCATGGAGATACCTTCGTAGCACTGGACAAAATATCGGCGCTTAAAGAAGATTACCCCGCGGAGTCCCTTAATGCAATACAGACAGTGTGCATCCAACCTGATGCCAATTACCCTCCTCCTTCCCTACCAGGCGAGTCTTTTGAACCCTCTGACCTGGATATTGACGCGCAGCTGACACCACATCAAAAGAGTCAGATACAAGAACTAATTGAATGGAGTCACCATTTAACCACCCTATTAGCTCTTTTCGAGCGACGGCGCGAAAATGGCCTCACCATTGGCCCCAGCAAATGCCATTTTGCCCACGAAACCATAAAATACTTGGGTTTCAAAATAGGACAAAGCAAGTTAGGTCCCCAAGAGGACAAGATTAAGGCAATCGCCGACATGCCCCTCCCGATTACAAAGAATCAATTAAGATCGTTCCTAGGATCAGCTTCTTACTATCGGCGATTTGTTCCGAAATTCGCTGCAATTCCGGCGCCCCTCAGCTCGCTTCTAAAAAAGAATTTCCCCGATCGTTTACGTTGGAATGATGTCACTGTTTCCCATTTTAATCAGCTCAAGAGTAAGCTCATTTCTGCCCCCATTTTAAAGTTGCCCAACCCGGAAAAATCCTTTGGGATTAAGACCGACGCGAGCAACGAGGGCATTGGAGGTGTACTCCTTCAATACGAGGATGACGGAACGGGTCATCCAGTTGCATATGCTAGTCGCCAATTATTACCACACGAAAAGAGATATGCCACTATAGAGAAGGAAGCTCTATCAATTATCTGGGTTATAGACAAATTCAAAATGTACTTGATAGGAAAAGAATTTCAGATAGGAACCGACACCGTCCGTTAGCCTATATTAGGAATGTGCCACACTCCAACGGCCGAATCATGCGCTGGAGTTTACTCTTGCAAGAGTATCAATTTAACATAAATTATATAAAAGGTTCCGATAACCAGGTCGCTGACGCACTTAGTAGGAATGCGTTACCAAATAGCGTAGAGTAATTGTATTTGTAGGATTAGGATCTCTATGTATGTAAATACCGTCTTGTACGACTTAATTAAATTCTCTTGTAAGATAATTAGTTAATGGATATGTCTGAATTTTGTAACGCTCAATGCCTATTTTTTTTTTGTATAAATATTTTTTTGTACCCATTAAATTACGTATAAATTATTTTGTCCCATATGTACTAATTTTATATCATTTTATTGTTCCATGCCCCTTTTTTTGATTAAGTTTGTATTAAAGGTTATTTTCCCCTGTAATCAAAAGATTAAAATAATCATATGTATTGAGGTAATACTAGTTAGGTGCAGGAAGGTACGGTTGGTACAAGAAAACGAGTTCCCCACAACGGAGCTCTATCGTTGTCCCTTCTCTTTTTTTTTCGAAGTGACAACTTCCACCCGGAATGGAAGGGTGTGATAGAACGGTTTGAGGCCGCTTAATTTCAACCGTTATCACATGTTGTTTAAAAACCACGATGCTACCCACGTGCATCTTCGCTTTGAAGCCTGGGGCCTTATCGCAGCCACCTGAGTCAATGTTTAAACAAGGAGGTTTATCTTCCCCCGTCGCCCCATGCGCCGACCTCGCCAGATTGAGTTAGGCTTACGGGCAGATAAGGCATTGTTCTCAGGCTCGGCTGTGCATTCCCTCGAAGCTCCCACTCCATTGTCCCCCACGCCAAGGAGATGTCCCGGCTATTTATATGGAAACTTAACCACTAAGATTCAGATTAGAGATCCAGATTTTCTTCGCGAGACATCACTACGGTCCAGTCTCACCTTGTGCACCAAAGGGCCCTCGACCTCGAGATCCACGATCACTTGTCCAGAAGAAGGACAATATCCCTTGAGTGCCAAGGTTCGAGCCTTTGTGACGCCAAGTCCACAAGGCTTCCCCTCTTGTTCAGAAAGAGAACAACGTTAGAACAGCTATTGTTCGTTCGAGTCCGTTGACAAGAAACGGTTCTCCCCCCCCATATTGTTCAGTAGAGAACAACGTAGAACAGCCATTGTTCGTTTGAGCCCGTTCGCCAAGAAACCGTTCTCACCCTTCCCCCTTGTTGTTCAGAAGATAACAACATTAGAACAGCAATTGTTCTCGAGCCCGTAGACAAGAGACGGTTCTCACCCCCGCCCCTGTTGTTCAGAAGAGAACAACGTAGAACAGCCATTGTTTTTCAAGCGGTTCGTCAAGAAACGGTTCTCATTCCCAAGACGCGACGTCAGGATCATTTAATCCCCCCATCCTTCGGCTGGAACCCGCCAGCGGACCGAAAATTCCTTCACGTCGCCTTCCTCTGCACAGCAAGTATAATTACGTAAGCCAAACGTTACTTTTGAGTATTTAACCCTTTTGTCAACTCTATCCTGTGCTTTAAATGGTTTAGCAAACCATCCCATCCCTTTAACTTTATATTTGTTTTACCTTTTTAAATCTATCTTAATCCTCGGATTAGCTAGATTTCCCACGACCCTTTCCATTCTCTGTTTATGTCAATATTTTCCGTTTTGTGTGTTGTTGATAGTTTTTATTAATAAAACTCTATTTTATTAAGATAGCAATATTATTATCCTTGAGCTCAGTTCAACTTCTTAAGCTTATCGAAGATACATAATATCGGCCAGCCTAGACATCCACGCACTCTAAAGATAATTAAATAAGTTCCCTCAACGAATAGTTATATATGGTATATCGTCGAGAGTCCATTCTACGACACAGATGAACACATCCTTATAGAACACGGACTCGTATCATTCTAGTGCAACCCATTCCCTTTTTTTTCCAGTTAACAGAATTTTTTCTTACACTATCCTTCTTTACTCCCTGAGAATATACATCCTAGCCCTCAGATACCAAGTCCAAGGACTCGTCCAACAAACCTACTTATTGAAGCAACTTTCTGAATGACGTCATCGTTCATACCAGCCCTTGTCGAACCAAAATGCGACTTTGGAAACTCTGGAAAGATAAGCCTCACGTTTTAAAGATGGGCAGGTACAAGTACGTGGAAATTTGAAGCCCACCCTACATTACAATGAAAGAGGCTTGATTCACTAAATGAAGTATCAAATGTGTGTATTTTAGTATAAAGTGACCTCGAATCTCTCCGGGGGAAGGTGGACAAAGCCTTACTGGCCCCGAGAATCCAGTGCAAAGAAATACAATTGTGGCAAAGGAAATCTTCACATTCCTTCGTTTGTCGTAGCCGTGGTGTCATGGATGCTGCACTTAAGATTCAGGGATTGTCTTCTGCCAGACTCATGGATGGGTACGCTTTGCTGGTAAGGAGAACGCTAAGGGACCCAGGTATCGCCGCAGGCTAAGCAACCAGAACAGCGTTTCGCTCTTTCCCACACTGACTACATGATAAAGATCAGGTTAGCCGTTTCGGCTTAATGGCAAAGAAGATGAGACACAGCGCAGAGGAATTACAACTGCCATCGCGCCTTGACTATTTCCCTGGCTCTATCCCACAACCACGCGACGGTATTAAGTCATTTTTGTCGTCTCCGAATCGGACACACTGTAGGGACGCGGCGACATATGATGGATCGCTCCTCTAAATCCTTCCGTGAGGACTCTTTAGTACCCCAGAGTCTATCCCCCACTTTTTTATTGAATGTCCTCGTCTGAGGACATTTGGGGGGTGGTACCTATTTTGGCACCTGGTTGACATGGTTCATACCATCTGCCCCTAGTACTTGGTGCGAGCTCCTGTGGAGGAGGCGGGCTTCCTCTAGGATTTCTAACCTTACCTTGGATCCATAAGTTAATTTTAGTAGACCCAAGTCCTTCGCTGTCCTTTTTTTCTCTTTAATTTTCAGTTCCTACGTTTTGGTTGGCATTATGTACTGGTTGAATCTCCCACCCCCCTACCTCCATCCCCCGTCGCCGCTTCTTTCCTTTTCTTCCTATCTTGACTCAGAGCCCTTGGGTCTATTCCTGGTCGAAGGGCGCCGGTGCTTCCTAAAGAGTATTCCCCCTTCCTCCTCGGCGCTTGTCTCCTCTCCTTGATGTAATTACACGGCTGTTATCGTCCCAGTCTCCTGCCCTCATTTCTCTACCCATTGATAATAATCAGTTTCGTTGAGAAAAACGCTTTTGCGTTAGTCTAAGTCCCCCTCCCTTATCTTGAGACTCCCCCTTCCCCACAAAAAGTCAATCAGGGGTAGTAAAAATTGTGCAAATGTGTGAAACCTCGGACAGGGTGATGCAAAAGTCTAGCCATCGCTGAGGCCAAAGTGAGTGTGTGAATAACACGCACTTTTTACTCACAGTCGCTGGGGAAAACGATGCATCCTTCGGAAAGTTTATAAAAGACTTTTTAAAGAGAGTTTTAAAGTAGAGGAAGGATTTCTATTTGGTACGTAACGGGATGTTTATTTAACAAAAAAAACAACTTTATGAAACCTGTGTAATCCAATGAGGCACGAGGCGGAGGGAGAGAAACTAATGAAAGTAAAGCAAAAATAAGAAGCAAACCTGGACAACCCGAAAAGCTGGGTCCAAAATAGAGACTTCAAATCCACTGAGAACTAATTGGCACAAATATTCCAAGGACTCGAAAAAGGAAATTGTATGGAATTTAGCCTTGATCATTTAAGAGGCTTTTTATTTTTTAGTGTGGATCTAAAGTTTAACGCAAGATCCAAACCACGGTTAGCTACATCGTGTAGCAGCTGGCGTGAAAGCGACCTGAAACCAACTCTGTCCGTCGACTAACCACAACCGATGTAGCTTAACTTCGTTATATTCGGAAGTGGTGTTTTCCACTCGGCAAAGTCGTAGCTCTGAATTTTAATGAACAAACCCCCCGCAGATTACCATTACTTTATTTACAATATAAATTTGTATTGTCGGTTTTCTAGGAAAGATTTAAGAATACTCAGTCTTAAATTATCGATTTAAACTGACAATATAATTAGATTAATTATTTCTACCAAAATACGCAAGTCGCCATCTCTACAAAGGGTCCAAAACGAACCCAATTTGACGTGGATTTGATTACGGTAATAGGTTGGGGGTTGTTTGCATAATACAGTACAAAACAAATTGTAAGATTTGTAATACCCACCAGCAAAGGTGGGCACTAAATACATTTAAAGTATTTAAATACTAAATATTAAATACATGAGAAAAATTGATTTAGATACTAAATACATTTTGAAAATGTATTTAGTATTTAAATACTAAATACATTAAATGTATTTAGATACGTGTATCTAACCAGCGGAGTTTGAAGAATGGATGGCTTATTGATGCAATAATGGCATATGTAACGCTGGCTTCATTTCCTAAGGTCAAATACGATTGGTAGCGCTTTCCAAAGCCCTTAGGGACTGCACTAGGAAGAGGTTGGCAAAATTTCAGAGAACGTCACTGCTCTTCATTTTTTTCTCCATAGGGAGTAATTCAACATAAAACAGTTTTGTTCTTCCTGTAGGCGATCAATTGCCACTGGAATAGGAGCTAAAACTGAGACATACTCCCCAAGAAATTCAATTTCGTGACTTCTGAACAGTGGAAGTTCAAGATACGCCATGAGTTGATGTAATTTGTCCTTGTGTTTTAAAAGTAATGACAATGTATTAAACAGAGAGTTCCATTTTGTAATGCAAGTCACCTTTAATGAGCAGTTGATAACAGTTTTGATAATCTATGTTGATTTTGGACGACCGTTTTTGTTCATAATGCTGAGCATTTCCCCATTGCAGCATTATTGATATTTGCAAAAGAAGATATTTTCAGTGCCTGTTTTGCACCAGTTATGGCGACGAGACTGAGTGTGTGTGAAGCACAGCGCACATGCTTAGGTAGCCTAGAGCTGCATGGGTGAGACGAAAGGTCTTCTTCCTGATCTAAGGCACTTCTCATTAAGAAACTATCCTCCAGCTCGTGCTCACCCTGATCTTCTTCACCTACCTAGATTCGATATTCTGAATCTGTGAACACATTTTCAGCAGTGACTGGAAATTCCTTAAATGCTTTAACAAAAATAGAGCCGTTATCAGTGACGGTGCTCGTGATTTTCTGAAAGGGAATATCGTATTCATTGATGATATTCTCCATATGTTCAGCAATCTTGATGTAATTATGTTCTCTTTTGAAGCGACAGCATGCCAATACTCCTCAAGCTGAAAAAAAAGAAATATCAGTCCAATGTTTGTCTCATAAATATTTCCATAAATTTTACATATTAATATAATCAAGATAAATTCCACGAACAAATCGGTTTGCTTTCATCCAAGAGCTGATAACTCCCTAACTGTAAAGACATTTTCAATTTCATAAAGAGCAAAATCTAACATACCCAATGAACTGTAACACCCAAAAAACTACGGTGACGAGTAACCAAATATCTGCAGTAAGACATAAGTAAGAGGTGCTGTCTAGTTAATTCTTCAGTAGAGCTCTTGTCACTTTCTTTTTTTTATAAGATTTCGGCCTAGCGTCCGCCTTGAAATGATGCCAACTGAAGAATTTAGACCTGCGGTAGTGGAATGTGTGGTTATTGTTAGTGAAGTGAGAATATATGGTATGCATATTAAATTTTATATATAAAATGTAGTTATATGAATATCCTATAGCTATATAGGACTGGTACATTAATTCATAAATATATTATTAGTCCTTCATATTCAGAATTACATAGTAAAATATTGACTTTCAGTATTGTTAGGAATATATATATATATATATATATATATATATATATATATATATATATATATATATATATATATATATATATTATCAAGCTATATTTCTTACATTTTGGAGGGGCGGGCATGCTAGTTTTGACATAATGATATACAGGTATTGCTACTATAACGGAATACATCGTAATAGGAATTCATCTAATAACTACATATAATCGATCAATAATTGTACTAATTATTCATGAAAAGTTTTATTAAATAATATCTTCAACTAAATGATAGCGCGCTTTAAGAATATATGGATGTGGATTCTCATGAAATTATTGCAATATATTAACCTCTGTTGTTTGCATATGTCTTCCTTTATTAAACCTTGTTATATAGCCTAAGTAGTGACCAATGATCCGAACGCTTTAGTATTCGGTCGTTATAAGAGCTTAACCTGTACTACTAATACTATAATTGTAAACAACATTTGTAACTGAGAACTCACCTTTAATTAATGTCACAAAAGCTGGTTGCTCTATGGTTGATAGGGGATGCACGCCTTGTATGATCAAATCTGCAATCAGCTTATCAACAACAGATTGTTTGACCTTTTTAGTATTCACCGCAAAACACTCTGGTAATGTTTTTACTTTAACACCTCTGCATGAAGGACCATCGTCTAATACTGAACATTTTCTTTTGGAATCTTTTCTTTGAGCTGTCACGTAGTTATCTGCTTTTTGTACCAAAGCAGGATGCTTTCTTTGTTGATAAATGTACATGATTAGATAAATGAAGGACATTTGTTTCACGTTGCCATAATTCACGTTAAATTCAATCAGCATATAATATAAATAAAGGTGTTGCGAAAGAAGGCAGGTAGGTTTGTGCATGGTAAACCTACGCTACTTAACATTATCGTTAGCTACTAGCAATTTTGCCATATTTTTTAAATAAGAAATAGTGAAACTTGTCAATTTAATTAAGAATCATATAATTAGCTTTAATAAATTCTTACCTTCAAATGAATGCTTAGATTGGAAGTAGGATTGCTCGCCACAGACAATTTCGCCATTGCATGATATACATACATACGAGTACTTCACTTTTTTTCCGTCGGAAAATTTCACTCTAAAATATCAACCATCTAGTAGAGGATGACTATTGTTACATGATTCTTTATCTTCCTCATCTTTATTATTGCCTAATCTCTCTATTTCTCACTCTTTCGAAGAAGCTGAAGTTGCCATGCAGCAGTTGAAATAACGTTAAGCGCTCTCACTATACAACCGAACACAACTGTGACCATTTGTTAACTGAATTTGAACTGCTGCAAGCAATCTTCCCTCACTGGCCCACGCAGTCAACCGTTTGTGTCATACAAGTTGCGACAAGCTAAAACATGCATTACATATTCTTTACAGCTATATAAATCTATTATCAGTAAAGTATTTGCAAAAAGTATTTATATACTGTAATTAAATACATGATTTTCAATGTATTTAAAAATACAATTTCAAATACATAAATATATTTAAATACTGCCCACCTCTGCCCACAGAAGGGCAAAATGTGTAGTTGATTTTCGCCTTATTTCGCCAATTCTTCTACCCTTCATACAGAACGCTGATATACTGTCCAGATAGTGTTAAGACTTAAGGCTTATGGTTAGAGATCATATATAAGCTAAAGGAGTTGTACGTACGGAAAAGCAAACAAAAGATGAAAAAAGAACAATAGAAAGTTAAAATGTGTTAGCCAAATGGTCTGCCAATCAGTGGGATGATTGCAATGAAACCAGAACCAAAAGTGCTAAAGTCTCTTAGGCTATTCAAAGGAGATAATGACCAACATAGCCATAGCAGTATTGTCAAGCAACGAATATAGCTTTTTACAACCGTTTCTCTTATAGTTCCCCGCTATAAAGACAGTTGCTATCGTTACCAAGCTAGCGCCGCTCACGCAAGCTGAACATATAGTCATGAAGCGCATCAGCACACAAGTCTCTAATAACCACATCATCACCAGAGATATGTCCCAAATTTTGAAAAAATCTGCCTAATTATTATTATTATACTTCTACAACTATTACTACTATTAGTACTATTAACAATAATAATATATTGATTACCCTTATCAATATACTATTTCCACTTAACACTAAACTGCCACGAGCATATTGTTGGATATGTCGTTATGGGCTTATATGATTGGCTGGACTATGTTGTAGGCTTCTAAGCCACGGTTTGTAAGTTATGTTGTAGGCTTGTGTGCCGCCAGCCATTTGTAGGTTATGTTGTAGGCTTGTGTGCCGCCAGCCGTTTGTAGGTTATGTTGTAGGCTTAGGGCGGCCGCCGGACGTTTGTAGTTTCTGCTCTAGGCTTGTGAACCGTCATTTGTAGGTTCTGCTATAGGCTTGTGAGCCACCGTTTGCAAGTTTTTTGTAGGCTTGTGAGCCATCCTTTGTAGGTTCTACTTTAGGCTTGTACACCACCGTTTGTAGGTTTCTCTCTCTCTCTCTATTCATATATATATATATATATATATATATATATATATATATATATATATATATATATATATATATATATATATATATATATATATATATATATATATATATATATATATATATATACATATATATATATATATACATATATATATATATATATATATATATATATATATATATATATATATATATATATATATATATATATATATATATATATATATACATATATACATATATACATATATATATATATATATATATATATATATATATATATATATATATATATATATATATATATATATATATATATATATATATATATATATATATATATATATATATGAATCCATTAAACGACATTGAAAGAGAAAACGGCATAATTTTTCCTTGCAGTAATATTTTTATTACCTTTTTTCAAAAATATCCGTGCAGGGAAGCGATTCGAACCAGGCACACTGAGGCAGCGAGCACTGCTTTGATCACAGTTAAAGGTATGCCGTTAGTCCACTCTGTTACGCATAGTAAGGGCAAGTAAACTCATAAATAAATTATTTTTCCATACCAATTTTAAGTTAATTTTCATAAATAGACACCACATCCATAAGCCTATATTTTAAGATCGAGATTTTTTGAAGGTGTTTAAATAAGATTGTTACTTTTAGTTCGGTTGTCACCTTAGTATATTTATTTTTTTATCAAAGTTATTCCTAATAATTCCTTTAGGAAAAGAAGAACTACAGAACTACAGAATCTAGGACCAGCAAAGACCCTAAGGTCCGCTCGAGGCTAGTCCGCTACACTAAATCAAAAACTACGATACACCCTTATCTACGAGTGTATCTCTAACATGCTATTTTTTTATTTTTTATTTTTTTATTTTAATACTATCTACTGTACACACTTATCTACATGTGTACATTATCGTGCAATTTTAACTAATCAAACTAGGGGTCGGGGGAGATAGAAAGTTTTTCTTCTCATCTTCCGCAGCCACTCGACTGCTAGTGGTGAAAAGCTAATTTAGGGATAGAGACTACTTATAGGATAGGCGGAAAAGAAATGGGACATCTAAGCTACACATGCAGAGAATCGCCGGCATCATTTTTAGTCATCATAATTTCATATCCTTAAACCTCCGCTCCAAACTCTCTCTCTGCCGGGACGTTTAAATTCACAGTGCTCAACTACGTTATATTTAAACTATTCAAATGCACGTCGAGACGATTTTTGAACATATTAACCGAAGTGCTATCTACTACGTGGGTGGGCAGCCGATTCCAATTTTGAGTAACTTTAAATGTAAAATAGTTTTGGGCTATACTAGTGTTAAAACGCTTGTTCACTAATTTTAACCCGTGCTGACGAGTATTTCCCCTATGATCCAGTTCGAACAGATTGCGAAAGTCAACGTTTGAGAAACCCTTTAGTATTTTAAATACTTCTATTAGCTGGCCACGTAATCTTCTGCGTTCTAGCGATGGCAAATCTAAAGCCCTGAGCCTTTCCTCGTATGATCTATTCCTCAGCTCTGGAATTAATTTCGTAGCCCTACGCTGCACTCTTTCTAATTGCGCGATATCTTTCATTAAATATGGAGCCCAAAATTGAACAGCGTATTCGAGAAGTGGCCGCACAAGGGATTTATATAAAGGTAAAATTACATCCTTAGATTTGAAGGTGAAATTACGCGCGATATAACCCAAAACGCGATTTGCTTTTTTACACGCATCCGCGCATTGCTTCGAGAATTTAAAATCGTCTGAGACTAATACTCCCAAGTCTTTTTCTAATTTAACCGCGTCGAGGACTTGGCCTTTCATGGTATATTCTACTCTTAAATTATGACAACCCAAGTGCATTACCTTGCATTTGCTTAAATTAAATTCCATTTGCCACTTGTCCGCCCAATTGGCAATCGAGTTTAGGTCCCCCTGCAATTTATCGACATCCGATCTTACATAGGCACGATTGCCCAGCTTCGTGTCGTCCGCAAATTTCGAAATCCGACTAAGTATGCCTTTATCTAAATCGTTAATATAAATTAAAAACAATAAAGGGCCTAAAACAGAGCCCTGCGGTACCCCACTACTAACGCTGGCCCAATCTGAACATTCCCCATTTATTACCACCCGCTGCGAGCGATCTTTCAGCCAATTTCTAATCCAGTTTAAAATCTTACCAGTCACCCCAATCGCTTTAACTTTCATTAATAACCTTTGGTGGGGGACGGTGTCGAACGCCTTTTTAAAGTCTAAATATATTACGTCTACAGCTTTGCTTTCATCGTACACGCAAATCATTTTGTGGAAGAATTCGAGCAAGTTAGTCAAGCACGATCTCGCACGCCTAAATCCATGTTGGGTATCGTTAATCAGCTTATTTGCCTCGAGGTGGCTCACTATTCTATCTTTAATTACAGATTCTAAAAGCTTCCCAACTACCGAAGTTAGACTAATAGGCCGAAAATTCGTTGCTTCAAATCTATTCCCCTTCTTAAATATAGGTGTAACGTTTGCTCGCTTGAAATCCAACGGAACTACGCCATCCTCTAATGAGCGATTGAAAATTTCACGCAATGGCTTAAGGAGTTCATTTTGAAGCTCCTTTAAATGAATTGGATATACCCCATCGGGGCCCGGAGATTTCGACTTTTTCATTAGCTTAATAAATTTAAGGATTTTCTCGTCATTTATAGTTACATCGGATATGCAATTATCAGCACTACGAACTTCCCCAATTAACGATTCCAATTCGGAAGAATCTTCCACAGTAAACACGCTCGTAAAATGTTCATTTAAAATTTTGGACATTTCTGTCGGAATTTCAGTCAAACGACCATCCTTATCTTCGATCGGCCCTATCGATCCTTTTACGGGTTTCCTATTATTTACGTACCCATAAAACCGTTTCGGTTCATTCTTTGAATCCTTCGCGAGGTTTATTTCATACTTCCTCTTCGCATCTTTGACCGCACGTTTAACTTCCCTACGAGAATCTATGTAATTTTGCCGGCTTATAACTGACCCATTGTTTTTATGAATTTTAAATTTTCTATTTCGGTCCCGGATTAAGCGTAGTATTAACGGACTAAGCCACGGAGCTCTCACCGACTTCCCGCTCTTACGCACATACTTAACCAAATCAGAATTCACACGAAGCAGCGTACATCGAAGTTCTGCGTACATCTCTCCTACCGACCTGTTCTCGAATCGTATTCCCCAGTCTATATCCTTAATCCTTTCGCGAAAAATATCGAAATCACAGCTACCAAAACGAGGGATGAGCTGCGAGCTCATTCTAACTTCTACGCAGGTGTTTAGATCGAATCTAATCGCATTATGGTCGCTGGAAGCTAAATGTTCACCCACACGTACGTTTTCTAACAATGACTCATCGGTTGCCATGATTAAATCAAGAATATTGCTATCAAGAGTAGGCTCTTCCACTTTTTGTACGAGAAAATTCTCCAACATAAAGTTTAATAGCCTCTCCCCCGGTTTATCAGAAGTAAGGTTGCTAAAGTTAACATTAGGTAAATTAAAATCGCCGCAGACTAATGTGGTCCCTTTTCTAATCCAAGACGTAAGCGTATCGAAGAGTGCAGCATCTTCTCTTTCCAATTGGCAAGGCGGACGATAAACCACGACTAAGTTAATTTTATTTATAGCATCTAAACTTAGCTGGACTAATAAAGCATCACTTCGCATATCATCCTTAGACGAGTCCATCGTTATGGCGTTTAGATCCTCTTTTATGTACATTAATACGCCCCCTCCTCTACCGGTTTGTCTATTTCTGTAATGAATTTTGTACCCCGCTATATCGAACTCGCAAACACTGATCCCCGTATGAGTGTCTAACCATGTTTCACTTAGGAATACGAGGTCGAAATCACCCTCTAGAATAACGGCTTTTATTTCGGCAATTTTATTTTTTATGCTACGAACATTCGCATATATGCATCTCAGTTTGCGCTTTACGTTAACTCTTCTATAACACTCAGATCCGTTCCGTTTCCCTGCACCCCGTCGATAGTGCCCCCTTCACGCGTGGGCCGGACCGGCGCATCGGCATCACGTGGCCGCGCAACTCTCCTACCTAAAATGCTACGTACGGACTCGTCTAAGATCCTACCCAGCCGACTATTACCCACATCGCTTAGGTGAATTCCGTCCTTTTGGAAAAGTGACGGTTGGTCCTGGAATGAATCCCATACGTTAAAAAAGCTAACACCAGTTTCTCGACACAACCGCTTAAGACATTCGTTAGTATAGATCGCTCTAGATTGGAGGCGCAACGTGGATTTAAGTCGGGGGAGAACACCAATAATTCCCACGTTGGATGCTTTGGATTTCGCCGTATCTATCATGGTTCTGGCACGATAAACTATATCTTCCGGGGTGCTGTCATACCTATGGACGTCGTTGCCCCCTACCATCGTGATGATCGTTCGTTCACCACGCGTATCTTCCAATTTCTCGATCTCGGCGGCCACGTTGTTAATGCGGCCACCGGGATAGCAAAAGCGCTTACGCTTAGAAGGGTTACGCGCAGCAAACTCCTGATCCTGCCTTCTAATTAAGGAGTCCCCCATTAAAACGGTTTCCTCTTCCCCCTCGATAGGAGTTAGCAACGCGAAAGGGTTCGAACAGGGTAAAACGAAGTTCTGATCCCTCGTTGGTCTAGCCCCATTTCTAACACTTCGAAATTGCGAATCCTGAGGCCTAAACGAGTTTAAAATTCGTTGTTGCTCGTCAACAATTACCTGATGATTCGAATTTGCAGGCCGCCTATCTCTATTACTATTTTCCCTCCCGCGCATGTCGTGAATAGCAGAATCTAGTTTGGAATTTAAGTCATCGACTTTACGGTTAGTCGAGATCACATCCCTTGCAACGGTATTTAATTCAAGTTTGATCTCGCTGATCGCACTTGACAACTTGCGTTCAAACGCTTCGTTCAACATACAAAAGCGACATATTCTAATTTGCTCAAGGTTCGAGGGAACGTAAATTTCCTTATTAAATGAAGCAGCGCACCTTGAGCATTCGATCTTTATAACGGGCATTGTCGGTTTTTTTTGTTTTTTTTTTAATTCACACTAATTTAGAAAACAAGCTGCACAAGCTAATATACTGTATACGGTTATTGAAGGATCGAACTTTATAATACGGCGACGAATATTGAATAGGCACAGTAGATATATATAAAAGTATTCAGTAGCAGAGGCACGATAAATTCTGAGCACAGTGAAATTAGCGGGAGGACAGAGCGAGCACGTCTTTTCAGTAGAAGAAGAAGAAGAAGAAGAAGAAGAAGAAGAAGAAGAAGAAGAAGAAGAAGAAGAAGAAAAGGGTGTTCAGGGTGTTAAAATAAAGAGTTTATAAAGGGGATTAAAAAAGGCGGTTAAGATTAGCAAATAAGGCCGTAGGCCACACCCCGCAGGGGTGCCTGTGTAACCAAGCTCTTCCTGTTAAGGAAGAGAACAGCGGCTTGTAGGATTATACTTTAATTATAAGGACAGAATCCCGCCTGAAGCGAAGTGCTCCGTTATTTATGAGTTTACTTGCCCCAATTGTAAACTGGAGAGATACGAGAGGCGGTCAATATGTTTAGCGAATCGGTTGGGCAAAACAGAGGAAGGGGGGTGGCTGTTTGTAGGGGTGTTACGACAAGTTATGATAAGTCAGGATCTGCAGCCGCACGCTCCTGCCTCGTCTATTTAAGAAGCAGTAGCTGATCGCAGATCGTCAGTCACAAATTTTTCAAAGATGGAGAAGGTTGAGTACCGCGCAGTGATCAAATTTTTGACCAAGGAAGGCAAGAATGCAAAAGAGATCCATGAACGTATGGTTGCAGTGTACATCAACACCGCCCCTTCCTATGCAACCATTCCTCGCTGGAATAGGGAGTTGCGCCATGGTCGTGAGTCCCTTGAAGATGACCCCCGTCCAGGACGCCCGTCAGACGTGACCATCGAGGACAATGTGTCTCGTGTGGTGAGGATGATCCTCGAAAATCGACGGGTGAAGGTCGAAGAAATCGAGCGAGAACTTGGAATATCACATGGAAGTGTTCTCAACAGCATCCACGACAATTTGGCCATGACCAAGGTCTGTGCCCGTTGGGTCCCTAGAAACCTCACCTCCCATGATCGACTTCAACGTCGTCAAAGTCCACAAAGCTAGAGTTGCACAAGCTGCCCTGCGCGAGTGCGGATTCAAGGAGCTCAACCATCCCCCCTACAGTCCAGATCTGGCCCCTAGCGACTACTTTTTATTCCACCAGCTCAAGGCCACACCTCGTGGATGCCGGTTTGGAGACGCTGAAGATGTCCAGCTCACCGTGGATTGAACAGCAGTCGGGATACTTCTGGTTGTCTGGAATTCGAAGCCTCAGGGACAAGTGACGCAAGTGCATTGAAGTCGAGGGTAGTTATATTAAAAAATAATAAAACACTTTTCCTCATATCTCGTTTCCTTATATCTGAATTGCAAAACTGATTGACTGCTCCACGTACATAGGCAGTACGGTGCGCTCACTAAGGGTGAGGTTCTGTTCCCATTTGGGTGTTAGCCACAGGACAGGAAAGGTTCTCTCTACGAAAGAATTCTCACCTGTTTGGCTTTACTCTATTAATTGTAAAACCGAAATCACAACGGACGATTTTAAAATCTTAAAAACCACCCCTGATCCCATATCATTAAGGATTCTTGAATCCATGTATATTAAATACCTTTCTCCTTCCTTAAATTCCGATTCTTCTTCTCACTCACTACTTCTACTCTAAACAAAAATATTACCAACCCCCCTAACTTTCCCTTTCTTCTTACGCTCCTCGCCCTTTCTTCCTAATTATCCTCTAACGGCTGATTGTTTAAGGTTAGTTTATCTCGATGTGTTTCCAGTGTTTCCTCAATCGTTATTTTTTTTAACTCCCAACCTAATAATCCAAAAATATCAATTACCTTTAAATTTTCGCTATCCACCCTTAATAAATATTAAATACCCTTCCATAATTTCATCATTTTGATTGCCTGTTAAAATCTAACTTAAATTGTTTGTCTACTCCACGAATTGTATTTATCAAGAAAATGAAATGAATTTTCCTCTATACCTCCTTTCGTTCGTTCTTCCTTCAAATTAAATTAAAGCTCCATAGGAGAAGCCCTAACCAATATATATATATATATATATATATATATATATATATATATATATATATATATATATATATATATATATATAGAGAGAGAGAGAGAGAGAGAGAGAGAGAGAGAGAGAGAGAGAGAGAGAGTAGGAATATGAAGACCCAGGTGATTTTGGCCGGACCTTCACTAGGACCATCTTCGGCCACTGTATCGACTAATGAGAAGGGGAAGGAACATTAATCGATAACAGTTAAAAGAATGCATTAAATAAAATAATTCAATTGATAACACTGGTCTGCGTCAAAAATGTACCTTAGGTTTTCTATAGTGTTTCTTAATAAAATTGACCTCCTAAATCCGAATCTGTCATCCGTTTTTCTCTATCACCTCCAGTTTTTGCGATACAGGGGGTGATAATAATTTTATAGTTTATACATCTCCTATATTACATCAAATTTCAATAGTTTTTGCACTGCTCTATTCGCAGTAAATTTTGTGTACATTTTAAGTAATTATGCAAATAGGTTTATATTTTGCAGGTTAAAAATTGCTTAGCATTATAATAATAAGAAAAATAATAATAGTGGTTGAGTTAAAAATGAACAGAAAATGTAAGAATAGCTCCGACAGATTTTGCTATGTTTGCGGCAAAGTGACTTTTCCCGAGCAGCAAAGTACAATCCCTCCTGTAATTAAATCTTTGTATCATGCATATTTTGGAGTAAGGCTAAGAGATCAAGATGAAAGTTTTGCACCACATATCTGCTGTAAGGGATGCTACATAAGTTTAAGACGCTGGAGTCAGGGCGAACAGAAGTCCCTCTCTTTTGGTGTTCCCATGGTGTGGAGAGATGGCAAGGACCACACTACGGACTGCTATTTTTGCATGACAAATCTTAAAGGTGAGCATTGTATCAAGTATTTAAGCTTTCTGTATTATGCTGGCTCCTGAAAATGTCATTATTATGCAAAGACTTAGCATAAAATTAAAAACTAACATAGTTCACTTCAGCATGAACATATCCTTTACTAAACATTTATGTACTATCTGCAACTCAAAATCAATTCCTCTATGTAATATGCAATTATATTTTCCACAGATATAAATAAGAAGAATAAACATAGTGTGGCATATCCGGATGTTCCTTCTGCCATCAAACCCCTGCCCCATGGCCCAGGAATTCCTATACCTTCTCCCCCTGAACATATAGAGGTACATGAAGAGATTAATATGGAAGTTGACCAAGATTATGACACATCTGAGTCTTATCAGGTTTCCACACATGATATGGTCGCAAGACCATTCACTCAAGTTCAGTTAAATGACCTGACCAGGGATCTGGGGGTTTCAAAGGCAAATACACAACTTTTTGGCTCTCGACTTCGTGAAAGTAATCTTCTCGCTTAAGAAACAACATTTAGGGGGGTACAGAAATAGAGAACAAGAGTTTCGAAGCTATTTTTTACAGCATTCTTCCAGCTATTAAAGGACTTGTTGAGGCCCTTGGAATTCCCTACAACCCATTAGAATGGAGACTGTTCATAGATTCCTCCAGTAGAAGTTTAAAAGCTGTGTTACTGAATATTGGTAACAAGATAGCTTCCGTTCCTATAGGCCATTCAATCCAACTTACTGAAAGTTATGAAAATATGAAAAAATTGCTGGATGCAATAAATTACTCTAGCTATAAGTGGACGATATGTGGTGACTTAAAGGTAAGATCATTTTACACTTGGCATTTCTAAGCTTTTTGATATTGACATTTTCATTTTTAATTGTTAATACTTGTATACACCTTTTGGTCAACTTACATTTTACAAGAATGCAAATCTGGAAATCATGAGTCATTTTTGAGTTATATTTTTTTGTTGAAGTGTGTCCCTATAGGTTAATGCATCCTATTGGGTTAATGGGGAACTTATCCTAATTGAGAAGGTATACAACACAACTCAATAAACTCAAAATAAGATGTACATATATCCAATTAGTTCCAATACGATGATTTAATGCATCGGCATAAAGGATTTTTCAGTACATATTCATATTCTTATTGTTTTAAGAAATATTACTTTGAATTTGTTTTTAGAAATATTACACTGAATTTACATACCGTGCTAAAGTTTTTTCAGGTAGTGTCTCTTACGCTTAGGACGCAAACAGGCTACACGAAGCATCCCTGTTTCCTATGTTTATGGGACAGCCGTGCAGATAGTATGCACTATGAGAAGAAGGTTTGGCCTCCACGAGAATCATTTAGAATTAGATCAAACAATGTGATAGCTGAACCTTTAGTGCCTCCTCAAAAAATACTCCTCCCTCCACTGCATATAAAGCTTGGCATAATGAAAAATTATGTCAAAACCCTTAATAAAGTAGGCCAAGCTTTTAAATTTCTTCTTCAAAAATTTCCACAAATCAGTGACGCTAAGCTCCATGGGGGAATTTTTGATGGACTTCAAATCAGGAACTTGATCAGCAATTTGATGCATCAATGAAGGACATAGAAAAAGATGCCTGGAAATTTTTCAAAGCTCTAGTTAACAATTTCCTAGGCAATAAAAGAAGCCTAGATGAATATGTTGCCCTGGTCAATCAGCTCTTAACAAGTCTCAAACATTTGGGAGCTCGAATGTCTATAAAGATACACTTTTTACAGTCCCATCTGGATTATTTTCCCGACAACTGCGAGCATTACAGTAAAGAACAGAGGCAAAGATTCCACCAGGACATAAAAACAATGGAATCCAGGTACCAGTGTAAATGGAACGGAAACATGCTTGCTGACTACTGTTGGTGTTTGAAGCGTGATGCACCAGATGACAGGCACAAACGAAAATCGTCAAGGGCGTCTGTTCTTCGTAATTATAATTATTTTCTTTATTATGTTGCATTCTTTTATTTTTTGTTTATTAAAAGAATTATAGTTTACATACGTGTATTCCTGTTTATATGATATAACAGTAATAATGCATTATTAGATAGAGAAAGTTTAAAAAAAAAAAATCAGAAAAAATGAGGTATTCTCAATCAAAATGGTGTATGCTGTACTGAGAAAATCTGACCTGATTGAACAAATATACATTCTTTTTTGAGCTCAGGAGGTTGGATTCATTAAGAAACCACAAAAAAATTCTGGGGAACATTAAAAAAAAAATTCAAACGCGGGCCTGTGTAATTATTGAGATTAAAGTAAAAACACAAATAACAATATATAGAATTAATTAATACTACTATCCAGTGTAATTTTGAAAAATAATAGAAAGAATTGAAGTTATAACATCAACTGACTTTTTTAGCCATTATTTAATGCATTCTTTTAACTGTTATCGTTAATATTCCTTCCTCTTTTCATTAGTCGATACAGTCGCTGAAGATGGTCCTAGTGAAGGTCCGAAACGTCCGGCCAATAAATGATTAGTGTAATCTCCTGGTTCTTCATATTCCTACTACATATCAGATTCCCAAGGAACAAATCAATTACAAGTATTTTATATATATATATATATATATATATATATATATATATATATATATATATATATATATATATATATATATATATATATAGGATAGGTTTAACTTATCTTGAAAATAGTTGCACCTTAACTAAAATATCCTTACCCACTAATTCCACAGGAACGACTCTACAGTCTTTCAGTCATGTTGAAATTGAGGATCGCCAAACCTCAATTCTACCTTATACACTTAAAGATCGTCATCTGCGGTTACTGATTTCCGGTTCACAGCCACTGGTGGATAAATACTAGCGCCCCCCCCACCCCCACTCCCGCCCATCTTATTTAGACAGCTAAAGACCCTCAAATCCTCCCCAAGGGTGAGGTTGGTCAAGCTCCTCCTCGAAAGTCACTCAAGGCGGTCATGCACCAGGTCTAGTCAGTTGTATTTGGACGGTTGAGCGGAGCACTTTGGGGTGTAGCCTTTGTGTGCAGTAGGGAGATGCGCGGTAGGAGTGAAATGGGGAATAAGCAATGGTGCAAGTTATCAGGCGGTTACTAAGTCTCATTCGGAAATAGACACACAATAAGGAAAGAAATGATAGAATAAGAGGGAACGAAATAAACTAATATAAGTAGATATGTTTGTCGTTAAATATACTTTTCCTCCTCCGAGGAGAGGGGAGTAACTATGACAGCCATGATGAGAGGGGAGTAACTATGACAGCCATGATGAGAGGGGAGTAACTATAACAGCCATGATGAGAGGGGAGTAACTATGACAGCCATGATGAGAGGGGAGTAACTATGACAGCCATGATGAGAGGGGAGTAACTATGACAGCCATGATGAGAGAGGAGTAACTATGACAACCATGACTAAAAAGGACAGGATTTTTTTTGGGGGGGAGGGAGAATGGCCCTTGTAATGAAATTGTGTGACTAGTGGTAGTCGGTGTGAAAAGTTAAACAAAAAGTGGAAAATAGATAATACAATATTATGTATGGTAGACATGGTTATTTTATTTAGAGAAAAAGTGAAGTGCTGAAAAACAGAGAAATTGGAAAGCGAAAAGTGAGAAAACAAAAAATTATTGACAAAACCGGAACTATAAATGATCTAATGAAGCCAAACTAAGTATGAAAATATATAGAATAAACAGAGAGAAAAACAAGGTCAAAAGACCTAAGTCGCGTGCTCTCAATTATTCCATATTATGACCATATGACCTTACGCTCTTCGAAACTTTCAATAATCCTGGACTAATTTTGGGAGAACCTTGGTAATTATATAATTCAAAAGAGAATGTAAAACAACATAAGGGTTTCAAATTTGGTTAGAATCGGCCTTGGCAATTATATCAGTCGAAAGAGAATGTAAAACAACATCATGGTTTCAAATTCCGTTAGAATCGGCCGAATAGTTACGATGTTATTGCCAAAAAATCATTGAAAAGTAAAATGGTTTCCATCCGACCGCTCGACCGCCCTACGGGCCGAGGGAGTAACTCATAAAGTGTCGAACATGCGACTAAAAACAGATCCATCCACCCGAAAAAAGTCGTGAAAAAATATCTCCATATTTTTAATTGAAATAAAAAGAAAGGGTCGTAACCAACGAGGCATTTCCACTTCTCTCAGAAATAAAAGTGGAAAGAGAAAATGTGAAAAGAGAAAAAAGTAAAAATAGTGAGGGATTAATTCCCATTTATCGGTCTCCTCGTTATTCTTCTTTAAAGGATTGGGTTCGGTTTATTTATTGAACAATCGTCCTCTGCCTATTTGCCCCCCCCCCTCCCTCCCTCCTACCTCTCTTCTGCCAAGTGCTCAGCGCTTAGGAAGGCCACTACCTCCCCTGGGTTAGATGATGTGTGTAGTGGATGTTTGTGTGAGGTTTGGGCAGGCTATAAGGAGGTGTTTGAGGGTCTCTGGGCTTTGGTTGACTCGTGCAAGATGGTGTCAGGGCAAGGTTTATTCTGTGTTTGTTTTGTTGTAGTAGGGTGGAGTATAGTAGAGTGGCCTGTGGAGTACAGTGGAGTGGCCTGTGAAGTATAGTGGAGTGGCCTGTGGAGTATAGTGGAGTGGCCAGGGGAGTATAGTGGAGTGGCCAGTGGAGTACATTGGATTGGCTCTAGAGTATATTGGAGTGGCCTGTGGAGTATAGTGGAATGGCCTGTGGAGTGACCTGTGAAGTATAGTAGATTGACCTGTGGAATATTTTTGGAGTGACCTGTGGAGTATAGTGGAGTGGCCTGTGGGGTATAGTGGAGTGACATGTGGAGCATAATGGAGTGGCCTATGGAGTATAGTGGAATGGCCTGTGGAGTATAGTGGAGTGGCCAGTGGAGTATAGTGGAGTGGTGGCCTGTAAAGTACATTGGATTGGCTGTGGAGTATAGTGGAGTGGCCTGTGGAGTACAGTGGAGTGTCCTAACTTGAATCGAGAAAGGAATACTTGGTTGTTCTATATAGTGATTTCCTTGATTGGTTTATTAAGCGTTAAGGGGAGGCTAGTTAAAGGTGGTCGTTTGATGGTAGTGTGTTCAAATGTCTTTGGGTGAAAGTAGTGTGGATGTGTTTGAGTAAGTTGGGTTTTGATGGTGGGGCAGGAAGGTTATTGTAGAGGTATTATTGTAGTGTGCTGGTGCTTTTTCTTGTGTCGGGGTGGTGGGGGCTTTGGTGTCAGGTGGTTTTTGGGGTAGGGAGGGGTCATTATTCTGCAGAAGTGTTGGGTTCCAATCGTGTGTAGGTGTATTTTGATTGAGAGTATTTTTGTTTTAGCATGTGTTGGGTGTGTGTGCGTAGCGTCTACATCCTGTGATTGTTCTGAGTGCCTTATTCTGTGTGATTTGTAGTGTGTTCGTGTGAGATTTGGCTGTGGTTGGGTGCCGTACTGATGCTGCCTAGTTGAGTGAAGTGCGGATCAACTGATTGAACTGAATAGTGAAAGGCTCTTTTCTGTTGTCCAAATGTAATGTTTCATAGTGCTTTGAGGGGGTGGGGTCATTTTCTTTCTGGGTTTGTTTGTAATGTTTGTTGTGGGTTCTGAATGTCAGGTGAGAGTTCTAAGGAGGTCGGGAGTGTTTGTGTGGCAGCAGGTGTTTTCATTTAATCTAATTTGGGGGTTGGTTCAGATTCGTCGTGTTTGGGTGTGTAAAGCATCACTGGTGATTTCATAGCTGAGGCGCGGTGCCGTTTGGTGTGAGCTGACTCTCAAGTGTGTATATATGTTGTTGGAGTATTCTTTTTGCTGTTGTGTTTGGGAGCTGTTGTGATGTGAGCGAGATGTCGTCTGCGTAGGTGTGTGTTGTTAATGGCGTTTGTTGTTGTGGGATGTCACGTGTGAATAGGTTGAATATCAGGGGTGAGATGCTTGCTCCTTGTGGGACGCTATGGTACAGTGGTTGGGTGTATGATTTAAGGATTCGGTGGGGTACTTTAGCCAGTCTGCCCAAAACAGGCCTAACTTAGTTTAATCAACATGGAAAACACAAACACCTGTAAAATACAAAACTTAGTAAGGATTCTAGTTGAGGAGACCCGTAATTGGATAGTTTTCCTTAGCCTAAACTGATTAACATGTAAAATACAATCATCTAAAACCACAATAGGATATGAGAACCAAATAGCGTAACCTAACACATTAATTAACACGTTTTATACAAACTCCCAAACAATTATTATAGGCGAGGAGACCCATAGTCGCCTAGTCTGTCCTAGCCTAAACTAATTAATGCCTAGAATACAAGCACCTAAAATTCACAACAGGCTATGAGACCTTAATAGCCTAACCATTGCTTCTAAACTAAATTACATGTAAAATGCAAGCACTTAAAAGTCACGATAGGCGAAGAGACCCATATTTACCTAGCAACGAGACATATAGTTTCCTAGCGACGAGACATATAATTGCCTAGCGACGAGACGCATAATTACCTAGCGACGAGACCCCTAATTACCTAGCAACGAGACCCCTAATTACCTCGTGACGAGACATAATTACCTAGCGACTAGACCCATAATTACCTAGCGACGAGGTATATAGTTTCCTAGTGACGGTATATAGTTTCCTAGCGACGAGACGCATAATTATCGGGTAACGCGACATATAATTGCCTAGCGGCGAGACGCCTAATTATCTGGCGACGAGACCCATAATTACCTAGCAACGAGACGCATAATTACCTAGCGATGAGCCATATAGTTGCCTAGAACCTAGCGACGAGGTGCATACTTACCTAGCGACGAAGACCCATACTTACCTAGCGACGAAGACCCATAATTACCTAGCAACGAGCGATATAATTGCCTAGTGACGAGACATATGATTGCCTAGTGACGAGACGCATAATTACCTAGCGACAAAATATATAATTGCTGAGCGACGAGACGCATAATTACCTAGCGACGAGCCTCATAATTACCTAGCGACTAGCCATAAAAGTTAACTGCTCAAAATAAAGGATAAAGAAAACAGAGCGATATCGCAACCCTAATCAATGGAGCTTTGTATTATAAACTCCCGACAACGAATTCGTACTTAGAGGACTCATATCCATAAATACGAATTTAAAGTCCCTTTCTCGAGATAACCCCCCCCCCCCATCCTATAAGATTTGACGAGATCTGTCATATCAGCATCAGGCGTACGCCACACGACCATCCTGATCACGTCTAATGCGTTGGCGCGGTCACGGGAGACGAGGTCACAGAGAGGTTACTTTCCGACAATAGTGATTCCTATCAGGGGATTTGCAGCCTCTCATGTACCTCAATAATAATAGGAAAAATAATAGAATTAACATAATAGTAGTACTAATAATAGAAATGATAATAATTCACAGACTAAAATATCAAATCTCACTCTGTCTTCACCCCCAAATACCACTATCTCACCCTTTTTTTACTTTCACATTTATCCTCCTCCTATCGCACTTCCTGTCAAAGGATTCGATCAATATGGCCAAACTCCTATTATTCTTCTCACTAACACCAACCAGTACATTCACATGTACCAACATATAACCACTCTCACTATTCCTCATCAATTTCTAACGCACTTTTCCATCATTTCCATTCACACTTCTCTTAGTACTCCATTCACACAAAAAAATATTAAACAGCTATGACAACATTACACATCATTGAATCACACCCTTTCGACCCTCCCCGTATGCTAAACCACTCACCTGTGCTCTCTTTCATCCTAACACACGATTTACTTCCAACATAAATACTCTTCCCAATATAATAGTTTCCTATTCTTACCATACATTTTCAAGGCCTACTTTAAGACTTGCAATTTATTAGTCATGAAACCAGGCTACAATTATAATCCTCCTTTATTTCAGCGAGCTATCTCACTTCTTGATTTTTCACCCAGCTATCTCTTCCCTTGATTTTTCACCCAGCTGCCCCATCCCTTGATTTTTTACCCAGCTGCCTCATCCCTTGATTTTTCACCCAGTTATCTCACCCCTTGATTTTACACCCAGCTGCATAATCCCTTAATTTTTCACCCAACTGTCTCACCCCTTGATATTTTCACCCAGCTGTCTCATCCCTTGATTTTTCACCCAGCTATTTCATCCCTTGATTTTTCACCCAGCTGTTTCGTCCCTTGATTTTAACCCAACTATCTCACGCCTTGATTTTTCACCCAGCTATCTCACCCTTGATTTTTCATCCACCTGCCTCATCCCTTGATTTTTCGCCCAGCTGTCCTATCCGTTTATTTTTTACACAGATTTCTCATCCCTTGATTTTTCACCCAGCTGTTTCATCCCTTGATTTTCACCTAGCTGTTTCATCCCTTGATTTTCACCCAGCTGTCTCATCCCTTGATTTTTTTCAGCCAGCTGTCTCGTAAGAACATAATAAAAGGATTCTGTAAAAGGCTAATAAATAGCTTATACGAGGCAGCTCGTGTTTCCATTCCCAAGTTCAGTCCCACCTAGCATCCTCATCCATAAATCTATCCAAACTATTCTTAAGACTTCACTTCTATCACAGGACTAGTGATCCTCTACCATTCATCTACCACTCGATTTTTTAAACCAATTTCTACCAGTCTTTTTCCTAAACCTAAACTTGCCCAGCTTAAACCCATTGCTATGTTTCCTATCCTGTTCACTAAAAATAAGAACCTTACCTATGTCTCCCCCATTATAGCCTTTTACCTTAATCAAGTCCTCCTCGAACTCTTCTCCTTTCTAATGCAGGAAGATTTAGTCTCTTAAGCCTTTCAACATAAGGTAAGCTCCTCAACCCATGAATCATCTTAGTCATCCTTCTTTGCACAGACTCAAGCAAACCAATATCCATCCAATAATATGGTGACCAATTAAGATTTGACGAGATCTAACATTGCGGCAACGGGCGTACACACGCGGGTAGTATTCAAAATAAGCTCGAAGAATTTAAATGTTTAGTGCACTTCCGCAGCTTCGATATTATAGCAATAACGGAACCATGGGTGGAGACATTTAGGAGAGACTATAATATAGGAGAATTGCAACTACCACAGTATAAATTAATCAATAAAGACCGTACGCATAAATGAGGTAGAGGAGAACTAATGTGCATCCCCAAATCATATAAGTTTAACCGAAATTAAAATTGACTCTCCCAAAGAAGTTTAGGTAATATGGGCCGAAATAAAATTGAATGGTTTTCCAATAAATATCTTTGTAGTGTATAGACCCTCACCACAACAAATTGAGATTGACACGAAATTATATAACATTATTGGAAGTAACATTAAAAATAATTGCACTTTATTAATTGGGGATTTAAATTGTAAAAATATTAACTATGAAACGTTAAATATGGACGGGGAGGGAGAGAGGCTATTGAACTTTATGGAAGAAAACTACTTAACACCATTAGTCAATGAACCAACCCGATGGGGAAAATATCCTAGACGTAATTTTAACTAACACCATTAATCTTATCTCGGGTATTAGTATTGGGAAAGGTCTAGGTTCCAGCGATCACAAATCAATAGAGGACGATATTAATATAAATCGTAACATGGAAAATAAAGATATTAAAGTGCTAATTTTAAACGTGCAGACCTTAATGGCTTCAACCGCAAGTTTAGAGAGATCAAATGGGATCCAATGTTAGGAAAGGTAAATCAGTGCTGTCCTTTTTTACCGAGCATCTTAGAGAATTAGATGAGCAATTCATTCCGCGAAAAAACAAAAGAAACGCCTCAAGTAAACTAAAATGGTGGAATCATAATATCGAAGTCAAATTGATGGATAGGAACTGTGCATACAAGAGTCATAAGCGTAGCCCATCCGAAGAAAATAAACAAATTTACTTAGCCCGACGAAAGGAATGTCAGAAAGAAATACGAGGCGCTAAAAGAAAATATGAAATTCAACTTGTCAAAGAAAGTAAACATAACTCTAAGAAGTTTTTCGATTATGTATCCAATAGAAGCACGATAAAGGAAATAATAGGAGCTATCAAAATGACAATAACGAATTAGTTTCGGATACAGAAAAGGTGGCCAATATATTAAACAACTTTTTTACATCAGTATTTATAAACGAAGACAAACATAATATACCGCGAAAAAAACGACGTGATAAACTTCAACGAACATAACCTTTTAAACAATATCAAATTCTTCGAAGCAGAAATAGATTTTTATGTCAGTAAGTTAAAATCTAGGAAATCTCCAGGTCCTGATTTAATCACTCCAGCGCATTTAAAAGAAATTCGAAACGTGCTAGTGGGACGGCTAACAGAATTTGTTAACAAATGTTTAGAAGAAAGTGGCGTCTCATTAGATTTTAAGCTAGCGAATATAACTTTTATTTTTAAGAAGGAAAAAAAAAGAACTTACGACCAATTAATTATCGACCAATAAGTTTAGCATCCATCGTTGGCAAATTAATGGAATCCGTCATTCGCGATAGGGTGATCGATCATTTGGAAGCTCATAATCTCATAAATGATAGTCAACACGGCTTTAGACAGAAAAGTTCATGTTTAACTAATCTTTTAGAATTTTATAACATGATTAAAAGCTATGATGGAAGTAGATCTTTGGACATACGTAGCTTACTTAGACTTCGCTAAGGCATTCAACACCGTTCCTCATAGGTGATTACTAACTAAATATTTTGCTCTTGGAATTAGGAGAAACTTCCTACTTTGGACAGAGTCATGGCTAAGTAATTGTAATCAGAGTGTAGTTTTAAACGGTAAATTTTCGCAGTAGAAAAATGAAACTAGTGGCGTGCGCCAGGGGTCTGTTTTGGGACCATTTTTGTTCCTTATTTATGTAAACGATATGGACACTGGACTACTTGGTAGATTATCCAAATATGCGGACGACACAAAAATGGGGGTGCAAGTTTAAATGAGAACGATAGCAAATTAATTCAGCGGAATCTAGATAAAATATTCGAATAGTCTAATAAATGGAACATGAAATTCAATTTAGATAAGTTTAGTGTTTTGCACGTAAGTCGAAATAACCCAAGTTTTAATTATAAAATGGATGGTAAAAATCTTATCTCCATGGACGAAGAAAAAGATTTAAGGGTGCGGGTCTCAAAGTATCTTAAGTTTAACAAAGAGTGTGACGAAGCATGTAAGAAGGAGAACCGAATGCTTGGATTTATTGCGAGAAGTTTTCACTACAAACACCAAGATATAATCATACCTCTATATACCAGTTTTGTAAGGCCACACACACCTAGAATACGGGTTGCAATTGTGGTCACTTTATACACATGCAAACATCAATAAAATGGAAAGAATTCAAGGACGGGCAACTAAACTAATTCCCTCGATTATAAATAAGTCTCATATCGAAGGCTTAAATATATTAAAACTACCTACTATATTCGAAAACGTAAATTATGATTTTTTTTTAAGTACGACTATGTTATCTCACGTAACAATGGTTTTAACCGGAAAAAAATGGAAGTTTAAAACGAACATAGCTAAAAATATTTCACCTTTAAAATCATAGCCAAATGGAACGCACTCCTCGCGGGGGTGGTAAATGCTAGTAGTGTAAATAGTTTTAAAAACAAAATTGACAGTTACGAGGGGCAGTCAATAAGTTTTGCGAATCAGTAGGGTAAAACAGAAGAAGGGGGATGGCTGTTTGTGGGGGTGTTAGGACAAGTTATGATAAGTCAGGACCTGCAGCCGCACGCTCCTGCCTCGTCTATTTAAGAAGCAGTAGCTGATTGCAGATCGTCAGTCACAAATTTTTTAACAATGGAGAAAGTTGAGCACCGCGCAGTGATCAAATATTTGACCAAGGAAGGCAAGAATGCAAAAGAGATCCGTGAACGCATAATTTCAGTGTACACCGACACCGCCCCTTCCTATGTAACCATTGCTCGCTGGAATAGGAAGTTCCGCCATGGTCGTGAGTCCCTTGAAGATGACCCCCGTCCAGGACGCCCGTCAGACGTGACCATCGAGGACAATGTGGCTCGTGTGGAAAGGATGATCCTCGAAAATCGACGGGTGAAGGTCGAAGAAATCGAGTGAGAGCTTGGAATATCACATGGAAGTGTTAAAAACATCTTTCACAACAATTTGGCCATGACCAAGGTCTGTGCCCGTTGGGTCCCTAGAAACCTCACGCCCCATGATCGACTTCAACATCGTCAAAGTCCACAAGGCCAGAGTTGCACAAGCTGCCCTGCGCGAGTGCGGATTCGAGGAGCTCAACCATCCCCCCTACAGTCCAGATTTGGCCCCTAGCGACTACCTTTTATTCCGCCAGCTCAAGGCTGCACTGCGTGGACGCCGGTTTGGGGATGATGAAGATTTCCAGCTTGCCGTCCAGGAGTGGATTGAACAGCAGTCGGGAGATTTCTGGTTGTCGGGAATTCGAAGCCTCAGGGACCAGTGGCGCAAGTGCATTAAAGTCAAGGGTAGTTATATTGAAAAATGATAAAACACTTTGCCTCTTATCTCCTTTCCTTATATCCAAATTGCGAAGCTTACTGACCGCCCCTCGTATTTTACGAATTATGATATTGTTTAGATAGGGAGTCATGTTGTAGATTAAATATCACATGAGCAAACATCGTAATGACAATGTTCCAAAGAGGACTACTAGCATAGAATGGGACTGGCCTTTGAGTGGACTAAGTAGTCTTTGCTGGCCCATGTAACTATGTAACCAAATTAAACCTCATAGTCAACACGAGGTGCAGTTTTAGAATAACATCAACACTCTTATTACTCACACTCCTTCCAATAAACTCCAATGCCCTATTATCTCTATTCCTAGTACCTATGCAGAGCTTTCTAGAGGTCTGAACTTACCATGACACCTGTCGCTTTCGCATTCTGACTTTCTTAAAACTATCCCATTCAATTTGTAATTATTCAGTAGATAACACCTACCTCTACTAAGTACACTACGCTTGCTTTTCTCTGCCCATTGGGATACTATGGTCAATCCATTTGTAATACATCAGATTCAAGCCTTATAAACCTACCTAACTTAGTACTTAGTATCATCGGCAAACTTGTCCAGGTCGCTAATTATACCTAAGTCAAGTTCATTAATATAAATCAAGAACAACAACGGCCCCAATACCGACACCTGAGGAACCCCAATGGTGACATCCCCTCACTCAGATTTAATCTCATCTATACAAACTAACTTTTTGCTGTATGTCACTAAACCACGAGTGAATCCACCTAAAAATACTTCCATTAATCTCATGCGCTTTAGCTTTATTCAAAAGTCGTAAGTGTGACACTCTGTCTAAAGCCTTACTAAAATCCAAATAAAAAATATCATAATTCTCATCTCTATCGGCAGCATCGTACACCTTTCTATAAGAAGACATTATATTAGTCAAACACGACTTGCCCCCAGTAAAGTCGTTTTGAGATTCCTTAATCTATAAGTGTAAAGGGATGACCGGACCGAGGATTGAGATGGCGGACTCTTTATTTTGTGATGGAAAATTCCTCAGTCTTCTTCTTTTTCTCTATACTTCGAGGGGTCACCTGTCATGGAGTGTACCTCCTTGGGAGAGGAGCACGCCATAACCCGTGGTAGGGCCTACTTCTTCAGGCTTCCTTAATGCTTAAGCTAGAGGCTGTCCTTGGGACAACCTGGCTGTCTGACTGTAGGTGGCTAACTTGATGGTGATAATATACTGATCAAAATGAGAATAATAATGAAAATGTTGGTGTCCGTCTATTTTTACTAACGCCAATTAAGGGGACGTGACTTCTCTTCTCTTAATATGAACGCAGGGCGGATCTTATCGGGTCAAAGGTATGTGCGTGTGTTCTCTACTAAGACTGCTGAGTGGAATCAAAGGGTATGTGCATGTTCCTTGTAGGCAGGTGTGCACCAAAAGAGATTTTGCATTTGGACACCTGACCGCGCTTATCAAGCCGACATCCTTACCAAGATTGATTTTACCTTTTAACAGGTTCAAAACTCTGGCGGGTCAGATCAGATTCCGTTCTACGTGTGCAGCTGGTTTCCACTGTCTCCGTTATCTCTATAGCCAGACCGTCGGCTTGCATCTGTTTCCTAATGTGTGTATGTTTGGATATTTGCGTGGGAACACAATAATCTTACTTGACTCATTACAAAATATTCTGCTTTGCATTGATACATACATATTAATTGCAATTTAACATTATTTAGAATTATTTGCTTTATTTTACACTAGCTATTTGTTACCAGATAGCATATTATTTCAATGTTCGATTTGTGTGCCCAATTTCAAGATTTCATAGGGTCAACGGGGTGCTCATTTGTGAGGTTCCTTGTTAGCTGTACTCCAACTTGCAATTGGGCGCCATAAATTAACTTATGTTTATCTAATTGATCCCTAATTGATTTCGCTATTACAGATTCCATTAATTTTCCCACCTCTGATCTCAAATTCACTTGCCGGTAATTGGACATATTTGTTTTATTCCCCTATTAAATATAAGTATCACATTAGCTTTCTTCCATGCCATTGGTACAATGTTAGTCTCTAACGATTTTCTAAATAGGCATGCTAAGAGCTCACTTAACACATCATTACATTCCTTTAAAATTCTAGGAAAAATCTTATCAAGTTTTGAAACTATCTCCTTTGTAATTAAAATATCATCTAATTTCTCATCACTCATTACTCCTGAAGATCAATGTCTCCTTAGGTAAAATTAGATTATCCTCAAGTGTAAATACTGAAAGAAACTACTTATTTAACATCCTAGTCATTGCAGCGCTATCACTCAATAACTATCCATCTGTAGTTTGAAGTGGGCCTATTTTTTCTCTAGTCTTAGTTCTGCATAATAAAAAGAAACCTTTGGGATCTCCCTTTTCCTTAGTTGCCATTTAATCTCCTAATTTCTTTTGGCTACCCTAATTTACTGTTTTGTATTTTTTTAGAAATTCCCCTTTTAATGTTGAAATAATGGCTAATTTAATTTGACATACATCTAGGGTCCACAGCCATCGTTCTGCTTTCCTTATATGGAATGTTCATATTATGATTAATCATTGTCTCATATTCCTCTCTACCTGTAGGCTATCTCCCTCCTGGACTGCTCTCATTGAAATCACATTTCCTGACTTGATCTCATTCGCTCGTCACCAAACAACAGTCTCCAGCTACCTCCTCAGACCACTATAATCTGCTTTTTTAAACTCTCGGATTTTAACCTTATTTATTCAACTGAAAAAATCCGTTCCATTTTCACTCAGCTGTCTCATCCCTTGCTTTTTCTGCCAGATGTCTGATTCCTTGTTTTTTTTCAGCCAGCTCTTTCATATCTTGCCTTCTCAGTCAACTGTCTCATCCCTTACTTTTTACTATCTGTCTCATCAACTGCTTTTTATAGCTACTGCCCCATCCATTGTTTTTTTAATCCACTATCTTTCCCCTTGCCTTTTCAGCCATATGCTTCATATTTAGTTGTCTCATCCCTTGCTTTTTAAGCCAATTCTCTCATCCCCTGCTTTTCAGCTAGCTGTCTCATCCCCTGCCTTTTCAGACAGCTATTTCATTCCTTGCTTTGTTTTTACAGCCAGCTGTCCTAGAACCTTGCTATCTCATCTTTTGTTTTTTTTTCAGCCACTTGTATCATCTCATGCCTTTTCAGCCAGTTGGCTATCCTTTGCCTTTTCAGTCAGCTGTTTAAGTTGATTTTTAAGCCACCTGTCTCATCTCTTGTTTTTTTTCAGACAGCTGTCTAACCGTTACCTTTTCAGTCACAGTCTTATTATTTGCCTTTTAAGCCAGTTGTCTCATGCATTACGTTTGGTAGCCAACTGTCTCATCCCTATTTTTTTGACCAGTTGTATTATCCCTTGTTTTTTACCATGCACCTGTTAACACTCAGCTATTTGAGTTCCTGGCTTTTGAAGCCATCTGTCTCATATCTTGTTTTTTTAACCAGTTGTCTCTTCCCTTGATTTTCAATCAACTGTTTTTTTTTCCTACGAATGTCTAATCCATTGCTTTCCACTCGGCTATCTCATACCTTGTTTTTTTTTTTTAGCTCATGCCTCATTCATTGTTTTTAGCTATCTGTTTTAATCTTTTTTTCATCTAGCTCTATCATATCTTGCTTTTTAAACCAGCTGTCTCATATTTTGCTTTTCCAATCAACTGTATTATCCCTTGTTTTCAGCCGCTGTCTCAGTACTTTGCCTTTTTAGCCAGCTCTCTCATCCCTTGTCTTTTCAATCAGATATCTCATTTCTTGTTTTTACAACCAGCTGTCTCCTTGCTTGGCTATTTTAGTCAGCTGTCTAATCCATTACTATTTTAAGACACTCTCCTATTCCTTGCTTTTTTTTCAGCCACTTCTCTCATACATTCCGGTTTTCAGCTAACTGTCTCATCTTTCTTTTTTCAGCCTGCTGTATCATATCTTACTTTTCCACCCAGATATATGTTGTTTCACCCCTTGCTTTTTCATTCAGTTGTCTGATACTTTGCTTTTTTGCCAGCTGTCCTATCCATTGCTTTTTAGTTATCTGTCTCATCCCTTGGTTTTAGATATTTATCCCATTGTCTTTCTTTTTCAGCTAACTGTCTCTTACCTTGCTTTTTCAACCAGCTGTCTCTTACCTTGCTTGTTCATCCCATATCAATCCTTCATATATCTTTCTTTTCGCCCATTCAACTTTTTCCATACACTTATCCTACAGCACACACTTGTAGTTCTGCATTCATCTGTCTGTCCGTTAGCACCATACAATGGTACTATAGCATGAGTCTTCCAGTTCTCAGGCCTCTTTCCACCTTCAAATGCCTTACAACACAGCCATCAGACCTACTCCATAACACAAACGTTCTCTTTTTAGCATTTCAGCTACTATATTATCTACTGTAGCTGTCTTCTTATTTTTCAGATCTCTCACAGCACGAACGACTTATTCCATGCTTGGCTCTTCCATTATCGGATACAGCACACGGTTTACACTCAATTTCTTTTCATTTTGGCCTTCCATTCCATCTGGCTGCAGCCGACGGTCTACGCCCACGAAGCCAATCCTATTCACATTCGCGTCATCTTCAATATTCGCATTAAACAAATTGATCAAAGTACTCTTGTTATCTACTTTTAACCTCCTTAGTACTCACAAGTACTCTGCCATTCTTATAATTGATGCCCACACACCTGTTCTTCTCTCTTTTTTTATCATTTTCACTTTCTTCCAGAAGAGCTTCCTGCTCCTATGCGGATCCTCATTCATCTTCTCACCAAATTCTTCATTTGCTCGTTTCTTATTCTGGTTAATCACACTTTTCACTCTTTCACTTTCCACTTCCTGTATGCATTCATCCAAATCTACCTGACATTCTTATCTGGACTATTAAACATTTCCAAGTACCTCTCCTTTTTACTCCCAAGTGCGGGTTTCACATTGTAATCCCACCATTTAGCGTTTTTCTTTCTTTTTCTAATTTTGAGACACCCGAATTCTTGCCTTGCACAGCCCATTATTACTTACTATTACTCCACTATTACTCCATTCCCATGTTCACACTTATCTTCTCTCTTCTACTCTTAAGCATTCTCACATACTTTTCCCTTTCTCTCGGATTCAACAACCTTTCGCTTTTTGATTGTCTTTTCATTCCCATCTTCCTCACGTCTTAACATTCATTTACCAACCAATTTAACCTTTAACCTTACAACACATAATAATATGTTCGAAACGACTCATTATTCCTACCTCTTACACTCATCACGTCAAATAATTATTTCAGCATATTCTTTCTTACTAGGCAGGTTCCAATCATACCTTTAACTTCTCTTTTTGTCACTGTGCTGAAATGACGTGTTTCCTAACACAAGTTTCTTTCAGCACAAAACCATACTACCATTTATCTGCTCTCTCATCATGTCACTTATTCGTCCATCGATATTTTCTACCACACTCAACCGATACCAATTCCCAATTCTATCCATCGCTCACTGCAGCACTTCTCTTTCTCAGCTTCATTTCCACCATTACAGGGTACAGAGACTGCAACCACGCACAGTTTCACATTTCCCAATCTCAGGCTCACCTTAGTAATTCTCGAGCTCAGCCATCCAGACCCAACCATCTCATCCTGCCACTCCTCAACTCAAAGCAACCTCACCTCTCTTTTATTCATATCGCCCAGCTCCACACCCGAATGTGCTTCACCCCATACAAACTCTTCATTCCCTTTCGTGTTCATCTCACATAGAGCCAACATCATTGATTACCACTCCACTCTTTCCCTCGTCACATACACCAAGGATCCGCCCTTGCGCATAGTGCTTCTAGGATGAAACTTTCGGACGCGTTACTTTCCAGGCCAACCACCCATATCCGGGTTTAGTTGCCTTTTACAACACGTACCGGAAGACGGTATGTGTATTCTTCCAGCCACATATACGGGCAAATAATAATAATAATTTGCACATGTAGGTACCGATGAAAATCTTTGTGTATTATAGGCGTGTAGAGTTGCCAGGTGCGTTTGACACGCACATATGTGTAACTCCTAAGGAGCCCCATTCCCCGACGACACCATGATGGTGTCGAACTGAAGCGTTTTGTGCGCGGCCAGTTGGTGGCGCTACCACATGTGTGCATGGAAACTAACGGAGCTATTCACAAGAGACGCAGCTTTCAGGTTGGCCGTGCTGAGAATGAGTGTTGGTGGCGTGATTGGTGACCAGGAAAAACGGTGAGGCCAGTAAGAATGGGGGGGGGCGTGAAGGGGCCCTTAGGGCAACGTTCTACTCGAGTGGAAAGACCGTTTCCCAGCATGAGCGAAGTTAGGCCACATTGGATATGATTAGTCGCAGGATGGGAACCGTGATTCTGGCCGACTTCGTAAATCGTTAGACATGTTTCCATAATCCCTCCATTTAATAGATTATTATAATAATAAAATTATTATTAATAGTAGTATTTATTATTATAATTATTTCTTTTGGGCTTCCGAATCATAGGTGGACGAGATTATATGCGTTTGTGTGTTTGTGTCGTTGGTTCAAATTTCGTTTGTGTTTCCTCGGAAAGAGTCGTGCCCGTTTCCATTAGCGCACAAAAAGAGGACGAAAATGGCTTCGCAATGGATCCCGGGGATCGGGGAAGATAAACCGGTGGCCCGAGTCTTGGGAGCCTCCTTTTTCGGTTATGTGCCAGACGCGTTCTCTGATAAAACCCCGAATTTACCCTCGGAGAAATCTCCCCTTCGCGCCCCGACTAATGAGCCTCTTGAAACACAGGTAAGCCCCCCACCCTCTCTTCATCTCCCCTTTATCTATTTCGGGCCTCTTAGAAATTATCCTTCTGGTGCTAAAGTTAAAAAGTGTGCTCCTTCCCGATTTTGTTAGCTCCATTTTAACCACTTCTCTTCTCTTAATACATTTTACATATTTTATATTCATTCCCTTTTTTACGTACCTTCAAAACGCCCGTAATGAAGAATTAATTCGAAATTTATGATATAACGAAGGAATGAGATGCGGTGGTGCCACGTTTCACTTACCACCGAAGTTCGTTATCGAGCAATTGAAAGAAGCGAAATCATGGCAATTATAATACCAGGGTTGACCCATTTTAGAAATAAGGCAAAAATCAATTCGGTAATTAATGGCACCACCCATCTCTTTTCAATCGTGGACGAGGTCCCCGGCCCAATGAAATTAATATAAAGGTCATAATGACATTCGCTGGCAAGCCCTAGCCTCTAGGGGCGATGGGGAGGGAGGGGGGGGGGGGGGGTAGTATTTTTTTTCGTACAGCCAGCGAGCATGGAACTGGTCGTGGCTCAAGGGAGAGGCACCTTTTCTGCGTCTGGAGAGTGTGGAAATGACACCACATTCGGCAGGTGTCATAGCGGAAGAGTGATGTGTGCGCGCGAATGGAGTGGGATGGAAGAGAGGGGCGGTGTTGTGATTGGTTATACGTGTCAGGCTCAGCGCACTGCCATTAAGCGACTAGCTCCATACAAAAACCTTCATAAATAATAAACTTAAATCTGAAGTGGGAAAAGTCCATTGAAAACAGGCTAGGAATGTCCCATTTCCTCTTTTACTTGGATTTTGTGACGGAGGTCAGTCGGGGATCTAACTTGATTGCGGTTAGAAAGGCTCACGAGAGGTGCGTGCGCTGAGTAGTCTCCTCTTTAGTCTATTCTGTTAATGCACTATGCATTTTCACAACACATAACTTCCCTTTACAAAAGCTTGCTGATGGAGATGCCCGCGTTGATTGTCGCTTATTTTTTTTTTTGGGGGGGGGGTATGTCCTTGTTATGTTTGGCAGTAATTTACCCCAGTAGGTAAAGCACTTGTTAAATGGTCTCTACTGAGATGTGCCTGAGACGGTGCGAATCGACACTATTGATCTTTGGAATAAGTACATAAGATTAGCCAGACATGTATTCCTTTTTTTCCGAAAACATGGAGCTCCTGTAATAAAAACAAGTTAGAAAACAAACTAAAGCGAAGAATAATGCTACATAGTGTTAATTAATTGGACATATATTGCAAGGTATCCGTGTTGCAGCTCGCAACGTGATTTGACATTCCAAATGATTCGAGTAATCAACATTTTTGCTTGAATTCACGAGTTTAAGAAGTGGGTGGAGCCTACGTCAACTTATGTCTCAAAGTCCACATGAGGAAAGGAAACATTCAAATTTGAAATGCTTGTGTAAATTTAATTATTGTTTAAATATATTTAATATACTAAAAATTAACAATATTGTTTAATTCTTATATTTTCAAAGCTTCATGGAATTATATCTTAGCATAAATAGTGCAAATTTTGAAAAAATTTGGATATTAGTGAAGTCGAATAAATGTATTCGAATGAAGGTGTGAGTCTGCGCCGTGGAGTGAATGTCACAATGAAAACAAATTCGTTGTCTGGTATCTGGTATTTTGTGTAGAGCTTATTCTAAGCTTGCCTATTTCAAGTACCAAAATGCTTGTGGCAAATAAAGTTACCTTTTAATACCTTTCCAAGAGTAGCCATAAAAATGCAATCAATATCACGCATTCGTCGTTTAAATTAATGCACCTATGCAACTTGGGAGTGCTAAAATGGTTATATTGAAATAAATTGGGTTTTAATGCTTGCGAGTGGATGGGTGTTATTTTGTTTAAAACTAAGTTGAAACCGGTGCAATCTTTTATACAGGGAATCTTCAGTGACAGGAAAATCGCTCCCACGAAAAGCCTGGTTATTTCCTCGAAACAGCAAGAAAATAATAGATCCGCGCCTGTCGCAAGGGATTCGCAGGTAGGCAGTCGTGGTTTGTACAATTCTTTTTTTTCTAATTTTATCCTCCCACCTTTTTGGATACAGTCTTCTTCACAAGACGAGAAGGGTCGGATTCTCACAAATTATCGTAGTATTTTTGTACATAATTGTATCTGGATCCTAAAATATATAATTGATGTACTTAAGACTACCTCCCCAAATTAACTATACTCTCATTTCACAAATTTCCTCCCATTTCTTCTTGTAATTATATGTACCCTCGATCCCTCCCCCCCCAAGACCTGCTCTTTATACCACATACATGATAAAATCCCTGCTCTTTTCGTAGGAAATGGATCGACAAGAGACAGTAGAAGAGGAAGCGTTTACAGTATCTAAAGTCAGAGCAAGGTTCGCGGAACCATGGGAAGCAAAACTCGATGAATTACACAAATTGGAAGAGGAAGGGGTAAGTAAGTCTTAAGATGTTCACAGCCTAGGGTGAATTAGGTCTGCCGTAGATGGGGTAAAGTTTCCCACTTCCTCGGTTATAGTTTCGATCACGCTGCAAACGAGTCGGTAGTTCTAAATGACCATTTCTCATTAATGTTGTTGGACTTGATATTTTCCGAGTAGGAAACTATCAAATTACGCCTGACTCCGCCAAAATAAATAACAAAGTCGATAATCTTTAAACATCAACGTGCCAAAGTGCAATTAGCTGCCTATAAAGGTGAATTGACAAATATATGTATGAAAAATCCATTAAATACCAAAAAGCCTCTTCGCGATTTCAAAAGTTAAAATCATGAAACCTACAAATTAGGTAGATTTTTAATTTACTCTTCACATTTTTGCATAAACTGTCTTATATTTAGTATTTTCATTATTGACAACTCTTTGACAAACTCATTATACATATACCTACTAGCGTCGCCTTCGATGGGTAATTGCCAAAACTAGGATTAAATTCGTCATTGTTTATATAAAACAATCTGTAAAGGTTGGAAAGGTTAGGTTAGTAAAGTTCTTTATTTGTAAAGAGTGATTTTCTGTCTATAATTGCATTATTTCTTATAAAATTAAAATTTCAACTATTACTATTACGCATGGCCTATTTTGCTGGTTTTACACACTTAACAAACTAGTGTTATTTGTTAAAACAAAGGCTCGAAATGTAGCAGTTGTCTAGAACAAGGACGATCGCCTTTGACGTTGAAAAAGTGCGATCTTAAATATATCTAAAACAAGGTTGGACTCCAGAATAAATGAAGCCTTTAATTACTTTTTACGGATTAAATACATTTCATAAGGTTTTAGGTTTTTCTTATTCCAATATTAAAAAAAAATTGTATTAATGAGTGAAAATAATATAATTAGATATTAATTATTACCCTGAAAATGTGTCCACATATTAAATTAGGATGCCCGGTAGAAAAATGGATAGATGCTACGCTCCGAATGAGTCTCAGATTTTTATAATTAAACCGCAATGACGCAGCGATGAAATGCGATTAAAATAGCAAAGGTTTGACTCTTCGACGTTAAATCGGGTACGGCTGGGGTACGATCCTCATCACCTCCTTTTTGATATAGCCCAGGGGTGGGCAAACTTTTTAAGTGGGTGTGCCAAAATTGGCCAAATCTTTGCTACAAAATTTTCTCACGTGCCAATACTTGACTAAAACACAATGAAAGGATATAAAATTAAAGATGTTCTTTTTATTCATTTCCAACCCTTTATGATGCATAAAAAATACAAGGAAAAGATAGTCATTTTAACTAAAAATATACATATTATAATATTATATTAAACAGAATTGAATTTTGATCATTTCAAGCAGAAAACAACAAATCCAAACTAGAGAAAGAAAAATTGTGGACCTTTTCATTTATTTACCATCGATGAGACTTCTGCTGCTGCCTCACTGATAACATAACAGGTTGTACACAATGCGGTTGCTATATAAAATAAATTGGAGATACATTTATTTAGTTTTCTTAAGTTAAGCATTTGGCTTCGCGTGCCGGTAGAAGTCGTTGGCGTGACACGTTTGGCACGCGTGCCAAAGGTTGCCCAGGTCTGATATAGCCTCTTGCTAGGCATGGATCATGAACGCCCAACCCCCAGGCGTGCCTGATAGTGTCGAGAAAGCAAACCATTGCTATTTTAACTGCGATTCACAGATTCTCTCTAGTTTAAAGATCGTACGATTTTCTCATGATGCAAGAACGTGCTATACAAAGCGGGATTAGAATGTACGGTGGTTTTGAATAAGGCTGGCGCAGGTGTTTTAGGGTACTAAGTACTGTAATACTTCTTCGTATCGTTGTAATAGTGTCCTAGGAGTAATATTTTGATGGCGGAAGGGGCTACGGCCCCTTATAAAGCCAGGAAAAGAAATGATTTCAACCCGATTAACAACACAAGAATTTTTCCACGATGCCATTCTTAAATGTCTGTTACGCTCGCTGGTTTTTTTAATGTTGATATTGAGTTATTTTTTTTATTTTTGAGCCATGATGTAGAAGGTTAAGGGAATCATTTATTTAAGCATGTTTGTAACACGAACTGTTGGCAATTATTTGTGTTAATCTGTAGAATTATTAAAACTAAACATTTTTAGATATCCTACTACCCCTAACCTACATCGTTGCTCAGAAACTGCTACTTTCAAGTGCTAATAACTCGGAAAATCGTGCTTTCTGCCCCGAATAAATAGTAACAGACAATTACTTTCTTTCACTGTCGAATTAACTTCACCCCATCAGGATCGAGGAGTTTTGGCAGATGTTGTTTTTCATAATTAGATTGTTAACTTTTGTCGTTTTATAATACATATATAATCATGCTGCTGCACGTGGGAACTGTTCCATCAAGAGATCTCCCGCATAAAACAAACCCTCGTGAACAACGGTTTCCCGATCATCATGATTGAAAAACAACTTCAATCATTTTTAAGAAGGCAATTCAAAGACACGGATGAAACGGAAAGTAACCAGGAAGCAGTAAATAACATCAAACTGTACTATAGAAATCAGCTGTCATCGGCTAAACAAAATAGGCGGAAAAAACATCAAGGAGATTGTTAACCGTAAGATCAAAGTTAAGAAGCAAAGAGACAAGATTCACATGATTATATATGTATTATAAAACGACAAAAGTTAACAATCTCATTATGAAAAACAACATCTGCCAAAACTCCTCGATCCTGAAATATAATTTAACAAATATATAATGAATAGAGTCACCAATCTTATTTATAAGCCCCCGGACGCAATGCGTCTCGAGGATTAGCAACTCTCCAGATTGTATCCGCTTCCATTTCATTTTGTTTAGCTTGTCGTCATTCACGCCAGATTCACTAGAGTTATTTTTTCCAGATTGTTTCTTGCTGTTTCATTTTGTTTAGGATGTGTCTTACCTTATATATATTCTGTGCTCCTTGCCTAGTTTCTTCATTATTAGTTGAAAATATCATCTTGCCGAAACTAGTCCGATAGTTCGATAGTTATAAATAAAATATATATATATATATATATATATATATATATATATATATATATATATATATATATATATATATATATATATATATATATATATATATATATATATATATATATATATATATATATATATATATATATATATATATATATATATATATATATATATATATATATATATATATATATATATATATATATATATATATATATATATATATATATATATATATATATATATATATATATATATATATATATATATATATATATATATATATATATATATATATATATATATATATATATATATATATATATATATATATATATATATATATATATATATATATATATATATATATATATATATATATATATATATATATATATATATATATATATATATATATATATATATATATATATATATATATATATATATATATATATATATATATATATATATATATATATATATATATATATATATATATATATATATATATATATATATATATATATATATATATATATATATATATATATATATATATATATATATATATATATATATATATATATATATATATATATATATATATATATATATATATATATATATATATATATATATATATATATATATATATATATATATATATATATATATATATATATATATATATATATATATATATATATATATATATATATATATATATATATATATATATATATATATATATATATATATATATATATATATATATATATATATATATATATATATATATATATATATATATATATATATATATATATATATATATATATATATATATATATATATATATATATATATATATATATATATATATATATATATATATATATATATATATATATATATATATACTTTTGCCTGTTAAAGAAAGTGAAAATTTTGTGAGGTTCTGCTTATAAGCTGTCTTGTTGCATCTTTTTTGCTGGTTGTAGACTATTAGTTAACCCAGTGACCTAAAAAGCGAGGAGCGCTCCATGGCTTAGGTAAGTTCGAACCACCACCAATTTTTCACTTTCCATTTGCTATATCTCTTATCTTTTTTTTCTTAATTTACGTTTGATAATTGTTTCGTCTTACAAAATGACGAATTCGGTTTTATATCATTCTGTCCTCATTTTCTATGGGTCATTGAGCATCTACCCTTCCACGAGCACCCTTCATACATTTATATATCCAACATATTAGGTTGAGGAATAAGTTCTTGCGTTTTTTTTAATGTTGTGTAGATTTAAGTTTTGTTGACGTGATTTGTGCACATATTAAGAAACCATAATAAATAATGAGAGCAAAATTTGCAAAGGTTAGGCTACGTCTCTTAACAGCGTAGATTATTAGGCTTTTGCTTAGGCTACGTCTTGAAGTTGATAAATAAGTCATTGCGGTTTATTTAAAAGTTGTGTTAATTTAATTTTTGTTCTGTACCCTCAAAATGGAATGTCAAGTTGAGAGAAAGGCGTATTTTAGACACTGGTTGTTATTCATTTTCAATCGAGACGGGAACAATGCAAACGCAGCCAGAGCTCGTCACCATATTTGTGCTGCGTACAGAGAAAATGCTTTATCAGAAAGGACAGCTCAATGGTGTTTTTCACATTTCAAAAACAGTCATTTCAATCTTAATGACGAAGAACATTCTGGTAGCCCGATTAAGTTTGATGAAGATCGATTGAACGACCTTCTTCATGAAAATCTTCGGCAATCGACTAGAGAATTGGCTGTACAATTGGCGTGTGATCAGAAATCACCTTCATTCGATGAGTAAAGTTAAAAAACTCGGTGCATGGGTTCCGCACGCTTTGACCGAAAGCAACAAACTTCAACGCTCTACGATTACCGCAGGTTTGCCGGCTCGTCACAAGGCTACTCGTGGATATAAGGACAGATTTCTTCACCGCATCATCACTGGCGACGAAAAGTGGTGTGTTTATGTCAACATGAACCATCGAAAACAATGCCTTAGCCTCAATAAAAAACCACTTCCGTGATTAAAGCACGGACTTCATCTTCGAAAGACGATGCTGTGTGTGTGGTAGGATTGTGAAGGCATCATTCTTTATTAGCTCCTTGCGAACAACGAGATTGTCTAATGCAGAACTTTACGTTCAACAAATGTATCGACTCGCCGAAGTTATTCGTGAAAAGCGACCTCATCGACGTTATGCAGTCCTTCTGCAACACAACAATGCTCATCTTCCCATTGCCAATATGACAAAAGACGCCATCCAAACGCTTAATTGGGAAATCCTGCCGCATCCTCCATATTTGCCAGACTTGGCTCCATCGGATTTCCATCTATTCCGATCGCTCTCCAACAATTTGTGCGGCGTTTCGTTCAATACTGATGTGGATTTAAGAACCTGGTTAGGCGAATTCTTCGAGTCAAAATCCAGAGATTTTTCTTGCAGAGGCATCGAAAAATTAGTTGAACGTTGGGAAGAAGTCGTAAATAACAACGGAGAATACATGATTGATTAAATTGCATATTGTTATCAATCAAAATGAAGTTTTTCTAAAATTGTTAATGGTAATGAATAAATTTGATAAAACCGCAAGAACTTATTCCTCAACCCAATAATTAGTCCAACCTTTTAGAATTTATCATATTATTCATATATATGTAAGATAATGATTTTTTATTTTGCTAATATGCTTAAATATTTTGTTCATATGGTTGAATTACTTAGTATTTTACTAAATGATGTGAAATTAATAAAATGGTGTTTTCTAAAATCAGAATTTAACCAATATTTTTTAAGTTTCAGCTTAAATTTATAACAAAGGCGCACTCAATATCGTTCTAAATAGGTAATATGACTAAAACTAAAGAACGCACAGAAGCACAGAGACCACAAATCCAACTTCTCCAGGGGTTATCACAAGTAGAAATTGCCCCCCTAAATAAAATGTTCAACATATGCTGGCCAAATCGCTATAAAATGATATCAAGAGACCAATAGCTTTGCATGAAGGAAAGGAAATAGTAAAAAAGTCTTACAACACTTAGAGAAGAAGTCTCTCATTCAGACTTCACTACAGAACTTCAGAAAAATATCTTCTGAGCTTGGTGTGGAGTTCAATGAAGCTTCAATCTCAAGAATATCACCCAGAACAGTCAGAAGAAGAATTACAGATCAAGGGCTAAAAGGAAGCCATGGATCTTGAGGTCAACAGAAAAAAAAACTATTTCATTGGGCCAAAGCCCTTTAGGGGCTATCTCTGTCACGATAAGAGTTGCAGACGCATTTCACTCTGCTTGTGTGGTACTAACTGGGAATCATAAAGGTGGTTATAGCATGGTATGAGGCCGCATGTCTTTATCAGGGCCAATGGAGATGTTTTTATATCAGAGAAGAATAAACTCTACAACTTATACCACCTTTTTTCACAAGATTTAAAGCTATTTATCCAGAAATTGCACCCCAGAATACCAAGAAATGGTAATATTTCAGGAAAACAATACCCAGTGCCATATATCCAACTACACCAAGAATTAGTTTGGAAAAATGAGTTCACCCCTATAAGGCTACCATAGAGGGCCATACTTAAATCCAAAAGAACATCGGTGTGTTTTAAATTTTGCTTTTCAAAAACCTCTTGAAGGCAGAAACATATGCAGAAATCGTACATTTTAGACTAAATACATATCCATATATCGTGCTCGTCCGTTTGCCTTGGCGGCCTTTAGACCATGAGAAAATTTATTTCATTACTCTTTATCCGCAGCTCGATAGCTAAAATCGCAGATGTAATGTCTATATTGATTTCTTTCTTTATTCGACTAATTCGAAAGGGGAGGGGGGTATGTTTATATAAAATAACGCCTCCTCCATTTCCTAAGACATAGCCTTATTTGAAATTTTATTGTCTGGTAAGATAAATTCTCCAATATGGTAGTTCTCACGCAACTAAAACATTCAATTTATCGATCATGTTCCAGAAGCTGCGCCCGTTTGTCCAAACCCCCAAACTTTCGCGTTGGATTTAAAAAAAAAATGATCGAGTGTGTGGGTATTATGCTGCTACGAACAGTAGGGTAAGGAATAGAAGACCCCTGCAGTCTAGACGAGTGAGGGAGAGGGCGATATCTACCGGAGTTGACTCTGTGAATAATGGATGAATTGTGGATGTCGATTACTGTTTGTATTGAGAGTTAAAGGATTAAATGGGACTAAAAGTACCTCGAGATGTATTTCACCACTCACAAGCCACCCAGCAACACGATTTGGGCCAGAATTGTGAAATGAATTATTTTCATATTCTCAAGGTAGGAAAAAACGGTTTTGTTTGTTAGATCCGTTTAATGCCCTTCGTCTACTCATGGATTGAGGCAAGACCTACAGTTGAACGTGAGTCCCGAACTATGGTAGCTGCCAAGGCAAAGTAGGCTCGGAGGCCAATCTATCCGAAGACTAGCCGCATCCAATGTGGCTTAACTTCGCTCATATTGGATACAGTTTACTCTCGTCTAGTATCGCAGTAAAACGTAAAAGTTGTCAATACAGGCAGACGTATCCATTTCTCACATTGGTGAGGAGCAAACTATGTAGAGTAAGGGGGAATGTCCTCTGATACTCGCTACATCGAGCGTTTCTCGCTGGAACAACGTGGAAGTAAAGGTCCTCACTTTTGTACCTTAATTCACAATAGGCGCCACAGCTTTTGCTACGCCTCAGGTGCGCAAATATTACGTAATTCGTCAACGCGGTGGAAGATAGGCTGATTGTTGTTAATAAAAGTGCTCCGCTCTTCCTGGGACATTTTTTACTCGAAGAAAAATAACACAAAATATTAACATTAATGAAGCTGCAGCAAATTTGGACACATTATAATAATTCCTGAAGCCCTAGTTTGAGATGAATTGACCGGAGTGTCTTGGACCATTGTTTACAAATGGTCCTTCATAAGCCTACAGCAGAGTCTAGCTAATCATATAAACCCAGAACTGCATATCAAACAATATTGCTCGTCGCAGTTTAGTGTTAATTGAAAATAGTATATTGATAAGGGTAATCAATATGTTACTATTGTTAATAGTACTAATGGTAATATTAGTTGTAGAAGTATAATAATAATTAAACAGATTTTTCCAAATTTGGGGCACATACTTCTCTGCGCACACTAGAAAAAAAGAGGAAAAGTTACACTTTTGTGATGTTATTTAACATAGTAAGGTTATTAGAGAAAAATAAAAATAAATGGTGTTTGTACATCCTACAAAATATAATTTGGTTGCAAAGCTAGTTTTGCAATAACTACCTGCAAGCTTTGAGGAATCTATAATGATGTTGCCTCATTCGGGCGAAACTCTAGCCCATTCTTTGTTCCGCCGCTGCTTCAGTTGGATCATTGTATTTGGGCGTCTCTGAGAAACTCGGGGTTTTTTAATAAGACCCACAGATTTCACACTGGATTGAGGTTGGTGGATGGATTGGGAGGACACTCGAGAACATTAATTTTGTTTCTCAACCTTTCTTTATTTAGATTTACGATGTGTTTAGGGTTATTGGTTCTGTCGAAACCAGAAACTCCACAGTATCTTCTGTTGCCGAGCAGATTTCAGAGGTTATTGTCCTCAACTGTCATGTCATCTTCTCCTCTGAATTCTTTCATAAACTTCTTTTGTCAAGAGACTGGTGCTGAAGCATTCCTAGGTCATCCCTAGGTCATAAGTTCGGGTGTAGAGATGTTTTGTTTATTATTATTTTAGTGTATGCCTATATCGGCCACCGAGGGAGGGCCCGAGCGCGGACAGATGAAAGAAGGAAGTTAAAATGTTAATTTAAAATATTAAAAAATAACAACATAGAAAATAAAACAACGCCAATAACAGAGAAAAACAATAGAACAAAGTAGCACCAAAAAGCCTGGCCCCAGCACATGAGATACATGGAAGCGACCTGTCGCCGTCCCAAACTAGCACACAGCTAAAAAGTAGTTTAGTCTGAGGTACCAAACAATCCTGGCAGGATGGTTAAAGCTCGCGCGCTATCTAATGGTGGTGCGTCCCACGTGTGTCCAACTTGGAAACGACAGAAAATGATTCGATAGCCTCAAAGCATTGGAAGATCGGCCCACGGGAAGAGGCGGGGCGCAATGGCAGGCGATTTAAAATTCCCGGGCCTTGTCTCGCAGGGTGTGTTGGCGATGATGCACGAATGGTCGCAATGGTTCCTGTTTCCGTCATGCAAAATATGAACCAAATAGTTCTATTATAGATTGATCAAACTTTAGAATGTCACAAATTATTTAGGTTTATCATTGTTGTTTGGTGAAGTTAAGACAAGCTTATTTAATTCTATTCTGCAAAGGACTTTTTACGAGGGAAAAAAGGATCGAAGACTGTGACGCTGAAGATCCTATATTTGTCTGAACAGTCATGTGGTATCTTAACTACTTCATAGGGCCTAATATGTAGTATCGCAACAGTAACTATTCCGGTGTTTATTAGGGATAGGAGTGTATCTGGCTAAATTACGTAATCTCAACGCACCTTTTAAATGCATTGCTACTCTTACAAGGTGCCCTTTAAAATATTATTAAAAGGATCTCGGTTCACAAAGCAAATATATTCTCTTTAATTTTTTTTTTAGTTTCCAACTACGTCTAACATGGCGAAATGCGAATTTGTGATGTTTAGTCAATACAATTAAGCTTATCGGACAAAAAATTAGTCATGTGGCTTGTTTAATATAGTCTAAACTACATGGGCTTGTGCGAGTAGTTAACATTGAACGAGGAGAATCGGAGATACTGAGAGAAGTGGGAACAGGATTCATAGATTTCGCAAAGGTAGCTCAGTGCAATGCCTGTCTCGTACGCTTTGTGTAAAATGGGTCGGTCGCAAAGCAGATGTTATAAGTTTCAAAATAATGATTGTATTTAAGGGCTCCAAGGACTAGCCTGAAAAGGGTGGTAGTGGAATTTACAGGTCTATCTACGTATACCACCATACGGGTCTACCTAAAGTGGCCAAAATTCCGGTAAACAGGAAATTATCGCCAGAATTGTAGCCCAAAGACTATACTAGCGGACCAGGACCGCCGGAGTGTTTACAAGGCAGGGATTGCTGCAAGACGTCAACGCCGGTCCTTCAGCTGCCATTAATGAAAGAACACTCCGCAGGTAACTGTATTCCAATCCCTATCTTCCAGGATGTCATCTCCCGCATTAACCGGGATAGAACTGTGATTGAGTGGCATGATGAACATTCAGAAACAATCATATCTGAATTGGCCCGCCAAATCGTCGGACCTAAACCCCATAGGAGTACCTTGAACAACGTGCCAAACGTCAGGGACGACATCCTCGCAATCTGGCTGAATTGAACAATTCTTTGACGCAAGTGTGGTTGAACAGTGATATCTCTTTCATCCAGAACCTTATCCAGTCCATGTCACGTCAAATCGCAACTGTTATCAAGGCTCGTAGCGGTATTAAACACTAGGTAACTAATCTAGGTAACCGGTGAGTTTATTTCTGATTTAAATCTGGGCTCTATAGACGATACGACCGCCGGAGTTGTAAGGTAATCTCATTATCTATGTGGTTCTCGTACGACCAAATGTGGGCGGACCAGTTGGCATCTCCGGCCTGCTGATAACCTTCCAGAACCAATTTCTTGCTTCTGTTGCAGATCAGGCGGCTGAAGGGTTGGATCTTTATAGCGTTATCGTACGATGTATTTGTTTCGATAAGGGAAGAAGTTCATTGAACTATATTGGCAGGTATCGCGCGCGCAGCTCTTCCAAACTAGGACGCCCGTGGCCAATTAAGAGCAGGGAATTTATTGAGGAAGGAAAAGAGATTTTTTTCCCTCGAATTTAAAGCCCAATAGCAGCGATACCATTTCACCCCGAAACTTTTAAAGAGTAATCTTTAAATAAAGTGGTGAAGCTGGATAAAGTTAAAATGTGTGGAAGATAGATAGGCGCAAGTTCTGCAGGCTTTACGGCTGAAAGGGCAAATTGCGATTTCAGCCGCTGCAAGGTCGCTCATGTTAAACGTAACAAATGGCCCCTATGAAAATACAGAAGGATGCATCGGCCTTTCAAGGTACCGTTGCCAAAATTCTAAACAATCTCAAGAGTTGCTTTCGGAAGGTAATGAAGAAATTTGAACCACTCTTCGGTCTTCATTAAACAGGTAATCATGAGACAACTCTTTGTCAACCAATCGCTAAATTATTATTTTCTTTTTCGCTTTGGTTTTCAAATTTCTGCTGCAATATAATCCGCAGCATTTACCACAAGAGCCCTTAATGGAGGAGCTATATGTACGCACTAACACGTCGCGGCAAACTTAAGTAAATTGGAATGTCTGCAGACGATGCTGATATCGGAGTTAGAACGGAACCTGATCTGTCGGTTTATGCGAGTTACCACACACCTTAATAGTGAAGAGGATTTAGTAAAAGTCCTTCATTTTCTGAGCAACCCCTTTAAAATTAAATATTTCTTGGAAAACTTAGAATAAAACGTATTTCTATATTTTTTATTTTAAATTAAAATGGTTTTAGATTCCTTCATTACAAACCTTCATGAGTAGAAATTTGTTTTAGAGGCTTTTTGGGCGCGCCTTCCCGGCTGGGTCTAGCTTTAAGGCGTTTTTTTGTTAGTAGTATCCATCTTTTCTTGTCTATTCACACACTTAGTTTTATAATATAACCAAGTTATAAAGCGCCAATTTTACACATAAAATGTCACACAACATACTAATTTTAAATAGGAGTATGTGGCAATTATGTTCACTAGAATAAATGGTACATCCTTTGGCATCATCATTCTGGGTCAAGATTTTACTCTGCATCTGTCGCTTCACGGTGTGATCGGGAATTGACGTCGAATTTAAACATTGCCACAGCCAGTAATACCATTGTTGAATATTTGCAAATGGAACAACGGTTGCTAAGTGAGCTGTAGAACTTCTGTAACTTAATCTGCGACGAATTAAAAGTGTCATTCCTTAGTTATCTCTTAGTTAAATCTTGACTGGTCTTGGGTGATTAGATAGCATTCTACCGTCAAGATAATATATATTTATTTAGTCATTTTATAATTATGGAGGTGAGTGATATATTAGGACTTGTTTAATGAAAAATATCCCGCATTTTACTCTATATTGCGAATTAATTGGAACTCAGAAAGCCATATATATATATATATATATATATATATATATATATATATATATATATATATATATATATATATATATATATATAAGAATTATCACTCAAAAATTTATTCTTCTACCATATTACTTTACTTCTTTCGATAAATTAAACTTTTGGGCTCATATACAATGGTTTCAATATCATATACTATAATTCGCCATTGAGTTCGTTTACTTATATATATATATATATATATATATATATATATATATATATATATATATATATATATATATATATAATTTACAATTATACATGTACGACCTGTCACAGTCGTTATGTACGTTATGTAGGCCAAACTGGCTTACAATTCAACTGCAGGATCGCGAAGAACTTGGGTTTGTCTCATAGGACTGGTATTCCCATTTCTAAACCTGAAGCCTCTCCCATCAGGCAACATTCAGAGTATTACCATCATCCTCTTAATTCTAATTCATTTACTATATTATCTTCAGCCTTAACTTCTCTCGATTCGAAAATCTTAGAGTCACTGTATATCAATAAAATAAATCCAAACCTAAATAATTACTCCTCCTCAATTAAACTATTCACTATATAACCAACCAACACTTCAATAGATTAACTAGCCAACCGACCAACCGACCAAATTTCGTTAGTTAGTTGATTTCTCAACTCACACGATAAAAGTTAGTCCCTCTGTTTCATTCATTCTAATTTGTTTTCGGGTTTTTTTGTTGTTTTTTTACAATTTAATATAATAGGTTATTTTATTGTTTACTCCAATAACTTTTAATATGTTATATTCAAGTCAGTTTATGTTATAATTTCACTTTCTATTATTTTTTGAAATCACACTGGGTAGTATTAATTAATTCTATATATTGTTATTAGTGTTTTTACTTCAATTTTAATAATTGTCAATTTTATTATTTTAACTTGTCTTCATCCGCTTTTTTAGCCATTATTTAATGCATTCTTTTAACTGTTATCGATTAATGTTCCTTTCCCTTCTCATTAGTCGACACAGTCGCTGAAGATGCTCCTAGTAAAGGTCCGAAACGTCCGCCCAATAAATGATTAGTGTAATCACCTGGGTCTTCATATTCCTGCTATATATATATATATATATATATATATATATATATATATATATATATATATATATATATATATATATATATATATATATATATATATATATATATATATATATATATATATATATATATATATATATATATATATATATATATATATATATATATATATATATATATATATATATATATATATATATATGGTGTTTCAAAATTATATGTTCAAAATTGGCATATGGATAGAACTGGTCGAAATTAGCATTTTTCCTTCTATGAACATGTGTCCGCAAATGTATCCTTAAGGAGATATTTAAAGTTTAAATCTAGCAAAAGTGTGCAAAATAACAAAAATTCTAAAATAAGTTTATTTCTTAATAACTATTTATAATTTTTACTTCAATTATTCATAAGCTGTTCAAAGTGAGAACCTCCAACGTTAATACCAAGCTGTAACCTCCTCCTTAAATTTTCATGAACCCTATCAAATATTCTGGCGTTTGTGAACTTTGACCAGCAGCCGCAACTACTCTTCCAATTAAATCTTCTTCTGAATCCACAGGAGTTTCATAAACGAGGTTTTTTAATGTGTCCCCAAAGAAAGAAGTCAAAGGGGGTTCATATCAGGACTTCTTGCAGGCCAATGAACCGGACCGTTTCTTCCTATCCACCGATTGAGAAATTGATTATTTAAATAGGCTATTACATTTTGATAGTAATGAGCTGGCACTCCATTATGCTGAAACCACATTTCTCTTCTTGTTACCAGTTGCTCATCTTGCAGAAGTTCAGGTAGAACCTCTGATAAAAAAATACCATAGGCATTTCCTGTGAGTGGAGACGGTAACGTGTATGGACCAATTAATTTGTCACCTAGAATTCCAGCCCAAATATTAACTCCAAATCTTTGTTGATATCCCGCACAATTCGTCGGTTAATATGATGCCACTCATGTTTATTATGCTGATTAAAAACACCCTCACGTCTGAAAATAAGTTTTTTGGGCTAAAATCTTGATATTTGCCTAAGAACCAATTAGAAAAATTAATATCTCCTTAACGATGCATTTGCAGACACATATTCATAGAAGAAAGATTGCTTATTTTGACCAGTTCTACCTATACGCCTCAGATCCCCGTCCAGCTCCAGCCTCGCCTCTTCTCCCCTTTCCCCCCGTAAGGGGCGCGGCGATTTGCCATCCTGGCCGCCGTGCTGACGGGATCCAGCGCTCCGTCTGGCCCCAGCTTAGCCTCTCTTCCTTCCTTCAAAACACTTGTTTCCTCTCTTTTCACACAACCTCTCCCACAACTTTCTCTGGTCAGCCTCTAATTTCACAGGGTAGATGTTGACCTTCCTTTCAGCCAACCGTCCCGCATCGGGGCTGAGGGGGTGGGGGACAATGTTCCCTAACCCCTGAGCTCCGGTCTGGGGTGGCTGGTTTTTAACAACCTGCTTTATCCCCACCCATACCTTCCTCACATCCCTTTTCCTCTCCTCTTCACAATCTATATATTTTACGCCGTGTTCAAGGTGGAGCCGCCATGCCGATGGACTGCCAGGCCACCAGGCGGGAGGGGTGGTCCCAAATGGCGGCGCCTGGCTCTGCCGGGCTTGTAAGCACCTCTCGCAGTGCGGGCTACTGTGAGAGGTGTGCGCTATTGCATCCCGTGTTAAAAAAAGGGTCACCATGCCCAATGATGAAGATCAAACAAAAAAAACCCAACCCCCAACTTCCCCAAGAACAACGGAGCCGCCCTCGGGCAGCTCCAGCAAAAAAATGGAGGTCCATCCCCCTGTGCTTGCACAGGGGACCCTCCATATTTCTCTAACCGGAGAGGAGGCTTACTCCTCTCCTTCGCCTACGGGTGCAGGGGACTCCCCCTCACCCCCTTCTCTGGAGGTACTTTCGGGCACCTCCCTTTTCCCAGCGGCAGTCCCCTCTTTTCTTTTCAAGGGGACTGCCAAGAAAGCCAGCAGGCAGCCCTTAGCCAGCCGCTCCCCATCGAAGCGGCTCGGTAGGGCAAACCCCCTTAGGGGGGAGAGGGAAGCCAGGCCCCTTCGGTCGCTTCCCTCAAAAGACCTGCTGGCAAGAATTTTAAACCTTGCCGGGGTCAAGGCCTGTGCCTCCCCACACAAGACTGGCGACACTGCCAAGGGGACCTGCGATGTCCTGGGAGGGGATGGCCAACTGGAGGCCCCTCCTGTGATAAACATGGTCCTTGAGGAGACCCAGCCTCAGACGGTAGGGCCTTCCATGGGGGAGAATTCGGGCTCGGCGCCAAGCACCGAACCCGAATCCGCCCCTATGCAAGGTCCTCCTCAAATGGCTGAGGGCTCCGAGGCAGTAAAAGGAGGAGAGGGATCTCCTCCGACAGGTGCCCCTACGACAACCAGGACCTTCTCCATTTCGGAGAGGGACCTGGCTGAGGCCGGTCCATCTGGCCTGGGGGCTTCTGCCGGCGGGGGTGAGATCGGGTTCATTCCCCGCCCTCCTCTCGCAAAAAGAAAAAGACTAAAAAGACTCGGGGCTCCTCTCCATCCGCGGGGGCTGCGGGGACGGATGGGTCTGCTGCCACTTTGGTAGGCGACCAAGCCAAGATTAGCACATCCGGCCCCTCTACCCCCTCGTGTGCGGAGCCCCTGACCAAGACTAACACCAAGAGTGCACAGGATGGAGCCTCGATGACATCGGGGCCCCTCATTCAGAGGTTACCTGGCGTTTTCGAGCCCGCTGGCTTCAAACGCTTCCTCGTTATTCGCTCCACTGATGGCACCATGTTGCCCAAGGGCAACATGATCCATCAGAGGAGAGGATTAGCTAGTGCAATTGGTAGAGAGCCGAAGGTGACCCGTTTCTCGGACGGCAGCCTTCTGGCGAATGCGGCGAATCCCGCCGAGGCGGCCAAGATAAGTGCTCTTCGGACACTTCAGGGCACCCCGGTGAGTGTGACGCCGCACTCTACCATGAACTTTGTGAAAGGAGTAGTTTATGCGAGGGAACTCGTTGACTACTCCATTGACGACATCACCCTAGAGCTGGCCGACCATGGGGCGGTCAAGGTAGAACGTGTGATGAGAAAACAGGGAGGGGCTTCGAGACCCACCCCTACACTCTTCGTCACGTTCGACTGTGACAAGCTCCCTGAGTCGGTGCGTGCCGGTTGGTACCGCTACCGCGTGAAGGCATTCGTGCCACTGCCGCGGCGGTGCTATTACTGTCACCGCTTCGGCCATACGAATCGCTCATGTAGACGTGCAAAGTCGGGGTCACCCGAAGTCTGTGTAAATTGCTCCAAGGTCGCACACGATAAGTCCAAATCGTGTGTGGCCAAGTGTGTCAATTGCGGAAAACCGCACCCTGCTTCTTCGAAGCAATGTGGTGCATATCTCCTGGATAGAGAAATCCTGGCCGTTCAGGCCCAGGATAGACTCTCATTCCGCGAGGCTAAGGACTTGGTCCTGGCGCGCCCAGCTCTTCCTGGGACGTCATATGCCTCAGTAGTTAGAAAGGCACCCTCTGCTCCTGGCCCATCCAGGCCAACGAGCACGGTTGTTTCCGCGCCGATTCGGAGCCCTTCTGTGGGCTCTACCCAACCCAGGCGCTCCCCTGGTAAAGCTGGCGGCAAAAGGGGTTCATACCCAGCCCCGGCTAAAACCAGGGCTCCCCCCTCTTCCCCCAGCGTGACCGTTTCTCGCAAGGCGAAACGGCCACGCGCCTCCACCGAGTCGTTAGACTCACAGGAGGCAACACCCCTGAAGATGGTCGCTAGGCCATCTTCGGGGGTTCCTAAAGCTGTCCCCCGAAAGGAGGACAGCAACAAAGGAGCTTCGGCTCCTTCGCCCACGCCTCGAGGTGGAGCGAGTGGCTCGGAGACGGTGGTTCCTCGAAAAGAGGGCCCCCCGCCTCCGAAGCCGCAGCGCCCGCCTAAGGTTTCGAGGCGGAGGGAGGAAAAGACTCGCATGGCGAGCCCAACCTCCCCCAATAAGTCCTCGAAGGCGACAGCGCCCCTAGCGCTTTGTCCGGCCAACAGCGCCCGGGGTTCTGCCCCCGGGAAGCGTACGGCCATTCCCGTGAGGGTCTTCAGTTCGAGGAGGGCCCCCGCGTCTCCTCCGAGCTAGGCCTGGATGGCATATTCCTTCAATGGAATTGCCGTGGACTCCGGGCCAACTGGGAGGAGCTGCGGAGGCTCGTCTCGTCCCGCTCCCCGTTAGCTATCTTTTTGCAGGAGACCATGCTAGGCGCGTGCCCCCTGCCCGCCCTCCCGGGGTACAAGGGTCTTACGACCCCACCACAGCGGGATGGCCGAGCTGGGGGATGCGCGGTTTACACCCGGCATGATGTCTCCGTTCTTCCTTTCTCTTTAGATACCTCCTTTCAGGCAGTGGCTGTGCAGCTGCACCTGGATAGGAGGTATACTATCATTTCTGCGTACATTCCACCGTCAGCTGACTTCGACGCGGGGGACTTCCGCCGCGTCGTGGCACGGTTGCCGAGGCCCTATCTCCTGCTTGGAGATCTGAACGGCAGGCATCCTCTCTGGGGAGATTACTCCATAAATCCCAGGGGACAAGTCCTTGCCGATCTGATCGAAGAGCTTGAAGATGGGTGTCCTAAACGTGGATGAGTTTACGCATCACTGTCCGAGAACCGCTTCATTTTCTTGCCTTGACCTATCTTTGTGCTCTTCGGATGCACATCCTGATTTTGATTGGTGGGTGGTTGATGACCTCCATGGCAGTGATCACTTTCCCATTCAAATATCATTTTCAGGGCAACTGCCGCCTGAGAGACCACCTCGGTGGTGCTTGGCGCGGGCGCGGTGGCCTGCATTTCAGGAAATGACTGAATTCTCTATCTCAGTCGAGGAGTTTAGGTCGGTAGATGAGGCCGTTGAGTTCTTCTCCGGCAACCTCATCGCCGTGGGCCTGACTACTATTCCTAGGACGTCTGGCCGTATTGCACGCCGACCACTCCCATGGTGGTCGGCCGAGTGTGAGACGGCCCTCAAACAGAAGCGTTATGCCTACATGCGCTATAAGCGCCGCCCGAACGATTTCACTGTCGCTGAATTTCGTCGGGCTAGGGCTAGGTTCCGGTATATTTCGAAGCACGCCCGCCGCTCTTCTTGGCGGGCATACGTGTCTTCACTTAACGGGAAGACCCCTTTAGCTGAGGTGTGGAAGCGAGTCAAAAGGATTCATGGCAAGTTCTCGCAGGACCCCCTCCCGTTCTCTAGGAGAATGGGACCGCAATCTCGGACCCCGCGTCCGTGGCGGAATCCTTCGCGACCGCTTTTTCTGCATTCTCTAGCCGTGATGCTGCTCCGCCAGCATTCAATGCACGTCGTGATGTCGCGGAAGGCCGCTGGCTGGACTTTACCTCCAGAGGCGGAGAACCCTTCAACGACAAGTTTACTGTAAGCGAGTTGCGTTCCGCTCTCGCTTCGTGCGCGGACACTGCCCATGGTCCGGATGATGTCCCGTATGCCATGCTTCGACATCTAGGTGAGCGAGGCATGGCCTTTCTGTTAGATTTGTTCAACAGGATCTGGGTGGAAGGTCTTCTCTCAGACTCCTGGCGAATCGCTACTGTGCTTGCCTTTCGCAAACCGGGGAGAGATCACTGTACTCCGACCGGTTTCCGCCCAATCTCTCTAACCTCTTGCGTGTGCAAGTTGATGGAGAAAATGGTAAATGTTAGATTAGCCTTTTTCCTGGACAGCGGAGGCCATCTGTCTTCCGCACAGTGCGGCTTCCGCAAGTTCCACTCCACGTCGGATGCTCTGCTTCGACTGGAAAATGCCGTCCGCGAGGCTTTCCTTCGTAGACAGCACTACGCCACGGTGTTTTTCGATCTGGAGAAGGCCTATGATACCGCATGGCGATACGGTATCATGGAGACTCTCCACACGATGGGGGCGAGGGGACGCCTCCCAATTTTTATATCTGAATTTTTGCGAGATCGTCGATTCCGCGTATGGGTGGGGGGAGCCCTCTCCGGCCCAAAGGAGCAGGAAGAGGGTGTTCCGCAGGGAAGTGTCCTCAGTGTCACACTCTTTGGCCTGAGCATCAACGGCATCACATCGGTGCTGCCGGAAGATGTTCTCGCTACGCTCTACGTGGACGACCTTTCGATCTCTTTTGGCGCGGCCCAGATGCCAGCTCTGGAGCGTTGACTCCAACAGGCATTGAACCGCGTCTCTCGCTATGCCGAAGCGCACAGGTTTCGGTTTTCTTTGGCCAAGACTAAGGTGGTGCACTTCTGCCGCCATCCACGGCTTCACCCCGACCCAGATTTGTTTCTTAATGGGGTGCGCCTGGATATGGTTGAGTCGCACCGTTTCCTTGGTCTTGTATTCGACCGACGCCTCACCTGGGAGGCTCATATTCGCAGCCTTAGGGTCTCTTGTACCCGCGCCATGGACATTCTCCGTTCCGTGACGTTCAGCGCTTGGGGCGCTGATAGGGCTACTGCCTTACTTTTTTATCGATCCTTTGTTCGTTCGAAGCTCGACTACGGATGCGAGTTTTATGCATCCGCAGCCGAGCGTTTATTGCGGAAGGTGGATTCGATCCACCACACCGGCCTTCGCCTTGCGACCGGTGCCTTCCGCACTTCCCCCATTGAGAGCCTGTTGGTCGATGCTGGGGAGATGCCACTCGCGCTGCGCCGCGTGCAGTGTATCACTCGACTGTACGCGCGAGCCCGGCGCCTCCCTCAGTCGCCAACAGCTCTCACTGCATCCGCAGCTGATCTCGATGGTGCCTATGCCGTCGAGAGACGCCAGTCATACCCTAAGCCTTTTGGGTTTAGGGCCAGGAAACTCCTTCGAGAGGTAGATATCGCTCTCGGGCCGGTGGCGCCCCTGGTTTTGCCCAGGACGCCACCCTGGAGGGTACCACATTTGGCTATTTGTCGCCACGCCTCTGCTCCCAAAGCTTGTACTGCGCCGGGAGTATTGCGTTCGACCTTTTTGGAGCACACATCGTGTCACGCTGGTACCGTGCCAGTGTATACGGATGGCTCCAAGTCCCAAGAGGGGGTCGGCTTCCACGCCCTATCCCCTCTGTTTGAAGTCAGCGGGGCTCTACCAGGCGCTGCGTCTGTCTTCACGGCCGAGCTGGTGGCAATACACCACTCGGTACGGGAGATTACGCGACGTGCCTGGTTCGGAGACCGGATTGTGATCTATAGCGACTCACAAAGCGCCCTGAGTGCTCTCGGGGCATTGGAATCTCCGCATCCCTGGTTCGCGATATTCGTGACGCCACGGTTTTGGCGAGCCGGGCAGATGTCGAGATTATCTTCTGCTGGGTTCCTGGACATGTAGGAATTGCGGGGAATGAGCGCGCCGATGAGGGCGCCAAAGAGTCCGCGAGGACTCTGCGACTGGACCAGCGTTTCGCTCTTCCTCACACCGACTAAATGGCAGGAATACGGGCAGCTCTTCTGACTGCTTGGCAAAGAAGATGGGAGACGGTCGAGGGGAACTTAAAGTTGCGTGCCATTGCGCCGCGACTGTTCCCATGGACCTATCCCCCAATGCCGCGGCAGCTTCAGGTTGCTTTCTGTCGTCTTCGAATCGGACACACTCGTGTGACGCATCGCTACTTGATGGAGCGCTCGCATGCGCCCTATTGCAACGACTGCGTCGTCCCCCAGACTGTTCGGCATATTCTTGTCGAATGTCCCAGTCTGGGTGATCTTCGCGCACGATACCTGTCTCGGTCCGGGATGGGCGGGGTCGCTACCGCCTGTCTCTTGTACTCGGGACGAGTGCGTGCACCATGACTGGTGGACTTATTGACTTTTTGGGGGAGGCCGGCCTTCTCCCTTTCATTTAACCCGGTTTTATTTTTGTTGTTGTTGTTGTTTTTGTTATCGTTTTTGTTATTGCTTTGTTATTGTTATTTATTTTTATTTTTGTTTCCTGTTGAATTATTTTGAAGTAGCCTAGAACTAGGCTGTTTGTTTACGGCAACTTATGCCTAAGTCGGCAGTCGCCAGATAGCCCCTTAATCAAAAAAAAAAATTCTTCCCTTTCCACTAGCAGCCCTTTATCCTTCTCTTGCAATTTCTTTCCCGACTCTACTACTTCCTCCCTCTCTTCAAAGCATTTGTTTCGATGGTATTGGACTTCTCTACTCGCGTTCGGGCCCGTGATAGTTTCGGTCGGGGAGAGGTCTGATTCTCGGGAGTCTGTCCTCGCCTGGTTCCCTTCCCCCCTCCCCCATCAACACCTGCGGAATATTGGCAGCTACCAAACCATCCCCTTCCCTCCCCCCCTTTTTTGGCCGCCAAGAAGGGGTAAAACTTCACAGTTGGCGTTTGGTTCGCGGGACCGGGCCGTGACCGGGGTGGACGGGAAAAGGGTTAAAGCCCACCAGGTATATCCTGCATGGTCCGCCAAGCTTACCCTGAGGTTACCTGGCGGTGAAGTCCATAGCCCCCTCTGTAAGTGGCCCCGCGCCCGCTCTTACACGCCGACTGCGTCGTTTTGAACCGGCCCATTGTCTGCGCCAATAGGCATTCGCGGGGCTAATGGAAACCAACCCATAGGCCTTTCTCTAGTCTCGGGTCCGCTCGTTTATTGTATCTGGCAAGATGGTACTTTCGCGGGTGGTAGATTCCTGTTCATGTTCGAACAAATTCTTTAAATCCTCTTAAAAACCCAATGAAACCAGAAAAGAAAGTCTTAAGCTGCGCATCCCCTTCCCTCTCCCCACCCCCTTACTTCCCAGTCCGTCGATGAAAATGGATACGAATCTACTAACTCGAGGAAAGAAAAGAACACAAGACGTCGATAAAACTGGTGGGGGAACTTCAACCACAAGATCGCCCCCCAAAACAACTGGACAGATAGAAGAAAATTGCATAGAAACGAACGAGGTCTCAGGAAATCAAAATTCACCACCGCAAAAACGACCAAAGTCAGTAAAAAATCCGCCGGAAGTTTCAAACTCGCAGCAGGTCCAGGACGATCCACCAAAACGCTGCCTGAACTGCTCTCACTGCAGGTACTCCCAGGAAAATTTGTTGATCGTTCTTTCAGAAGATTTTACCTGATAAAATCAGAAAGCCAACAAACAAACCTAATCAAGACATGCATGGTCAAGAAGAGTAAAGATTTCCAAAAACTATTTCAACTTCCCAGATCCCAATTTTTACCTCTCTCGCCCCAACCAGATGGTAGTATACTAGTCAAAGTTAAAACAAAAGAGCAAGCGGAAAAACCTTAACATTAAAAGAACTGGCAGGAGATAAAGTAATAGTAACAGCACATCCCTCCTTTAACATGCGTAAAAGCGTAATAATAGAACCAGACTTCGCCCAATACTCAGAAGCGGAATTAATTGAAGAATTAAGCGATTATTCTGTCCTTCAAGTACACAGAGTACATAAAACGATCAACAACAGCAAGATAAACACCTACTTCATATCATTTGACCTAGATATCCTACCAAAATATATATATTTAGGATGGCGCCGCTTCACAGTTAAAGAATTCAAACCTATCCCCAGAAGATGCTACTACTGCCAAACTTTCGGGCACTCTTCAAACACCTGTCGTCGCAGGAATCAGGGCTTTGCGCCCACCTGCGTCAACTGCGCAAATGCACCACACCCTGAACAAATCGAAAATTGCCCAACGTAATGTGTAAACTGTGGAGAGCCCCACCCAGCATCAGGCAAAAGATGTAATGTCTACAAATTCGAAGAAGAAGTAACATCCATACGTGAAAAAGAACGACTAAAGTTTAGAGATGCCAGAGAAAAGGCACATACCTCCATAGGAACCAGAGGAAACTCTTATGCCTCTGTAGTTGAAATGAGCAGAGTGACGAGACCCCCATACCACGGGGTTAAAGCAAAAACTCAACCGCTCCCTCCCGAGGAGCCTGCACCACAGGCCTCGAATATCGAACTTCCCTACCCCACGCATATAGTTGACAATCGACCATCTCCCCCCCCAAAAGCAGTTGCCGCACCTCGAGGCACCTGCATCCGATACCTCGATGCTAAACCCCATCCCTAGCAGAGAGGTAAACCTAAAATCACAATCACAGCAAATCCCTAAGCACATCGACCCCCACCCCGAACTAATGGACACTCAAGATATACCAGAGATCGTCCGCCCACAATCTCGGTCACCCGCTAACAGCGTTTTGCCACCACCTATCAAAACGCTTACCACTGACATCATCTACGAAGAGAAGGTAGAACAGAACAGAAAAAAGAGACCCAAGACCCACGTGGAACAGACCTCGTCCCCACAAAACACATTGAAGCTCGAATCATACCACCGAAGTGCCACCTCCCTCACCCACCAACAGAAGCAGAAAAAAGATAATCCGTCCTCCTATTATTGACGGAACACCAACACCGCCTCTAACAGTAGATACCCAAGACACAAACAAGAAAAACAGTGACAAAGAAGAACCAAAACCTCAAAGACCAGTCCACACCAGACTCCAGTGGCCACACGGCCCTAATAAATCAATGGGCGCCACGACCTCCGCAAAAACCAAATTGCTCACTTCTCGAACCAAACCAAAAGAATAATGAAAATAATCCAGTGGAATATCCGCGGAATCAGAGCCAACTGGGAAGAATTAAGGCTTCTTGTAGCGGACGAGAGCCCCGCCTGCGTCTGTCTCCAGGAAACTATGTTGGGAATACACCCACCACGAAAGCTACCGAATTACAGTTGCGTAACCACCTCAATACCAAATGATGGCAGCACATCCGGCGGCTGTGCCATCTACACCCATCAAGATGTTCCCACATTACCCATCAGATTAAATTTACCTCTGGAAACAATCGCCGTGACCATGCACATCAATAAACGATACACGATCGCAAATGTCTACCTCCCACCCACAGGGCCCCTTCCAGTCACCGCCTTACGAGACTTGATCTCACAACTACCAACTCCATTCATTCTAATGGGGGACTTTAACATTCGTCATACTGAGTAGGGCGACAGAATATGCAACGCCAGAGGAAACGAGCTATCAATGCTAATAGAAAACTACCAACTTGGAATCATGAACCAGGGCAAGCTACTAGATTTAACATACAAACTTTGAATGGAGAATCTTGGATGACCTAAAAGGAAGTGACCATTACCCGATCATCCTTTCCTCAGACGAGGGATTACCCACCTCGGGTATACCACGATGGAGACTGGACCAAGCAAACTGGCTAAAATTCAACAAAATCACCGATATCCAAGTTGATGACATCCCGGAGACGGAGGAAGCGCTGGAAATCTTTACATCCATCATATATCAAGCAGGCAGAACATCCATCGCAACCAGCTCAGGACATCCCAGTCGGAGATCTGCCCCATGGTGGAGCCCAGAATGCTCTGCCGCACTGAAAGAACAAAGGAAAGCCTACCGAACATACAAACGATGGCCAAACCCGCCGGAAATCATGGAGAGCTTATGTCTCCACGATGAACTCTAAAACCCCCATCCACCGCACATGGAGCAAGATCAGAGGGATGCTAGGTAAACCCAGCCGAGACCCTACCCCCGTACTTGATAAATGGAAACACTATCTTAAACCCCATCGATGTAGCAGACACGCTAGCGACTCACTTTGCTAAAATATCAAGTAGAGCGAACACAACACCCGAGTCCGCTCAATACAGGTTGGAGAGGGAGTACTCACCTCTAAACTTCGCATCAAGAGAGTACAAATCTTACAACGAAGATTTAGCAAAAAAGAGTTTGATACAGCTCTTGCATCATGTAAAGACACGGCTCCAGGCCCAGACAATATACCTTATACAATGCTACGCCACCTAGGGGAAGGGGGTAAACGCTTCCTCTTAGATATATTCAATAAAACATGGATGGAAAATGCCTTCCAAGACACCTGGAGAAGGGCTACAGTTCTAGCTTTTCGGAAATCAGGAAAAGACCCAACTAGTCCCTAAAACTACAGCCCAATCGCCCTAACCTCCTGTATATGTAAGCTTATGGAAAAAATGGTGAATGTACGCTTAACATGGTTCCTTGAAACGAAATCCATCATATCTCCATCGCAGTGCGGATTCCGAAAATTACACTCGACCACGGATGCCCTTATCCATCTGAAATCGGCGATGTATAATGCATTCGCCAGAAAACAGCACTTAGTAGCTGTTTTCTTCGACCCCAAAAAGGCATACGACACGCCATGGCGTTATGACATCTTAAAAGCCCTCCATAACCTCGGATTACGCGGACAACTAACAACCTTCATTCAAAATTTCCTAACCAACCGCACCTTCTCTGTAAGATTAGGTAGCGCGAAATACAAATCATTTTTACAGGAAGAAGGCGTTTCGCAAGGCAGCGTCTTAAGCGTACCCCTGTTTGCTATAGGAATCAAGGATATCTCTGAAAACCTCAATCAAGACATTAAAGCCAACCTTTATGTAGATGACTTCTCTATCTCCCTAGCAGGTTCCGAAATGGCAACAATAGAACGTCGCCTCCAGATCGCCATCAACAACATCACGAGATGGTCTACTACCCACGGCTACCAATTCTCAGCCGAGAAGACCAAAGTAGTCCACTTCTGCCGTCGTAGAAAGTGTATTAGGGAACCTGACCTATACCTATACCAAAAGAGGATTTCAGTCGTTGAGAGCTATAAATTCCTAGGACTAACATTTGATAGAAGGTTGACATGGGAACCACATATAAGAAACATTAAAAACTCTTGTAAGAAAGAAATGAACGTCCTACGTACAGTGTCACGCCACGACTGAGGAGCTGATCGCGAAACACTTCTCACTATCTACCGCTCCTTAGTCTAACCCAAACTGGACTACGGATGCGAGATCTACTCCTCTACTTCCAAGAAGCGCCTTGCACTCATGAACACAGTGGCTAATGAATGTCTTCGCATGGCTACCGGAGCCTTCCGATCATCACCCATACCGAGCCTACAATGCGATACCGGGGAGACACCACTAGACCTCCGTAAGATGGAACTCTCTCTACGCCTCTTTACCCGCATTCAGCGACTCCCAACTTCGCCGACTTCGACCGCCATCATGAATGACCAAATGGATAATATTTTTACAACACGCCTAACTCTCCCACGACCATTTGGAACTAGAGTGCGACTATGGATGTAGGAAATCGGGGTAACGATGAACCCCATCCATCCACTTGCTTTGCCAGATATTCCATTTTGGAAATCAACTTTAAAGATATGCCATAGCAATAATATAACAAACAATCAACAACTACCCCCCTGGGAGAGAAAATTTAATTCCTTACCCACGCAGCAACACATATGGGTATACATATATACACCGACGGATCAAAATTCATAGATGGAACAGGATTTTCGATGATATCAAATAACTACACGTTCTCTGAAAAACTACCCCAAACATTATCAATCTTCACTGCCGAGTGCTATGCCTTAAAACATGCAGTGCAGTGGGCATATAATACCCCAACATCAGATGAATTCATAATCTTCCCCGACTCCTTTAGCAGCTTACAAACATTAGAACGAATGACAGATCCATCCATCCAATTCTGTTAGAAATAAGAAACTACGTATATAGAGCAGCATGCGAAAGAAAGAAAATTTCCTTTTCCTGGGTCCCAGCACACGTAGGGGTTGCTGGAAATGAGCAAGCTGATAGAGCGGCAAAAAACGCCGCCTTTCGTCCAATCAGGCCAAATGATATCCCAATACCATATGAGGACTACATCATTGCAATAAAGGTCGCCATTCGGCAGATTTATACGAACAAAATAAGATGCGACACATTTTCCAAAGGTTATCGCCATGAAAGCCTCGAGAACCCACCCGCCGGCAAGAGGTATCCGTATGCAGACTCCGCATCGGACATTCACTACTCACACACGGATACCTAATGGAGAAAGACTATCCCCCCCCCTACTGTGAAGATTGCATTCTACCCCTCACAATTGCACATCTGATCGCGGAATGCCCAACCTATGGAGAACTCCGACGAAGATACATACCCATCGATGGTTGGGGTACCCTCGATATCTTGAGATCTGCACTAACGGCTGAAAATATCCGCCCTGGCAGCGGAATCACCCGCTACCTCGAGGAGACAGGACTATTAAAGAAGCTATAGATAGGTCTCCAGTAGCACGATCTAAATTTTAATGAATTTTAATTATTTTAACACATTATCATACCATTTATCCATCTAGTGCTTTAATCATGACTGCATAATCACCACCTCATCCATAGATAACGAATATCTATTCGTTATCTATGCCTCATGATATCAGACAACTTTTATATCTCATCTTTAAAACTTTTTACTACAAAACGAATTACGGTGCAATCACGTCGCAGTGAGCATCAAGGGACTTGTAAATAATCCATCCATCCATCTACCCATACGCCAATTTTGAACATATAATTTTGAAACACCCTGTATATATATATATATATATATATATATATATATATATATATATATATATATATATATATATATATATATATATATGCAGAAGAACTTCAAGATATTAAAAAAACATTTTATTAGAATCAGTTTATTAGATTATAAGACTAGTTTCGGTATCTACTACCATCTTTAACTGTATAATAATAAGACTAGATACAAATGCTTTATATATAGGAGCGAATGGGGGAAGAATCACAAGGAAGGAAATAACCCTACGCATGTCCTGATTGCACCGCCAGGATCTCCTGATTTTAATAATGCCAAGCTAGTTATAAGTCTGATAATTATTAGAAAAAATATATAATTGAGTCAAGATTGATTGAATAAATTCCAAATTATACAATAAATCTGAGGGCTCATTTAAATTTCACAGATATTCAAAATTATCTCGGCCCAAAACTTGCTTCGAAAATAGTCACAAATTTACCTGTTACCTAATCTATGTTTTCCTTTGTTCTGCCCATCCCTTTCCTGTGACCCTTTCCCCATCAGCTCTTCCCCCCCTCTCTCTCTCTCTCTCTCTCTCTCTCTCTCTATATATATATATATATATATATATATATATATATATATATATATATATATATATATATGCAAAAAAGAAACCACAGTGTTAAGATCGATTTTTTTGCGAAACCAGGTTTCGACGGAGACATTCGCCATCTTCAATCGCTGGCACTCTAATGAATACAGAGAGATGCTTAGCTTAAATACACAAATTTACAAGTCTGAATGTAATTAGGGGTGGCGGGCGGTGCAGTATGGAGCTTTGGCATTTTATGGTAGAGACCAGACTAGTCTTCTGCTTATCAAGGGATTAGTGTTGAATTGCCGATCGGAAGTATTAAAGTTTAGAATTTCCTTTATAAGAGCTGATTCTATTGGACGCCTATGTATACTCGTAGTTGTGAGAATTATAAATTATGTTTGCCTTATCAATGTCAATTGAAGGGTTTTCATTTGACATGTGTAGGAACAGATTAGATGATAGGCTTCCACGCGCATGTCACATTTGGGTTCCTTCATTCTCTTGGAGAATCTGCTGCTTTCGCCAATGTATACTTGATCCAAAATTTTGCATGGAATATAATAAACCCCCTGTTCTATTTTAGTGGATCTATTTTTAGACAGATTATGTGTTGTCTAATTTAGATATTTTGACATCAAGAATTACCGAAGCTCAATACCGCACCGCCTGCCATCCCTAGTTACATTCCGACCTGAAAATTTGTGTGTCTTTAAGCTAAGCATCTCTCTGTATTCATTAAGTTTGCCAGCGATCGAAGATGACGGATATCTCCATCGAAACCTAATTTCGCCTTTAAATACATGTATTATATATCACGGTGTCATGAACGCGGGAGAATGAAGAAATAAAATGAGTCCTGTACAAAGAAACAGAAGATAAACAGAACGGAATACTTTATCTTCGGAAAAATGTTTTTTCCTAATTCCGAAAAAACGTGCATGGGCGAAGATCGAACCAAGCACACTGAAGCAGGAAACACCACTTTAAACTAAGTAAAGCAACGCCTTAGAAAACTCGGTTAAAGGTGAGAACTAAAATTCTCACGAAAAGACGGGTTTTTAAGACCTACTTCTCTAGGTTGTTCAAGACTATGAAACGCGCGAAATTACTTGTGAATTCAAAGGTCAAACGCGCGGCAAATTCACAATCAATTTTATCGTTTTTTTTATGTTAGAGAAATTATATCATAGACAGCCGCTCTATGATCGCTTACAGGAGAAAGAATGGGACGATATATATATATATATATATATATATATATATATATATATATATATATATATATATATATATATATATATATATATACTGAGGAGGTTTCTGTGTAAATTTTTATTTACTCGAGGCTAATAAGTGAAAACCAACGGAGCATCTCCGACAAAGTTTGCGAGGGGAGGCTCGTAAAGCAATTAGTGAGTGTAAATGTGTGGAAGTTACATAACTCGACTACTTTATTTTCATAATTTGAATGGTTTTCAACTATTAAGGTGTGTAAGGCAGGATCTACTATTGGCTCCGAGCCACAGGTCACCGAGGCAAGTGTCCAAGCAAACTCGACCCATATCAGGTGGTCAGAAAGGAAGTTTTCACTCCGATAGCCCTTGACCGTCGAACCTAACACACTGAGTTATGGGTGTCGTAGTATGAACTTACAAGAAAAAGTTCGTCCAGATAGCGCAGATCCTCAAAAGTACGAACTAACACTCCAACCCCTTTTCGGGGTAGCTCTGGCATAAAAGCTAAGCTGGGGTTGTGAATCACGAACAGCCATTGGCGGTGTCATGGTTTCCGAGAGGTGAGCGAAGATTCTAATAATTTGGTAGAGCGAAAATTACACTTGTAATATTAAGCCTACTCGAGGTCCAAAATAAACACCCTGGACACAAGAATAAAGATAAGTAAACTTTGTTCTAATTTTAGAGTCTCAGGAGGAGGATCTTGTTTACAATGCAAAGAAACTGCGGCAGACTACTAATTTTCATTTTTCTCGTCTTAATAAATTGGCTGGTTGTGATAGTGGTTACGCGATGGTTAGAACAGTTGGGTGGATGGGACCTAAATAGACGGCAATTTTCTTAATGTTACAAGTGGAGTTAGGCCATTCATTTTCCAAGAATGACTATTTAAATTTTAGTTTGGCTCAGTTAGGTCCCAAATGAATTCGAAGAGAAAGGAGTCGCCTCATAGTCCATTGTTGTGCTTAATTAATTCCACAAACGTGAGTAGGCATTTTTTTCTGTCCTCAGCTAGCGACCTCTCAATGAATACATATATACAGTATTATACATGATAGATATGTACAAAGTTTCCTATTCGGAATATTAATTTGCAGGAGTACGAGTTGTATTTAAGGTCCACAATGCCAGAAAACAGAGAATTGTCAGTCAAATATGAATATTTCGGATTTTATAGATTAGGCCATACACAGCATGTGGTGTGGCGTCCATTAGCTCACTCCCACAGTTCTCCACCTTTTCATTTTGATTCTATTGATGCCATTGGGTCCTTTGTATCTTGAAGCGACTGCTAAAATGGCCAACGAAAATAACTTTTTTTTTGCTTTAATAGAAATACACAATAAAAGTAGTTTTCGTTTGACTTTCGTAGGATTCGGTTGGTTGGTTGTGGTGTTTCCGTTTATGACGTTCATTACGCCGATTCTTGGTTTCCGTTAAATTAAATTTGATATATTTTTTCGCCTTTGCATTTTATTGATATTGTGGTTACTTACACCAGCACTATTAATTGAAATATATGTCTCTTTCTATATTTGGTTCTTTTCCTTTCGCTAAAGTCGTCGCCCTGATTCTGTCTGTTGAGTTTGTTGATTGGGGCCAGCATTATTTGCTCTTCCCTTTCCAGGGATTCGACGCTAAAAATTGAAATTTAGTCGCTCGTTTGAGTTCAGAGCTGAACCAAAGCGCCATGAATTCACATCACGTGAAGAAAATTCCGTTTCGTTTACAGGTATTCATTTACTGATGTCAAATGACAATAGACGAACTTACTTCAAGTGGTGTTAGGTGTGTGGTAGGGGCAATACCCTTGCTACAACTGAAACATGGAGTAGCGGCAAGCCGCCCCGGCGCCAGTGCCACAATCGAAATTGGTGCTCTCTTGGGTCTTCCTTTGTACCTACCTCTTTTAAATCTCCCACTCTCTTTTTCGTCACTGTTTAGACTCGGTAAAGGGTGAAAGAGGCCGTTAAACGCTCTAAAAAAAACAACAAACCAAACCCGGTCCTAGCATATATGATGCCCTGGGCGAAATCCCCTTTCAGCCCCCCCTCACCCTCGGCATGAGACCCACCTTCCAAAATATAGAACTAAAAATTTATATATAAACTTTCCAACAATTATGTACAAACATTTAAAACTAAACACATGTGTAATTGTACATATATGTGCATTAAATATCTAAATTAAAACAATAATTATGTAACAAAATAAACCTAAATATAAAAAAGTAGTCCATATAAATGAATAAATAAAAATACATCAAATAAAGAACGAATTAACTAAACTGCACAAATCCGGAATTTGACGGGGGTGGGGGGGATATTTTATGGGCTCCGATTGCAGAAAAAGTAATCAACGAATCTCACTGAAATTTTCGAGGTTTGTCGGGAGTACCCCAGGTACGAAGTGGATTAAATTTAGGGAAGAATCCACCAAGTGGTTTTGATATATTTCCATGAAAACTATTTTCCTCCCCGGCAATCCATACCGCCCTGGCCGGCCGCCGATATTGTCAATATCGCCCCCTGAGAAACATGTTGCTATATAAAGCATAAAATATTTATTCAAAACAAATATGGTGTGAATATTGCTGATTGTTTGTGTGTGTGTATGTATGTATGTGTGTGGTTGGGAGAACAATAATGATTGACACATAGTGCATGCTTTACATATGCTTTATTATAAATGGTCCACGATTATATCCAGGAGTGTTTTCATATTGTTTCATTTTCGATAATTACACGACTCTCGGAAAGAGTAAGGATTAATAGGCCCGAAGAAATTCGAGGTCAATTTACAATAGGATAGATTCATCGCTTGAGCTGAGGCGTGTCATACGTAGATTTGATACTTAATTTAGCGAATTAAGCCTCACTCATTGTATTTTAAGTTAGCTTCAAATCTCCTTGTACTTAACGTTCTTTAAACCGTGAGGCCTATCTTTCCAGAGTTCTCAAAGCCGCATTTTGATTCGAGGTGGACGTGTAGTGAACGATGACGCCATTCAGGATGCAGATGTCTACGTCGAGGATGGTTTCATCAAGTAGGTTTTTTGAGGAAGTCCTTATGACTTGGGTAGTATCTAAGGAAGGAGGGGGGGGGGATCTGTAAATGGGAACAAAAGGAATGGAAGGCACTGAAATGATAGGAGCCATCGTTCACAAGGATGACGAATTTAGGTTACATGGAGGTTATTCTATGTCGATTTGATGGAGGAAAGGTGGAGAGGGGCATATAAAGCCATTATGCTCGAAGTGGCGGGGTGTAAGGAAATGTTAGACATCGTTAATAAAGAAAGAAATCGAAATAGCTATATCCTTAATTCTCGGTTTAGTTTATAATTAATAGCTTGATTACGGTTGCTGAAATACTTCAGACAATTTTCTGGTGACAACATCTATCAGTGGCACACTCTGTTCTATTATTATCTTTCTTATTCTACTTATCTCCGTTTCCTCTGTCCATTTTGACCCTCACCGTATTTTTCCACTAAACTTCTTTGCGACATGGCGAATACTACAAAATGTCAACAAGCCTTTTTATTTCGTTTTTAGGCAAGTTGGGATCAACCTTCATGTTCCTGGGGGAGCAAAAGTCATCGAAGCCAAAGGAAGTTTCGTCATTCCAGGTTGGTGAATCTTTGTTATTGTCAGATGCGCAGATCTTATAATTGTGTTTATTGAGATAAATATAGTATTAGGCGTCGCAACGGAATGTAGCAGTAAGTGGTGATGTGGTCATTGGAGATACGACTCTCACCGTACGGTAGCTTTACTGAGAGGAAGAAAAGGCTCTGAAATAAACATAGTTTGGAATGAGTAAAAAGGCAAACTTTAATTTGAGTGTAGGAGCCATGGATCCGCAGGTTTGCAGGGGCGAGAGCATCCATGATTCTGTATGGGGCGTCGTAGAAACATCAAATGATAGTTGCTTTAACGGTAAGCTGGCCCTAGGCCCAATATGATCGGGCGAAAGCGTACAGTGAGAGCCGTTGATCGCGAGCTGTACGAACTAGAGAAAAATAAAGTTTGGATATAGTTTTATACTAGCGTTATAAGCGACTCTTGGAAGATAGTGTAGGCGCTTCGAAGATGGAACTAATACGAAGCCAATCCAGCTTTTTGTACTTTAGTTTAAGATAGGTAAGAAGTTCTGGCTCATTTAAAACTGCGCGTCTCCCTGTGGATAGGTCTCAGCTAATAATAATAATGAAATAGTTACTAACAATAATTTTGTTTTTTTTATATTTAATCTCCAGTTTACGAACTATTTAGTTAGCGTTTAATTTTAATTTGTTCGAAATGACCCTTAATAGAAATAAACAGCTGGCTTAGAATATCTAGTTATTCATATTTATTTATGTGCACCGTTTCGTTATTGTAGTATAGATGCTTAAGATAGTGGTTGTATTAGTTAGGTGAGGATGGTAGCGTCAGGTCGTGGTGGCTTGATATCGGTACGTCACCAGTTATGGGGGTTACTCTCTAAGGGGAATCCGGTTGCAAGGTTCTCCACGGTTTGGGTGGTGAACCAACCAAGTGCTAATCCGACCTGATGTTGCTTAACAGTGACGATTTCGCTACAGGGCCATACGGCAACCTAGCGCCTACCTGAGGCTGACTTCAATTGTTCGAGGAAAGATAATACTCTCCCTCAGCTTGAGGTTAGATAGGCTGGTTAAGAGAGTCGATATGGATTATCCATGGAAAAGGGATTCCCAAACAGCGGAATTTCGGACTCTTTATTAGGGCGTAGGACTAGGGTTGCTTGGGCATAAGATGAATTCGAAACGGGCGTGTCGTGTATTCAGGCGAGCCTATAATCTGACTGCGACTGTAATTGTGCCCGTAACTCTGCTTGGTTGAATTACTGTAAGACTGTCTTTTCTTGGTCTACTCAAGATGGTATATACGGTGGCGCACAACTTGGGCGTGGCCTACCATTAGCCAATGATGTTGTTTGGGCGGAGCCTCCTCAACTCCGTGTTAATTTGTGTGTCCACGGAGATAAAGATTCATTTTTTATCGAATTCCAAAAATGCGACTTTGCGTTTCGCGGTTCCCCGATAGCAAATAATGCCCACTACTATCGTATCTTCGGCTCTTCTCCTGCCACCAAGCTTGTCTGAACAGCTGACCTTTTAGCGTGACTGTGGGAATCGCTTTACTTCGTTTTACTGTGTATGTGTATGTACATGTGCACAGTTTTACTAACTTGCAAACAACTTGAATTCCAGAGCTGGGCGTTGCGACTTTGCCGCACTATGAATTTCGAATGCGCAAAGTCGAAAGTCGCAAACGTTTTTAAAAAGTAGGACTAAGCAAAGTCGCACCGCCAATTTTCCGCGACTTTGAACAGGAACGAAGATGACTTTTTTGAAAAAAAGTTGCCGCCGCTGTTTTAAGCCCGATTTGGCTAGATATGTCAAATTTGAGTTGGTAACAGCTAACTTTATTTTTATTTGATTTTTAACTTTCCTTTTACGGTAAATTAAATTCTTCACATTATATGAAACTGAAGTTACATGCAGCTACCTAAACGTACCCCCCAAAAGTTTGGTACTCTGAATTGTATTATAAATTAGTAAAATTAAAAACACTTTTCAGGCGTGAACCAAGTTTTAAACTTGTCTTGTCAGTTAAAAACATTCGAGAACGTGTTATGCCTTGTGGCGTTCATCGTGCGAATTAATCACATTTTCTCGTATTTTAATGTGCTTATACTTTTCTTGTTCCTCAAAGGGAACATAGACCTCCTGGAGGTGAAGATGGGCCAGGAGGACATGGAGGAGGAGGATGACCCGTAGATATTAGTTTAGGCTGTGTTTTAACTAAAAAAAAAAATTTAAATGTGTTTTTCTGCCATATAAAAACAGGTTTCTGTTATCATGCTAAAGTTTACTTTATAATTTAACGAAGTCGCACTGGGGGGAGGAGGCAAAAATAGAGTCGCAAAGTCGCAGTCGCACCAGATCCGGCGGCAAAGTCGCAGTCGCACCAGATCCGGCGGCAAAGTCAAAGTCGCACCTGAAAATATTAAAGTCGCGCCCAGCTACGTCGAATTCATTCTTCTCTTCTTAGGCCTTTACAATCAAAATTAATGTTATTATTTACATGGACTATTGTTATAGGTTCTTTGTTACAAAAGCTATATATTATTACTTTACAGAGATGTTACATATTATTTACACAAAGAGTTATTATTATTTATGAAAACTGCTATACATATTTTAGATAATTTGCATGTGCATAATTATGTACATGCCCATTACAAGCCTTCATAGAATGTATATGATACTCATCTGTGAGGCTTCATTGTCAATCTTATTTCGCCTTGCACTGTGGCACCACAGTACAATAACTAAACGTTAGTACAAAGTAATAAATATGAATAACTAGAAGATATTCAAAGTCAGCTGTTTATTTCTAGAAAGGGTCATTTTTAACAAACTCAAATTAAATGCTAACTAAATATTTCGTAGACTGGAGATTAAAATATAAACAATAAAATTACAAGTAGCTAATATAAAATTAATAATAATAATGCATTTATATCGCGCTGTTCAGAGCCAAGGGCAATCGTATTAGTGCCTGTCGAACACTGAGAAAAGACCTGTCCGAAGAGAAGAGTCTTTATTGTGCTTTTCAGGGCACCAGGAGAGGAAGGGGCGCATATAGTGTTCCTTCCACTTCTTAAGCACGCAGATTGAGAAGGCACAGTCACCCATGCAGTAAAATCGGCTCTCAAAATAACGTTAAAAAGGGCCAGGGGTCAGAGCATACAGCTCCAGGGTCGCAATACATTAAATAAAGAAGACGAGTAAGAGGGCGCAACGGTATTTAGAACCATCTAAGTAAGAAGAAGAAGAAACTTAAAGACTATGCAAAACCAGCTGGATCTAGGGGTTGGGGGAGCAGTCCAGTTTTTGGACGAATGGCTTTTCACGACAAAAAAAAACCCGACCCTGGCTGAGAAGAAAATGAGATTCATAGTATAAAACAAGTTGAAGAGCGTCATGGGAGTAATGTAAGAAGAGTATCCAGCAAGAAGTGAGGCGGTAGTCAAGCTGGAGGCTATAGAAACGTGGTTAGTGGTATCGAAACTTCTGTGATCAAATTGGTAACGGATATTTCCAAGATTTCGGAGGAAGAGGACAGAAGGCCGACAATCACGAGAAACATGAGCTTTGGGGAAAGGCTAACTATCAAAAGTAACGCCTTGGTTTTTATCAGTGTCAGAAAAAGAAATTTGGGACCGACCAAAGTTCAGAAAAAGAGCAATAACTTTATAATGAGCAAGGTTGGGCGGGCTACCACTCAACGACACAGTAGTTTTATCGCCGTGGCTGAGTTTCAGAAAGTTGTCTGACGACGATTCTCCGATGATCTCATAAGTAGAGGAAAATGAAAAGAGACTGCGAACTGGGTGGGGACGAATGAGAAGTAGATTTGGGAGTCAACTGCATTAAAATGACAAGGTAGAACTAGTCGTTGCATAAGAATGTCCAGAGGAAGAAGATGCGAAAGAGAAGCAAAACAAGCCTAGTGGAACAAGAAACGAGACTTCGGGCTACTCAGAGATTCACTCCCATTTTGCACATATTTAGAACAAGGATAGATGTATGATCGAAACTAGTCACTGGCGGTTCCAAATACACCCAACTCATGTAGACCGAGTTCCCCAACCTTTGCAGCCCGATGGCCACAAAGCTAAACTTAGAAGGGCCCAGAGGTCGCAAACTCGGAAGGACAGGAAAAACAAGCCTAAATGATAAGGAAACAACAATAATTTATTATTAATGGGGCAAATAATCTTCTTTGCAACCACAAATAAATTTAATATCTGGGTTAAATGAAGAAGTTGGCAGAAGGAGTACATCAGACAAGTGAGCTGATAGTTGCGAACGCAGCTTACTCGGCGTGTTTAATCTTGTAGAACAACTCTTCACAGCGGTAGGTGATGCCAAACATGCTCAGTACTTGTGGGATGTGGGTGATGAGATTGGAAAACCGTCCAGTGGGGAGCACGTGGTTCTTATAGAAATCGAGGATGTAACAAGTAAGGAACTCTGACTGCAAATCTTCTGAATAGTGGAGATCAATGTGTTCCATCTTCAGTTTTTGCGGCACTATTTCACAATCAACATCTGGAAATCAGGCGCATATAACGTTATGTCAGAAAAACAGCTGACAAACTCAGATAGGTTACTGATGACCTGGATACATACACTAATGTCAACATCTATAGAGCAAGATGACACTAGGAAAGTAGCATGTTTTTGTTCTGTAGCTGAGATTTTCAGATACGGAGCTTCAATCCAAGGGCTGAGATACATGAGTGCAAGTCGCAGACTAGGATGGCTTTCCCTTGAAACTGGAGCTTGAGCTGGTTCAGGTGAGTTGTGATGTCAGGAAAGAAGGTCAGCTTGGCAATCAAACTCAGGTCAAAAAACATTTTGACTCCCCCTCCGATCCTTGTTGTCGGATAAAACTACCCTCTCATTTTGAGGTCAAACATCCTGCTGAGCATCTTACCACGACTCAGCCAACGAACTTCACAAAACTACAGTAGATTGCAATATTCTGCTTTCATCCCTGTCAGAAACTCTTAAAATTAGCAGTGATTAAGTCCACGGGCGAAGATCACATTCACTGCATTCACAACGGTTCTCATGTCCTATATAGTTGCTGATTTGGCGCACAAGGCTTCCTCGTGCACGATGCGATGCAACTTTATAATCTGCTGATGGTAGCCAGATGTCTCACGATACCTCTACATAAGAGACTAACCCTTTCTTCTTCCTACCCATGGCTGGATCACCGTCTATTGTGATGGCAGTCGGGCAAGTGAAACACACTCAGTTCATCAACGCACTTCAGCAATGCTTGCAAAACATCTGCGCCAGTATTAGTGTCTTTCACAGGGACAACTTACAGAAGTTTCTCATATAATTCAAAGTTGGAGCTAACACCTCGAAAAAACACGTACAATCCAGCAGTTTTCTTCGTGTTGGTACTCTTATCCAATGCCAATGAGAAGGAGAAAATAGAAACACAGCATTCATTCACGGCAGATCTCGCGTTTCCAGCCATCTCTTCTATACGCCGTATGGTTGGCGTTGTAGAGAGGCTGACGTTCGCAAATGCAGGCCTCTCCTCAGAAGAAACTACACCCACAGTGACTAGTATACAGCTCTTCACAAAATCCCATTCTAAGAATGACTTCAACTGCTTTGCGATCAGCAATGGCGTTGTAATAAGCGTGATTCTTCTTTTTAGCTCTCCGTTGCTTGCTTTCTGAACAAAGTAGTCTGCTTCTCTAGAGTGGCAGACAATTGGGCCATGCGACTGTGCTCGGAAAAGGCTCATCCCACTCGTGCAGGAATCTACGATCTCGTAGGAACTCAGCCAAAAAATGGGGAGGTTCAGTGAAGGGTTTCCATGATACCGTATCGCCACACGGTATCATGGTTCTTCAAGCCAATGAATACCTTGAAGAAATGCTGCTTGCGAAGGAAAGCTTCGCAGATAACACTCTCCAACCGGAGACAAGTGACTTCTGTTCTCCATGAAATTAGCTAACCTAACTGTTTGGATTTCTCCATCATGCAGGAGGTTAGAGAAATTGGGAAGAAACCAGCCGTGGTGAGTGATCTCACCCAGATTCCTAGCCATTCGGTAGGAATCTGGAAAGATACGCTCCGACCAAATTCTGTTCAACAAAGCTAAAAGAAAGGTTAAGCCTCGCTCCCCTAGGCATCGAAGCATGGCGTACGTGATATCGTCACGACCAGAGGTGGTACCCGCGCACGAAGCGAAGGCTGAACTCAACGAAAACAGGTGAATCATAGGTTCCCTTCCTCTGGATGCGAAGTCTAGTCGACAGCCTTTATCGATCAAGCGATATGTTTAAATGTTATCGGAGAAAGAGATTGCGAAAGAAGCTCCTCGCGCACGCTGGGTCCGAGATGGTGGGCATGTCTTCCCCTGAAAATGGGATTGAGTTCCTGTAAAAACCTATTCCTGGATTCTTTTTACACGTTTCAGATTAATAGAATTTGCTAAGGCTGCAAAAATATACAATATGACTTAATTCTTCCAAATGAGAGAGAGCAGAAGATGGACATGAATGGGACCAGAAACAACAAAACTAGCATTTACATGCTATTCAATAGGAAAAGTTTAATTAAATGCATATCAGTTTTCAGCCTTTTCAACACCACTAGCGACCGCATATTTCTCAGGAACAAGATTAAAATAAATTTAAAACAAAATAGAGGCAATTATTGACTAAGTACAAAAGCTTTGAAATTTTACACCCATAAGTGTATATATATATATATATATATATATATATATATATATATATATATATATATATATATACATTCCAATTTATACTAGAAATAAAAGTTTAATGATCTCGCGAGCAGTATGTAAAGTTAATGGCGTTCATCGCCACCGTACCGTATCATCTAAGAAATTACCAGACCTGTATCAGTTGTGATCTGACTGACATCCCGTGCGTCAGGATGAACACCTGGTTAGACAGCTCATGGCAAAGGGACCTGATTTATCATAGTTCGAAAGCAGCATAATATTTGGAGTCAGACAGATTGGACTTTCCATTGTTGAAACTGTGAGGACATTGAGCATCACTCGATTTGCGGTGTCATTTATGTACCGATAATACCTTATGGATGGCATGACGACGACAGGACCTTATTGATCGCAACCAGCGGCGCTTTGTTAGAATTGTCCAAGGTAACAAACCAGCAACACTGACTCGAATCGCATCCACTTTCAGTGCAGGAGATACCAGACGTATATCCATCATGTCAGTGCAGCGTTCTTTACCTTCCATTATATATTTAAGCAGGAGACCCATCAGAGTTCCTCTGTTAACAACATCACATCGAACACAGTACCGCACTTGGGTTAAGGACGTTGTTACTTGGAAACTAGAGGACTGACATGTGGCGTAGTTTGAAGAATGACGGTTACAGTTTCGGGCTGATACTAGGGTTAGGGCTTAGCGTAGCCTCCATGAGGCCATGGAAACCAGTTGTCAACAAGGCAGAGTACAGGCTGGTGGTGGTGGTTCCATACTGGTGTGTATGTTTTCACGTGGCATGGGTTGGGGCCGCAAGTCTGCCTAAATACGGCAGTGACCGGTCACCGCTGCATTATACTGCTTGGGTACTATTTGTATTCATGCAGGGATTTTATGTACCCCGACAAGGATGGTTTATTCCAGCAAGTTAATGCAGCGTGTCAGCGGGGCCCATGCTGCCCACCATTGGTTCGACGAGAATTGTGGAGAATTATGTATATTACCAACGGTGATGATAATTTACCTCGATGGTAGAAGATTAAGGGTAGTAGGTTATTTAAACGCGTTTAGTTTTAATTTGTAGAATTACCGCACTATTCACAAACATGTTCTTTTCGCATTGGCCGTGTATGTGACACAAATCAATGTATCTTCAATGAGACGGTGATATTCGCGCGAGGATGCAAGAACCTTCATTTCACAACTATTACAAAGAAACGTCATTTTGAACTAAAGGATAAGCTAACGTGTGTCGCTAAAATTGGCTTCTTGTTTGCTTTCTTCCCGGCGCGAAAACACCACACAAGACCAACAACCTACTACTATAAACGAACCCACAATATTTAACCTATCCCTAAAAAAAACTCAAAAGCTAACCAACCTAACCCATGCATTATTTGGGGGTAGGGGGTTGAAAACATGTTATCAATGACAAAAAATGGTTGCCAATCTCAGCCAACGATCGGAGAAAGTACACAAAACCCCAAAGATTCCAAGATTTATATACTTTTTCTCGTTTTCTCTTTTGTCCACTCTGATCTCCAATTTTCCTTTTTTGGACTTATAATACGCCCTCCAGTGGCTCACGGGGAAGGGGGGCGCTCGGTAATTTAAAGTTGCCGGCCGATAATACACGTGAGAAGAGAGGACCGGTTGAGGAGAAGAATTTGAGATCAGTGACGAGAATCGACCCCTTGCCTCCGCCGTCTCTGATATCAAATGTGGCCGGCGCTTTACTGGCTAGACCACCCCGTACCTAAAATGCTACATTCAAGCTGAGCTTAAAATCGCCCGCCAACCGCTATAATAGTCACCTATTCTATCACGGAGTTTTCTTTCACCATTTGTAACGCTCCACCTATCGGAATGTAAATAAGATAGGAAAGCCCCGTCTACCCAAGGTCACCGTGGGTGGGAAAAGAGAGGACTGGCGGAAGGAAAAAAAAAAATGGAACGGTGACTGTGACGTTGTTGAGTCCCAATGGAGCAATTACATAACCCACTAGACCATAACATGAGCGTGAAGAGCTATGTTCAAACCGAGCCTATAAGTCGCCCGCTTTCTTCGCCTAGCCAACCGATATAGCCCATTGGGCAACACCTTTTTCCGATAGCCTACCCCCAATGCCTGGACTATATCAAGTCCAGGCATTGGACTTGATACAGCTGCACTGGATGGGTCCTCCCGAGTACGTCACTTTTTGGGTTGAATGTCCCTAACCTGGGTGAGCTTCATTGCGCGCTACCTGTCTGGGTACCGTTATCGGCGGGGTCGCCACCGCTTATTCCTCCTGCTGCGGTCGGAATCGATCACACATCACGTGTGAGAGTTTTGGCCGGAGTCACCCCCATCCCCCCCATTCATACTGTTATTTTTTTGTTGCTTCCTGCGTACTTAAATCTCTGGGGAAGACTGGCCTCCCTTGGTGTACCCTGGGACGCCTCTTGATTGTTTTGTTCATAGTTTTTCTATTTAATATATTTTGTTTTTTCGGTGGCTGTACCATGGCTAGTGGTGGCTAGATAAGAGCGATATTTTTTAAGGATATAATTCTTATTCTTTTTGCTCGATTTATCCTCCTTTTTGCCTTCATCATTCTCTCCTCGATCTCAATCTTTACCCATAGTGAAAATACCATCGTTGGATGCTTCAGTTTCCTTTCTTTGTCTCAAATGAAAAAACGGTAAAGAATATTTTTAATGAATTCATTTTATTTATTTAAAACCCCAAACCAACAAGGGAATCTCCACCATAAAGTTTGGGTAAAAATCTTCCTAAAAAGTCAAATTAGAATAAAAATATGTGGAAGGTACATATAGTAAGATAATAGGGTTACTAGGAACTGCTAAGGCGCATAACTCTTCTGAACATGTCATCCTCCCCTCCTCCTCCTGCAGGATTTTGTGAATCCTAAGCCTTTTGCCACAAGTGCTTTAACCTATCTTGTGATCAAGTAATAATCAATACGAGGGTCAGGGCCTCGTTGAATGACATGAAGCGCTGGAGCAGCTCTCATCCCTGTGTGCTTGTTTCTTACGAGACGTCGGTAGAAAGGAGAAAGATTGAATTATTCGCTTGCATTTATTGTTCTTCCGGCCACTGAAATCAAGAGGTTTTTTTGTTCATGGAGTTAATAGTTTACTGTTTTGCAGGTGGGATCGATACTCATACCCACATGCAGTTGCCTTTCATGGGCACGCACGCCATCGACGACTTCTACTCTGGTACACGAGCCGCTTTGGCCGGAGGCACCACCATGATTAGTAAGTTCCGGCAGGCTTTCCACATGGAGAGTCTCCCTCTCATTTTTCGCCATTCTCTTGAGTTTTCTCTGAAGTGAATTGGGCCACTTGGCTTAAGCGTTTGCATAGATTTTTTAAGCTCTATTCTTAAATTGAAGTTGAGAAACGCCGTGTTCGTTCACTCCACCTATTCCAGAGAAGAATCTAACGTTGGTTGATTTCTCCCACAGTGGATTTTGCCATCCCACAGCGGGGAGAGTCTTTGGTTGAGGCTTACCATAAGTGGAGGGCGTGGGCGGATCCGAAGGTATGCTGCGATTATGCCTTGCACGTAGGCGTCACATGGTGGAGCAACAAGGTAATATACTCTTTATTCTGGGTTGATGCTGGTTGAATGCCGTATCGGAGAGACCTTGGAACCCAGGTTTGGATGTGCTGCTGTGTTGTGTTTTGATGTGGTGTTGAGAAACTAATTTCCTTAAAGGTGTTTTATGGAAACTACCTTTGTTTTATATTGTAGGTGATTTAGAGGAGGGATGCTGCAAACGTATTCCTGCAGCTAAAATCTGGAGGATTGTTTTTTTTCCGAGCGCAATGATTGCAAGTAGATCTGTGGTTATGTATGGTCCAAGCATTTTCACTTCTTCTTTCTTTACTTTCTTTACATATCTCTCCTTACAGACTTCCTGTGTGAGATGCGCTCGTTGATTCTCGCTTTAGTTTTAAGTAAACAACAACATCAAGCCGTGGTGGGATTAGTGCTTTATTTTGGTCTTGGTAGTTGGTTTATACCCCTGTCATTCGTTTACTGAAGGTGGGATTCTTTCCATAGTTCAAACACTCCGCAACGCTGGATCTGACTTAGTTTCCTCTTTAGAACAGATACTCTTCCTTTTGGTGTTTAGAGCTGGATTTCTGAAGACTTGGGGGTTTATGGGGCTGATTTTAGTTCACTGGGTGAGTGACCGAGCAGGTGCCATTCATAACCTACATACAAAACTGTGTAAACAAGTAAACAATAGGGTCTCGTTTACTATAAGTCGTTTAGGGATTGAAATGATTTGTAGCTGCCATTCAAGTCCTATTGTTATGTATATAAAGTGGTTCGCCATCTGACCTTTAGCAAAATGTGCGACTCGTGTAACATTTGCTCGTAATCAATGTTATACATCATAATAATAAATTAGCATATTCGTCTACTAATCAGAATAAACATATAGGATTTTTGAGTTCAATTCAAGTTACGATTTTTATTATGATCCGGTTTTCCAAGCTAAATATTCTTTCTGTTATGGAATTCTTTTGTGTCGAAGGTTCACCAAGAGATGTCTGAGTTGACTCGCGAGCACGGCATCAATTCCTTCAAGATGTTCCTCGCTTATAAAGACACTTGGCAACTAAACGATAAAGAGTTAATGGAGACTTTTAAGGCTTGCAAAGAGCTTGGAGCCCTGGCTCAAGTGCATGCTGAAAATGGAGATGTGATCAAGGAGGTAAGTCTTTGTTTTGTTTTAGTGTAAACACTCCTTTCCAGAGAGGTTCCACTATGGTGGTGACAAGTTCCCCCTCTTTTAATCTCTCACATTCACATCAACTTGCTGCGCCCCTTTCTTGTCAATCACATACTAGAGACTCCATATGTCATTTCGTTGATTACAATTCTGTTATATACTTTCCTTAGCCTCCAAACTCGAGTTATTTATCGCCGTATAATTATTGTATTCGGAGCTGCCTATTTTAATTTTATATAAAGGGAAAGTGCTTTTATTTTTTTTAATTATAGTGAAAAAAAATTGCTCTTCAACAATGGAGAGATCCATGGAAGTCAATTTTGAAGTGAAATTCGAAATCCTAAGCTCATTTAATAAAACCCTTTTGAACTCTTGCAACCTTTGCTAATTGTACACATTATTATTTTGTTATGCTAATTAAGTGCAGTTTTCTATACTTATTAGTTTACCTGCCCCCCACCCCCAATCTGACCCCAGGGTCAGCACTCGGGGCGAGTAAGTTCTTTAGAAAACAAAAGGATCATTTTAAATCCCGATGTAGTGAAAAAGGCCTTATATATTTGACGAGTTATCTTGTAAGAAAATTATTTTCGGCCTGCGGATTTCCCTTTATCCTCTTTCGTCTGCCTACCCTACTTTTATGTATCAACACTTGTTTTTCTTCTCTCTGTCCGATTTATATGTCTACCAGATCGCTCTATCGTCGGTGGGTCTAATTTAATCTCACTTGCCAAATTTATCTTGAAGTTTAAGATGGCAGTCGTCGTCTCACCTCTTTTCTCGAGGCAATTTTGGACATTTAGTGTATTTGGATACACATTTTACTGCATACCACATTTTACGACATGCTCTTGTGGCTCGTGGGACGTGTTTACAACTACCCCCACTAGGGGTGGGCGTAGGCGACGAGAGTAAGCAGGTACACATTTTGTAACAAAACTAGGGGGAGGTGTTCCATCGATCTTGAGCCTATCCCTTCTGGTGGATGGGGGGGTGTATGGGGGCCTTTTTCAGGCGTTACATAATTTTAAATCAGATAGCTGTGAGATTTATTGCGGTCAAAACTCTATTTCTGGGTCTATTGAAAGCATTTACGCAGGGGAGAGGAAGAGGATTAGTGGCGCTTTCAAAATACCATTCATCTTCTTCAACTTTCTCCTCTCACCTTTCCGTTCTATTAAGTATTTTTAATATTGTGTATACTGACGGTAAGTCATCCCAAATCCGGATTGTGTGGGGCAAGTTTATATTTATTGTTTTTTCATGGTGTATCCATATATCATCCAATATTTTAACGTTGCAGGAAACTTTCGTTCTCTTATAACACACTTTCTAATCCTTCAAATTCCTTACAGACTGAAAACGTGCAGACTCCTTTCAAATTCATTAGATTTACCGAATATATTTATCAAGCTACTCTTTTCCTAATTTCAAGTTTCCAAACAAGAGGCTTAGCGACCTGCAGCAAACATCTCTTCCAAACGTGGAACTTGCAGTCCGGCGCAAGTTGCCTTTATTAGAACTATAACACCTTTATTTTAAAATCTTCAAAGGCTCAAATTCTCCCCTTTCTACTACTATCTACCAGCTAGTCCTTTCACAACCAATAAAGACTGCCCCTTTACATCTGTGAAAGTTGATACTAACAAACAAATATTTCTGGTTTATAGCCAAAGATATTATTGTATTTTTTAAAATTCAAATGTGTGTTCCATGAGAAAAATGGTAGGATCGTGTATAAATGTTGTAGATGAATTGTGTTGGAGGGGGCGTATAAAAGTAGTTGTAAGTAGATTTGTGCCCTGTAGGTGAGGTGCGTGTATGATAAGTGTTGTTGTAGATGAATTGGGAGTGATGTGCTTGAAACTCTGACTCGGTCGCCATGCCGAAGGAATTCTTCGAGTAGGTAAATGTTCTGACTGAGGCCAAGTCAGTAAGAAAGGTGATAAAGAAGTGTAAAAAAGAGTGGTTGCTTATTTCTTTGCAGCTTTTTCTATCATATGACATTAGTGCATGTCGTGAAGTTCATAAATGTTGGAACGTTGCATTTGGAATTTACCCCCTTCCCTCTCCACACACTTATCTACCCCTTAATCTATGAGTAAATCGAAGACATTTTTTCCTTTTTTTTTAGAATTCGAAGAAACTTCTACAGATGGGAATTTCTGGTCCGGAGGGTCACGAACAGTCTCGTCCAGAGGAAGTGGAGGCGGAAGCGACGCTTCGCGCATGCATGCTGGCCAATCAGGTGCGACCTCGAACTCCCCCCCCCCCCCCCTCCAACTCCCAACCCCGACAGCCCACATTATCTCTTCCTCCTGTCGAACTTGAGTTTGTTTGTTTTTGTTTTTTTGTTGCCCATCAAATATGCTCGAGGTGGTCCTCGCGATGTTCTTTATGTTTTTGATTTATCGAGGGAGGGTTTACATTTATCGGTTATCTCGTTGAGGTCTTAAATAAAGCCTAGTACCGGGTTGAATGGTCCCAACTCGAAACTGGTACTTCGGAATCTCTTAATTATCACGGCCGTTGTTGTCGCACAAGTTTTACTCCCGATTCGCACCGTCTGATGTTTATCTCTCCGAGGACCTAATTTTAAAGTGGGATTCGAACCATGGGACGCTACAGGATAGGACACGTCGTAAACTCGTCCTAAGTCGTGATTCTTACCCTGAGAAGAAGCAGACCCAATGTCGCTTCAATTAACTGAACGTAATAATCAGTGTCTCTACTCGGTTCGTTTGTCACCAGTATATAGAAACTTGCAGAGGCGATCCAAGGACTCCAGAACTTCGCAGAACACTATTGTGATCGGAAGTAGTGATCATTAGTATAGATTAAGGCAGGAATGGTAGCATGTGAGTGAATAAAAGCATGATTTTTTTATTATTCAATTCAGTTTTACTGAAAAGTTGTTTGATTATTTTCTTGGTAGAAGAGGTAATTAAGAATTATTAGTCCCAACTGTTTGTCGTGTACCCTCTTCATCTGTCTGTTCTTGCCCTCGATTCCCATTCTTCAATTCCATCAGATAATGGCTAGTTTTCGAATCTGGTGTAGTGCAGACTTTCTATATTATGCTGAAAACTCTCTTGGATAGGGCGGTAGATGGGTAGGAGAAAAAGAAAGGTAGACCACCCAAGAGATGGAGGGACCAGATTCCTGTGGATGTTGGGCTGCCTTTGAACGAGTGTGAACAGCTGGCTCGGGTTAAAGTGGACTGGAGGGGAGAGGTAGCAAGCAGACGCAGAGCAAGGGGTCGTTATGGCCTGCGCCCTTAAGTCAAGTCAAGTCAGTCCGCTTAGGTATCCGGGGTTTTGAGATCTTGTCCGTGAGCCAAGTTATCAAACGCGAATAGCGATTGAGTGCAGTCGAACGGATCGGGTGGCAAAAATAGTTACATAGATCTTACAGTCAGTCGGGAGACGTGCCTCTATTCCGAACGTGTCCTTTGCGACCAGAAGTTCTTCACTATGGATAATAAATAAAAGCGATGCAAATGAATTTTTTAAATAAAAAGAGACGAATGGGATTAAGAATAATTGTAACTAATTATTTCTTTATTTGGGAGTAAAACCATCCTTTCCCTCCTAAGGAGAGCCCTTTTAACTCGTCTTTCCTTTTTGTTTAATCCGATCTTTGCTTTCCTTCATGAATTAGGTGGGCTGTCCTTTGTACGTGGTTCACGTCATGTCAAAAAGTGCAGCTAATGTTATCTCTGAAAAGCGGCGTCAAGGATACGTCGTGTTTGGGGAGCCGATTGCAGCCTCCCTTGGCACTGATGGTACCCATTATTGGAACAAGTGCTGGAGACACGCAGCCGGCTTTGTCATGGGTCCTCCGCTTAGGCCAGATTCTTCCACGCCAGAGTATCTCATGGATCTGTTGGCCAAGTAATGGTAGAAGGTTTCGTTTGATGACGAAGCTCGGGGCGTTGATTAACCTTTGAGCACTGGCGTGTGCGAAGTTTTTATAAAATGAGCACTACTAACCCTGGATAAAGACATACAATTTGGGGGTACTTAGGAAGCTGTATCTTGCATGACTTTTCACTCTTCTCGGAGCCCTGGTTGTCACTAAACTGCACCCCAAGGCACACACGCTCATTCTAATCCTTCACATATGGGTGCACATGAAAAATATACACCACATAGTTTTTTTCAGATTAACACTAATTTTCCGATCATATTTTGCGTTTTCTTCATTTTTTTCTTTCCCGATGACTTGATTCTTTCCTCTAAATCCTGTCCCGTTTGGCTTGATAATAACAAAATATTTTGACTCACTACACCTTCCGTGTGAATGCTTCAATGATTTGACTCAATATCAGGTTATATACTGGAATCAAATTGATCACACGTGTACGATGGTCCGATGGTTGGGTGTATAGTTAGAAATTAGTGTGGAATTAACGCTCCAGAGGATGAGTTTTCGACTCCCAAGTGCTTTTAACTATGTCACAAAAAGGAGAAATCTGTTGTTTAATGAAAATTGTCAGATGCTCCGTATGTACTCTTGTTAAAATGAGGTTACTGTATCTTGTAAACATTAATCTGTTGTGTTTTTTTCCGAAGGAAGATTACTTCATTTTTGTGTGTTTTTTTGTTTAATGTGCATTGTTTTTTTCAGTCATTTTGAGGTTTTTAATGTAGACTAATAATAGGCTAATATATTTGGCGGCGACTTTGTAGCAGTCGCCAGATTGGTGCCTTAAATAAATCCCGAATGAAGAAGCAAATAGACAATAACTAAGAGCCCATTGTACGCTTTCTCTCTTTTACTTCTATGCACCCCCCTTAAATTATTGGCTAAAGTTCCATCTCACAAAAAAATCCACGTTGGATTCAGACACCATTTTGCTTGAGATGGAATACCCTAATGAAAGTTCTGGAGAATTTAGTAAAATATTATGCCTTTTTTATGAAGCCCTTCGGGACCATACGCCTTCACGGAGTAATTTGTTTTCCTTTTAAGGGTGTTCGTTTTTATTCAATCATCTTTAGTTGACCTTCGCATTTTGGGTTACACCTATGCTATTCTGGCCTTCCGTCTGATTAGACTTTTCCTGCAGCCCATTTTCCTATATTTTTATGGTACCCTTTGTTTTCTCCTTGTTTGGTTTATTTGTTTTGGTTTTTTTTTCTGCCTTTACTATCGAATTGGTCCCGAACTTAATGGCGTGATCTAATTTGGGGTTATTTTCTTTCGAGTATTCCTGAGTTGATGATTCAATTTTAGTCTTATGGTAAAATATGGGGTTACTGGAGACTCTCCTCTGCTGTGTATTTGTATTCGTTTTCTGGCTCGTCCTTTGTAGGGTTGACGACTTTTTATTATTTTCCTTAAGAAGAGTCAAGAATGGATATTGAGTTGCCGTAATTTCGCGTCCTGCGCTCTAACGATCCTCTAGCATCAATGCCCCACAGGTAGGGTGCCCGATCTACATATGCACACTAACCGGGAAATCGGCAGTAGAGATTTCTGGGCGTCTCCGGCGGGAGGGGTATGTGATTTTCGCTGAAACTACAGCAGCTGCGATCGGTACCGATGGTAGCCACTACTATAACCCCTGCTGGAGCCACGCAGCAGCTCATGTTACATCTCCCCCTTTGCGCAAAGATTCAAATATCAGAGAGTTCCTTGCCATTCAACTCAATACGTAAGAAACTCGTGTTCCGTGTTGTTTTTATTCGCTCCATCCGTACTGAAAGAAACTCGTGATCTATGTAGTTGCTTTTTCTCTCCAGCTTTCCATTAGACATAGGTGAATGTTTCGAGACATGTTTTTTGATCACCTCCACTATTTTGGGTAGCATTAGTCTTGTCCTTCCTTCCTGGCCGGTGATTCTTACTGCAGGCTAGCCAGCAGCCAGCTCTTGACACGTAGACTTTTACCATACCCACATTGCTCTCACCCATTCCCACAATCTCTCATTTCCCCTTCTTTCCTTTTGCTTTTAGTCTAGAGCCCAAGTCCAAATTGGGAGGCGCCACGTTGAGTGACGCTTTAGTTACCGGGTTCAAGAGGTAGCCTTTAGTGGCGATTGGAGGATCCTGCTCCCAGGAATGAGATCTTGGAGAAAGATGTTTATGTATATTTTCCATTTATTATTTTTGGTCTTTTTGCCCGATAATGTAAATTTAAAAATATTTAAATTGTCTTGACAATATTTCCAACCTGGGTTTCCTAATTCAACCACCCGTTTTGGAGAACCGGAGGATGGTCAATCCAAAAGCAACCCTTATTACTTCTTCCAATCTCTCGAAGCTTCTGCTATCATGCCTCCCTCCGTGAGCCAACCAACTAAACTCCTTTCGTCCCTTGCCCTCTCCACCCCTATTCCGCTCCGTTCTCTTGTTCTACTTTAATATCCCTACCCTGTTTCACCACCCTACCAGCCATGTAAACAGTCAGTTCTCCCGAAAAGAACAGCCGTTCTCTATTCCTCGTTTTTTTTCGAGCAGGCTCGATAACCCTCACTGGAGAGGCTTCATGTCCGGCCGTAGTCGGACAGGTTCTTGCTTTTATTCGCGTGCGAGTCTAGTAACGGGCGACTCTAGATCTCACTATGTCGGTCCCCGTTTTGCCGTTTTTTTTCTTTTTGTAATAACATTGTCGTGATTCGGCTGTTGTTTCACATTATCTTTCGAATTATCTAATTACCAAAGTCCTCCCAAGATTACCCCGGGAATTATTTTGTTTTTGGTAAGAACATCATAACTATTCAGCCGATTCTAACGAAATTTGAAGCTCTTATGTTGTTTTACATTCTCTTTCGAGTGATATAATTAGCAAAGAGCTCCCAAGGTTAGCTTGGGAATTACTTTGTTTTGGAAATAACATCATAACTATTCGGCCGATTCTAACGAAATTTGAAACCATTGTGTTGTTTTACATTCTCTTTCGAATGGTATAATTGACAAGGTCATCACAAGGTTAGTCTTGGAATTTTTGAAAATTTTGAATGCCGTAAGGTTATAAATCAGAATAAGTAAAAGCAAGCGACTTTTTGGTCAGCAGACCTTGTTAAAGTACCGGTCGACTGGCTGCACGGACTATCTCCTTGGTCTCCGATAGCTATTGGGTTGTGCACTTTTCATGACCCATCATCCCTGCTTCAACAGCTGCCAAGGTACCACTTTCTGCTAAGGGCTTTTGTGATATCCGTCTCGAGGACTTTCTAGAGGATCTTTCTCCTCAGAAACTCATAGAAGGGTCCACCGATTCCAGCAAACGTCTGAAGGTAAAAGGGCCTACTCTTAGGTTACGACTGATCTTCAGCTCCTTATCCCCGCCTCTCTACGTTTACTAGTGACTAGGCAATTCCCGAGCTCTAGATTCGGTGTAAGCCACATGTGACCTTCCTTCCCTCGTTACTTTAAATGCAATAGTTTTGTGCACGAACTATGAGACTGAGTATCACCCGCTCTGCGGTCTCGTCTGTCCCTCTATACCTCTCCAACCCACTTGAGGTGATATCTCTTACTCTCATAACTCCAACCCGTTTGGCTGCCGTACCACCAGTTGCTGCTGCTCCAAGCTTACTTGAACCTAGCCCCAGCCCCAGGCCTTGTCGCAATTCCTATCTTCGGCAGAAGCTCTATTTTTCCTATCCCGATATGGACATTCAACCGGCCTCTAAAGTCACCTTCATCTTCTACTAAGCTTCATGCCCAAGTAGCTTACTCCTCCCCCGTCACCCTTCTTGCACTATTCCTGCTTACACAGCTGCATATATGCCCATGGACTGAGTGACCGTGGTGGAGGTGCTAACACCACTCGTTCCGCCGCCCCATATCTTCTTATTCCTCAAGGTCGAGGGAATAATGAGGAATCTCTGAGTCGTGCTTCCCCTTTCTTCCTCCCTATGCCCCTTTCCACGAATTCTGACTTCGCCTCACTTCCTAACCTTACTATGTACTCTCCCCCATCCTATATAGGAGAGGGGGATAGCTAAAGCTTTAAGATACTCTATTCCTTGCGGATAACCTATCCCTATTTTCATGTCCAAGCAGTGACCTTCAATTTCGATTCGGCTGCTTTCCATTTCGTCTCTCCCACAGTTGTCCATTAAAACTGCCTACTACAGGCCATCTGAGAGGGTATAACATCTCTTCTAACTTCGTATTGAGCTGTTTGATTCTTTCTCCAGAGACTGATCCTGGGTTGCCGTCAAAAGTCTAGTATCTGCGATTGCATTCATTTTCTCTCCGTTGCTCGGGCTAAATCTGGCCGCAGAGGAGGCGGTATTTTTATCCATTTGTCATTCCCATATCATCTTCTCTCTATCCACACTCACTTTTATGCAGTGGTTGTTCCTGTAACTACGATACAGGATATGCTTGGTCTACATCCCTGCTCATTACCGTCCTACTTCTGATCTTATTCGTAACTTGATGCTCCAACTCCCTTGACCTTATCTTTTAAGAGATTTTAAAAGTATGGACCACGCCTGAGGCGACTGTTGTTCGACATTCTTTTCACATCCACTCCTATCCCTCATGAATTAGCTATCCTCCTCTTGTTTGAACTCCTCTCACCTATCTATTTCCATTCTTGCACTGATACTCTTTTGTATCTTTATCTCTTCCTTGTCCCTGTTTAGATCCTACTGGACATTCTTTAGGCTGTATCTCAGGAGGGCTTCAGTAGTGACCACTTCAGTTTCTCTCTCGCTTCACTACCTTAAGCCACTCTTCATGCGACAGAGATGCCAATTCTGCACGGCAGAGTGGCCCGGTTACTCTGCTAATTGAGCCCTTCCACGGTTGATGAGTCTTAGGCTTCTTCAGCTCTTCTATATTCACATCTGCATGTAATTCTACCCGTCTTAAGAAACAGTTCACCGGTTGCCTCCTGGTGGTCTCCCGAATGTAGTGAAGCAGTTCGCCTCCTCTTACCTATTTCTACTGGTCAGTGGCTGAATTTTAAGGCTAGTCGACGACTAGCTTCCATCCACTCATCCCCTGTTGCGAGTAGGAGGCACTTCCTTCATTGGCTCCGTTTGTGGCCAATGCTTTTTTAACGCCTTCGTTCTTCCCATCTTTTTTCACTTCTATTTTCATCATCTTTTTTTTCTTATCAGACCCACAGGAGGATGTAATGTAATAGAAGTAACAATGCTGCTGACATCTGGAGGATTATGTGCCTTCCCGGTCCCAATGAGTACAGGAAGATCTGCATCTGTCTTCCACACATTGTAACTTCATCTATATTCACCCCCTTTCTTTACAGATCTTTCCTTACAATATTTCTGAGGATTTGCCCTTGATCTTTGGCTTTAAATCCTCCCCACCCAAAATGATTCCTCCTCGAACCTCCAGTTCTGAACCGGAGCCTTCCTATCCGCGGAAGCCCACACCCCAAGTGTTGACGCTGATGCCTATTTCTGTTCCCATTGAAGAGTACCGACACCTCCCAAGAACAGTAGCACTACTTATTCCTGCCCTCCGTCTATTAGCTCTCTTTCATGCGCGTACCTCCGTGGATGCGGAGTCCTGCAAGGATCAACAATCACCCGTTGTCAGTTGGCAACTCCTTGAAATCGGCTTGTGTTCCCCAATTGGAGTTTCTAGACAATCGTACCCTCACTGCCGGGGCACCGATTGGTTCGGTTCCCTCTACAGCTGGTTTGAGGCCTTCGCGGTGGTGACGGTGCCGCGGTGCTCATCTTCCTTCCGTTTTTCCTTCACGTATTCTTCATATTCTCCAGAGCTATGCGCCATCAGGGAGCCCTATCATTTCCACCTTCTTTCTCTCTTTCACCGAATTAGCATTGTTCACGGATTCCCTAAGCGCGATTTCCTGCACTATGCCATTACTTTCACCATCCCCACTCTGATCCAAGATATCCAGCAGTTCTTACATGTGCTTTTGGTTTTGGTCGATAAGTATGTCTCTTTTGGCTGGGTCCTCTCCCATAATGGAATGTCTGGAAATGAAGGGTCTGACTGAGCTTCATGGCAAACAACCGCCTCAGCCACCCAGTCTCCACTCCATCCATTGATCTCCTTCCACGTATGGAGAACCTTAATGTACAAATGGCTTGCCCAACGACGCCTCAGTGATTGTCTCTCATATTTTTACCGTTCCTACCATACAGAATTGGTGCTGGCCCGCCTCCACCTAGGTCGTACCAAGCTAACCAAAGGAAGACTCATTTCCGGCGACCTCCCTCGAACCTGTATAACTCCTGCCATACCAGACTAACCTTGCCCCGAGTGTTCGCCGAATGGCCGCTATATTCCACTTCCTGTCGCCCATCCTTTCCTTTGTTCCTGATCAGATCAGCATTTGCGTAAAATCCTGCCCCAAAACTCTCGTTCCTCCCTAAATAGTCTTTAATCCTTCCTTTCTGCCATTCTTCTCTTACTAATATAGTTACACTTATGTTCTCCCTCCAGTCTCCTGGCCCCATTTTCCTTTGCCTTACCTCTTTTTGATCAGCTTTGCTATCATTAGGCAATCATAACCCTCATTCATTAAAAAAAAAGTTGTCTTACGGTTATGGTTTAACTTAAATGATTGTACACTTGCATGTTTATTCTTTTTATCAGCTAGTAGTATTTTGTGCACGTCATAATCAGATTTGAGGGTTTTTAAAGTTCGCTCAGCAAATCTGAAGACTTTCCCAGCCAATGGGATGCGTTCTTTCTTTATTACTTTGCTTTGTGTATTATCTATAATTATTGGCTTCCCGAGTATTTATTTGTGCATATTGACGATTTTCGAGTGAAATTTCCGCATTTGAAATATGTACATGCAATAAAGCTGCTCCTCGTAGACATTTGGCGTCTCTCTGCAGCGGTGACCTCCAGACGACCGGGACGGATAACTGCACCTTCACCGCTGCTCAGAAGGCGATTGGGAAGGACGATTTCACCAAAATACCGAACGGAGTCAACGGAGTCGAGGACCGCATGTCTGTCCTGTGGGAGAAGGGCGTCACCTCTGGGAAGATGGATGCTTGCAGATTCGTCGCCGTCACATCCACGAACGCCGCCAAAGTCTTCAACATTTACCCTAAAAAGGTTCGACGACGAGAGATAGGGGGCGTCCTAGTTCCGGGCTACCTTGGTTAATGGAGCCTTCGAATATACCCACCCGGCCCAGGCATTTAGAAGTTTTAGGTTTGCTCTACAAATCCCTATGCCTGATTATTTTCTATTTTACATCTTTATTTTACTTGGTATATTTTCCTCCTTTCGCTCGCGCGGCTAGACCTGACTATGGGCGAAAGATGGTATTAAGCTGTTAAAGTGGAATGGTTCCAGAAACCATATATATATATGTATATATATATATATATATATATATATATATATATATATATATATATATATATATATATATATATATATATATATATATATATATTATTTTTCTAATGTTATAAACACTGTAATTGATCCATTGCTTACTCCAATAATTCCTTCAGCACAACATTTTTTGTGTAAATTTGATTTGAATTTTGTTTGGGCTTTTCTTGACCATCATTAATTTCTATCTGTATCTTCGTGTTTCTATGATCTCGAATTCTGCTCAGTGCTACATACAGCTGCCCATCATTAAAAACGGGTTTTGGAAAATAGATACCTACTCTAGTAAACGACTGGCCTTATGATTTAATTATAGTCATTGCAAATGAAGGAATTATTGGTAATTGTCTGTGTTTCAATGCAAATGGTAACGAAATATCACTGGGTTTCTAGAATAGGTATTGGAAGGCGAAATCCACAATGGATTGTGCGAGCATTTGTGAGCAAGTTGGCAGCAATGCCAGTTGTTGCATATGAAAGTACTAACTTGTTTCGTGCGTTGTAGTAAGCAATTATCGTGTTATACAGGTAGGTTTTCCCTAATCTTGCAGGGACATCTAGAAAGAAGAATCCCCGATACGAATCCATGTTGTCTAAGCTCTGGAAGATAACATGAAAAGCATATCGCTGTAGGTCGTTTAAGTAATGATCTTTGTGTCAAGATTTTCATTCCTGACAGAGTTTTCATCTCGGTCATCATCAATAACAGTGCAATGAGGCAATCCAATATCTTCGGAACGTAGACCATGTAGAATAAGGATTTGCTCGATAAAATACACAGAGAGATTTATTGCGAGCTGCTCCATATTAGTCTCCGGCTGCAATAATATATTCTATAATGTGTTGCTCAAATCGAGTAAAAAATGTCAGAGGATCGCTAGGCCGATTCAGTGCACAGAGGACAGCGCGTAACTGCGCTGGCATCCTTACTTCTGATGCTTCCTGTAGGCATCGCGTCCATTCTTCATCAGTGTCCAGTAAATTCATACTTTCGGCCATAGATTTATACGTTTTATTAACTATTCGATTATGAGTTCAAATTTCTTCGAAACTCGTTGGTCTCTTGACGTGAAGCAATAGCAGTCTTAGATGGAATCTTTCTATTTCATTTGGATGCAGAGTATATACGAGGGGCAGTCAATAAGTTTTGCGGATCGGTAGGGCAAAACAGAGGAAGGGGGATGGCTGTTTGTGGGGGTGTTACGACAAGTTATGACAAGTCAGGACCTGCAGCCGCACGCTCCTGCCTCGTCTATTTAACAAGCAGTAGCTGATCGCAGATCGTCAGTCACAAATCTTTTAACAATGGAGAAGGTTGAGCACCGCGCAGTGATCAAATATTTGACCAAGGAAGGCAAGAATCCAAAAGAGATCCATGAACGCATGGTTGCAGTGTACACCGACGCCGCCCCTTCCTATGCAACCATTGCTCGCTGGAATAGGGAGTTCCGCCATGGTCGTGAGTCCCTTGAAGATGACTCCCGTCCAGGACGCCCGTCAGACGTGACCAACGAGGACAATGTGGCCCGTGTGGAGAGGATGATCCTCGAAAATCGACCGAGAACTTTGAATATCACATGGAAGTGCTATCAACATCCTCCGCGACAATTTGGCCATGACCAAGGTCTCTGCCCGTTGGGTCCCTAGAAACCTCACTCCCCATGATCGACTTCAGCATCGTCAAAGTCCGCAAGGCCAGAGTTGCACAAGCTGCCTTGCGCGAGTGCGGATTCGAGGAGCTCAACCATCCCCCCTACAGTCAAGATCTGGCCCCTAGCGACTACTTTTTATTCTGCCAGTCTAAGGCTGCCCTGCGTGGACGCCGGTTTAGGGACGATGAAGATATCCAGCTTGCCGTCCAGGAGTGGATTGAACAGCAGTCGGGAGATTTCTTGTCGGGAATTCGAAGCCTCAGGGACAAATGTCGCAAGGGCATTGAAGTCGAGGGTAGTTATATTGAAAAATAATAAAACACTTTTCCTTATATCCGAATTGCGAAACTTATTGACCCTCCCCTCGTACATAGGCACGATATTATTGTGTGTTCCTCGAATTCTGTTTTTCCAAGAGGATGTTTTCTTGTCAAATACATAATGATAGGGAATTTCAAGATACATGTATTGTCAGGTATTGATGTCAGTTTGATTTAACTTAAGCCGGGCTGTAAGTGGAGTGTCTTTTTGTTGTGCATTTCCCATGGCTGTTATTTCATTGCCTTCTTTAAAGTAGATAGGCTGCCGATTTTTCAAGCGGGCAGGAAGACGATTCACTGCATGAGATTTGTCGTGTATTTTATGTTCTAGTAATCACATATGCCTTGGTGCGCTGACGTATCGACCATTAACGTATTGTATTATTTCATCGTGAGGAATGTTATTGCCTTGTGCGATTCCCATTTGAGCACCCCGTAAGTGGCGCGGTGATTTGCCTTCCTGGCCGCCGTGCTGACGAGCGCCTTGAGCGCTTTGTCCAGCCAACAGTGCCTGGAGGTCTGCCTCTGGGAAGCGTACGGCCATTCCCGTAAGGATTTTTTTTTTCGATGAGGTTTCCCGCATCTCCTCCGAGCGAGACCTGGAGGGCATATTCCTCCAATGGAATTGTCACGGACTCTGGGCCAACTGGGAGGAGTTGCGGAGGCTCGTCTCGTCCTGTTCCCCATTAGCTATCTTTTTGCAGGAGACCATCCTGGGCGTGTGCCCCCTGCGACACCACTACCACGGGATGGGGACCAGGCTGGAGGATGCGCGATTTACACCGGGCATGATGTATCCATTCTCTTTGCTTTAGATACATCCTTTGAGGTAGCAGCTGTGCAGCTGCACCAGGGCAAGAGGTATACTGTTATTTTCGCGTACATTCCATCGTCAGCGGACTTCGATGCGGGGGGACTTCCGCCGCGTTGTGGAACGGTTGCCGATGCCTTTTGTCTTGCTCAGAGATCTGAAGGGTAGACAACCCCTCTGGGGAGACTATTCGATTAATCTCTGGGGGCAAGTCCTTGCAGACCTGATCGACGAGATGGAGATAGGTGTCCTAAATGTGGATGAGTTTACGCAACAGTGCCCGAGAACCGCTTCATTTTTCTGACTAGATCTATATTTGTGCTCTCCGGATACAAAATCTGATTTTAGGTAGGGAGTGGTTGATGACCTCAATGGTAGTGATCACTTTCACATTCAAATATATTTTCCGGGATATTGCCGCCAGAGAGCCCGCCCAGGTGGTGCTTGTACCGGGCACTGTGTTGCGTATTACAGGAAACGACTGATTTCGCGTACATTCCATCGTCAGCGGACTTCGATGCGGGTGGACTTCTGCCGCGTCGTGGAACGGTTGCCGATGCCTTTTGTCTTGCTCGGAGATCTGAAGGGTAGACAACCCCTCTGGGGAGACTACTCGATTAATCTCTGGGGGCAAGTCCTTGAGGCCGTTTAGTTCTCATCCCACAATTTCATCGCCGTAGGCCTAATTACTACGCCTAGAATGTCTGGCCGTTTTGCACGCTGACCACTTCCGTGGGGATCAACGGAGTGTGAGACGGACCTCAAACAGAAGCGTTATGCCTACATGCTGAACGATTTCACTGTCCGTGAATTTCGTCGGGCTAGGACTAGGGCTAAGTTTCGGTATATTTCGAAGCATGCCCGCCGCTCTTCTTGGCGGGCATACGTGTATTCACTAAACGGGAAGACCCCTCTAACAGAGATGTGGAAGCGAGTTAAAAGTATTCGGGGAAGTTCTCGCAGGACCCCCCTCCTGTGCTCGAGGAAAATGAGATCAAAATCTTGGACCTTGCGTCCGTGGCGGAATCCTTCGCGACCGCTGTCTCCCTATTCTCTTGCCGGGATGCTGCTCCGCCAGCATTCACTGCTCGTCGTGATGTCGCGGAAGGCCGCTGACTGTATTTTACCTCCATAGACGGTGAACCTTTTAACGACAGGTTTACTCTAAGTGAAGTGCATTCCGCTCCCGCTTCGTGCGCGGACACCGCCCCTGGTCCGGACGATGTCCCACACACCATGCTTCGATACCTGGATGAGCGAGGCATGGCCTTTCTGTTAGATTTTTTCAACAGGATCTGGGTAGAGGTTATTCTCTCAGATTCCTGGTGAATCGCTACTGTGCTCGCTTTTCGCAAACCGAGGAAAGATCACTCTACCTCTTGCGTGTGCAAGTTGATGGAAAAATTGGCAAATGTTAGATTAGCCTTCTTTCTGGGCAGCGGAGACCATCTGTCTGTGCAGCTTCCACAAATTCTGTTACACGTCGGATGCTCTGTTCTGACTAGAAAATGCCGTCTATGAGGCCTTCCTCAGTAGACAGCACTACGCTATGGTGTTCTTCGACCTGGAGAAGGCCTATGATACCATATCGCCATGCGGTATCATGGAAACTCTCCACATGATGGGGGCGAGGGGACGCCTCCTAATCTTTATATTTGAAATTTTGCAAGATCGTCGATTCGGCGTAAGGTTGGGGAGAGCTCTCTCCGGCCCAATGGATTAGGAAGAGGGTGTCCCGCAGGGAAGTGTCCTCAGTATCAGACTCTTTGCCCTGAGCATTAATGGCATCACCTTGGTGCTGCCGGAAGATGTTGTCGCTACGCTCAACGTGGATGACTTTTCGATCTCTTACGGCACGGCCCAGATGCCAACTCTGGAGCGTCGACTCCAACAGGCATTGAATCGTGTCTCTCGCTATGCCGAATGGCAGAGGCTTCGGTTTCACTTGGCCAAGGCTAAGGTGGTACACTTATGCCGCCATCCGCGGCTCCACCCTGACCCAGATTTGTTTCTAAATGGGGTTCGCCTGGAAGTTGTATACTCACACCATTTCCTTGGTCTTATATTTGACCGACGCCTCACCTGGGACGCTCATATTCGCAGCCTTAGGGTGTCGTACCCGCACCATGGATATTCTTCTCTCCGAGACTTTCAGCACCTGGGACGCTGATAGGGCTACTGCCTAACTTTTTTATCGATCCTTTGTTCGTTTGAAGCTCTGCTGCGGATGCGAGTTTTATGCATCTGCAGCCGAACGTGAACTGCGGAAGGTGGACTCGATCCACCACAGCAGCCCTCGCCTGGGAACCGGTGCTTTCCGCACTTCCCCCATTGAGAGCCTACTTGTCGATGCTGGGGAGATGCCACTCGCTTTACGGCGTGCACAGTGCATTTTTCGCCTGTGCGCGCGAGCCCGTCGCCTGCCCCAGTCGCCAACAGCTCTCACTGCATTCGCAGCTGATCTTGACGGTGCCTATGCTGCCGAGAGATGCCAGTCATACCCTAAGCCCTTTGGGTTTAGGGCCAGGAAACTCCTTCGAGAGCTAGATATAGCTCTTGGGCCGGTGGCGCCCCTGGTTCTGCCCAGGACGCCACCCTGGAGGGTACCACATTTGGCTATTTGTCGCCACGCCTCTGCTCCCAAAGCTTTTACTGCGCCGGGAGTATTGCGTTCGACCTTTTTGGAGCACACTTCGTGTCACGCTGGAACTGTGCCAGTGTATACGGATGGCTCCAAGTCGCAAGAGGATATCTGTATCCACGCCGTATCCCGTCTGTTTGAAGTCAGCGGGGCTCTGCCAGTCGCTGCGTCTGTCTTCACGGCCGAGCTGGTTGCAATACACCGCTCGCTGCAGGAGATTACGCGACATGGGTGGTTTGGAGACCGGACTGTTATTTATAGCGACTCACAAAGCACCCTGAGTGCTCTCGAGGCATTGGAATTTCCGCCTACCCTGGTTCGCGATATACCCCGTGTCACGTTTTGCCGAACCGGGCGGATGTCGAGAATACCTTCTCCTGGGTTCCTGGATATGTAGGTTTAGTGCAGATCTTTTATCTGCATTAGCATTTTCAATCATGAATCTGTATCTGTCTCGAGATTGTTCTCGTCTTCTCGCCGTGTCTTCCTCAGTTTCTTGAGATCGTCTGGTTCTTGCAGCAGCATCATCTTGAGAGCGTCTCTGTGACTTGTTCGTGACTTTGACTTGCTCTATAACGTCTCATATACTCTGCTCTTGATTTTCTACGATTATCTTCCAATTGCTGGTCTTCAATACTATTTTCGAGGGTTCGCTTCATGATTTTACTTTGGAACTTTCCAACTGGCGAATGCAGTTTTTTGTATCTGGTTAGATATTAAAGATCAGTTGAGGAAGATCCATTTTATTCTTTACAACTAATTTGAGTTTTGGCCGTTAGTTTTCGCCTTTCTTAAGGCATCTTCAAACTGAACTCTTCGTTATTGTTGAGGCTGCGTTGATTTTGTGTTCCTTTGGTTTTGCCTCCTTTACCGGTTAGGTAGCTCATTGGTAGTCGTGAGCAGCGAAGAATGAAATTGATTGGGATTGGGATTGGGATAATATAAGAGGTGAAGATGTAGGAGAGAGATAGGAAGGTAGATATATTGTGTGGTGTGTGTGTGTGTGTGTGTGTGTGTTTATGAGATGGCTATGATTGTCGAGTGATATATGGCGATGATTTGGTGAACATGATAATGATATAGTGAATTGTTCCAGGTTGCCTGGCAAACGCTTTCGTTTTGCATTGTATTTTATTTAATATTATATATATATATATATATATATATATATATATATATATATATATATATATATATATATATATATATATATATATATATATATATATATATATATATATATATATATATATATATATATATATATATATATATATATATATATATATATATATATATATATATATATATATATATATATAAGGTTTGTAATTTAAGCATTCGAGCCATTATTATCAGTTGCTCATATGAGTTCTGTATCTTTTTTATTATTTATTTATTTATTTTTTATTATTATTATATTTATTTTTATTTGTTTCTTGCACTTTTCAGTGGTTTTGTAGTCCTATATTTATATACTCTTTATATTTCCTTCTTTGTATTTCTCATTACTCTTTTCTATTCGTATTCTCTTTAGTGTGTCATTCGTCGTTGGTTGTCAATATCGGTGGTTCTTTGTTTGGTAAGTCACCTTGTGTTGTTATTTATAGATTGGCTTTACATTCAACGTTGTATTCTTGTTGCTTCCGTCAAATCTCATCCTGTATCTTATCTGACGGATTTCATTGTCTGGAACGATTACTTTATTTAGTTCTTCCTGGAGTAAAGTTTCATTTAACTTTTCCCACATTTTTTTGGCTCGTTCGTGGAGTACTGTGTTGATGGGTTCAAGCTCGGTTCTTCTGTGCAGTTCCTTGGATGATATTCGGTCCTGTCTTCTTTTATTTTCAATGAACCTCATTGCCCAGTTTTGTACCCTTTGGACCTTTAGTATCTGTCTTTTACTTAGAATGCGGGTAGGTATGGTCGGATATAATACTTTAGAACGGACGAGGGCGGTATATAATTTTCTTTTATTGTTGCTTTAAAGATTATGAAATCGTAGCAGGGTTGACATTGTTGCTTTTGCTTCATTTACCTTTTTTTGCCAGGTGGGAGACATACCCATTCGTCGTTACTTGAGTCCGAGGAGTCTCCCTTCCGTCTTGTAATGGTATCCTTCCCCATTCGACTCTAATTGTGGCTGTTTTCCTTCGATTAATTGGAATAATTCCGAATTTGTTTGTGTTGGTTTTAATTTTGTTCCTTTTTTTCGAAATCGTTTACGTTTTTTTATTTCCCTTGCTGTCCTTTGGGCGATATCTCTTGGGTTTTGTCTGTTACTTGTGATGATTTGTATGATGTCATCCGCTAATTGGATGTAAATCGCACACTCATCCGTTGGTTGGGGAAGATCATGGGTATATATAGTATATTAAGTTGGGGAGAGACACCCTCCTTGTGCCCCCCTTCCCCGCCCGTAGAGCGAATGCATCACCCATTTGGCCATTTAGTTGCAGAATGGCTTTTCTTCTAATTAGGTAGTGGCATAATATTCTGGTTAAGTTGGTCTCCATGTTGAGGGCGCTGATTTTTGCTTGTAAGCCGGGGAACCATACCTTATCAAAAGCTTTGGCAACGTCGCGGAGTACGACGTCCACTCTGTTGCCCCGCGCTATTTCGATGGCAATTTTTTTAGTTATTACTCCCAGCGCGGTTTCCGTCCCTTTCTTGCTCCTGAACCCGTGCTGTTGTGGGTTATATAAGTTATTTGTTTCTATGTGTTTTTTTTAACCTTTTGTTGAGGAGCTTTTCGAGGAGTTTCCCGAGAAACTCGAGTAGTGAGATTGGGCGGTAGCTTTCGATTTAGTGTTTTGGTTTACCCGGTTTCGGCAGTAAGATCATCTTTGCCGTCTTGAAGGCCTGGTGGTAATATCCAGAATTCAGACAGGCATTGAAGATCCTTAAGATATCTTCGTGCACGTTGTTTGGTGCATTAGTCAGGTGCACCTTTGTTATGCCACTTAATCCTGGAGTCCTTTGTTTAAAGGACTTGACTGCTGTTAAGTACTCTGCCATTGTGAGCGGCAATCCCTCTTCTGAGCGGATGGGTCTCTCCTCGTCAACCTGTGCGTATTACTCGATGTTTTCTTGTTGGTTCTCAATGGTTCGAGCTATTTCTTCATCTTAATCTCCATCGAAGTCGAGGTTCTCTTCTGGTGAAATTTGTTCCCAGGGCCTTCTGAAGTGACCTTGAAGCTCTGCGTCTTGCTGCGGTTCCCTATCTTTCACTTTGATCTTTATTAGTTCTTTTGGTTGGGTTTCTCTTTGAATTTGGGTCCAATTTTTTTGGATCCCTTTCAATGTTCTTTTTTTTATTATATTATTCCATACTTCAGTTGCTTTTTCTTTTATCATTATCTCCAATTGTCTTCTGATGGTTTTTAGTCTGTTATAGTTTTCCATCGTATTACCCAGATCCGTTATTTCTCTTGTCAATGTTATAAGTTCTTCTATTTTCCCTTTAATTGCGTCGTCCCATCTCGGGGCAGGGAGGGTTCTGTATTCTATTTTAGGTGTATACATTGCGTCGGCTTCTATTATTTTTTAACTTATCTTCTGTATTTTGGGCTCTATTACGTTTGTTTCTTGGTTATTAAAGGTTCTGGTATCTATAGTGCTTAAGTAATCTTTATATTTGGCCCAGGCTGTTCTGCCGAGTGATTTCCTTTGCGGTATGTTAATTTGGATAGGTGAGGTGGATATAGTTGTAACCATACTAAGGTGGTCGAATGGGGTTACAGAACCGGGCTCGGTATGGTGATTGAGGTTAAAATTAGGGTTGGTGAGAACTATATCTGGGGTGGTGGAGGATCTGTAAGATAGGAATGTTGAGAAGTCTGGTCCTACTCTTGGATTATATTTCTTTGCACCAGTAGTTCTAGGGTTCTGCCTGTGCCGTTGATATTGGTTGTGTAGCCTGCTGCTCTGCATCTGGCGTTGAAATCTCCTGTCAGAATTGTAGAGCTTGTTCGGCGAAATAGTTTAATAAAGTTTGGAATGGGTAAATACGAGAGTCTTGGGGTTTGATAAGCTTCGACTACTACCAGATCGCATATAGTCATTTTAATTTATAACGCTAGGCGTTAAAAACTAAAATGACTCTAGATCCTTTATTTCGGTGTAGGGAATCCCCATTTTTATTGCTATCGATACACCGTCGAATCTGGTTTGGGTGTGGTTGGCAGATATGATCCTATAATTTGGTATTTTTATTGTTTCAACTTCGGTGTTGATACCATGTTCGGTTAATATGACTATATCTGGGTCTTCTTGTTTAATTATATTTGAGTAAATAATTCTCTTTGTCATCCAGCCGTTCACTTTTAGCGTAAATATTTTTAGTTTGTGTGGGTACGTGAACATGATTGATTTAATTCCTGCTTTAATTTTCTCGGTTCTTGCTGGGGAACGGGTGCGGCCAGATCGTTTTTTTCTTAAATTGGTCGCTGGAGATATTATAGCATGATCCAGGGACAATTAAGATCATTCCTTGCTTTAGGGCATTGTGGACTTCTGTCTCGTCCGCGTCGGCTTCGTAGTCCCATTTATACCTTCCTTTGACCAATCCTTCTACGATTTCTTTTTGTTTGCAGGTTTTGGGTAGGGGGTTCCAATGGGTGCCGTATATTTTAATATTGAGAATCTTTGTGGTTGCTTTTGTAATCTTTTGTCAAAAGTTTCTACATTGGTTTCCTGGTCGGTTTCCATTTGTCCGTGTTTTGTTCTTGTTCGTTTGGTCTCATATTTATGTTATAGATTTCGCTTGAGGGAGGGTTCTCGGGGAACCACATTTTCTTTACGCCTTTCTTTTCAAGCATCATGTTTAGTTCAGTAGCATATGAACCGGGTTTCGCAATATTTACTAAGGGAGCATGCATAATGCAGAGGATGAGGTCTGGCCGCATGTTTCCCTGAATGTTCACGGTGGTGGTTTGTGGAGTGGGTACTCTTGTTGGCCCTCCTGCCGTCGCGGTGGCGTATGTTATGTTCCTTTTTCTTTCTTTTTCTTCTGATAGTTCAGCTTTCTTTTTCTTTATTAATTGCTTTGTTAATGGGTAAGACATTGCAAGTGTTCTGTGGCCGTTTCCACAGTTCAGGCACTTTTTTTTCGGCTGCTCTACATTCGTCCCACCGGTGGTCTTTGCTTGAGCATTTGGAGCAAGTTTTCCCGTTGAATTAGCAATCTTTGGTTGCGTGCTGGTCCAAGGCGTAACATTTGAAGCAAACCTGAATCGAAACAAACGTCTCTCCTGCAGCCATGGTTAAATTTTTATTAATTTTCTGAACTTCGCCAATTATAATAATTTTAAAAAGGAACTCTAAACTAAATTTTCCCCCTTTCTAAATATCACGTTGCTAAAATATAGTTATAGAAGAAGATATATAAAAATAAATTTTCTGAACTTCACCATTTGTAATTCTTTGGGTTTAAAAAAATTCACAAAGTTTCGATACTTATATTTATTTCTGGACTTCACCATTTTGTTTTTTGATATTATAAAAGAATTATTAGAAATAACTTTGAAGAAAAAAATAAGTCATAACCAAACTAAGATGAAATTATTATTCAAATACTCAAAAAAATCCCCTTCTTAAATTATAGAGTTCGTGGTGATGATTATATATATATATATATATATATATATATATATATATATATATATATATATTATTATTATTATTATTGTTTTTAACGAAATCAAGTGAAATTTAGACTCAACATAGACACGTACATTAAATTTTGTAAAATTGCTTTAATTTTTGCATATGATTAAAGAAATGCGAAAAAATCCTTGAACCTTTACGAAATGCAATGCTTTAAAACGAGATTTTGAATAAAATAATCAAAGCCATTTTCTGATCCTAAGCTTAGCTTTGCCTAATGTCGCGTCCTTTATACCACATCGGCTCTACTTCAGCTGCCTTAGGCTTGGCTTGGTGTAAGCTGTCACTCCTTTATTTTCTTATCGAATATGGTGGAAACGCGCGCTTTATGATTAACTATACCCTTTTATAAAATGCCTTAATTTATCTCCACAATATATGACTCTATTGTTATGCCTAAATTTCATTTCATTTTGTTAAAACCCAAAGAGTCATTATGGCTTTTAGAAGCATCCGAATTTAAAAGTCCACCCTTTATTTCCGATGTCTGCTCTCTTTTAAATAGCTCCAAGACGCTCTTTGGTTGATTGCAGCAAATGGGCCAATTGCAGGAGTAATGGACCTGAGGAGATTCGAAAACCCGGTGTCGGGGGATTTTCACATCTTCATTATTGATGTAATATTCCTTTTATGGGTTCATTTTACTTAAAAATAAAGGGTGGAAAAGGTTAAAAAATAGATTTGTCAAGAAAGTGGTGAAATTGTAAGAAATGAAAATTTAGGAAGGTACATCTCCCGGCTACCCAAAAGAAGAGACTACTTCCAGCGTTCGCGATTGGGAGCTGGAGGGACACACCTCTCCTGTATATTTTGTCCTTCGTTTCTTTGTCAATTGCTGTGGTAGTGTGTATGTCGGTATGCTGATGTGGGTTTATGTAGTCTTTATTTTTAGTCGCGAATCTATAAGTTACTATGTCGGTCCGTAGGTCGGTCGGTGAGATGGTAACCATTTTACTTTTCAATGAGTTTTGGGGGCAATAACATCGTAACTCTTGGTCCGATTCTAACGATATTTGAAACCATTTTGTTGTTTTAAATTATCTTTCGAATGATATAATTGCCAAAGTCCTCCCAAGGTTAGTCCGGTAATAATTAAAAGCACTAACTATGGGTCGGATTGCCCCACTTGTTAAAAGTTTTGAAGGTCATAAGTCAGAATAATTAAGAGCACGTGACATAGCTCTGATGACCTTGTTTTGCGGTAATGGCTGTTTCCTCAATTAAGGGTCGCATCGCGGTTGGCTCGGACGCAGACATCGTTGTTTGGAATCCTCACAAGACGCGAGTCATCTCCGCTCAGACGCATCACCAGGCTGTGGACTTCAATATATTCGAGGTATTTGGTCCAGCATTCGGGCCAGTGGTTAAGTTCCTCGCTTTGTCTACAATTACATACCACACCAAACCATCCAAACTATAGGTTCGAACCCTCTCCTAAACATCATTTGACCAAACACAAACCCCCCAAATAGATATCCCCAAACAACACAAACGGATCGCTCTGGAAAGGCTCCGATACACCCACCACCAAACGGCATTGACTTGCCTTATACAGACATGTGCACACGCTGCCTTCCTGAGCTAGTTAGCTTACACATGTTCAAAACATTGAATTACACACCGCATGCAAAATCCACAGACACAGAGGTGCCGGGATCTTTTGTGAGACGTGTTCGGTTTGCAGAGCTGAGCGAGACTTGGCCTAAGGGAAGGGCCATAGGTACCCATCATAGCGCATTTTTCCCTTTGGGGTCGGTACATTTATAACGAAACAAACGCCCTCCAGCGATGGCAACGGCCCATATGGGAAAGATCGTGGATGACGGTAACCGACATAACAAATGTCAACTTCATGTGTCCAGAATTTATTTTGAAAGGGTTTGATGCCCCCTTTTCCCCCTGAGTAGGGTCTAAAAAGGGTGAGGGAAATAATAAAACAAATAAATAGGGGGGTAATAAAGAGGGTGTAAAAAGGGGAAAAGATCAGGGGTGAAAAGGGAGGCAAAAAAGGGACGTCAAAAAATCGAGGGAAAGAGTGAGAATACTTCAGCCTTCTTCTATAACCTCCACCCCACCAGGTGTGGTCTGCACCCATCATTTTTTCTACGTCATATTGAGTATTTATAGCGATGAGGTGTTGTGCTGTATCATCTAGTACAGTGGGGGGTTTATCCTTGGGCGTAAACCCCAAGAACCCCCTCTCACAAACCTCTGCCATTCACACCTATCACGAGCTATGGCCGAGTGAAAATACCGCCCCAGATTACATCGGGTGTGGTTAGCCGTCGGATGGAGTTCAGATTCGGTGGCCTTCCCAGTGGCTGCCATACGTTGCAGATATCCGTGGTTCAGAGCCTACGTTAATCAGTAGGTCCTCTAAAAAGAAATAAAAGGAATCTCAAATGAGTGCAGATCGGTGCTAAAACACCTACCTTTTCCCACATCTATCATACACAATAATACTCATTCAGATAATACTTTAGGAACATGCGAGTGCTATTGTCATTTCTGGACGTAAAGTTGACCTTTATTATCATAATTTGCTTTTCATCTGTAAATGTCAGATGAAAGCAAATGATTATAGAATACCCCAAGTCTATTTAGCTACGGTCACAGCCGTATCTCCCTTCTGTACTCCTTAACAGAAGCTCTATGATGCGCGATTAATGTGAAGGTCGGTTTTGCTCCCCAAAATACTTCCTTGAGTGAAATGGGCTGACTGCCGCCTTGCCGTCTTTCTCGGCTGCATATAGCTGGACTCCGTTGGCAGGCAGGACGCCCAGTAGACAAGGTTGTGTGTGGTGTTCAAACTCTACCAACCTTGTAGGGCAAGAACAAATAGTTCCAGTGATCAGTCTTTTCCAAGTGGATATGACACCACCACCCCGCCTGGGTGGAATCATGGAGTGAGACCACCCCACTTGTATTTATTCCACGTGAAGATAAGTTGCAATAGAATTCCACTTCTAGTTTGGAGACCTAGCACAGGGGGAGCTATAAAATCCCCACAGCATGCAACAACCTCCCTCCAACCTGACCAGGTCCCTCAAAACAAGCTCACAAAAAGCGCGGTCCCACTTAATTGGGGTAACATTGTTGGGGGCTTCGGCAAAGGCTGTAGAATCAAAAGATTTCTCCCTTAATCCCCTAAGCGGTCAGAGCGAGCAAGAGGTCATTTTCTCCTGTGGAGCGAACAATTAATAACGACACAAGCGCTAGTTTTATCCGTAGTAGAGTTAACGCTTCAGGCTAAAAATTATAAAACAGTAATGGTCTCTTTTTGTCCGTTCCTTTTATTTAAAGGGGATGGAAGTGCATGGAGTAGCAGACTACGTGATCAGTGATGGTCGAGTTGTAGTTGAAATGGGTGAAGTAAAAGCTGTGGCAGGAATGGGCCGATTTGTGCCGACGCTTCCAAATTCTCCCCATGTCTATTCTCGAGTCGAAAACAGAGATAAAGCGAACCAACCCCATAAGGTAAGAACTAAACTTTTTATTTTCGGTTCTGTCCAATCGAAACTGGTTGAAATATTGCGTTAAGGAGTGAATGAGACTTAGTTTCATTATGGAAGCGAGCTAATTTTGAGACTAATCTCAAAATTATTTTTATTTGTTATTTTATCCCTTGTTTCACTTATCAAGAAGCTTTATACTGATTGTGTGCTTCTTCAGTGTGTGGTCTACAAACACATTTAATCTTTAGTGTACAGTCGACAACAGAATTTAAGCTAGGATAGGTTGGTATAATTTTTTTTTAATAAAATTACCATTAATATTATGAAAATGTCCCTAAAGAAGTTAACTATCAAAATTGGACGAGTTCTTTATATTTTGCCCAAAGAAAACGATGACTTCGCTGCTTGCTAACTGTAGAAGTTCATTCTATTTTCTCCTTTACCTAATATCTATGACCCATTAGGTGTTCCTTGGTTTTAGCCTTGAAAGCGCGTTTTTTCTCACCTGGACATTGCGTTCACCTTACGAGTTATAAGTTCAATCTGAAAATTAAGGTTAAGTTAGCCGCCCAGCTACTGTTAGTAAGAGATACCTTTGCTGATTGTTTAATATTTACAATTTAGCCTTGTATATATTATTAGTTAAGCAGTTAGATATATTCTCGAGACTTAATTATAGACTTTAACGGTTCACCTTTGATTTATAAGAAATCGACTAGGATTGTGTTGCATAGCGAGTTTCCACTTGTCTTTGTGGACTCCTTTTCAAATCACGCGATCGTTGAACCACCGTCCGAACCGGGGTTGGTATCTCGATTGCTCGTTTGCCAACGAGGGAGCCAGGTTCTGGCGACAGGTCCCTTCTGGTGGGGTGGGTGATTGGAGATCACCAGGGACGTCACGAGATTTGGGTTGTTAGGTTAGGTTCTGATATAGATC